>JAOPSE010000195.1:0-600000 GCA_029449295.1 Zea luxurians | reverse complement strand
AGAAGTGTGGCGGATGTATTTTGATGGCTCGCTGAAGCTGCAAGGAGCAGGCGCGGGAATTCTCTTCATCGCACCTGGAGGCGAACACCTCAAATATGCCCTCCAGTTGTTATTTCCAGCCTCCAACAATGCAGCCGAGTATGAAGCTCTGATCCATGGACTAAACATCGCCATATCATTGGGCATCAAGAGACTAATGGTATACGGAGATTCTCTGGTAGTCATAAGCCAGATAAACAAAGAATGGGACTGTTCAAAAGATTCAATGGGAAAATACTGCGCTGCCGTCCGAAAACTAGAAGATAAGTTTGAAGGCCTAGAATTTCATCATGTAGAAAGAGATCGAAACACGGCGGCTGATGTGTTGTCCAAGCTAGGGTCCAGTCGAACTCAGGTCCCACCCGGAGTCTTTGTACAAGAAATACCACAACCAAGCATCTCAATGGATCAGGCAGAAGAGTGTAATATCGTAAGTCAACCAGAGTCAGACTCTGATGACTGGAGAAGGTCGATTATCAGATATATAAAGAATGAAGAGGAACTATATGACAAAAATGTAGCCGAGCGCATCGCCAGACAGTCAGCCCACTACACAATCATTGGGGAAACATTATACAAAAGAGGTGCATCAGGCGTCCTCATGAAGTGCATTCCCTCATCTACTAGGAAGCAACTTCTAAATGAGGTCAATGCTGGGCAATGTGGAATACACGCAGCGTCCAAGACACTAGTCGGGAAGGTCTTCAGGTCAGGATTCTATTGGCCAACTGCGAAAAGCGATGCAGCCGAGCTAGTTCAGAGGTGCGAAGCTTGCCAGTACTTGTCAAAGCAACAACATCTACCAGCACAGCAATTGCAGACCATACCAGTAACTTGGCCCTTCGCGTGCTGGGGACTGGATATGATTGGACCTTTCAAGAAAGCTCAAGGAGGATACACTCATGTACTGGTAGCAATCGATAAATTCACTAAATGGATAGAGTTCAAACCCATTGCTTCTTTAACCTCGGCTAAGGCCGTGGAATTCATACAATACATAATATTTAGATTTGGAATACCAAACAATATCATAACTGACTTAGGATCCAACTTCACAAGTTCAGAATTCTTCGATTTCTGCGAGCAAAAGAGCATCCAGATCAAGTATGCTTCAGTAGCACACCCGAGGGCCAACGGGCAGGTTGAGCGAGCTAACGGGATGATACTGGAGGCACTCAGGAAAAGGGTCTTCGAAAAGAACGAAAAGTTTGCAGGAAAGTGGATAAGGGAATTGCCCTACATCGTTTGGAGCCTAAGAACCCAACCTAGCCGAGCTCTACATGGAAACACTCCTTTCTTCATGGTCTATGGGTCAGAGGCAGTATTACCCGCCGATCTCAAATTCGGGGCGCCGAGGTTGGTCTTCGAAAACATAGCTGTCGGCGTTCCGAGACCGAGGGGTCCCCGAGCCGACGAGTGAGTGTGCCGCGTGCCCCAGCCCAGATGGGTCGAGCGCGTGGGCGAGCGCGAAGGGGGGAGAGAGCGAGAGCGAGAGGTCGGTGGCCGGAGCCGGGTCGTGACGAGGGAGTCGGAGAATTCCCGCGGCCTTCGTGTTCGTCCCGCGCCCAGGTCGGGTGCGCTTGCAGTAGGGGGTTACAAGCGTCCGCGCGGGTGAGGGGAGCGAGCGGCCCCGAGAGAGCGCCTGCCCCTGCCCTTCGTTCCCGCAAGGCCAACCTTCTCTAAGAAGGCCCTGGTCCTTCCTTTTATAGGCGTAAGGAGAGGATCCAGGTGTACAAATGGGGGTGTAGCAAGGTGCTACGTGTCTAGCGGGGGAGAGCTAGTGCCCTAAGTACATGCCAAGGTGGCAGCCGGAGAGATCTTGGCACCCAGCTAGTGTGGCGTCGTGGCTGTCGGAGAAGCGACGGAGCCGGACGGAGGGACAGCTGTCGGAGTGGCTGGGCCCTTGCTGACGTCCTCCTGCTTTCGTAAGGGAGCTGAGAGCCGCCGTCGTCATGGGTCTAGCGGGGCGCCATCATTGCCTATCTGGCGGAGCTGGCCAGATGGGACATCGGTCCTGTTCTCTGCGGCCCGAGTCGGCTCGGGGTAGGGTGATGATGACGCTTCCTGTTGACGTGGCGGACTTGTGCCCTAGGTCGGGCGACGTGGTGGCTCCTCCGAGGCCGAGGTCGAGTCTATCCTGCATGGCCGAGGCCGAACCTGAGCTCCCGGGTCGGGCGAGGCGGAGGTCGCTCGGCAGAGGCCAGGGCGGAGTCCGAGCCCTGGGTCGGGTGAAGCGGAGTTCGTCGTCTTCTGGGGCCTTAGCCCGAGTCCGAGCCCTGGGTCGGGCGGAGCGGAGTTCGCCGTCTTCCGGGGCCTTAGCCCGAGTCCGAGCCCTGGGTCGGGCGGAGCGGAGTTCGCCGTCTTCCGGGGCCTTAGCCCGAGTCCGAGCCCTGGGTCGGGCGGAGCGGAGTTCGCCGTCTTCCGGGGCCTTAGCCCGAGTCCGAGCCCTGGGTCGGGCGGAGCTTCCTCTGGCGCTTTCGGCCACGCCTGGCTACCCGTCAGTCTTACCTTTTGCGTTGAAGGCCCCAGTGATTTGGTCGGTTGGCCCGGTGATTTAGTCAGGGTTACTTCTTATCGAAGGCAAGGCCTCGGGCGAGCCGGAGATGCGTCTGCCGTGAAAGAGGAGACCTCGGGCGAGACGGAACCATCTCAGGGTCGGCTGCCCTCGCCCGAGGCTAGGCTCGGGCGTGGCGTGATCAAGTCGCTCGTATGGACTGATCCCTGACTTAATCAAACCCATCAGGCCTCTACAGCTTTATGCTGATGGGGGTTACCAGCTGAGAATTAGGCGTCTTGAGGGTACCCCTAATTATGGTCCCCGACAGTAGCCCCCGAGCCTCGAAGGGAGTGTTAACACTCGCTTGGAGGCTTTCGTCGCACTTTTTTGCAAGGGGACCAGCCTTTCTCGGTTGCACTTTGTTCCGGTGGGTGCGCGCGAGCGCACCCGCCGGGTGTAGCCCCCGAGGCCTCGGAGGAGTGGTTTCACTCCTTCGAGGTCTTAATGCCTTGCGTAATGCTTCGGCTGGTCTGGCGGTTCCCTCATGCGAACAGGCCGTAGCCCAGGTGCACTATCGGGACCCAAGTTCTCGGGCTGGTATGTTGACGCTGTCAACGGTTCGGCCGGAGCCGGGCTTGCGAGAGCAGCCCCCGAGCCTCTGCACAGAGCGAGAGGACGATCAGGGACAGACTCGGCTTTTTTATATACGCCCCTACGTCGCCTTTCCGCAAGGAGGAGGGGGGGAGAGCGCCATGTTACCCTCGATGGGCACCGAATATGGTGTCTCCGGTGAGCTGCGATCGGGTAATCCGAGTGGACGTCCGTGCCCCGTTCGTTGGGGGTCGGCTAGGGGCCCGGAGGCACGCCCAAAAGTACCTACAGGTGATCTGCCGGACCCGGTCCCCTGGCGACGGGGTCCGAGGGCTCGTTGCCTCCCTCCGATGGGATTCCGTTACAGAGTCGTTCCCGCTGGTCTCGGAAATGTCCTAGGGTACCTCGGGAGCGCAGCCCGAGCCTTGGTTATGTATCGAACGTACCCCTGGTCATCCCTCGCTCGGTGTCTGAGGCGGCTGTGAACCCTTCGGGGGGCCAGCCTTCGAACCCCTGATCAGTAATGGGCGCGGAGCCCGAGTAGCCTGAGGCGGTCGTGGAACCTTTCGGGGGGCCGACCTTCGAACCCCTGACCAGTAGTGGGTGTCGGGCCCACGCGATCTGAGGCGGCTGTTGAACCCTTCGGGGGGCCAGCCTTCGAACCCCTGATCAGTAAGGAGGCTCGGAGCCTAGTTCCTTCACGGGGAAGGATCCCTTTGGGGTTATCCCCCTTCTCGGTCCCTGTTGCAAGAGATAGAGAAAGAGGAAAAAGGGAAAAAGGATTCGAAATTGAACTTCGTGGCGTACCTTTTTTGGTGTGGTTGCGAAGGCGAAACGTCACCAACTGCTTCTGCCAGAAGCGCTGCCCGTCGAGCCGCGGAGTTAATGCGCCGGGGCGAGCGGTCGGCGAGGCTGCCGTTGCGTGCGCGAGCCGTTCGAGGAACGGCTGTTTCGCTTTGCGTTTTTTGAACCCCGCGTCCGGTTCGGGCGGTACGTTGGAACCGCCTCGCCTTGGTCTTTATATCCCCCGGAGAGGGTCCGGTGACGGTTCTCGACTCCACTGCTAGTCTCCCTCTTAGGTTTTTTACAGTCTGAGAGATCTAGCCAGGGAAAAGAAAACCGCCCTCCCCTGTCCTTCGCGCCGCCACCCTTTTTGCTCTGGTGATGGCTGACCGGGGGACCATCATCCCACCACGCGACCCGTGGCCCTTCTCCACGGTGACGGTGGGCGATCTGGAGGACCTCGTCGGCGAGGGTTTGCTCCGCCCCCTCACCGACGAGCAGCGGCCGGAATGGATTCCTCCCGTGGGCGGAGTCACTCCATCCCCTCCGCCGGGGTATGTTGTGAGCTTCATCTCCTTCCATGAGCGAGGGTTTGGTGTGCCGACGAGCCGCTTTATGCGGGCCATCCTGTTCCATTACGGGGTGGAGTTGCACAACCTCACCCCCAACTCCATCGCGCAGGCCGCTATCTTCGTGGCGGTGTGCGAGGGGTATTTGGGGATCGCCCCCCACTGGGATTTGTGGACCCATCTCTTCTTCGCCGAGCTTTTTGCCTCGCCGACGGGGGAGAGGAAGGTCCGCGCAGCGGTGCGGGCCGGCGGCTGCACCCTTTTGTTGAGGCAGTCGCGGTCGTTGCAGTATATCCCTGCCGTCCTCGCATCCTCAAACAAGGGTTGGCAGCGCCGGTGGTTCTACCTCCGGAATGACGGAGAGTCGCTCCCGCCGTTCTCTCAGCGGGTTGTCACCGCCGCTCCCGACGCCTAGCGTCACGGGACTCCACACGAGAGGCAGAAAAACCTCGAACCTCTTCTCTAGGCCCTGAAGGCATTGCGGGAGGAAGGACTCACCGCCGCGGGAGTGGTTGCCTCCATCCACCGTCGGAGGGTGCTCCCCCTGGCGGAACGGCGGCTGTCGCTCTGGGAGATGACCCTGGAGGCCGACTGGGAGGGGTCACGGATGTCCCCTGATCCTCTTCCCCGTGACGCCCTCCAATGGCGGGTGTCGGCCGCGATGGGGAAGCCAGACCCCCACGCCTTTTCCCAACCTCGAATGCGCCCCGACCAGGGGTGCATCGTTCTGGTAAGTGTTCGCTCCTTCCTTCCTCATATACCGGGTTGCTCCCGGTTCTCATGATTGGGTTTCTTTTCCCCTCCCCCTCTTTTTAGGAGGTGGGACGGCACAAACCCTCCCTGCTGCGGGTCCCGGAGGACGCGGTGGGTCGGGCAGCGCGGCGGGTCGCCGCGGAGGAGGAGAAAAAGAAAAAGGACGCGGAGAAGGCCCGGGCCCGCAAGCGGAGGCGGGCTCGGGACGCCCTGGAGAAACGCCGTCGCCAGCAGGAGAGGGAAGGACTCCCCAGGGAGCTGTCGCCGGAGACATCCGACGACGACGGCGACGATGATGAGGAGGAGGACGACGACATGGCCGCCCGTCTCGGCCTTAGCCCCAGCTCGGGGTGTGGCCGAGAGCTGTCGAGTCAGCCCCCGAGCGGGCCGATGTCGTTGGTTCCTGGGGCCGAGACGCCGGATCCCCGACCTGAGGGGCGGGGGCAACCTGAGAGGGTGCTTGATCCCTCGGCTGGAGGAGCTGACGCGACTCCAGGGAGCCAGGCCGAGGGGTTCGTCCCTCGAGAGCCGTCTCCCGCGCCGGCAGCGCGGGGGAGCGGTCCTCAGGTTGCCATGGCGGCGCCTGGGCAGTCCGCCTCCCGGGCGTCAGGGGCGCCCAAGGCGAGGGCGGTGCCAGGGCTGTCGGTGAGGCGGACCTCGGCGGTGGTTCCAGGGAGCGGGAGCCACGAGACCTCCCCCCAGGCACAGTGGATCATGGCCCGGAGCGGGTAAGTACCTCGGAATGTCTCCATCCTGGCGCTTCATTCATACGTCTTGGCCGTGATTTTCCCTTTCTTCCTCTTTCCAGCAAGCGGAGCCATGGCCCTACCGACCTGGCGCCCCGGAAGGCCCTTAAGACGGCGTCGGTCCAGGCGCCTGGCGCCGTCCCGGGCCCCACCGCTCAGCCGACCCTTCCGCAGGGCGCTTTGCCACATGGGGTTCGGGCGTCGCATGTCCCGGGGGAGCAGGTCCCCGAGGCGGGCTCCTCTGCCGAGGCGGCCATCGTGATCGGGGAGGCGGCCGGCACCGACGGGGTCCCGAGCCCAACGGCCGCGTCGGCCATGCCGGCGCCTGCCGCCACCGCAGTTGGCATCGCCCCAGTCGGAGAGCATATGGTTGCTGCCGGCGTCGAGACGGCCGCAGCGTCGGCGCCCGGGGCTTCGGAAGAGGTGGGCATGGACGCGCAGTTCATCCAGGCGGGCAGCAGCCTTGTTGCTGTGCGGCGGAGCCCCGAGGCCCGGGGCCAGTTGCTCCGATTCCGGACCCGCGAGGCTCCGGACCCTATCTTCGTTCTCGACGACGAACAGGAGGACCGGTCCTGGGACGAGCTTCACAATCGTGCGGAAGCAGCGGTGGGGTCGCTCCGATCGTCGCTGGAGGTTCTCTGCGGGGACGTCCCAAAAATCCTCCAGGTAACGGTTTCAGGCATACCTTCTCCCTTCTGCGAGCGAGGCGTTCGCCGTGATGCCTTGTCTTCCTTTCTAGGATCTGACGGACCGGAGCGCCGCCAAGTCGTCGTTCATCCGCCGCGAGGTCGACGTCTGGGGCTCGCTGCGGTCCCTGAGGACTTCGCTCGCCGGGGCTACCTCACGCCTTTCTCAGCAGGACGCCAAGATAGCGGACCTCCAGTTGCTCTGTGCTGACCTGAGGGCCGAGGCGGCGGCGGCGCGCACAGAGGTGCTGAGGCAGCGGTCGGAGCTCGTCCAGGTTGCCGAGGAGCGGGACCAATCTCGGGGCCAGGCTGCCGAGGCCGAAAGCCGGGCCAAGACCCTCGCGGCCGATCTGGCCGCAGCCCAAGTCGCGGCCTCGGAGCAGCGCGTCCGAGCCGGAGGTATGGCTCGACCGTCCTCGGTTCTCGATCTTGTCCGTTTCTTCCGCTTGTGTTTGAGGTCTTTCTTCTGGTTGTTCGCAGAGCTCGAGTCTGCCCTCGACGAGTCTGCCAAAGCGCTCGCCGAGGCGCTCGACGGGGCTGCTGAGCAGAGGGAGGCCGATCTCGCGGCCATGTCCGAGGCCGTCTCGGATGTCTATCGGACGCTTGGTCCCGGCGACGTCCCTTCAGGGAGCTCCCCCCAAAGCCGTCTTCAAGCCCTAGGTGGTTACGCGCGCGGTAAAGTCCGCGGGGCGCTACACCACGGCGTCAGGCGGGCCTTCGCCGTGCTCGCTTCCCACTACGTCGTGGACCTGGAGCGGGTCAGTGAGGGGTATTGCCTTCCTGACGAAGACGAGGCGGCCCTGGCGGAAGTTCAGCGGCTCGACGCGGTCGCCGCGGGTCCGAGCGCGGCGCTGGCGACCATCTTCGAGGCGGAGATTCTTCCTCCTGTGCCGCCGCCGGAAGCGGAGGTGGACCCTACCGACGGCAGGAGTGGAGCTGAGGGTGCGGCGCCTTCCCAAGGCGACGCCTGACTTTTGTTGGAACAATTTCTGTTGGATGTGCGATTTGCCGCGGCCGCCGAGGCCTGGACATTTTACTTCTCTTGCGTGAAGTCATACTCTTTTCTGTTTCAATTTGCGTGCCTGGCCCGACTTGTCAATAACAGGGTGATTTCCCGAGCTGGGTCTTTTCTTCGTGGCAGGCGATGAGCGAGGTGTCCCTAGCCCGGAGGCATAGGCGTTCCTCGGCTCAGTCGGTCTCACCACTTATTTGTACCCAAGTTCGCTCCTCGGGACCCTGCTTCTGACGCATCCGGGAGAACGCAAAAACCCCTTCTTGATCGAAAAAAGAATTTTTTGACGCGGAGAGGCGCATCCAAACTCGACGAGAGGGGTTCCCCCTTTTTAGCCCCCGAGGGAGGGTCGGGCTCCGCCGGGGCGAGGCCGACCCTTCCTTGATGACTGATTCTCGCATGTGAGTGGGGGAAGGGCGCAGCCCCCGGGCGTCGTTCGTGCAGAGGCCGTTTGGCGAGTCGGGCTCTTGCCCGAATATCCGGCGAGTACTCGGTGACATCCCTCGGTATGCCGGGCATGTCCGAGGGACCCCGCGCAAAAATGTTGGCGTTTGCGCGGGGAAAGTTGACGGGTACTGCTTCCTATTTGGGGTCGAGCCCGGAACTGATCCGGATCTGCTTGGAGGTGTCGCCACTGGGGTCGAGAGGGACGGCCTTAACCGTCTCCGCTGGCTCGAAGTTGCCGGCATGTCGCTTCACGTCCGGCACCTCTCGGGAGAGGCTTTCCAGGTCGGCAATGAGGGCCTCGGACTCGGCGAGGGCCTCGGCGTACTCCACGCACTCCACATCGCATTCGAATGCGTGTTTGTACGTGGGGCCGATGGTGATGACCCCGTTGGGGCCCGGCATCTTGAGCTTCAGGTAGGTGTAGTTGGGGATGGCCATGAACTTCGTGTAGCATGGTCTTCCCAGCACTGCGTGGTAGGTTCCTCGGAACCCGACCACCTCGAACGTCAAAGTCTCCCTTCGGAAGTTGGAGGGTGTTCCGAAGCAGACAGGAAGGTCGAGCTGTCCGAGGGGCTGGACGCGCTTCCCGGGAATGATCCCGTGGAAGGGCGCAGCGCCTGCTCGGACGGATGACAGATCGACGCGCAGGAGCCTGAGGGTCTCAGCGTAGATGATGTTGAGGCAGCTGCCCCCATCCATCAAGACCTTGGTGAGCCCGACGTCGCCGATGACGGGATCGACGACGAGCGGGTACTTCCCTGGGCTCGGCACGTGGTCGGGGTGGTCATCTTGGTCGAAGGTGATGGGCTTGTCGGACCAGTCTAGGTAGACTGGCGCCGTCACCTTCACCGAGCAGACCTCCCGACGCTCCTGCTTACGATGCCGAGCCGAGGCGTTCGCCGCATGCCCTCCATAGATCATAAAGCAGTCGCGGACCTCGGGGAACTCTCCTGCTTGGTGATCTTCCTTCTTGCCGTCGTCGCGGGCCTTGTCACCCTCTGCGGGTGGCCCGGCCCGATGGAAGTGGCGCCGAAGCATGACGCACTCCTCGAGGGTGTGCTTGACGGGCCCCTGATGGTAGGGGCACGTCTCCTTTAGTGCCTTGTCGAAGAGGTTGGCGCTTCCGGGGGGTTTCCGAGGGTTCTTGTACTCGGCGGCGGCGACAAGGTCCGTGCTGGCAGCGTCGCGTTTCGCTTGCGACTTCCTCCTGCCTTTCTTCTTGGCACCGAGCGGAGTAGACGCCTCGGGAGCATCTTCCGACGGGCGGCCCTGGGGCTGCTTGTCCTTTCGGAAGATGGCTTCAACCGCCTCCTGACCAGAGGCGAACTTGGTGGCGATGTCCATCAGCTCGCTCGCCCTGGTGGGGGTCTTGCGACCCAACTTGCTCACCAGGTCACGGCAGGTGGTGCCGGCGAGGAACGCGCCGATGACATCGGAGTCGGTGATGTTGGGCAGCTCGGTGCGCTGCTTCGAGAATCGCCGGATGTAGTCCCGAAGGGACTCTCCCGGCTGTTGCCGACAGCTTCGGAGGTCCCAGGAATTCCCGGGGCGCACGTACGTGCCCTGGAAGTTGCCGGCGAAAGCCTGGACCAGATCTTCCCAGTTGGAAATCTGCCCCGGAGGCAGGTGCTCCAACCAAGCGCGAGCGGTGTCGGAGAGAAACAGGGGGAGGTTGCGGATGATGAGGTTGTCGTCGTCCGTCCCACCCAGTTGACAGGCCAGGCGGTAGTCCGCGAGCCACAATTCCGGTCTCGTTTCCCCCGAGTACTTTGTGATAGTAGTCGGGGGTCGGAATCGGGGCGGAAACGGCGCCCGCCGAATGGCTCGGCTAAAGACCTGCGGACCGGGTGGTTCGGGCGAGGGACTCCGATCCTCCCCGCTGTCGTAGCGTCCCCCACGCCTGGGGTGATAACCTCGGCGCACCCTTTCGTCGAGGCGGGCCCGACGGTCGCGATGAGGGTGCTCGTCGCTGAGGTGGCCCGGGGCCACAGGCGCGGTGTTGCGCGTGCGTCCGGTGTAGACCGAGGCTTCCCGCGTGAGTCGGGAAGTCGCGGCACGAGGTTCCGAGGGGTACCCCTGCCTTCGGGAGGCAGAGCTCTCGGCCCGCCGGGCCGCAGCGCCTTCCAGGAGATGCTTGAGTTCTCCCTGGATTCGCCGACCCTCGGTGGTTGATGACTCCGGCATCGCGCGGAGGAGCATCGCTGCGGCGGCCAGGTCCTGACCGGTTCCGCCGGATGCGGGTGGCGGTCTGTCCCTGGCATCGTTGGCGATGCGGTGCTGGAGACCTTGGGGCAGGTGACGTATTCCTCCGGCCGGGGGCTGGCTCGCCCATACCTGCCCGATGTTCTGGCGGATTGCCTCGAGCGCTCCTGCTCCCTCATCGAGCCCGGCCTGCGCCCCGCGGACTTGCTCGAGCTGTGGGTCGTGACCCCCCGCCGGAACGGGGACCACAGCTAGCTCCCGCGGGATGTCGGCGCGAGGCGCTGGCCTAGGGGGATCACCATCCTCCGGCATGCCGAGACAGCCGCCTCCGGAGGGATCCCCTAGCTCGACGTGGAAACATTCGCGGCTCGGGCCGCAGTCCTTGTCGTCAAGGCTGCGGCTGCCGTCGGAACAGTCGGAGAGGCAGTAGTCACATGCGGTCATGAAGTCCCGCATGGCACTGGGGTTGCCAAATCCGGAGAAATCCCAGCAGATGCTGGGGTCGTCATCTTCCTCGGACCTAGAGGGTCCGTAGGTCGAGACACCCGTCAATCGGTCCCAAGGCGACCGCACACGAAACCCCAGAGAGGTTGCACTCGCCTCAACGTGAGTGTCCGCCAAAGCGAGGTCGCCAGGCGGGTTGAGGTCGAGTCGAAATGACGAAAGATGGGTAGCAGTCGGTACCTTTTTGTCGACGAGGAGCGATGAAGTCACGTCGGGGGCTGATCGTGCTGTCGTCCTGGGTGCGAGGGCGACGTCCTGCAGGCCCTCCGTGAGCGTGCTGGCGTCGTCCACTTGCTCGGGGTCGACGTGTTGCGGGGGGATGGCGCTCGCCTTCGCCTCGAACGCGAGGGTGACGCCTAGCGTGTCCTCCGCTGGGGCACTGGGGATGTCGATTTGCTCGACAGTCGACTGAGCGCAGCCTCCCGCTCGGCCTTGGTTGCCCCGCCTCCTCCTCCGATGGCGAGGGAGAGGACGGAGCGAACTCGAAAGTTGTCCTTCCCCCACGCGGGAAAGGCGTCGTCGATTCCGCCGCCGGCGGGCGGGCTGTCCGCCACCATTGTCGCTGTCGCGCGGCGGTGGAAGGAGTATCATGTCGTAGCTGCCGTCGAAAGACATGAACTCGAGACCCCCGAAACGGAGCACCGTCCCGGGTTGAAGAGGTCGTTGGAGACTGCCCATCTGGAGCTTGACGGGAATCTACTCGTCAACACGCAGCAGGCCCCTACCTGGCGCGCCAACTGTCGGCGTTCCGAGACCGGGGGGTCCCCGAGCCGACGAGTGAGTGTGCCGCGTGCCCCAGCCCAGATGGGTCGAGCGCGTGGGCGAGCGCGAAGGGGGGAGAGAGCGAGAGCGAGAGGTCGGTGGCTGGAGCCGGGTCGTGACGAGGGAGTCGGAGAATTCCCGCGGCCTTCGTGTTCGTCCCGCGCCCAGGTCGGGTGCTCTTGCAGTAGGGGGTTACAAGCATCCGCGCGGGTGAGGGGAGCGAGCGGCCCCGAGAGAGCGCCTGCCCCTGCCCTTCGTTCCCGCGAGGCCAACCTTCTCTAAGAAGGCCCTGGTCCTTCCTTTTATAGGCGTAAGGAGAGGATCCAGGTGTACAAATGGGGGTGTAGCAAGGTGCTACGTGTCTAGCGGGGGAGAGCTAGTGCCCTAAGTACATGCCAAGGTGGCAGCCGGAGAGATCTTGGCACCCAGCTAGTGTGGCGTCGTGGCTGTCAGAGAAGCGACGGAGCCGGACGGAGGGACAGCTGTCGGAGTGGCTGGGCCCTTGCTGACGTCCTCCTGCTTTCGTAAGGGAGCTGAGAGCCGCCGTCGTCATGGGTCTAGCGGGGCGCCATCATTGCCTATCTGGCGGAGCTGGCCAGATGGGACGTCGGTCCTGTTCTCTGCGGCCCGAGTCGGCTCGGGGTAGGGTGATGATGACGCTTCCTGTTGACGTGGCGGACTTGTGCCCTAGGTCGGGCGACGTGGTGGCTCCTCCGAGGCCGAGGTCGAGTCTATCCTGCATGGCCGAGGCCGAACCTGAGCTCCCGGGTCGGGCGAGGCGGAGGTCGCTCGACAGAGGCCAGGGCGGAGTCCGAGCCCTGGGTCGGGTGAAGCGGAGTTCGTCGTCTTCTGGGGCCTTAGCCCGAGTCCGAGCCCTGGGTCGGGCGGAGCGGAGTTCGCCGTCTTCTGGGGCCTTAGCCCGAGTCCGAGCCCTGGGTCGGGCGGAGCGGAGTTCGCCGTCTTCCGGGGCCTTAGCCCGAGTCCGAGCCCTGGGTCGGGCGGAGCGGAGTTCGCCGTCTTCCGGGGCCTTAGCCCGAGTCCGAGCCCTGGGTCGGGCGGAGCTTCCTCTGGCGCTTTCGGCCACGCCTGGCTACCCGTCAGTCTTACCTTTTGCGTTGAAGGCCCCAGTGATTTGGTCGGTTGGCGCGGTGATTTAGTCAGGGTTACTTCTTATCGAAGGCAAGGCCTCGGGCGAGCCGGAGATGCGTCTGCCGTGAAAGAGGAGACCTCGGGCGAGACGGAACCATCTCAGGGTCGGCTGCCCTCGCCCGAGGCTAGGCTCGGGCGTGGCGTGATCAAGTCGCTCGTATGGACTGATCCCTGACTTAATCAAACCCATCAGGCCTCTGCAGCTTTATGCTGATGGGGGTTACCAGCTGAGAATTAGGCGTCTTGAGGGTACCCCTAATTATGGTCCCCGACAATAGCAGAAGCCGAAGCTACTAGGCTGAAGGACATTGATGTACTCGAAGAAGAACGGCTGAATGCAGTAATTCAATCAGCACGATACCAGCAGACTCTGAGACGCTATCACGACAAGGTCGTGCGACAACGATCCTTCTCAGTAGGTGATCTCGTCCTCCGCCGAATTCTAACGGGGAAGGACGGCACAAGTTGTCACCCTTATGGGAGGGACCATTCATAGTAGCAGAAGTCACTCGGCCGGGATCATATCGTCTAACTCAGATGGACGACACAGAAATTGGGAACTCTTGGAATATAGAACACCTCAGGAAGTTTTACCCCTAGCTGAATTTCAAAAGCTATCGGGACGACAATGTACTCTGTAAAACGGGAGATATGTCATCAATAAAGAAGGCTTCAAAGATACTCAATTTGTTCATGATTGACTAGCACTCTTACTTAACCCAGGGTGACCACTATGCCCTGCTAACGGAGCAATCGGCTTAAGTCGGCAAAGACTTAAGACGGTGCAACATGCTCACGCTTACTTAACTTGGAGTGACCACTATGCCCTGCTAACGGAGCAATCGGCTTAAGTCGGCAAAGGCTTAAGACGGTGCAACATGCTCACGCTTACTTAACTCGATTGGACCACTATGCCCTGCTAACGGAGCAATCGGCTTAAGTCGGTAAAGACTTAAGACGGTGCAACATGCTCACGCTTACTTAATTCGGGGTGACCACTATGCCCTGCTAATGGAGCAATCGGCTTAAGTCGGCAAAGGCTTAAGACGGTGCAACATGCTCACGCTTACTTAACTCGGGGTGACCACTATGCCCTGCTAACGGAGCAATCGGCTTAAGTCGGCAAAGACTTAAGACGGTGCAACATGCTCACGCTTACTTAACTCAGGGTGACCACTATGCCCTATAAACAGAAGCAATCGACTTAAGTCAGCAACGATTTAAGGCGATCTGACACGCTTACAACCACTCATATAGGGATGACTTCTATATCCCGTAAACAAGTTTCAAAACCATCGCACAGCCTTTTACTACTGCAAATTTACGTACTGTTGAATTCTAAAACAATAGGAGAATAGCAATATCATTCAAATGCTAAACTAGTGTCCTCTAACAAATATATGACCGTGCTAACCGCGCGCTCAAAGCACGCAAAATATTTATCTATTTCGCGATGTCTTTCTCAGGAGCAACCGACGAGGAAGGGCGACTTGAGGAATCAGGAGCAGCATTCACGTCAGCCCTTATATCTTCAGGAACAACTACGCCGGGTCTCCTCATCAAGATTCGTCCTGCTCGAATGGCCTTGTCCATGGCTCTGTCGCGCTGGGCTCTCAGAGTAATGGAAGTTCCTTCAGCAACCTTGGTAGCCAATTGAGCAGTTTCTAGCTCCTGGGCAATGGATTTCTTGGAAGCACGGAGTTCTTTGATAGTAGCGTCCTTAGCCGATATCAACTGCCTGAGACGGATCACGTCGTTCGTGGATTCCTGCAGCCTACAGCGAAGATTATCTAACTCCTCCATGGAGAAGCGATGACTCCTCTCCAGGATGGTCAATGAATTGCTAGAGTCGCGATACAGTCTGTCGAGATTGTCGCGAGACGCAGCAAGGACACGTTTTTCTTCCTGCAGACAAGAATGAACTCCTTTCAAACATCAAACAAGCAATAGGAACACAGCAATGCACGACACAGTTTCATAGGTCACCTTTTCAGAATCAAGCTGAGTACGAAGGGAAGAGCTCAGTGCATTGGCGTCATCTAAGGCAGCAGAGACCTGGGCTAGTTCAGTCTGGCTTCGAGAATACTTTTCTTCAAAATCAGAACACTGCTGGACCAGCTCAGCCTGATCTCGAGAATGTTTTTCTTCAAAAGTGGAAATTTGTCGAGTCATATCTAGCAGGAGACAATCAAACAAAAAAAGGGGTCAGAATGTAAGGCAGTTCGACAATAAAGACAAAAAGAAGCAGAAAAGCACTAACCAGCATTGGTCGCTTCCAAGTCAGAGACACGTTGTTGAAGTAACGTCGGATTCCAGCGTGCAAGAGACAAAGCTCCTTCTGGAACAGAAGAACCCTGCAACCTCAGCTGGCTAGCCATCCCGTCCACCAGAGCCTGATAAGGAGAACAGACGAATGTAATGACAGCAGTTCATACAGTACAAAGTCAAGATAGAATATATCACAGTACCTGGAGATTGGAGAAGAACGAAGGGACTCCCAAATCATTAGAGATCGATTGACGACCAGGCGTAAGGTCGCCACCCGAAGCAGCTTGCAACAAACCAGCAGGGACCAACTCAGTGCCATCAACAGAGCTCAAAACTTGGCCAGCGGGGACGCTGCCCTCTAAAGCGACTCCCTGGTCCAAAGCTTGGGCTACCACCATGCAGCTGGAATGCGGAGGCGATCCCGCATGAACGTCCATGGAAGTACAAGAGGGAGACCCCGCTCAGACACCCTCGGAGGCTGGGTCATAGTTTGCGCTACCCACGTGAGACGAGTCATCTCCGGCAGTACCCTCGGGGGCTGGGCAATGGCTTGCACTTCCCACCCAAGCCGAGTCACCCTCGGCAACACCCTCGGGGGCTGGGTAAGCGTCAACACCATCCTTGAAGGCCAGGTTCTCCGCAGTGGCCGCCTCTAAGGCTGAAAGCCCCTCAGCTACTTCCATGGGACCGAGATGATCCAAGTCAGTCTCCTGACCCTAAAGACCGCGCTCTAAGGTCGATGAGGCGCGGGATGACCTCAACCCAGCATCAAGCACATCAGCACAAACCTCCATCACACCATCATCCGTTGGCTCTGATAAAAGGTCCTCTGGAACCATGTCCTCTAGAGTCTGATCAAAATTTGCCAGAGATAACTCCTGTAGACCAACGAGAGCTGACAGAGCAGGAGAAGGAACTCTACTACTCTCCCCACTAGCAATATACGGTCGACTGTTCTTCCGAGTCAGAGGGACCTCATCTTCTTCCTCCCTGTTGTGACGGAACCTCCCAAGTCATTAGGCCCACCTACAGTTGTCCTTGTCCAACAGACATCAGACAACCCTGTAGATGTTCTTGAATCACTTGACAAGTTTGGTATCTTAGTCCTTACCTTTCCAGGAACGTTTCACCCGTCTAACAGACAATATGTTCATCGGAGATGCGGAATGCGGAAGTGATTACATCAACTTACATTTATTGAAAAGTAAGAGTAAGTCGTTTAATACAGACCAGAGTGTAAGCGAGTGCGGAAAAGTATTATTACAATACCTGGGAGGTAAAAGCTCCTCCCATAAGTTCTTTACATAAAAGTTTTTAAGGAGGACCTGGTCCTCCGACATCTTCATTCTTGATTATCTTCACTTTTCACCACCTTGGTACAAAAACAACAAAAGTTTGTTGTCTCCTCACCTAAAAACAACGGGGGAATAAACCCTGAGTATGGAATTACTCAGCAAGTCTTACCCGACTAAGGAAAAGACTCTCAAGGGTATGCTAGTTAAAGGAAGTCAAGGTAAGGCTTCTCAATAATCAAAGACTCTGTTTTGCAGAAATGCTTACTAAAGTGGATCCTTAAAATTCCAGTTTTATTGGTCAAGTTAAGTAAACTTATTTATTTCTAGAGTTCTTTCTAACCTAGTTCAAACACTTATCCTAAACTAGCCAAGTTCTTAATTTATCCTTCATCTTCACTGGATTGCTACGTGTAGGGCAGTGACCAAGTCTTCATAACCGCGAAGGTACGGCGATCCGAATCGATTATACTCAGCTGAGGATCTCCGATCACACGACATATGTAGCACTTAACCCTTGCATATGTCAACCCGCCACCGAGTTTCTTAAGACCAGATCAGGTTCACGCAAACCGAGAGCACAGATACACCACCGTCCAGCCTCTTGCCACGGAGGGTACACGCTACTCTCGCCACTGCTCCATGCCCATTTCGTGTTATCTTATTCTGGCCTTAGTCTGCCCGAGGCAAGGCTTACCCATGACGAGGCATGTGACGAGTTAAAGGGTCCTCGATCATCAAGCCTACATCGACAAGGTCCTTAATCGACTCAGACGGAGACACTACACCGAGACTCTCTTCTCGTGCAAGTCACCCGCCTGGTCTCAGCTTAATCTTTTCAACCCAAAGTTTGGTACCTGACAGAGGTACATCTTTTTCCGATGTTGAATCCATCAAGGCCTTTGACAGATTCACCATCAAGTTTTGTTTTTGAAAACAACCCTCCCACTTTGCCAAACATCTTTTGTAAAACAAATCCTTTTGCTTTTCTAGAGCAATACTAAGCATAGTAAAACCTTTTTATAAAAACAGGGTTTCAAGGAAGGTAATCAAATCCAAGGAACGTAATGCAGGAATTGTTTAAGCAATCAAACCTATCACCTAGTGCATCAAGCAAGTGAGAAAGAGTTTAAAACACAAGGGGGTGGCAAATGCACCGGGGCTTGCCTTTGTTTATGGGTGAGTCAGGCTCAGATCCACAAATATCGAAGTAGAAACAGTTCTCAGCCTGTGTTTCCAAAGGCGGTGGTACTTGTTCTTCAGTGGCTTCCACTTCTTCTTCGTGTTCTAATCATAACTGTTGGGGGCCTTCGTCCTCCGAAGGTCCTCAAAAACATGATTTGACAATGTTTTCCAAGTGGATTATGTGAACAGGTATTTTCGGACTCAGAATTATGAACATGAAGTACGGTCAGGACGAAGCCTGAACCAGACAAAGGACGAGCTGATTACCAAGCTCCACGAAGGATGGCACACAGCCGAAGCTGTGCGCAGGGAAGCTTCGTCGCGATAGCAGAGAGGGGAACCGACTTAAAGATGAAAAGACTACGTGGGCCTTGATAGATTCCTATAAGTCATTGACAAATGTGATGGACATGGATGTAATTTTACGCGGGCTGCGTCCCGCGTCTATAAATAGATGAACAGTATTCCCGTACTGTTCACGCTGACTTGGCATTTGCTTTTGCGTCACGCTTGTACTTTTTACCTTCTCTCAGGACCGAAGGTACATTTGTAATTTGAAATCATTTCTATTTTTCCATGTTAATAAAATAGAAATGATTCTATGATGATGTTTACATTATATTTCATGCCTTATATAAATCCTTCGTCATTACTTATTATATTTACGAAGGTATGTCTCTTATGACCTTCGTCCGAAACTCATTATTTCCCGAAGAGGAATAATGTTTAGAAGGACGAAGGACTTTTACACTTAACACTTTTTATGTTGCCTTGTTCTTAACTCTTAGCATTTGAGAACAAGTCCCCAACATTGGCGCCCACCTCCGGTGAACTCACTTCCACTTCGAGTTTTTTGAACACCTTCTGAAGCTATAGACCTTCGCTATGGCGCCGAAGAAAGCTTCAACGACTGGGGCTGCAGCACTGCAACCGCTGGACCCCAACCAGGAGACCGTCTCTCTTCGGGAGGCCCGAAGCCAGAAGAGGAAGGCCGTTAGCCCGACGCTTCAGGAGGATGAACTAGACCAAGAGATCAGGGATATGGAGATGCTTCATCAACAGGTGCAGAGGAAAAAGGAAAAGATGGCCAGGCTAGCTGAGCTGCAAAGGCAGATAGACGAAGCTTCTGAAGAAGTTCGTCATCTTACCCATGATGAGCAGAACCGAAGGCCTCAACAAAAAGACCTTCATCAGGAGGGCTTCTTCAACGAAGATGACTGGTATGACAATTTCCATCATGGAAATTTTGTTTTCGATGATGCCTCTCCTCTGTCCGCTGAGCTGCAGGCTACACCCTGGCCTCCATCCTATAAGCCACCCCAGCTTCCCATGTTCGACGGCCACTCAGACCCGAAGCAGTTCTTGATGAGCTATGAAGCAGCAGTGTCTTCGTATGGGGGCAATGCTGCAGTAATGGCAAAGTCTTTCGTTATGGCCGTCAGGAGTGTTGCTCAGACCTGGTATTCCTCCCTTCGACCAGGAACGATCACCTCATGGCAGAAGCTGAAGGATATGTTGTTAACCAGCTTTCAAGGATTTTAGACAAAGCCGGTCACTGCTCAAGCCTTGTTCCAGTGCACTCAGGATCATGAAGAATACCTTCAGGCGTATGTCAGAAGGTTCTTGCGTTTGAGGGCGCAGGCACCAACGGTGCCCAATGAAATTGTCATCGAAGCCATGATCAAGGGGCTTCGTCCTGGACCTGCAGCTCAATACTTTGCTAGGAAGCCTCCTCAGACTCTGGAGAAGCTGCTCCAAAAGATGGACGAGTATATTCGTGCCGATAATGACTTTCGCCAAAGAAGGGAGGAGGCCTTCAGATTTTCTGAGATGACCAGGGGCTTCGGAGGAAGATTCTATCCGAGGCATGTCAGGTCCATCCACAACTCCACTCAAAATGATGATAAGGGGAGTCAGCAGAACAGGCCGTAGTGCTCCTCACAGGCTTCGGGGCAACAGCAAACTTTCTTCCGGCCACCAGCTCCAAGAGGCAGAGGCGCCAGGGGCTTCGGCGGAAGATTTGGAGATCAACCAAGGAGGATATTTTGCTTATTCTGTGGTGAAAACAAGGGCCATACCACCAGGATGTGCCATGTCACTATCCAGAAACAAAAGGAGCTAGCAGAAGCTGCAGCGCAACAGGGCCAGCCGAAGCAGGTCATGCATACTGCTTCGTACCATCAGCCTTACATCCCGGAATACGTGGGCAACCACCCAGCAGTTTCCGTAGCTTCGGCGAGTCAACCTCAAGCTTCATGGCAACAGCCCCCGCCTCCACCTCCGCTGCAACAAGGCCAACAGCCAGAAGGGAGCCAATATGTTCCGCACCAAAGGGATCTCAGAGAGCAATCTGAAGCTCGCACAGTCAACAGTACTGTGCCAGAGTCGAGGCACATTTATTGACAAATATCCTACTTTGATAGCAGTCTTTTCCGTTTAAGTTCTATCTTCTGTGTAATAAAGAACATTTCAGTTTTCATATAATAGTTTCGTGGTTGGTTATGAGGAAAACCTATCTTCTCCACAGGCTTAAGTTGCTGAAGCTTAAAAATTTGCGGAAATAAGGAGGACCTTCGAATTATTAAAAATCCCTCGAAGCAACAAAAAGTCGTTCTAAGGAACGCAGAGTAAGTTGCCGAAGTTACAAAAAGCCGTTCCAAAGGGAGCGCAGTGTAAGTTTTTTGCTCCAAAGACGTTCCTAAGGGAATGCAGAGCATACAGCGAAAAGTCAACGCTGATACCGCCTAAGTAAAAGGCGAAGAAGCTCCAAAGACGTTCCTAAGGGAATGCAGAGCTTATACCGCCTAAGTAAAAGGCGAAGAAGCTCCAAAGACGTTCCTAAGGGAATGCAGAGCTTACAAATATATTTTGTGTGTATCTTCGGAACAAACGTCATTTGCATAACATAACATCATCACATCATTTTGCATAGCATAAGCATCATACATCATGTTGCATATGGCAAAAGAAGGGGACACAGTATCAACCTTCGAAAGGATGCTTTAAGAAAGTGCAAATTGTGTAAAGTCACGAGGAAATACAATGATAATCTTCGGAGTACAGCTTCGGAGAAAGTTTTTTCGAAGCATGGATGAGCTTCATCAGAGTAATATCAAAATTGCACAGCTTCGGAGAATGTTTTCACGAAGCATGGACGTGATTCATCAGAATAGTTTTAACGAAAAATGTCTTCTTCACGAAGCATGAAAAGAAGGGAAGGTGTTTTTTCGCCGAAGGCTCAAAAATGGTATGTATGTAGAATTTCATGCATCGTAAAGAATTGAATAATGAAAAGAGACTTGTATATTACATTCAAATGTACAAAATATTACATAGATCACACTTTAAATGTTTTTCTAATAACACCTAGTCTTCTCTTAATACTACTTCGGCAGCCTCATTTAGAAGTTGTTCAACAACTTTATCCATGATAGCTTCGGCCATTTGTTTGATTTCGTCATCCTCTTTTGTGTGAGGGTCAATTGACGATCCAGCAGGTCCTGAGGAAGAAGAATATTTTTGCATTACTATTACAAACCGCGAGCAAAGTTTGAAATAAAAATTACAACACAACAAGAGCGATTAATTAATACCTATTTGCCCTTCGGCAACTTCTGTCACTTTCCTAGCATCATGGATGCCTTTTTCACTCCTTTGAATGATTTCTTGCGCCATTTCTCGGCCGCCGTTGTCCCAGATATCAGTAAAGAATTTCCCACCAACCATGCTTGCTTCGGCCGAGGGGTCTTTGATGTCTTCGGAGGATAAGGCAGCTTCGGACTGAGCTAAAGATTTTACATGCCCGCAACCTTTCTTCTCCAAGACAGTAGCAACTCCCCTGGCGCCCGAAAAAGCGCAGATGTCGCCGCGGCTACTCAGGATTTCCTCGAAGGCCTCTGCTTCGTGACTAATCCATTACAGTGGACCTTCGGGATTGCCTCTTGAGAAATTCTCTTCACTGGAAAATGCGCCCACGCTGGCGAAGCTGGTTTTAATTTTCTTTACACATTCCATGGATTTTTCGTAGTATTTTTTCTTAGAAGACCGAAGCTCTTCCACGGTTGCTTCTAAATGATCAGCCCATTGGTCGCTACATTCCCGTCTTGTTTCTTCAAGTATGCGTTCTTCTTTCGCCCGGGCCAGTTGCTTCTGAAGATCTTTAATCTCGCGTCTGTGAGCTTCGGTCTGAACCTTTGCAGCAACTTCGTCCTTTTTTATCTTGTCTACTAATGTAAGCAGGATTTTATCTTTTTCTAGAGCTTCGTTTCTCAGTTTAATAACTTCTGAACGTAAATTGTTGAACGCAATTTCGAAGCTTTCATCTTCGGCACTCTTTTGTGCTCTTAATGCGTTGCTTAGGATTAAACCCTATACGAAAAAGAATCCATATAAGAATAAAAGAATGAATTACGCAATAAAATTTTTTTTCAAGTGTCTAATCCCCATACCTTTAAGCTATTGTACGCAAGACTGTCCGCGAGATCTTCCTTCGTCATAGCGCATAATCCAGCTTCGAGCTTCAGGAAACCCATACTTCTAGCCATCTCCCGGCAGACAGATAATTCTTTGTTATCAGGGAGGCAGTATAGGAAGTCATCTTCATTTGTCCCATTGAACACTACTGCCCCCTTTGGATACTTTAACTCTCTAGCATAGTGATTCGCTTCATAAGTCTCTTCTTCAGATAATTTCTTCCCCGAAGCATGTCGCACGATGTAATCGCATGTGCTGGAAGGAGCTTCGGGGGCGGCAGTGTCAATTTCTTCAACCAAAACTGGTTCTGATATTTTCTTGGATTGTTCCTTGGTGGGCTCTGAAGGCCCAGCTTCAGTTTCAGCTTGTTGTTTCGAAGCTTCAGTAGACGCTTCAGCAAGTTCAACAGTCTTCTTTGGAGTTGTGCTTGAAGACTTAATTGTCTCCAAGACATCTAGTACGTTCACCATTCTTTTTCTTTTTGGGGTCACCAATGGGCCCTTTTGTTTTTTTATTGTTTCGACATTTGCTGAAGGACTTAAGATTTCCGATGCCTTTGGCCCTTCAATCTTCGGTTTTTCTACTTTTTCTGCCGAAGGTGCTTCAGTTTTCTCTTCTATCTTCGGCACTGGAGCTGGTTTTATAGCTTCAGAGGCCAAAGAGACTTCACCAATAAACTCTGGTACTGTGACCGGCTCAATAAAACGCGCTCGGTGGGTGAGCACCTTCATCTTTTTCCTTTGTGGTGCTGGCTCACTAGTAGCACTCGTGGTAGCTTCCGTCGCAGGAGAAGTATTTTTTCTTTTGCGACCCAATACCGGATAGTGATAGTCAGGGTAGACAAACCCGACTGCGTCAAATACCCGGTTGAGCCTTTTCTTCTTTCGGCCTCCGAAGGCTGCTGATAACGCAGTATTCTCGGCCTTCGAATATGCCCCAAGCAGTTCGTCACTTAATGTTTCAATGCTTTTCAACCAGTCATCATCAGGTTCAACAAACTTATCCGCATATTTGAATGTGTATTTCAGTCTGACCAGTCCGCCTTCGTCGGACTCTTTGATGGTCTCCTTCGGCATTTCCCACTTTCCTGCAAGTGGCCACACCCTGAAGGCAATATGTTCTTGGACCAAGTCCCTTGTCCCAATGTAAGAGCAGATTACGCCGAAGGCTCTTTGGCATTCCTCGGCTGCTTCATCCATTTCAACCTTCGGTCTTCGTAGTCTGAAGCGTTGCCAGATGGGGCGCATAATGATATTCTTGACATCTTCTTGCGCTGTTAAGTCATTCTTTACATAGAACCACTCTGTCATCCAGGCTCCGGGCCACCTCTTCCGAAAGGTTGGCACAGGGCGGCTTGACCCGGAGCGGGCACCGAAGCTGTAACACCCAAAGTTGTTGTGATATTGTTCTTTACCCAGGGCTTCGTCTCGTATAACAACTCATGAATGTTGCAAAAGCTTTTAGCATTTGGTTCTAAACCTTGGCTTCTTGCAGCCCAGACAAACATCCCCATTCTTATGATAGCTTCGGGAGTAATTTGATGAAGGTAGACTTGAAATGTTTTCAGTACTTCAACAACAAAGTTGCTTAGGGGGAATCGAAGCCCAGCCTTGAGAAAGCTTCGGAAGATTACGACTTCATCTTCTTCGGGGGTGGGAGAAGTCTTTTCTCCAGCATCAACCCTCACAATAGATATATCTCGAAAATACCTCCCCCTCATATTATCAATATGATTCTGCTTAATAGTGGTTTTCCCGAAAACCGTGTGACTTGGCCGCCATGGTCGATCTTCGGACTCTTCCCCACCACTTTCTACATCGAAACTGTCGCTGTCACCAGTAACTTCGGACAAACCTTCAAGAATCTCTTTGGTGATTTTCTCCGTATTGGTCTCCGCCATCGCTATAAGGAACCCCAAGTTCTTCTCTTCGTCGAGGCTCAGCTTCGTCTCGACAGGGATCTTATTACCTTCAGACATCTTCGGAAACGCTAAAAAACTGTTTCCAAGGCCGAAGCTTCAAAATCAAAAAGATCAGCAAATCTTAGTGCACAAGAGCTAAAAATTTAGTGGGCCGAAGCAGATGGCAAGTGTGCGTACCAAATAAGTTTGCGGTATGATCTTATTTATACCCCCGGGGCGTTGAAAATTGAAAGACCCCACTTGTCAGTGAATGTTGCTATTCAAGCAAAGGGAAGGTGTTTTTTCGGACCTTCGGCTCAAGGCCTTCGTCCATATCGCAATCTGAATTTATCATTAACAAATTAATATTGCGAGGGGCTACTGTTGGGGGCCTTCGTCCTCCGAAGGTCCTCAAAAACATGATTTGATAATGTTTTCCAAGTGGATTATGTGAACAGGTATTTTCGGACTCAGAATTATGAACATGAAGTACGGTCAGGACGAAGCCTGAACCAGACGAAGGACGAGCTGATTACCAAGCTCCACGAAGGATGGCGCACAGCCGAAGCTGTGCGCAGGGAAGCTTCGTCGCGATAGCAGAGAGGGGAACCGACTTAAAGATGAAAAGACTACGTGGGCCTTGATAGATTCCTATAAGTCATTGACAAATGTGATGGACATGGATGTAATTTTACGCGGGCTGCGTCCCGCGTCTATAAATAGATGAACAGTATTCCCGTACTGTTCACGCTGACTTGGCATTTGCTTTTGCGTCACGCTTGTACTTTTTACCTTCTCTCAGGACCGAAGGTACATTTGTAATTTGAAATCATTTCTATTTTTCCATGTTAATAAAATAGAAATGATTCTATGATGATGTTTATATTATATTTCATGCCTTATATAAATCCTTCGTCATTACTTATTATATTTACGAAGGTATGTCTCTTGTGACCTTCGTCCGAAACTCATTATTTCCCGAAGAGGAATAATGTTTAGAAGGACGAAGGACTTTTACACTTAACACTTTTTATGTTGCCTTGTTCTTAACTCTTAGCATTTGAGAACAAGTCCCCAACAATAACCATACATATGTATATAAGAATGAAAGCCATGTAATGCTCATGAGGGTGCAAAGATAATATAAACTTATTATCTAAGTCTTGAATACAATTTTCCTTCACGAAACTCCGAGAACTTAGGGTTTCCGGAGTCAGTAAAGGAGTTCACAAGGCGGGGGGGGTTTTGGGGTTTGGTGATCAAACAAGGTCCAAATCAACCCAAATTCTGCCCAAGGCTTCAAAATAATATGAGAAACTCATATAAAAATCTTGAGCATTTTTGGGATTACCATTTATCTTTTAAAAATTCAAAACTACTACCTTAAACTATTTTAAATACCTTAAAATTCCTAATTTACCCTAAAAATCATGAAACTATTTTTATTAAATTCTAGGGAAAATAAGAAGGCTAGGAAAATTAGTTTCACGATTTTACCATTTTTCTACATTTTTCTACATATTTCTAAAGTTCTTCTGAAAAAGAAAAAGGAAAATACTCAATAGTATTTGGCTCAAACTGGCCCAAGCGGCCCAACACCACGCAGAAACGTGCCTGCGCACGCGCCCGCGCCCGCGCGCTCTGGCAACTTTGCACAGAGGCCCACGTTGAATGAATAATTCCTTAAGCGTCCTTAGCTACTGTTTACCTTCTCTCTGACATTTACAAAAGGGTCCCTGGGGTTTTGTTTCTTCTCCAAGGAGCTCCCCGACCGCGACGCGCTCATCGTTCACCCCTGCCGTGGTCCATACCAGCCATGGCCGGTGATGATTGCTCAAGCTGACTATCGGGGAGGCTTTACCGACCTAAGACGGCCTCGGAACACACACCAATTTGACCCGAACACCCCGAGAATGGCCGGTCCACGGGCACGGTGGAAACCGAGCACGGGAGTACACGTTCCCGCCAAACCATAGTCGATCAGAGCAAACGGACGCCACCGTGAGCTTCGCAAGCATGCAAGGGCACTAGAACAACTCAAGGATTGGACAGTGACTTACCAGAGTAAGCTGGCCACGGGCGGGCTATTTTGGGTGGCGCGGCGGACTGATTTGGGGGAAAATGGCAATTCTCCGGCCAGGGCGGCTAATCGAGATCAGGAAGGGTTGCTACAGCTTCGCAATTTGGAGACGAAGGTCAGAGCTTGGTTGATTTGAGAAAGGGGGGGGCGAGGTCGGGGTGAATTTATAGCCGCGGAGAGTCACTATCGCGGTCACGGTGATAACCATTGCCGGCCCGAGCTGGCGATCAGCGATGGCACCGAACACGGCATTCCCCTAGAGCTTGCCACGTTCAACCACGACCGTAAGGCAGTCGAATCTGTGATGGCGTGGCCGAATAGAGGAGAGCGGCGCCGGTGATCGGACATGGCCGGAAGGAGGAATGACCGCGTGGCAGCCAGAGTTAGTGCCCTCCACGGCGGCGGTCCTATCCGGAGTAAAAAGGTCTTCGCGGGGAGATGCTCGTCGCCCGATCATCTCGACCCCGGCGCAAATCGTGGCGCGGATAGGTCGTCGGCGGTGAGATTTTTCCACTGTGACGATCTGACCCTTATCTGCTTCCCCGCTGCACTGTACCATGGCCAGCCCCATCAGACAGCCTGACAGTCCATATTTGGGGTCGATTTTCTCCAATTTTTATGTGGTGACTAAGCCAACCTTCTGTATCAAAATTATATACCTATAATCCATGCTCAACTTTGTCACAAGGCTTGTCATCATATAGTTACCGAAGACCATTCAAAATCGAGCTCAAAGTTCATCCCATCACACTGCTACTAAAAATTCAGTTCAGGGATTGACTGACAGCCCGACTTTGAGCTTAATTATCTCTCAAATACTCTTAACAACTATGCTTACAACCTTAAGCAAAGTTGTTCTCCTTAGTTTGCTCTATAATCTTTATGTGGTGACCTAAGGCAAAAACCCTAGAATTTGAAAGATACAAGGGCTTCAAGTTGAGTCAATCACACTGAAATGCAGACTTAACCAAAAAGGGTTAAGTATGGCTCTTTTGCACTTAAGTCCAAATCTCAAGTTTTGGATTGCAAATTCACATATGAGTGACCCAAATGACTTAATATACTTATTTAACTTGTTTTTTTGCACTTTAGTCCAAAAGTGGACTAATTTTGCACATATGCCCCTAGGGTTTGGATTTAGGGTTTTCCAGGGTTCTAATTGAGATTTTTGGTATCCCAGGGGTATAAATGTGATTCAACTTTGTTTTTGGGGACATTTTATGACTCTTTCCCTAAAGCCTTTAGGTTTTGTCATCTTGGGTTAAGTTTTACCCCTTTGAGCCTTATTTAGGGTCAGGTTCCCTATCCAGGGTCCTATTTGCAAAACACCAAAAACAATACACTTGTTTGAAATTTTTACCTAGTGGATGCACTCTAGGTGTGTCAAACATATGCAATGCCAATGTTTATGATGTCATGCTCAAGTTTTAGTTACAGTAACACCAGGGGTGTTACATCCTTCCCCTCATAAAAGAATCTCGTCCCGAGATTTAAAGTCCTAGGGTGAGTAATGGAAAAGGAAATGTGTCACATCTTTATTCCCTTATTTCTGGTACAAGGCAGGGGTGATGTGGGGGTCACTCCTTTATTACAACAGCTATACAGGCTTTACAACTTACAAGAGGCTAAAAAGCCTAGGAAATTCTTATCTAAAAAGTCTTGAGTTTCCCATGTAGCCTCATCTTCAGAATGTTGGTTCCATTGTATCTTATAGAACTTGAGAGTTGTTCTTCGAGTAACCCGGTCCTTTTGATCCAAGACTCGAATAGGGTGCTCAGAATATGTCAAGTCTGGTTCAAGGACAACATCTGTTACTTCAATGGTTCGATCGGGAACCCAAAGACACTTCTTCAATTGCGACACATGGAACACATTATGGATAACAGACAGAATTTCGGGGAGCTGCAGTCGATACGCCACTGGTCCACATTGCTCAAGTACCGGGAATGGACCAATGTACCTGGGTGCAAGTTTCCCTTTAACCCCGAAACGTGATACTCCCTTCATGGGTGAAACTTTCAGGTAGACATAGTCCCCTTCATGAAAATATAAGGGCATTCGCCGTTTGTCTGCATAACCCTTCTGACGGGCCTGTGCTTTCTTCATATTATGAATAATTTTCTGAACCTTTTCCTCGGCCTCCTTCACTATATCAGGCCTAAAGAAATACCTTTCTCTAGGTTCAGACCAATTTAGCGGAGTTTGACACCGTCGCCCATATAAGGCTTCAAAAGGTGCCATCTTGATACTTTCTTGATAGCTGTTATTATATGAAAACTCCGCCAAAGGCAAAGTCCAGAACACATGCTCGCAACATATCTTCGAGTACTTGATTAATCCTCTCAGTCTGCCCACTGTTTTGTGGATGATATGCCGAACTATGGAGCAACTTAGTACCCAAGGATTTGTGAAGTGCTTCCCAAAACTTGGCTACAAGTTGAGGTCCACGATCCGACACTATGGTCTTCGGAACACCATGCAGACTAAGAATACGAGCAATGTATAACTCCGCATAGGTAATGACGGGATATTTTACTTTGACCGGGAGGAAGTGGGCGATCTTGGTAAGTCGATCAATGATAACCCAAATAGAGTCATTCCCTTTTGCGGTCCTGGGCAATCCCACGATGAAGTCCATACTTATATCTTCCCATTTCCATGTTGGGATCGGCAAAGATTGTAATGGACCAGCAGTTTTCATGTGTATGGCTTTGACACGTCTGCAAGTGTCACACTTAGCCACATAGCGTGCAATTTCAATTTTCATCTTCGTCCACCAGTAGTGCTGTTTTAGATCATGATACATCTTAGTGCTTCCCGGATGAATAGAATAGCGACTAAGATGTGCTTCATCTAAGATTTGCTGGCGGAGTTCTTCATTCTTCGGCACTACTATGCGGTTATTGAACCATATCACACCTTGATCGTCTTCTTTGAAACATTTGGTTGTTCCAGCCCTTATCTTTTCCCGTATGTGCTTCATACCCACGTTATCCTTTTGAGCATCAATTATCCTTTGCAAGATGATAAACTCAAGCTTTAGCTGATTCAGGGTTCCTTGTTGGACCATCCCCAGGTTTAGCTTTTCCATCTCTTGACATAAAGTGTTGTCAGAGGTCTTCACCATAAGACAGTGGCAGGAAGTCTTACGGCTCAGTGCATCTGCCACAACATTGGCTTTGCCTGGGTGATAATGAATTTCTAGTTCATAGTCCTTAATAAGCTCAAGCCATCGCCTTTGCCTCATATTTAATTCTGACTGGGTGAAGATATACTTCAAGCTTTTATGATCTGTATAAATATGACAGATATTTCCCAGCAGATAGTGACGCCAAATTTTTAGGGCATGAACCACAGCAGCTAGCTCCAGATCATGAGTTGGGTAATGCTCCTCATGTCGGCGCAACTGCCTTGAAGCATATGCAATTACTCGACCCTCTTGCATTAATACACAGCCGAGTCCACTACCTGACGCATCACAATATACATCAAAAGGCTTGGTGATGTCCGGTTGAGCCAATACCGGAGCAGTGGTTAATAATGTCTTCAATTGCTCAAAAGCTTCATTACACTTAGAAGACCAATTGAATTTAATGTCATTCTTCAATAAACTTGTGATTGGCTTCACAAGCTTAGAAAAATCTGGTATGAATCTGCGATAATATCCAGCTAGTTTAAGAAAACTCTGGACTTGGTGAACAGTGGTTGGGGTTTTCCACTCCAGAATATCCTTGACTTTGCTAGGATCTACCGCAATTCCCTTGGCAGATAACACGTGCCCCAAAAATTGAATTTCCTCCAGCCAGAACGTGCACTTGCTGAACTTGGCATACAACTGATGTTCCCTCAAGTGCGTCAATACAATCCGCAAATGTTGAGCATGCTCCTCTTCATTTTTGGAATATATCAAGATATCGTCGATGAAGACCACCACGAACTTGTCCAACTCGGGCATGAACACCGAGTTCATCAAATAGGTGAAATGGGCAGGAGCATTTGTTAGTCCGAAGGACATTACCAACTATTCAAATAAACGATACCGCGTAGTAAACGCGGTCTTCGGTATCCTCGGGTCGAATACGGATTTGGTGATAGCTCGACCTGAGATCAATCTTGGAAAATACCCTCGCTCCAGTCAGTTGATCAAATAAGATGTTAATTCTCGGAAGAGGGTACTTTTTCTTGATGGTGACCTCATTCAGGGGTCGATAATCCACGCACATTCGTAAGGTTTGATCCTTCTTCTTAACAAAAATGGTGGGGCAACCCCATGGAGACGAGCTTGGCCAGATGAATCCTTTATTCAGTAGATCTTGTAATTGAATCTTCAATTCCGCCAACTCATTAGGGGGCATACGGTACGATCTTCGAGAAATGGGAGCCGTACCGGGCTTTAGCTCAATTACAAATTCTACATCTCTTTCAGGGGGCAGTCCAGGCAAATCTTCCGGAAATACATCTAGAAACTCACATACTACCGGAATATCCTTGATCTCCGGTACAATGGCTTCATATATTCTACCAGAAGCTTTGGCTGGATTGGTTACGAGGATGGATAAAAGAATCTCTTCTTGATTATAGCTCAACCTGACGGTTCTGAGTTCAGTGTTGAGAATTGCCTTGTGTTGGGTTAACCAATTCATACCCAAAATCACATCTATATCCTGGCCTTTCAGAACAATCATGTTAGCAGGAAAGTTCCGTCCGGCCATTGTTACTGGCACATGATAGGCCACTTCTCTAGTAAAAATGTGTCCCCCAGGTGAATGAATTTTAAATCCTTCTTTTGATTCATGGCATGAAATGTGATGTTGCTCCACAAATGTCTTGCTAATAAATGTATGCGAAGCACCAGAATCAAAAAGAACAATTGCAGGGTGACTGGCCACGAGAAACGTACCCATCATCACCGGTTCACCTTCCGGTGTAGTGGCCACTTGAGTATAGTATATCCACCCCGTCTTCTTGGTATTCTTCCCCACATTATTTCCCTTAGGCTGAGCTGATTTTCCAGATCCTTGCTGAGCATTTGATTGATTCTGCTTGGGATATGGACAATCTTTGATGAAATGTCCAGACTTGCCACAATTAAAACACCCGGTTGAGGAGCTGGGCAAAGCAGGGAATCGAGTGCCCGGGGCACCCGGCTGATTTGGGGTAGTGGGGGCATTGTTGGGACGAATAATGATTGGCTGCTTGAAAGGGAATGAGGGCGGTCGAGAAAAAGAGCGATTTTGGCTAGAAGGCCGGATCACAAACCGTTGCCTCTTTGCCTGGCCTTGATTAGGCTTCTCACCACCAAATCCCTTGTTCTTCCCGGAACCTGCATATTTTGCTTCAACAGATAGGGCTGTGCTGATAGCCTTCCCATACGTGAGATCTATGCAGGTGGCCATTTTTCTCTGCAATCGATCATTTAGACCCCTCATAAAGCAATTCTTCTTCTTTAAATCAGTATTCACCTGGTCAATTGCATATTGTGACAGGTGATTAAACTTATTGAGATACTGATTGACAGTATCTCCCCCTTGTTTTAGCTTCATGAACTCTTCCTGCTTCATATGCAGAACACCTTCGGGTATATAGTGCTCGCGGAAGGCCACTTTAAATTCTTCCCAAGTTACTTGATGGTTGGCAGGTTGAATAGCCACAAAATTCCCCCACCAGGTACTGGCAGGGCCGCGCAGTTGTTGCGCTGCAAACAAAGGCTTCTGTGTCTCTGAACAGCGGAGAAGACCAAATTTTTGCTCAATAACCCGTATCCATTCATCAGCTTCCAACGGGTCCTCAGCCTTGACAAATAGTGGTGGACGTGTTTCAGAGAAATCCAGATAGGTGGTTTCACGGGGGCCTTGCTGATAACCCCTTCCACCCTGCTGCTGGAATTGTTGGCCCGCCATTTCTCTCAAAAAGCGGGTATTGTCTGCAGTTGCGTTCACCAAGGCGGCAATCGCCTCGGCCAATATGGGAGGAACCGAGGGTGGATTTGGGGTAACATCCCTTCCCCCAGAAGTTCCTGCTGCATCTTGTCCTCGAGTCCTAGTAGGCATCTGAGGCAAAGAACATTTGAAATAAATATAAAATGCCAGAGAAACCTTCCATTTTACATTACTATCAAAAGTAATGATACAGACTCGATGTTATACAACAGGATACATTACCCATTATACAATAGTTCAACCTATTATACAACATACTACTTCTATTTCTACAAGCTATACTACTACCCCTGCTTCTGGTTGCTCTTGGCAGCTTCGTCGTCAGGTGTGGGAGACCATTCGTCGACCAGCCTCATAGAAGGAGGGGGCCTAAAAAGGTCTAACTCACCACCAAGCGCTTCTCCTGCATTATGCGAGGGTCCGGCTTCCGACCTAACAGGATCCGCAGGGACATGTGGGTGTAATTGCGAATACAGTACATGAACTTCCTCATGTAAAGTATTGCAATATGCCTGCAAGTTGTCAATAGCAGTGCTAAGTTCTTCGACTCGTGCTCGAGCCTTCGCTTCCTTAGCCCAAGCTACTGAACGAGACTGTACCGCCCAATCAAGCGCCAAATCTTGATCAACGAGTTGATCTTGCAGGGTACAGATGTAACTTCTTAATTCATTTATTCGGTCACCATCCGCAACCCATAAATTAGTCCTGTGTTGTAACTCTGTTTGAAGTTGATTCACACGAGCTTCGAGATTACCAATAGGATCGTTGCTCCCGCTACTGCTATCTTGCTCCCGTGGGGCAAGTTGGTGTCGAGGTACACCGATAGGTCCAGTATGCTTCCGTGTCGTTTTCCTTGTACGCGGCGGCATTTTCTAAGGGGAAAATTTATTAGTACAATTCTTAGCATGATGCATGAATAATTACAGAATCAACCTTAGTCGATTCAACCTTCTATACATTGCACTCTTCCTATCTGGTCTTTGAAATAAACTCTTCAGAGATGCTTAGGTAAGAAGAGAAGAAATTTTCCTAGGTAAGTTTAAGAAAATCCTTTTTGAAGATGCTACATAGTATCTGCCAAGAAGGGCTACGCTCCGATACCAGCTGTGACGGAACCTCCCAAGTCATTAGGCCCACCTACAGTTGTCCTTGTCCAACAGACATCAGACAACCCTGTAGATGTTCTTGAATCACTTGACAAGTTCGGTATCTTTGTCCTTACCTTTCCAGGAACGTTTCACCCGTCTGACAGACAATATGTTCATCGGAGATGCGGAATGCGGAAGTGATTAAATCAACTTACATTTATTGAAAAGTAAGAGTAAGTCGTTTAATACAGACCAGAGTGTAAGCGAGTGCGGAAAAGTATTATTACAATACCTGGGAGGTAAAAGCTCCTCCCATAAGTTCTTTACATAAAAGTTTTTAAGGAGGACCTGGTCCTCCGGCATCTTCATTCTTGATTATCTTCACTTTTCACCACCTTGGTACAAAAACAACAAAAGTTTATTGTCTCCTCACCTAAAAACAACGGGGGAATAAACCCTGAGTATGGAATTACTCAGCAAGTCTTACTCGACTAAGGAAAAGACTCTCAAGGGTATGCTGGTTAAAGGAAGTCAAGGTAAGGCTTCTCAATAATCAAAGACTCTATTTTGCAGAAATGCTTACTAAAGTGGATCCTTAAAATTCCAATTTTATTGGTCAAGTTAAGTAAACTTATTTATTTCTAGAGTTCTTTCTAACCTAGTTCAAACACTTATCCTAAACTAGCCAAGTTCTTAATTTATCCTTCATCTTCACTGGATTGCTACGTGTAGGGCAGTGACCAAGTCTTCATAACCGCGAAGGTACGGCAATCTGAATCGATTATACTCAGCTGAGGATCTCCGATCACACGACATATGTAGCACTTAACCCTTGCATATGTCAACCCGCCACCGAGTTTCTTAAGACCAGATCAGGTTCACGCAAACCGAGAGCACAGATACACCACCGTCCAGCCTCTTGCCACGGAGGGTACACGCTACTCTCGCCACCACTCCACGCCCATTTCGTGTTATCTTATTCTGGCTTTAGTCTGCCCGAGGCAAGGCTTACCCATGACGAGGCATGTGACCAGTTAAAGGGTCCTCGATCATCAAGCCTACATCGACAAGGTCCTTAATCGACTCAGACGGAGACACTACACCGAGACTCTCTTCTCGTGCAAGTCACCCGCCCGGTCTCAGCTTAATCTTTTCAATCCAAAGTTTGGTACCTGGCAGAGGTACATCTTTTTCCGATGTTGAATCCATCAAGGCCTTTGACAGATTCACCATCAAGTTTTGTTTTTGAAAACAACCCTCCCACTTTGCCAAACATCTTTTGTAAAACAAATCCTTTTGCTTTTCTAGAGCAATACTAAGCATAGTAAAACCTTTTTATAAAAACAGGGTTTCAAGGAAGGTAATCAAATCCAAGGAACGTAATGCAGGAATTGTTTAAGCAATCAAACCTATCACCTAGTGCATCAAGCAAGTGAGAAAGAGTTTAAAACACAAGGGGGTGGCAAATGCACCGGGGCTTGCCTTTGTTTATGGGTGAGTCAGGCTCAGATCCACAAATATCGAAGTAGAAACAGTTCTCAGCCTGTGTTTCCAAAGGTGGTGGTACTTGTTCTTCAGTGGCTTCCACTTCTTCTTCGTGTTCTAATCATAACCATACATATGTATATAATAATGAATGCCATGTAATGCTCATGAAGGTGCAAAGATAATATAAACTTATTATCTAAGTCTTGAATACAATTTTCCTTCACGAAACTCCGAGAACTTAGGGTTTCCGGAGTCAGTAAAGGAGTTCACAAGGCGGGGGGGTTTTGGGGTTTGGTGATCAAACAAGGTCCAAATCAACCCAAATTCTGCCCAAGGCTTCAAAATAATATGAGAAACTCATATAAAAATCTTGAGCATTTTTGGGATTACCATTTATCTTTTAAAAATCCAAAACTACTACCTTAAACTATTTTAAATACCTTAAAATTCCTAATTTACCCTAAAAATCATGAAACTATTTTTATTAAATTCTAGGGAAAATAAGAAGGCTAGGAAAATTAGTTTCACGATTTTACCATTTTTCTACATTTTTCTACATATTTCTAAAGTTCTTCTGAAAAAGAAAAAGGAAAATACTCAATAATATTGGGCTCAAACTGGCCCAAGCGGCCCAACACCACGCAGAAACGTGCCTGCGCACGCGCCCGCGCCCGCGCGCTCTGGCAACTTTGCACAGAGGCCCACGTTGAATGAATAATTCCTTAAGCGTCCTTAGTTACTGTTTACCTTCTCTCTGACATTTACAAAAGGGTCCCTGGGGTTTTGTTTCTTCTCCAAGGAGCTCCCCGACCGCGGCGCGCTCATCGTTCACCCCTATCGTGGTTCATACCGGCCATGGCCGGCGATGATTGCTCAAGCTGACTATCGGGGAGGCTTTACCGACCTAAGACGGCCTCGGAACACACACCAATTTGACCCGAACACCCCGAGAATGGCCGGTCCACGTGCACGGCGGAAACCGAGCACGGGAGTACACGTTCCCGCCAAACCATAGTCGATCAGAGCAAACGGACGCCACCGTGAGCTTCGCAAGCATGCAAGGGCACTAGAACAACTCAAGGATTGGACAGTGACTTACCAGAGTAAGCTGGCCACGGGCGGGCTGTTTTGGGTGGCGCGGCGGACTGATTTGGGGGAAAATGGCAATTCTCCGGCCAGGGCGGCTAATCGAGGTCAGGAAGGGTTGCTACAGCTTCGCAATTTGGAGACGAAGGTCAGAGCTTGGTTGATTTGAGAAAGGGGGGGCGAGGTCGGGGTGAATTTATAGCCGCGGAGAGTCACTATCGTGGTCACGGTGATAACCATTGCCGGCCCGAGCTGGCAATCAGCGATGGCACCGAACACGGCATTCCCCTAGAGCTTGCCACGTTCAACCACGGCTGTAAGGCAGTCAAATCCGTGATGGCATGGCCGAACAGAGGAGAGCGGCGCCGGTGATCGGACATGGCCGGAAGGAGGAATGACCGCGTGGCAGCCGGAGTTAGTGCCCTCCACCGTGGCGGTCCTATCCGGAGTAAAAAGGTCTTCGCGGGGAGATGCTCGCCGCCCGATCATCTCAACCCCGTCGCAAATCGTGGCGCGGATAGGTCGTCGGCGGTGAGATTTTTCCACCGCGGCGATCTGACCCTTATCTGCTTCCCCGCTGCACTGTACCATGGCCAGCCCCATCAGACAGCCTGACAGTCCATATTTGGGGTCGATTTTCTCCAATTTTTATGTAGTGACTAAGCCAACCTTCTGTATCAAAATTATATACCTATAATCCATGCTCAACTTTGTCACAAGGCTTGTCATCATATAGTTACCGAAGACCATTCAAAATCGAGCTCAAAGTTCATCCCATCACACTGCTACTGAAAATTCAGTTCAGGGATTGACTGACAGCCCGACTTTGAGCTTAATTATCTCTCAAATACTCTTAACAACTATGCTTACAACCTTAAGCAAAGTTGTTCTCCTTAGTTTGCTCTATAATCTTTATGTGGTGACCTAAGGCAAAACCCCTAGAATTTGAAAGATACAAGGGCTTCAAGTTGAGTCAATCACACTGAAATGCAGACTTAACCAAAAAGGGTTAAGTATGGCTCTTTTGCACTTAAGTCCAAATCTCAAGTTTTGGATTGCAAATTCACATATGAGTGACCCAAATGACTTAATATACTTATTTAACTTGTTTTTTTGCACTTTAGTCCAAAAGTGGACTAATTTTGCACATATGCCCCTAGGGTTTGGATTTAGGGTTTTCCAGGGTTCTAATTGAGATTTTTGGTATCCTAGGGGTATAAATGTGATTCAACTTTGTTTTTGGGGACATTTTATGACTCTTTCCCTAAAGCCTTTAGGTTTTCTCATCTTGGGTTAAGTTTTACCCCTTTGAGCCTTATTTAGGGTCAGGTTCCCTATCCAGGGTCCTATTTGCAAAACACAAAAAACAATACACTTGTTTGAAATTTTTACCTAGTGGATGCACTCTAGGTGTGTCAAACATATGCAATGCCAATGTTTATGATGTCATGCTCAAGTTTTAGTTACAGTAACACCAGGGGTGTTACATCTGTCGTTTTCATCAACAACATAAGCAACACACCCATTGGGATCAGCACCGGGTGGGGCACACCCATTGGGATCATCAGCAGATGGAGCACACCCATTGGGGTCGGCGTCAGTAAAATCAGGCACAGGAACCTCCTCAGCAGCAGGAACTGAAGGACCAGCGCCCCGATTCAAACTATATACTTGCCGAAGACGTCTCTTTTTCTTTTTCTGCTCATCAGCAGAAAGATCAAGTTGATTGGCTCGGCAAGGGCGTCTCGGGCGAGCACTGGCAGGCTTCTGAATATCCAAAGTCGTACTAGCTTCTGGGAGAGGCGCCACCACCAATGTCCTGACAGGAGCAGCATCAGGAGAGTCCTCAGCCAGCAAATCAAGCATAGCGCTTATTTCCGCGTCACTGGGATCCAAAGGCACCTCAAAGTGGACTTGCCGTTCATCATCAGGAATTTCCCCGAGCGAAGCAACCAAAGTGTTAACCTCTTCGGCAGAGGGTCGCATTCTAAGGCCCAAACCGCCATCAGTGACAGGTGGATTCGACACAAAAAGAGTGAAGGCCTTGGGAGGAGGCAGGCTCCATGCTGAGTATGCCATTGGGGCACCAATATTTGATACCTTGCCTCTAAGAATCATCTCAAGTCGGTTCACCAAGTCTATAGAGGGAATTTTCCTATTGGTAACCCGAGTTGAGTCAGCTAGACCTCGGTACAGATAAGCCGGGTATGCCCTGTCCTTCAACGGCTGAATATTCTTGAAAACAAAATCAGCAACCACAGCCTCGGCAGTCAGACCTCTTTCTTTCAGCAGTCCAACTTCAGCTAGCAAAACCCTCACCTCAGCTACCTCCTGATCTGTGGGAGACTCAGTCCAACTCGGAGTGCGAACATCCGACTGTCTTCCCGAACGTGGGGGGAGAGAATTTCCATGGTTCTCAACAATAAACCATTCCAAACGCCATCCCTTGATACTGTCTTTAAGAGGGATTTCAAGATACTCAGTCTTCCTCCCACGACGCATCTCCAGACTAGCACCCCCAACCAGCTGATGGTGACCCCCGGCCATTCCAGGGCGGCAGTGATACAAGTACTTCCACAACCCGAAATGTGGCAGCACACCAAGAAAAACTTCACACAAATGAACGTAAATAGAAATTTGAAGAATAGAATTGGGATTCAGGTGGGTCAAGTTAAGGCGATAAAAATCAAGGAGGCCACGGAAAAAGGGAGAAATGGGGAGAGCGAGACCGCGGAGAAGAAAAGGAACATAAACCACGGATTCATGGGTATCCTCTATCGGGACAGTGACCCCATGACAAATCCGCCAAGAACAAAGCTCCCTCGGGGGAAGAACCCCGATGGACACGAGGTGGAGGAGATCAGGCTCGGAGACAACAGACGTGTGGTTACCTGCGAAAGGCAACTGGCTGTTGGGGTCGATGGGAGGAATTACTGCAGCGGATGAACTTGAGGCCTTTCTCTTGGGCGCCATCTCAATTCTGCTAGCAAACAGAGCGAGAGCCGAATTGCAGAGTGGATTTGGAGGCAGGAAGGCAAGAACTAGGGCACGGAAAGCAGAGGCGGCTGAAAGCGCAGTATACGCGGGATATTCCCGAGTCGGATACCGTCTCCAAAAACGCCCAGTCAGCACCCGGCAGTTACTTTTAAAACACCGGCGTGCCACGTCGTCACCCGGCGGCTGCTTCTAAAACCCCGGTGTGCCACATCATCACTTGGCTGCTATCCTCAAAGTGGCCGACACGACCCGTTTTAACTCGGCTGTTATTTCTAAAATGCTGACGTTATCACCAGTCGTTCGGCATTTACCTCTAAAGTGCCGACGATGCCTTCAGTCGCTCGGCAGCTATCTCTAAAGCGCCAACGATATCTTCAGTCGCTCGGCAGCTATCTCTAAAGCGCTGACGATATCTTCAGTCGCTCGGCAGCTATCTCTAAAGCGCCGATGATATCTTCAGTCGCTTGTAGGCTATCTCTAAAGCGCCAACGATATCCTCAGTCGCTCGGCGGTTATCTCTAAAAAACGCTGACATTGTTACAGGTCACTTGGCTGTCGCATCTGAGAGCGAAGACGTGGTCAACAGTTATTCTGATGCTGGCACGGTTTCATCATCACTCGGACTCTAATTCAAATGCGTAAATATCGACAGTAGCAAGCTCGGCCATCACCCCTGAAGCGGCGATGCGATGCCCGAGTTATTCAGTTACTATTCCGAATGAATCAACTCCACAAATAAGAGATCGACCTACTATGAAGCACAGTAACTAGTACCAGAGGAGGCCAAGCCGTTCTTCATTAAGGGAAGTAACAGTACTTACAAATCAACTCATCAAGAGTTAATAACTTCCCTATTGATACCACTATACTACATTCTACTACTACTACTACCACTACTACTACCTACGCTACACTATACTACTCTACATTACTAATACTACTACATTATTTCACTATACTACTTCTAATCTATACTAATATTTAAAAACCAGTGGCATTTAGCCACTGGCCTTGTTGCCGCCCCTGCTGCCGCCGCTGCCGCCCCTACTGCTGCCGTTGCCGCCCCTGCTGCCGCCGTCGCCGCCATCACCGTCGTCGTCGCCGCCATCGCCTCCGTCGTCGTCGTCGTCGTCGCTGCCTTCGCCATCGCCGCCACCGTCCTCCTCGGACGAGTCCTCCTCGTCCGAGGAGTACTCCGACTCATCCGAGCCTGCAAGCCCGGAGCGCTTGACGGCCCGGATGTAAGTCCAGACCTCGGCGGCGAGCCCCTGGGAGTCGTCTGAATCATCAGACGACTCACGCAGAGGGATGGGAGCCGGAGACCCCTCGGACTCAGAGGAGAACTCCTCCTCTGAGTATTCCGAGTCACCAAAGTCCTCAAACGGAGGAGTCGGCTCGCGCTTGCGTTTCTTGCCCATGGCGGAAATGCAAGGAGAGGAAGAAGGCAAGCAGTGGAGAACAGCAAGGGATGTGAAAAAAACCATAGAGGCAAAGGCACTATTTATAGAAGAAGGAGGCAACCGCTCACCTCCAACCGCGGTCACTGAACAGTCACGAGGCATTCAATACACACTTCAACCCGTCTGAAGACGCGCGGCTGACGCCATTTCACGCAATGCAGCACCCATTGGGACTCTAGTCAACAGCACGGGGGATATGATTACGCCCGCCGTCACATCACATTACTACTCAGAAGCAACCGGCTAAAACGCTCAGCGTACCAAACCATCCCTTGCCCACACCCATTGGGGGGACGCCCAGGAATTATCAGTATATTTTTCAAAAACTGTCACATCCGTGCAGAGCGTGCAATGAACACCTCAAGACAAAAATGAGATATCAGTAAGGATCAAAGGAAAGCCAAATATAGCCGGTGAAGTACAAAATCTGACCGACGGAAGCGACGTGAAGACTAGCCAGGGAACGTCCATCAAATGTCCAATCGGTCGCAGAGCAAATAAATTGCACCACCTAGCAAGATATGGGCGGATCACAAACTCGGCTGCAAAAGACAAAATATGTGCTGACCTCGGATGCATAATACTGATGACATAATGCTGACCTCTAAAGCATAATATGGATGACATAATGCCGACCTCCAAGGCATTCCAAAAAAGAGAAAATATGACTCTCGGCAAAAGGACATGAAGTAAAGACCTTCGAGAGGATTGTTTTCAAAAATCCACTCAAAGCTCGGGGGCTACACCCATTGGGTGCACCTTCGGTGCACCCCATGGATCACCATTTCAAGCCAAGATAGTGCCGACTTCTAAGGCATAAGACAAGATTAAAAGACAAGGCTGGCCCTCAACCAAAGTATGAGAAGAAAATAAAAATAATCTCTGATGAAGATGTTCGAGTAGATTATATTCTAAAATCTACTTGAAGCTCGGGGGCTACACCCATTGGGTGCACCTCTGGTGCACCCAATGAAGTTCAGGGTCCAACAATATGAAATGTCGACTTTTAAGGCACAAGCACGAAACAAAGCTCCAGTGTACGAGTGATCACAGCAGAAGGAGACAGTAAGAAATCGTTTTTCTCCAAATTACCTACAAGCTAGGCCTAGGATCTTTGGGCCGATTACCTCAAAATCAACCCAAAGATCGGGGGCTTGTGGGGGACAGATATCCCCCGGGTCCACTAGAAGGGTAAAAGACCTCACGAAAGGCCCAAGGGCCCAATAAACCGTAAGGTCATTCCTTCATGGGCCTGGGGAGGGACAATCAGTAAAGCAGACCGACGTAGGGCCGGATCGGTGCAAGCCCGGGTGGCCCCACAGCATTGAGCGAGAAACCACAACAGAAGATCCAACTTTCCCGCGATGGAGCCCCATGCAGCGGAACCAGGCGAGGATAGGTCGGCAGAATCATAGGAAGATAGACTCAAACAGTTCACTACCCTTTAGGAGCACGTTGTTATTATATCCACATGTATTGCCCCACGGCCGAATATATAAGGCCCAGGGGGCACCCCTTCAGATCGATCGATCTCACTACTCAGCCATCCACCTCAACCCTCTACGTTCTCACTTCAGAGAACTGACTTGTAATCCATTGCGCAAAGCATCCTCACTAGGACGTAGGGTGTTACGCATCTCTAAGCGGCCCGAACCTGCAAATACCGTCCATTGTCCCCCGTGCATCTGGCACGAACTATTTTGCTACAGTCGGTGACACCGTCCTACTCCTAAAAACACCTCGAGGGGCAACCCCAGGTGTGCGGTCGGACCCAAAACACCGACAGATGGTCCAGCTGTACAATGGGGGTGTAGCTATATGCTAACGTGGCCGGCGGAGAAGTGTCTGAGCCCTGTATATGTGTTAACGTGGCCGTCAGAGAAGTGCTTGAGCCTTGTAGAAGCGCAGCTGGCGGTGCGGCCCGAGGTCCTGCTGACGTTTCTTTGCCTTCGTAGGGGGTTTGAGAACAATCGATGTCATGGACGCATGCAGGGAACCATTATTACCTGTTGCCGGAGTAACTTAGATGGGACACCGGTCTTGTTCCTTCGTAGCCTGACGCAGTTAGCTAGGGGTAGGGTAATGATGGATCCCCAGTAGCGTAGTTGGTTCGAGGCCGAGGTCGGGCGAGGCGGCGACTCCTCCGAGGCCGAGGCTGAGGTCGGGCAAGGATGTGACTCCTCCCGAGGCCGAGGTCGGGCGAGGCGGAGACCTTCTCCTGAGGCCAAGGCTGAGGCCGAGGCCTGAGGTCGGGCGAGGCGGAGCTCCCTGTTGCGCCCAAGGCTGAACTTGGGGGAGGTCGTGACTTACTGTTGTTAGTCTTACCCTGGTGGTTGGCACAGTAGCTGGAGCGGGGCGAACATTGCTGTTTTCCTGTCAGAACGGTAAGTGAAAGGGCGAAGTGACTGCGGTCACTTCAACCTTGCCGACTGAGGCGCGCGTGTCAGGATAAGGTGTCAGGCGATCCCCGCATTAAATGCACATGCGATACAGTCGGTTGGTAAGGTGATTTGGCCGAGGTCGCTGCACGACAAAGTTTGCCTGAGCTGGACTTCAGGCGAGCCGAGGGTGTGCCCACTGCCTGAGGAGGCCCTCGGGCGAGGCATGAATCCGTCCGGGACTGCAAGTCTTGCCCGAGGCCGGGCTCGGGCGTGACGAGATCGCGTCCCTGAGGCTTCAACTTTGAACCGCGCTTACCGGTCTCTACGGTCTGTTCTGAAGATGTTTTCCAGCCAGTTTAAGGAGTATTGGGGGTACCCCTAATTACGGTACCCGACACTATTGATACTACTCTCACTCTCATTAGAGGTTGTCTTTAGTGTTACAACATGCCATAAGGCACATTTGTGAGGAGTATGATGATGAATGCTTGCACCCATGTCTCTTGTGTTGGGCTTCATCTTCACTTAATGAATCATCTGAAGTCTAGATTGTTGTAAGCACTTTGGTCTTACACCTCGTTTTCTTGTCCTTGGGTGTGGGCTTGTTAGGACAATCCTCCATAATGCACCCCTTCTTGCCACAACCATAACATCTTTTATTTCTTTGTTCTCTCACTTCAATTGTGAACTGGATGCCTCCAATTTGGATCAGCACACCCATTATATTCATCTGACGAATCATTTTCATCACCTTCTCAATTTGTTTGATTGTTTATTCATCAACATTGCAGAAGGAAGTGGAGGCTTGATATTCATCTTAATCATCATCATCATATTCTTTTTCTTCACATTCACTTGAGGAGCTTGAGCATGGACTTGTCTCAATTTGGTACTTTCCCTTCATCTAATTATGCTCATCACATGTGAGAGCTATGTGTTTATTTGATGAAGTGGTTTGTTATTGACCCATCTTGTGTGACATTTTGAATGCCACCAACTTGCCAATGACAAGTGATAGGGTTATTGTGCTCAAGTCATGTATGTTGTGAAGGATTGTGATGATGCTTACGTATTTGTTATGTGGTACACGAAGATGATGTGTCTCAAAATGTCGACGCCATTTAGCTTTATCAATCCTATAAAATTGAGCTCATTTATAGTTAGATTTAATTGTGATTACATATCTCTAAGATACTCATTTTAAAGAATCAAAACTTTGTTTAGTTAGGCAATGCTTTTGCTCATGGGCATTGCTTGTGCTATCATGTTGTTCATGCAATTTTAACCAAATTTTATTTTCTTTTGTTAGGGTGAACACTGGATTAAAATTTCCCATGATAAAATATTCAACCAAAACATTTTTAGCTCTTGTATTACGATGATTTTTTTCATCACTCACAGTTGGTTTCTCGAAATTCTTTAGGGGTTTTATCCCATTATGAGTGACTATCCAAACATCAAGATCACTCACAGCTAGTTTCTCAAAATTCTTTAGGGGTTCTATGTATAAAACCATTGTAGCACTACAATAGGTAATTTAGTGCCATCAAAGTGCAAAGTCTTAGAGGTATCCATCCTAGCCACTCTAAGTAACATTGTGTTAATGGTGGTGAAACCAAAGGTCCAAATTGAGCCAACTAGCTCTGATACAACTTGAAGGGACCATGATGCCTAAGAGATAGGGGTGAATTAGACAACTCAAAAAATCTACTTTTAAACTAAGGCCTCTAATTTTCACCTAACTAAAATCTAAGCAAGAAAGTAAACTATCTAAATGCACAACCATGAATTTACAGGTGTGTTGATATCTCTATCGCAAAAGAGCTATGCAACCCAGGTTCCAATCCTATCACTAGCCTAGCAAGCTAAAATTGGAAAGTAAGCACACAACCTATGTAAGAATTAAATAAAGTGTCGAATATTAAATGAGAAAGAGTATAAAGAATCCTATCGATGACTCCAGTATTTTTGTTGAGGGTTTAGGGAGCTCATGCTTCCCCTAGTCTTCATTGGAGCCCCATGCAAGGGCCAAGCTCTAAGTCAGGTAACTTCATGGATTAGCACTTGGATCTTCCGCACATTCAAGTGGGACTCCAAGATTGACTCTCCTAAGTCGCTCCCCACCATCTTCACTATCAAGCTTCTGGCTAAACCACTAGGAGTATCATTCCCTTCGGTACACAATGACAACCACACCATAAATGCGACCGGTGTGGTCTCACAAGACTATAAGCCCCTCTTAGTATAACAATAGTTAACACAAGCACTAAGTGGTAAGAGGTATGCAAACCTCACTAAACACTAGACCTAAACATAGCGCATACATATAAGTGGTGGACAAACTAGCCTAAGCACTTCATAAAGCACCAACACTAATGACCAAATATTTCACTAAGCACTTTTGGAGCTAGACTACAAATGGAAGATCCACAACTCTCCAAGCACTTCCCTTAACTATAGTAGACACTTCTTTGGAAAATGGAGTGGTATAAATAGACCCAATTCTAAAAACTACCCATTATAACTTTGCTTGGGAGCATTACACTGAACGATGATTGTTGAACCATATAGTGCCCCTATTTGGTTCGGTTCTGGGAGCATTGAACAGAGAGGGGGCATCAAACCATTAGCATTAGATCATATTGTGCCCCTATTTAGTCCAGTTTAGTGAGCATTAGACTATGATAGAGGTCATTAGAGCATTAGCATTGGACCATTCACTACCTAGTTTTTGCCTTTTCGACTTCTTAGGTTTTTGTAATTTTAGGCATACCTTTTACCTCCAAACTTTAATTTTAATTATCTCAGACTTCTTATAAAGATAATAAAAATCTATAAAGTTATATCTGAAGTCATGTCAAGTTGAGTAGATCCAAAATCATGAGATAATTCTAGTTCATCCACCTCTTTATGACTACTTTGGTGGCTTCAATTTTGTTTGTCTTTACGTCCATGCTTCTACTTCTTGGTGTCATAGACTTTTTAGAATCTCTTACAGGTCTTCAACATGGCTTCTATTGTCTTTCTTGAGGTGTTGGACCATCACTTTTCCCAAGTCCAAGCCACATTTAATCCATTTGAACTATACCATGTTAGTAGCAAATAACATAAGTCCAAATGGTTATGTTCATCTAATACCAAAATCCAAACTTAATGGCCCATATGGTCTATTTTCTTAACAATTTCTTCCTTTTTGACGCTTGGTCATAACATGAACAAAGCAAACAAATAATAGATACAAAAATAAAAACACTACCTACTTACTAGGGTGCAATGCAAGATCATATGATGCTAAAGAATTTTATTTATAAGGAACTTCGATTCTTATCTTGCAATTTCCATTGTAAACATGTTACCTTATGTGGTAGTATGGATTTTAGCCTCCCCCTAACTTCATAATCCACTTTCTCCCTTTTTGGACCATCTCCCAAAATACAATTGTCCCTCATTCAATACCACTTGCAAGATTGAAAATTTTGAATTTGTGATTTGTTATTTATTATGGGTGGGTTTGTTTTTGTTCCTTCCAATTCTTCTCTATGGAATGAAACACTGAAAAGGAAGATATTAGTAGCATAAGGAAGGGTTAAATTTTGTGATCCTTTATATGTGAAAAATTGATCACAAAACTTGATTCTCACATTACATAGATAATCTCCCCTAAGTGTATGAATACATATGGTGGATGGAAAAGTATATGCATAACCAAAACTTCAAGCATAAAGGGAATTTAATCTATATAATGCATAGAGAAAGCATGCAAAATATACCAACCGAAAGACAACACAATGACATTAGTTTAGAGAGACCATATGTAGAAATTCATTGGACTTCATATCGGTTTGTATGATATGTTATACCACAAAGGATATGAAATACCACATGAAAGTGGTCATCTATGCTTAGCTCTAGGGAGGCCATTTTCATTCAATGGACTACTATAAATATAATAGACTTGAAAATATGTTAGTCTCAAAGATTCCAACTTGTAGATTGGCGTACCCTTAAAAGTATGAACATTGAAATACTTGTAAGAGACATGCACTTAAACTTTTAAGGTCAAAATATCACTTTGAAAGATAATGTCACGTAAAAGTGAATGTCACTTATGGTTGATATTTAGATGTATCTACAGCTTTAACTATGACACATGTAATATAAACCAATTTAAGGAAGAGGCTATGTGCTAGCTCCTGAACAATTTAAACTATGTAGTTTTTCTCCAAGGATTAAGAAAGACACCTATCAATCCTTCCATATGATTTACCTAGTCAATGCATAATGAGAATTTTAAACATGCAAATGCAAACCTAGGCATAAAAGGTGCTAGATTTTAATTGAAATTGAGAATTTAAATCTAGTTACCTATACATATGGAGGGGAATTTGGGTCCATAGTATTCGCTAACCCGATTGAAATGATATGATCCAATATGGTGCACCCCATAATATGCATCCTACATTTCCTGAGTCTCCAACTTAATTATCAATCTACCTCTATTCAGTTTTCTTATAGAATAGATGTTAGTGGAACTATGATATGAATTGTAGTGGATTTGCTAAGATTATCGCTAATACAAATCCTCTATTTACAGTTGCAATAGTCTTAAGATATGTCCATATATATTGGATCTATAATGGTGGTTGGCTTTAAAGGACTAGGATGTAAGTAGATTTGTACTATATTAATCTTATAAAAACTGCTAGTATAGATATGTTTATACTGACAATTTTTTAACGTGCTACCATTATTTTTTCGAAGTATCTTGGATGGAGAAACCACCAAAACCAAAGTTGTAGTACGGAAAGAGGCCTACAATCTTATAGTTGATGCATTTGAAAGCATTTATTGTCTAGAAATTTTATTCTAAAATTTTAGATTTTGATATTCAAATCTTTTGAATTTTCAATGAACTCAGATGGAGACAAAATTAAACTATATGTTACTGTACATGAAGAGATATAATTGTTTTAGTTCAAAAAAATTTATTTAAATTTATTTAGGATCCCAAATATATATTATAATATTTGGTAGTGGATGCCAAAGGATTGAATCAGCCACTTGAGTGTTATTTGGTTCGCGTAATTGTAACGTAATCTGATTTAGTTGTAAGTGTTTCTGTCAGATTATGTTTGGTGTCGGCCGCCTGTGTAATCGGATGCAACATAATCAGATATGGGGCGTACACTTGTTACCGCTCCTCCGGCTCCATAATCGGCTGAATAATCCGATTTCAGCTATTTGATTTTGTTAGTGACGTGAACCAAACAAAGAATGCTTTCGCTTGTGCTGAATCAAATCACGGTGTCATATGATTCCATTGACGTTACTCCTTCATGGTTGGAACCAAACACATCTTGGTTTTAAGTGTGGCCAGCACATCATGTATATAGCCGTGCAAAATACTGTAGAATGTGCTATTTATATAGTAGAGTTTAAAATAAAAGATACATATGTGATAGCCTAAGACTTAGTGGAAGCAACACATGGTGTAGTTTTAAAAGATAATTTTAATATTTTTTCCTAATTTACAAATTCTGTAAAACCATTTACATAGCTGACTTGTATAAGTATATCATCAATATAAATATTTACCCTTCTCAAAATAACACTAGTAAAATGTCGTTTTTTTACTTGTCTTCTCCACAAGTTGAAAACCCAAAAGTTTTCGTTACGACAGACATTTTCTGTATTAGTGTGTTCTTGTTGGAGTGTTGACAAGTGGCTAGCATGTTGCTATGCTATATGATCTATATAGTAGTTAGTTGCCGGTTCATTACTATGATTTCAATATATCATATATTATATATTTTTATTTTTGAATTATATTAGTATATATATTTACAATACCTCTCCTTTATATAAAACAAATAGACATGAGTTGTTTGAATCCCTCACACCCTATTTTTTGATATTCCATGTGGGAGAGGAAATTTATTCACTCGTTGCGCTCGCTAGAAGAGACGACACACGAATGAACTCACGCTTAAATATAGTAGAGATTATTCAATAATGTTGGATACCACTGACAGAAATCCCAAATTAATTCCAATATTATGTATGAAAATATATATATTTCAATGTGAAAAACATAGCCTCTTATGGATGTGACAAAAAAAACCTTCACATTGGATACCACTGTCCCAGTAAGGCCGTTAACCATGTGTTGTTGAGGACAGTCCTAATCCCGAAATTGGATGATTTCTATATTCATTAATTTAAATACCACTGCCCCAGGAAGACCGTTAACCATGTGTTCCGTAGCGTTGAGGACAGTATTAATCCCAAAATTAGATGATTTATATATTCATTGATTTAAATTTGATCTAAATAAAATGGTGTCTACACATGAACTAAGTTATTAAGAAATACGATAGGTAGATGATAGGAGAAAGATGATGTGATTAGATAAAATTTAAGCTCCTAATGATGAACCCATGATATCTCTTTTGCTGAGTGGAGACGCATCTGATGACGAGACCGAAGACTAGAATAAGATGACAATTTAATACAATTTTGTGCTTAAGTTGGAAGCTCAAAGGTGCTATTTGGTTCGGCGAAATATAACGTGATTTGATTACAGCAGCAACTAATTACACCGTAGCGTGTTTGTTTGAGTCACAACGTTACCCTATAATATTAAATACATACTTATAGAAAATAGAGTACCCTTCTAATCGGAGTGTGATGCAATACCAAGATTTAAGTGGCTAAACCAAACAATCTAAATAATAGCTTCATTTCCATTTACAGCGTTACCAAATAAAATTTATGTAACTGTTCGAAATCCACATCCAAACAGCACCAAAATTGTTAACAATCCCCACATAGCACACACTAAACATAATTGGTACAGAAGTAATTCAACTCAGTTATTCAATTTTTAATAATGCCAATTTCACTCACAGGCCGTTCGAATCCATTTATTTTAAAGAAATTAGAATTTACTTATTAAAATGGCATATTTAGTTTAAAATTTGACATCCACCACTTTCCGAAGTTCAGAAATAAATGTATCTTAAATTAATAGGCTAGAAAATAGAAAATAATTTTATATATTAGCAGAATATGTTTCTGCTCTTATAGTATACTCTTCAGCTAACTAAAACGTAGCACATAAAAGGGTGTTTAGTTTCTAGTTACTAATTTTTAGTCCTGTCATTTTATTCTATTTTAGTTTCCGTGTTTATCAATTTAGGAGCTAAAATAGAATTAAATGTGTTTATCAATTTAGGGGCTAAAATAGAATTAAATGAAGTTGCTATAAATTAGTCCTTAGAAATCAATCATCCCTTAAATATCCTCGACATCTTACTAATAATAGCATACAAATACATTTTATATCTAAATTACTATTATTATAATGAAATTCAATTACAAGGATTCAAACGAGTCGTCAGTAAAAAACAAACACCTGTTAATTTGGTCGAACTGGGTAAAAACGCTGACATGGTTGAACAGGGTACAAACGGTGAGACACGCTGGTTATAAAACACATTGGCTAATGGTCACTGCGTCAAATATGATTGTGCCGTCGATATGGGGCGGCAATTCCATTTAGAGCCACAGCAAATTTTACTATACAACCAACAGAATGGGAAAACAAAAGGTACAGACTTCACTAGAATTTATTGGATCACAAACATATCAATCATGCCTATGACTAAAATGAATGAACAATCTTTCTTATAATACATGCCTTTTGTGTTTATGAGTAACACCAAGATACAAATCTGAACTCAGACTGAGATGGCTAATGGTACAGTGGTACAGATGACTTACTATTAAGTCAGCATTTCCATGAATGTCACTTATGCTTGCATCAAGATATCTCCCAAGGAAAGACCAAACATAGTTGACACAGAATGAGTTCGACATGGATGTAATACAGTGCATCCATTGATGAGACCTCCTGAACTTCAGGGTATTGAGAGTTGGTAGCGGTATATTTTCACTACTCAAACTGAATCACCAATGTGGATTAACTTGACACTGGCTTCCTAGTGATCCGGTTTGTTGTCTGCGTCACTTCTTATAAGTATGCTGCCTTATTCGAGAGTCAGTTCAAGTTTTCTAGTTCCATATTGCCTTCCTCAAGACAAGCTAGGAAACAACCTATTCAATTCATACAGTCGCATCCTCCAGGCTTGCTTCATACATGCATTAAGCTTAGGAAGAAGGAAATGAAGCAACCTCAAGAGGACAAAGGAGCTAGCCAATGCAAGACATGTATCTTGATGAAGTAATCGGTCTGGTGACCTTGCCCACGATAACAGAGAATCATCCTTTTCAGCCTTTTTGCCATGATCAACTATAGTAACTGAATCCTCCATTCTCTCCAGGCATGTAGCGTCCAATGACACAGGATTCAGGCCTTCAGAATTCAAAAAGGAAGGTGAAATCTAGGAAAACTTCATGGAAAAGTAATTAACCGCTAGAGCGGTTCAAGCTGTAGGATATGCATCCTACTAAATACCACCATATCTAGAGTTCTAGGCAAAATGCATGCTAAATCTGCAGCGCATGACATCTGAATGGTTAAGGTGCAGTAGGAAATACTCAGCCTTTTTGTTAACCTTAGTAGATTTCAGTAAATATTGAGATGAGTACCAATACTTTCACAAAACTCTGAACTTTGAGAAATAATACCTGTAACATCTTTATAGAACATAGCAACGGAATTCATGGCCCGAGATCCATGATAACGCACACGCACTGTAGAGTTCAGAAGGAAAATCGTCGGGAATGCACGAACTCCATACCTTGACAATACTCTGCAATTCAGATATTGAAGTTTGAGTTGCATACTAAATATAGTTAAATCTAACAGCAGTGTTTATCTGTTTTAGAAAGACGCACCTTGGTTTGATATTAGATTCTTCAAAAGAAAAATGAGCAATTGTTGGGAAAAAGGATGACAGTTTTTGAAAATCTGTCCTGAAAATTTTAGAAAAAGGGCACCACGAAGCATAAAAAAGAATAGCGACAAAATCCTCCCTGTTCTGCAGCACAAGTGCTACTGCCTTTTGCAGGGCCCCATCATCCCCCTAGCACATAAAAATGAAGGGTGAAGTAACAGACAAGAAAAGTAGTCAATCGAGATTTAAGAACAAAAGATCCAAGAAGCATGACTAGTTGTGTATTTTGACCAGTCAACTATCGTATATAAATATAGATGTACAAGAAGCAAAGGGGGACCATTTTCAAGGTATTACCAAGGAATAGGTAAAAAGTGGAAGCCTAAACTAACTTATATTGTTGCCCTATAAAAGTAGTATGCGCTCTTCTATGCTGTTGATAATCAAAACGAATTGTTGAGAAAATTCAGTCTGTGTTATTTAAAGTTAGAATGTGGCAAACCCTAGCCCTAGTTAGGATTGGTAATGTATTAATATAGACAGAGTAGTTGGGCCAAGCCCATTACACAAGAGTATACAGGTAATTACATGAGGACTGACCCAAAACCCTAACGAGGTTGCTAACACCCCCCCGCAATCTCAGCTCTATCTTGTACAGATGTTGAGGCTGGATCGAAACTCAGTGAAAACACTCCATGACAACCCCTTGGTGAACATGTTTGCGAACTGCAACGTGGTCGGGACGCTGAGAACGCGAACGTCACCGGCGGCGACACGCTCGCGGACAAAATGAAGGTAGATCTCCACGTGCCTCGTGCGCTGATGTTGCATGGGATTGGAGAGGTAGACCACGCTGATGTTGTCGCAGTAGATGAGGGTGACGCTCTGGAGGGGGTTGTGGAGCTCCTGGAGAAGTTGGCGGAGCCAGGAGGCCTCGGCCAAGCTGTTGGCCGGTACTCGGCCTCAGCGCAAGAGCGAGAGACGACGAGCTGCCGCTTGGCGGCCCAGGAGACGAGGTTGGCGTACAGGAACACGACATAACCAAAAGTGGGCCGACGCGTGTCGAGCAACCAGCCCCGTCGGCGTCGTCGGTGTAGACCACAAGCTCCGACGTCGAGAAGGGTCGAAGGAGAAGGCCATAGTCGATGGAGGCGCGAAGATAGTGAAGGATCCGCTTGAGAGCGGTGAGATAGGGCTCCCGCAAGGTGTGCATGTGACGGCACGCCTGCTGGACAACGTAGGCAATGTCGGGCCTGGAGAAGGTCAGATACTGAAGTGCACCGGTGAGGCTCCGGTAGAACGTCCCATCGTCTTCAAAGAGCTTCACCTGAGTGTCGACAGGCATGGAGCAAGGCTTGCAATCGAACATGCCAACCCGCTCTAGGATGTCGAGAGCGTACTAGCACCGGTGTAGGAAGAGACCCTGAGGCCTCCGCCCGGTGGTGATGCTAAGGAAGTGGTGGAGAGGCCCCAGGTCCTTCATCGTGAACTCACGCAGAAGACGACGATCGTGCGCTGGAGAAGATCGGCATTGGACGTCGTGAGCACGATGTCGTCGACGTAGAGCAACACGTAGACGATGTCGTCGTCGCGCCGATAGATGAACAGGGACGTGTCCGACATGGCCTCGACAAAGTCGAGGGAGCCAAGTAGGAGGCGATGCAATTGTACCAGGCTCGCGGTGCCTGCTTGAGGCCGTACAGGGAGCGATTCAGTCGTCATGAGTCGACGAAGACAGTGGGCTGGCTGCAGTAGACGGTCTCTGTCAGAGTGTCGTGGAGGAAAGCATTCTTGGCATCGAGTTGATGGACCGCCTAGTCCCGAGAGAGGGCAAGGGAGAGGACAGGCCGAACGATGGCAACCTGACGACGAGGCTAAAGGTCTCGTCGTAGTCCACTCCGGGGCGCTGGGTGAAGCCTCGAAGGACCCAAAGGGCCTTGTAGCGGTCGAGCAAGGCATCTGAAGTCAGCTTGTGGCGAAAAATCCATTTGCCAGTAACCACGTTGATGCCGAGTGGACGCAACACCAGGTCCCAAGTGTGGTTGGCCAACAGGGTCGCATACTCCTCCATAGCGCGACGCCATTGGGGGTCGGCGAGGGCAGTGCGAATAGGGGAGGAAACCCGGAAGGTATTCAGAGGAGCATTGATCATCGGTACCAGCCAGTCGACGGGGCAAAGAACGCCGACCGCACGGCGAGTCACCATTGGGTGAATGTGGTCGAGGTCACGATGGATGGCGACCGGGTGGTACACCGGTGACTCGGTGAAGGAACGAGTTGGCGGGGCAACGGGGACCGACGGAGCAGTCCACCTGCGACAGTGGTAGATGAGGGCGGGGTTGGCGAAGCGAGCCATATGGGGCGGCAGGCGATGGGGCCACACCAGACATAGGCGAAGGCGACGGGGCCACGCTCGTCGACAGGGCCACGCATGGCACGAGCGAGGTCAACAAGGCCGCACGTGGCGCAGGCAAGGTCTACAGGGCAGCGCATGGTGCGAGTGGAGGCGTCTGGGCCGCGAAGGGCACGAGCAGGGCCGACCGGAGTGGAGGAAGAACAGGATCGGGGTCAAGGAGGTAGTCGAGATCGGTAGGCGAGGAGGATCTAGCAAGGGGAGAGTCATCTTCATAAAAAACGACATGACGAGATATGAGAATGCGGTGGGTGAGGAGGTCAAGGCAGCGACACCCCTTGTAGTCAGAGGAGTAACCAAGGAAAAGACAACAGGTGGAGCGATGGGAGAGTTTGTGGGGAGCGGTGGCAGAGGTGTTGGGATAGCAGGCACAGCCAAATACACGAAGGTGGTAATAGGAGGGGGTTGTGCCATACAGGGCAAAGTGGGGAGTGGGGTTGCTCAGCACCTTCAAGGGAAGGCGGTTGAGGAGATGGGTAGCGATGTTCAGGGCCTCTAGCCAGCAGCTGGCAAGGAGAGACACTTGAAAGAGGAGGCAGCAGATCATGTTGGTTGTGGTGCGAATGATTCGATTGACCCAGCCGTTATGGGGAGAAGTGTAAGGGCACGAGAGGCGCAACTGAACGTCGTGGGAGAGGAAGGAGCGAGAGGCGGTGTTGTCGAACTCTCGATCGTTATCATTAAAGGGTACAAACCGGTCGACGAAATTGGGTGGAGACCCAGACGAAGAAGTGTGTGAGGGTGGAAAAGGTGTCGAACTTCAACCGAAGCGGGAAAGTCCAAAGAAAGTGAGAGAAGTCATCTAGAATGGCCAAGTAGTATTTGTAACCATAGAGGCTGGAGACAGAAGTCCAGAGATCACAATGAACAAGATCAAAGGCTTGAGCAGCCCTAGACGTGGAAGTGGAAAAAGGAAGACGAGAGTGACAACCACTGTTTAAAAGGCTCGCCTACGCCTAGGCATCCAGGCGGCAGTCCAACGCCTTGTATCGCTATACCGCTTTAAAAACCATGGTGACAACCGAGCTGACAAGCATGACAGAGGCGCTCAGAGGAGCCCCGGCTACAAGAGATATCTGATCGACTGGAAAGCTAGGACATCACGTCAGGTCCAGGGTGCCCGAGACGACGATGCCAAATGGTGGAGGTGGTGGTAGTAGCAAGAGCATGGGGGAGGATACACTAGTGGGGGAAGTGGATGGCAAGTGAATAGAGTAGAGGGGGTCGGAGCTGCCACAGCGAGCGAGCACGTCACGAGTGGGAAGGTGTCGTATGGTGAGCCCCCAGGGATCAAACTCCATAGAACAGTGGTTGTCACTAGTGAAGTGACGAACCGAGAGAAGGGGATGAGTCAAATGGGGAGCAACAAGAACGTCATTAAGGTAGAAGGGTCCCGAAAAAACCGATACACCTACTGAGGTGACCGGGAGGGTAGAACCGTTCCCCACAACGATAGAAGAATGATGTGAGGGGTGTGGAGGATGGTAGTGAGATAACGAGGTAGTGGTAGGAGTGGTGTGGAAGGAAGCTCCGAAGTTGAATACCCAATCGGTGGGAGAGGGAGGGTGGCAAAGGCACGTGGTGCGAGGAGAGAGCCAGGGGAGGTGCTCCGACAAAGGCACTAGGAGGGGAGGGAGACAACAAGGTCTCGATCACCAGGAAGGCAATCACAGCAAAGGGGAAGACAAGTGGTCCAGGCTCGTAGCGGCCCGCCAGAGGATGGATCTCTACATGGTTGTGCAGAAAAGGGTTCATGGCCCGATCAAAAGCCACAAAGGTTACCCGGAGAAGCTGGCCATCATGAAGGCTGACGCGCACAAAGATTGTGGCGGAACTGGACAGAGCCAGGAAAGAAGTGGCACCGACGGCCAGGGCAAAGGCAGGGCACCCGACGACAAGAGGAGGTACGACATGGAGAGTCGGGGCCATGCGCAGGCTAGGATAAAGAATAGACATGGTGGTGGCGCCGAGAAGGCCGAGGGCCACAGGAGCAATGAACGAGGGAAGGCTCTTAAGAGGGGGGCGCACATAGGTGGTGGCGGCGGGCCAGAGGGTCATGGTCAGCGCCACAGGCGCAAAGCGAGGCAACGCAGCCACCATGGGGAGGACATGGGTGCCCGCGCCCGTGGCGTAGAGGGCCACCGATGCAGTGGGAAGGGGAGTAGCAGGGGACACGCCGACGGTGGAAGAAGCTGTTGGCACAGCAGCCATGCCTAGGAAGAAGACAGGAGGGTGCTGCTGCAAGGAGCGGGCCAGCAGCGGGGAGGTCTAGCAGAGCAGTGGGGAAACTCAGGGGAAGCGTTGCCGCCGTCGTCGATGCAGATGCAACAGGAGAGCGGTGGAGCCCTATGCTGCTACGAGAGCCAGATCGCGGTGGGCTCCTAAGGAATCGAAGGCACCAGGAGCTCCCAGGATTGCGTCTTCTCGCGTCGATAAGGAGGGAAGGGAAGGAGTCGGAACGCGCGGATGCGGGCTCCCTCCTCTTCTCTGACGGCTGGGCACTGTGAAGGAGCCGCTGCTGGCGGATCCAACAGCGGGGAGGAGTATGGGAGGCGCTGGTGCTGGCGCCCTCCTCTTCTCCGGCGACTAGACGCTGGAGCAGAGGTGGTGGAGGTGTGAGGAGTAGGCAAGGGTTGGATCTAGATCTGGGGAGGAGAAGGTCAGCGGCCTAGGGTGACCAGCGGTGAGCAGAGGTGGCCGGCAGGCTGAGCAAGAGGTGACCGGCGGCTGTGGGTGGGAGAGAGGGGAGAGAGAACAAAACCTATCTCTGGTACCAGGTTAGAATGTGGGAAACCCTAAGCAGGGCTGGAAATGTATTAATATAGACAGAGTAGTTGGGCCAAGCACATTACACAAGGGTATACAGGTAATTACATGAGGACTGACCCAAAACCCTAACGAGGTTGCTAACATTTAATCTAACTTTTGACAGCAGATAGTAATAGATAGTCAATTGACAGAGAAGAAATCAAGAAAACATGCACTTATTAGTGGGAATATTTATCATTATGGTGTGTGCATACAAAATAAAAGAGATTCCACATTCAGACCAGCTTTTGCATGGATATCATACAGAAATGGAAATCATACCCTGAAGGTGGTACAGTATTAAAAAAAAGACATGCTACTCATTTTAAACCTGTGCATGTATCTACTACATTCAGTACGGGCCTACAGAGTGCCCAGCACAGATCCAACATAAGAGTCCAGCTGAACTGGAATGAACTAAACGATCATGGATAGTCATAGGTAACAGAAAATAATCCCTACTCTTATAGTCAGGTAGTTATAACTCATGTCTGGTGTCATCGAATTACTACCAGAGTACCAGCACCACAAGCATCAACACCTAAGATTAGGGCTGGACGAAATACTCGTGGCTCGATAACTCGCTCGACTCGACTCGTTAGTAGCTCGGCTCGACTCGGCTCGTTTTAATTTTGTAGCGAGCCAAGCTAGCATTTTAGCTCGGTTCTATAATGAGCCAGCTCGGGTTAGCTCGTGAGCTAGCTCGCGAGCCAAACGAGCCAAGCCACAACACAAGTTTGTCTAGTCATTGGTGTCGTCTCATCTCTCATAGTCTTGTTTTCTCGTAGTTATGGTCTGTGATATGGACACGTAGTTATGATCTGTGATATGGACATGTGTGGACGTACCATGTGCTTAAATATTTGTATTATTGCATGGCTAGATACCTACATTGCATATTTAATATTTATTATTGGTTATGGTTTTGTAAACTTTGTTTCTAGCAGCATATGATGTTAATGTTGTGTAATAAAATGTTACATGTTTGTGGAATGGATGATGAATTGCTTTATAATGATGCTTGTTGCTGTCTTATTATAATAAGGGTTTGTAAATATGTAAGTTAATACATATCTGGTTATTTAATTTAATATTAAAAGTTAGAAGCTAGGACGATGATATGATAATAATATTATAAAAGTTTTGGGTTTGTAGTGTTAAACACTTAAAATATGATTTTTCGATTATATATATATTTATGTATATAGATCTTTGTATTTAGTTGTGTAGCTCGCGAGCCTAACGAGCTGGCTCGAGCTTTCTAACGAGCCGAGCCGAGCCAGATGTTTAGCTCGTTAGTATAATGAGCCGAGCCGAGCTGGCTCGTGACAGTGCCATAACGAGCCGAGCTGGCTCGATATCCACCCCTACCTAAGATATTCAACAGAATATTCCCAGAGGCGGTTGCAGGGACACCAACTGCTTAAGCTTTCAAGGTAACAGATCGACACAGAGTTCAGTCAGTTTTGGCATCGGCACTGAAACTACTGAACATCATTTTCGAAAACCGAAAAAGGAGTTTGCAATTGTAACTTATAAAGCTGCAATATATGAAGTATTCATCGTGGGCAGAGCTTAGATCGACCATTAGCATGGGATTACGGCTTCAGGAGTCAATCAAATCACAAAGGTGGATAGAACCAAAACGACATTAAATTCCCTCGCTCCAAACGGCAGCCTGGCAGCGCAAGCAACCGGACCCAAATTTTCTGCTAGAGTGATGGCGAAATTTAACGACAAAGCGAAGCCCACCTCCACGAAGCCGGCGCGGTGACCCCGGAGCCCTGGGGCGTCCACCGCTCGACAGGTGGACGCCTGCTGCAGGATGACGGCGGCGACGGGCGGCCTCTGGCAGACCGGCCCCTGGCCAGCGACGGTGAGGAGGGGGAGGAGGAGGAGCGCCGCCGCCGACGACATGGCCGCGCCCGCCGGAGGAAACCCTAGCAGATCGCGACCCCGCATGGCGCGAGACGTCGCGAGGCCTCTGGTTCCGAGCGAGCGGAGGGAGGAGGACCCAGCGGGGCCGCGGGGCGCGGTAGTGGGGGTGGGGCAACGGTATGGGAGGAGGGAGGGGAGCCGGAAACGACGGCGAGCTAGCTCGGTCGCCCCGTTTCTCGCTCTCTCCCCGTCTGGTTGTGGCAATGTGGCCGTGTGGCACCGCTGGAGAAAAAAAAAGCGCTGGCTCAGACTTGGCTCCGAGAGCCTCGTGAGTTTAAATGAGTCTAAAACGAACTTTTTTTTCTTCCTCACGTGAGGCAAACCTAAGCGGCTCCCAAGGGACTTAGGCTCTGTTTGTTTCGGCTTCTAGCAGCTTCTGGCCACCAAAAGCTGCTGTGGACTACCAAACGCTCAGCTTTTCAGCCAGCTTCTATAAAATTCGTTAGAGCAAAAACCATCCAAAATCAACATAAACACATAATCAGTTGAGTCGTTGTAATAGTAGAAATCCGTCACTCTCTAGATCATGAGCCCTATGAACAACTTTATCTTCCTCCACACGTAATCGTAATGATACTCAGATTCTCCCCACAGCCAGATTTTCAGAAAAGCTGGTCAGAAAAAAGCTGAACCAAACAGGCCCTTAATGATATGATATTGCGATGCAGTGTTTTGCAACATGCCACAATCCAACAAAGTTGTCTTCTTGTTCCAGTTCATTGTTAGCATCCTCATTGTTGTCATTGTTTTCTTCCTCCTCTTCTTCATCATCATCTTTATCATCACCAGAATTATCAGGGTCATCATCTCCACGAGCAGTGGCTTGAGCTACTGGCACCGGCGGCATTGAAGATGAAGCTCCAGCAGCAAAGACATGAGACTCTGATTACGGAGTGAGTGTCGCCAGAATCTCCTCAGAGCTGTCCTACAAGGTCACACCATTCCTCACTTAAAGGTGGTGCAGCTCCACATGGACTTTTTCCACCACAACTAGGTAGAAAGGAGCCTGCTGAGACGGAGGGATACGGTTGGTGTTCACACGGGTGGTCCGGAGAGTCTGCACCATCTACAAGAAGAAAGTGTCACTGTCGGTGTTTCGGACCCAAGGGGTCCCTGGACCGACGAGTAAATTTGTTGTTGCGTGCCCTTGTCCAGATGGGTTGGTGCGAGATGGAACACAAGTGGGGGAATGAGCCTTGTATTATCCTGCACCAGGGTGCTCGTAGTAGGGGTTACAAGCCTTGCGAGAGAGCGAGGGCGAGAGGGAGCGAGTAGCGGAGAGCGAGAGAGAGAGAGAGAGGGTCCGACCCCTGCTCGTCTTCTCCCGTCCCCTTGCATATGTATGTTCGTATGCTCGTCCCACTGTTCTCTCTTTCGTCCCTCCGTCCCCCCTCCCCCCCGGTGGGGCCCTGGACACCCCTTTTATAGACGTAAGGAGATGCCCAGCTATACAAATGGGGTGTAGCTGGGAGCTTAACGTGGCTGGCAGGGGAGTGCCCTGAGCCCTGTAAAGATAACGACGTGGCCGCCGGGGGAATGTCTCAAGTCCTGTAGAGGTAGTGTCGTGGCCGTCGGAGGAGTGCCTTGAGCCCTGTAGCAGTACAGCTGTCGGTGTTGTATGGATCCTGCTGACGTCTCCTTGCTTCCGTAGGGGGCTTGAGAACCACCAACGTCATGGTTGTATGCAGGAAACCACCATCGCCGGTTACCGGGGTAAGCCGGATGGGACGCCGGTCTTGTTCCTTCGTAGCCTGAGCTAGCTAGGAGTAGGGTAATGATGCATCCCCCGTGGCGTGGTTGATCCGAGCCTGAGGTTGGGCGAGGCGGTGGCTCCTCCGAGGCCGAGGCTGGGGCCGAGGCCTAGGGTCGGGCGAGGATGTGACTCTTCCCGAGACCGAGGTTGAGGCCGAGCCCTGAGGTCGGGCGAGGCGGAGATTTCATCTTGAGGCCGAGGCCGAGGCCGAGCCCCGGGGTCGGGCGAGGCGAAGCTTCCTGTTGCGCCCGAGGCTTATCTTGACCGTTGTCGGTTTCGCCCGGGTGGTTGGCACAGCAGCCGGAGCGGGGCGGGCGACGCTGTTTTCCTGTCAGATCGGTCAGTGAAGGGGCAAAGTGACTGCGGTCACTTCGACCTTGCCGACTGAGGCGCGCATGTCAGGATAAGGTGTCAGGTGATCCCAGCATTAAATGCGCATGCGATGCGGTCGGCTGGTAAGGCGATCTGGCCAAGGTCGCTTGCACGACAAGGCTTGCCCTTGGCTGAGCCGAGGGTGCGCTTACAGCCTGAGGAGACCCTCGGGCGAGGCGCGAACTCGTCCGGGACCACTGTTCCGCCCGAGGCCAGGCTCAGGCGAGGCGAGGCCGAGTCCCTTGGTAGATGAAGCCTTGACTTTGACTTGAATTATGAGCCTTCATGGTTTGCTCTGAAGGTGCTTTCCAGTCGTGATTAGGAGTGTTGGGGGTACCCCTAATTTCGGTACCCGACAGTAGCCCCTGAGCCTCGAGGGGAGTGGTGATGCTCACTTCGAGGCTCTGCCGCATTCTTCGTGAGGGGACCGGCCTTTCTCGGTTATACTTTGTTTCGATGGGTGCGCGCGAGCGCACCCGCCGGGTGTAGCCCCCGAGGCCTCGGAGGAGTGGTGTTACTCCTCTGAGGTCTTAACGCTTTTCGTGATGCCTCGGCTAGTCTTGAAGTTCCCTCATGCGGACTGGTCGTAGCCCGGGTGTACGATCAAGTTCCGAGTTTTTAAGCTGGTTTGTTGACGCTGTCAACAGTTTGGCCGTAGCCGGGTGCGAGAGCAGCCCTCGAGCCTCTGCACGGAGCGAGAGGACGATCAAGGACCGTCTCGACTTTTATTATACGCCCCTTCGTCGCCTTTCCGCAAGGAGGAAGGGGGGATAGCGCCATGTTACCCTCGGAGGGCACCGATCATGGCGTTTCCGATGAGTTGCTAACGGGTGATCCGAGTGGACGCCTATGCCCCGTTCGTTAGGGGTTGGCTAGTGGCCCAGAGGCGCGCTCCAAAAGTACCTGCAGGTGATTCGCTGGACTCGGTCCCTTTTCGACAGGGTCCGAGGGCTCGATGCCTCCCTCCAGTGGGATTCCATTACGAGTCATTCTCGCTGGTCTCGTAAATGTCATAGGGTACCTCGGGAGCGTAGCCCGAGCCTCGGCCATGTATCGGACGTACCCAGGGTCATCCCTCACTCTGCGTGTTCTGGGGCGGTTGTCGAACCCTTTCGAGGGGCTAGCCTACGAACCCCTGATCAGTAGTGGGCGCGGAGCCCGAGTGCTCTGGGGCGGCTGTCGAACCCTTCTGAGGGGCCAGCCTTCGAACCCCTGATCAGTGATGGGCGCGGAGCCCGGGTGCTCTGGGGCGGTTGTCGAACCCTTCCGAGGGGCTAGCCTTTGAACCTCTGATCAGTAAGAGGGCTCGGGGGCCCGTTTCCTTCGTAGGGAAGGATCCTTTCTGAAATATCCCCCTTCCCAGTCCATGTGGCAAGAGAGAGAGAGAAAATGGAAAAGGGATATGAATTCGAAAAGTCGTGGCGCACCTTTTTTGACGTGGCCTTTATGGCGGAGGTGAAATGTCGCCTGCTTCGCCCGCCCGTGGTGTCGCTTGCCCTGCCAAGGAGTTAATGCGACGGGACGGGCGACTCGCGAGGCGTCTGTTGCGCGTGCACGGGTCGTTCGAGGAACGGGCGTTTCACCTTCGAGTTTGAATTTCACGGTGGGTTCGGGCGAAGTCTTGAACGGCTCTCGCCCGGGTCTTTATATACCCGGGAGAGGGGTCGGCGGTGGTTCTTTACCCTGCCATCTGTGCCTGCCTTCTGCTTTGGTTCCCGCAACCTAAGAGAATAGCCAGGGAAAAGAAAACCGCCCGCCTTATCCCCTCCGCCTCCACCACCTTCGTTCGGTGATGGCCGACAAGGTGACCATCGTCCCGCCGCACGACCTGTGGCCTTCCTCCACTGTCGTTGTGGGGGATCTGGAGGCCCTTATTGCCGATGGCTTGCTCCGTCCCCTCTCTGATGGGCCGCAGTCGGAGTGGATGGCCCCGAGCGAGGCCGTCCCGACTCCGTCGCGGGGTATGTGGTCAGCTTTATCTCCTTCCATGAGCGGGGGTTTGGAGGACCAGCGAGCCGCTTCATGCGGGCGCTCCTACACTATTACGGGGTGGAGCTGCACAACTTCAACCCTAACTCCATTGCGCAAGCGGCCATCTTCGTGGCGGTTTGCGAGGGTTATTTGGGGATCGACGTTCATTGGGACCTGTGGACCCATCTCTTCTCCGTGGAGCTCTTTGCCTCGACGACGGAGGCAAAGAAGATCCGCATGGCGGTGCGGGCCGGAGGCTGCACCCTTCAGCTGAGGCCGGGGCGCGCGTAGCTATACATCCCCGCCACCCTTGTGTCTTCGAACAAGGGGTGGCAGCGCCGGTGGTTTTATCTCCGGAACGACGACGGGAGGCTTCCGTCGTTTTCTCAACGAGTGGTGACCGCCGTCGGCGCTAGCTGGCGCTGGGGGGCCACGCGCGAGAAACAGGAGAAGCTCCAGCCCCTTCTGCATGCCTTGCAGAAGTTAAGAGATGAGGGGCTTACTGTTGCGGGGGTTGTTGCCGCCATCCATCGCTGGAGGGTGCTTCCCTTGGCTAAGCGGCGGTTGCAGCTCTCAGAGATGAGGCCGGGGGTTAATTTGGAGGGCTCGCAGATGTCCTTGCCCTTCCTCCCCAATGTCGACCTCCGCAAGCGGGTAGCGGGTACGGTGGGGAGGCTAGACGCCGGTGCCCTTGCCCAGCTCGTGATGCGTCCCGACCATGGGTACGTGTCCCTGGTGAGTGTCCGATCCTTCTCCTGTTTTGCGCTGAGTTGCCTTTTGATTTTCACTGTTGGGATTTTCGTCCATCCCCAGGGGTTGAGGTTTTATAAACCCGCCCTGCCACTGGTCCCGGAGGATGCGGTGGACCGAGCCGCGCGGAGGGTCGCCGCAGAGAAGAAGAAGGAGAAAAAGGACGCGGAGAAGGCCCGGGCTCGCAAGCGGATGCGAGCTCGGGACGCCTTGGAGAAACGTCGCCGGAGGCAGGAGAGGGACGGGCTCCCAAGGGAGTCGTCGCCGGAGACGCCCGACGACGACGACGATGATGATGATGACGACGAGAGTGATGACATGGCGGCCCGTCTCGGTCTTAGCCCGGACCCGAGGCCGGGCCAGGGGTCGCCGAGTCGGCCCCCAAGTGGGCTGGTACCATCAGTGCCCGAAGCCGGGACATCGTGGCCCCAGCCTGAGGAGCGGAGGCGGACCGAGGGGGTACTTGACCCCTTGGCCGAGGTAACTGGGGCGACGCCGGGGGGTCGGGCCGATCTGCCTATCCTCCACGAGCAAGTGCCCATGCTGGCTGCAGGAGGTTGGCCCCTTGGTCGTGGCGACGCCCGGGTAGGTCGCCCCTTCGGCGCCTCGGGCGTCCAAGGCGGAAGCGGTGTCGGAGCAACCCTCGGTGGTGCCCGCGGCGGCTGGGGCTCGAGGAGCATCCCCGCAGGCACGGCTAGCCTTGGTCTGGAGCGGGTAAGTATCTGAGAATACCTCTGTTTTGGTCCCCCCCCTTTTTTACGTGTCTGATCTTGCTCTCCTTCTCTCAGCAAGCGGAAGCAGGGCTCAGCTGGTCTGGCCCCAAGGAAGGCCCTTAAGACGGGGCTGGCCTCCACAGCCGACGCTGCGGCGTGCCATGCTGGTTGGCTGGCTTCCGCCCAAGACGCCCTAGAGCGGGGGGGCCAGGCAGCACGAGCTGCTATGGGGCTAGCCTCCCAGGCCGATCCCTCTACCGGGACGGCCATCATGCCAGGGAGGCTGCTGACGTAGCCGTGGCCTCGAGCCCGGCTGTCTTGTTGCTGGTGCCGGCATCGACCCTCGCCGAGGCCGTTGCTGTTTTACCCGCGAAGCCGTCCGTTGCTGCCGACGTCAGGATGGCAGAGGCGCCGCCGCCCACGGCTATCCCCAACCTCCCCGTTCTCGGCCATGAGGAGGGGGTAGCCGTTGTTGCTGAGGTCGGCGATCGGAGGCCCGCTTCCTTAGCCGAGGAGAGGCCCAACACTTTAATTGCGGCGGTACCCGAAGCGTTGGCCGCAGGGGGACCCGACGCTTCGGTCGAGGTGCGCGCGGAACCATGGCCCGCCTTAGGGAGTAGTGGCCTTATCCATGCGCGGCTCAACCTTGATGAATGGTGTGGGCGGCCGCTCCGGTTCTGGAGCCATGCCATCTCGGACCCGGAGCCCCTCCTTTCCCTCGACGATGAGCTAGAGGAGAGATCTCGGGACAACTTCCACGAGTATATCGAGGCGACGACAAGGTCGCTTCGGTCGGCCGTCGAGACCCTTTCCAGGGACGTTCCCAGGGTCTTCCAGGTAAAGGTTTCGGTGGAGACCTCGCATAGCCAGGGCATTCTTTGTCATGCCTTGTTTTCTCTTTTCAGGAACTTGCGGACGTGAGCACCGCCAAGTCGCTGTTCCTCCGCCATAAGAGAGACGTCTGGGATTCGCTGCGGTCCCAGAGGACCGTGCTTGCCGAGGCCAATGAGCGGCTTGCCCAGCGGAGCACCGAGGTGGCGGATCTTCGGTTGCTCTGCGACGAGCTAAAGTTGGTGGCAGCGGCGGCGTGGGCAGAGGCTTCGTCGGCCCGGGAGCAGGTGGCTTCCCAGGCCGAAGAGATGCAACGGCTGCGGCTGGAGCTCGACCAGGTCCTCGGCGAGCTGGACCAAACTTGGAGCCAAGCTGCCGAGGCTGTGAGCCGGGCCGAGGCCCTTAAGGGTCAGCTGGCTGAGGCTGCGGTGCGGCTAGCCGAGGCATCCACTCGGGCCAAAGGTATGTGTCGCCCGCTTTGTAGCTTCGTTCTTCACCTCATGTCTGAAGAGTATTGTTCGACCGTCTACAGGGTTGGAGACGGCTCTTAGCGAGTCCGCCAAGGATCACGAGGCGCTCGCTCAGGCGGCTGAGCAAAAGGAGGCCGACCATGCGGCCATGTCCGAGGCTATCTTGGCCTTTTGTCGGGCCTTCGACCTCGATGACGTCCCCTCGGGTAGCTCCCCCTAGAGTCACCTGCGGGCCTTGGGCGGCCATGTGCGCGGTAGACTCCGCGGGGCGCTACATCACGACGTTAAGCAGGCCTTCGCCGTGCTCGCTTCCCACAATGACGTGGATCTGGAGCGGGTCAGCGAGGGGTACTACCTACCCGACGAGGATGAGGCCGCCTTAGCCGAGGTCTAGAGGCTTGACGCGGCCGTCGCCGGCCCAAGCGCGGTGCTGGCGTCCTCCTTTGAGGTGGAGATCCTCTCGCCCGAGTCGTCGTCTGAGGCCAGGCCAAATTCCGCCGAGGGTGGAAACGTCGCCGAGGGTGCCACTCCTCCTCCTGTCGATGCCTGAATCTTGTAGGAATAGTTTGTCCAAAGCATGCGTATGTTTTTTGCGGCCGCTGAGGCCTAAACATATTCAGCGTTCGGATTATAAAGCTGCATTTTCTTTCCTCTTGTTTCGAGCATTTGGACTTGTTCGTCGGTAGTAGAACCGCTTTGTTCGAGCGAGAGTTACTTTTCGCGGAAGGTGATGAGTGAGGTATCCATATCCCGGAGGCGTAGGAGTCCCTCGGCTCGGTCGGCCTTGCCACTTACGTGCTCTCTCACCCGTCCGCAGGACCCTGCTATCGATATAGTCGAAAAATGCACGAAAGTCATTTTCTACCCGAGCGTTAGGACTTGTTCTGTAGCAGGATCGCTTATCCGAGCGTGAGTTACTTTTCGCGGAAGGTGATGAGTGAGGTATCCGTATCCCGGAGGCGTAGGAGTCCCTCGGCTCGGTCGACCTTGCCACTTACGTGCTCTCTCACCCGTTCGCAGGACCCTGCTATCGATATAGTCGAAAGCACAAAAGTTGTTTTCTGTAGAAAACTTTTCTCGGTAGAAAACTTTTCCGAAGAAAAATTTCGACGCAGAGGGGGCCCCCCCTTCTAGCCCCTGGGGGAGGGTTGGGCTTGGCCGAGGCAAGGCTGACCCTTCCTTGACGGTTAGACTTTATTAAGCACGTAAAAACGAGGAACATGAACGACTTGAAACATTTTAAGGATAGAAGCGACGTAGCTGTTCGATGTTCCAAGCGTTGCTGTAGACCTCGCCTTGTTCATTGGCCAGCTTGTATGTTCCGGGCTTCAAGATCTTGGCGATGATGAATTGCCCTTCCTAAGGGGGAGTAAGCTTGTGGCGCCCTCGGGCGTCTTGTCGCAGCCGAAGCACCAAGTCTCCCACCTGGAAGCCTCGGGGCCGAACCCTTCGAGCGTGGTAGCGTCGCAGAGACTGCTGATACCGTGCCAAATGTAGTAAGGCAACGTCCCGAGCTTCTTTGAGCTGGTCCAGCGAGTCATCTCGGCTGATCTGGTTGCTTTGGTCGTCGTACGCCTTTGTCCTCGGGGAACCGTATTCTAAGTCCGTGGGGAGGACGGCCTCGACCCCATAGACTAGAAAGAACGGCGAGAATCCCGTGGCTCGGCTTAGCGTCGTCCTCAGACTCCAGACCACCGAGGGTAGCTTCTTCATCCACCGCTTGCCAAACTTGTTGAGGTCATTGTAGATCCTGGGTTTTAGTCCTCGCAAAATCATACCGTTGGCACGCTCCACCTGCCCATTCGTCCTGGGGTGAGCTACGGCGGCCTAGTCCACACGGATGTGGTGGTCCTCGCAGAAGTCCAGGGACTTTTTCCTGGTGAACTGCATGCCATTGTCGGTGATGATGGAGTTCAGGACTCCAAAGCGATGGATGATATTGGTGAAGAACGCCACCGCCTGCTCAGACCTGATGCTGGTTAAGGGTCAGACCTCGATCCACTTGGAGAATTTGTCGATGGCGACCAGCAGGTGCGTGAAGCCCCCGGGTGCCTTCTGCAAGGGACCGACGAGGTCTAGACCCCACACAGCAAACGGCCAGGTGATGGGTATCGTCTGCTTTGCGTAGAATTGACACCCCCGGCAGGAGCGTACAATCCTAGTGGCGTCGGCCACCGCGGTTGGCCAGTAGAAACCTTGTCGGAAGGCATTCCCCACGAGGGCTCGAAGTGCTGCATGGTGGCTGCAAGCCCTCGAGTGTATTTCTTGTAACAGCTCTTGTCCTTGGGCGATGGGGATGCATCGCTGGAGGATGCCTGAGGGACTGCGGTGATAGAGCTCCTTTTCATCACCCAGCAAAACGAACGACTTGGCGCGCCGAACCAGTCACCGAGCTTCGACCTTGTCGAGGAGCAGCTCTCCTCGGAGGAGATATTCCAGGTATAGGGTCTGCCAGTTCGGGACCGGTGTGACCCCATTCCGCTTTCCCTCGACGTGCAGGGCCTCACCCTCGGCGGCCGAGGGCACCTCGGGCTCGGCCGAGGCTTCCTCGGGTTTGCCGAGGGTATCTCGGGCGTGTCGTCGATCTTGACGGAGGGTTGATGTATATCCCTGGAGAAGACGTCCGGGGGAACCGTTGTCCGCCCCGAGGCTATTTTAGCCAGCTCATCCGCAGTCTCGTTGAATCGTCGAGCGACGTGGTTGAGTTCCAGCCCATAGAACTTGTCCTCCAAGCATCGAACTTCGTCGCAGTAGGCCTCCATCTTCCGATCGCAGCAGTGGGAGTTCTTCATGACTTGGTCAATGACAAGCTACGAGTCGCCACGAGCGTCGAGGCGCCGAACCCCTAGCTCGATGGCGATGCGCAGCCCATTAACCAATGCTTCGTACTCGGCCACGTTGTTTGACACCGAAAAATGAAGGCGGATCACGTAGCGAAGATGTTTTCCGAGGGGTGAGATGAAGAGCAAGCTCGTGCCTGCTCCGGTTTTCATCAGCGACCCGTCGAAGTACATGGTCCAAAGCTCGGGTTGGATTGGAGTCGTCGGTAACTGGGTGTCAGTCCACTCAGCCAGGAAGTCGGCCAAGACTTGGGATTTTATGGCCTTCCGAGGGGCGAATGAAAGTGTTTCGCCCATGAGTTCCACTGTCCATTTCGCTATCCTACCCGAGGCCTCTCGGGACTGGATGATCTCTCCCAGAGGAAAGGATGACACCACAGTCACCGGGTGAGACTCGAAGTAGTGTCGCAGCTTCCGCCGTGTCAGAATCACTGCGTAGAGCAGCTTCTGGATCTGCGGGTAGCGGACTTTGGTCTCAGATAGCACTTTGTTGATGAAGTAGACTGGCCTTTGGATGAGCAGTGCATGCCCTTCTTCTCGTCTCTCGACTATGATCGTAGCGCTGACCACCTGAGTGGTTGCGGCCACGTAGATCAAGATGGCTTCTCCCGCAGCGGGGGGCACCAAGATGGGTGCATTTGTAAGGAGTGCTTTTAAGTTCCAGAGGGCTTCCTCGGCCTCGAGGGTCCAAGTGAAGCGCTCAATCTTCCTTAAGAGGTGGTATAGGGGCAATCTTTTTTCGCCAAGGCGTGAGATGAAACGGCTCAGAGCCGCAAGGCATCCCATGACCCTCTGTACTCCTTTCAAATCTTTTATCGGCCCCATGTTGGTGATGGCCGCGATTTTCTCTGGGTTGGCCACTATGCCCCGCTTGAAGATGATGAACCCTAGGAGCATGCCTCGGGGGACTCCGAAGACACACTTCTCGGGGTTGAGTTTCACGCCTTTAGCTCTCAGACACTTGAATGACGTTTCAAGGTCAGAGAGGAGGTCGGAGGCTTTCTTCGTCTTGACAACGATGTCATCGACGTAAGCCTCGACCGTTCTGCCGATGTGTTCTCCGAACACACGGTTCATGCACCTCTGGTAGGTGGCGCCTGCATTCCTCAAACCAAATGGCATTGTAGTGTAACAATACATGCCAAAAGGCGTGATAAAAGAAGCCGCGAGCTGGTCGGACTCTTTCATCTTGATTTGATGATAGCCTGAGTAGGCATCGAGGAATGACAGGGTTTCGCACCCAGCAGTGGAGTCCATAATTTGGTCGATGCGAGGCAGAGGGTAGGGAACCTTTGAACATGCTTTGTTTAGACCAGTGTAGTCTACGCACATCCTCCATTTCCCATCCTTCTTCCTTACAAGAATAGGGTTAGCTAACCATTCGGGATGGAATACCTCTTTGATGAACCCTGCCACGAGTAGCTTGTAGATCTCCTCGCCTATGGCCCTACGCTTTTCTTCGTCAAAACGGCGCAGGGTCTGCTTCATGGGTCGGGCTCCAGCTCTGATGTCTAGTGAGTGCTCGGCGACATCCCTCGGTATGTCTGGCATGTCTGAGGGACTCCACGCAAAAACTTCAGCTTTTGCGTGGAGAAAGTCGACGAGCACTACTTCCTATTTGGGGTCGAGCTCGGAGCCGATCTGGACTTTCTTGCTGGCGTCGTTGCTGGGGTTGAGAGAGACGGACTTAACCACCTCGACTGGTTCGAAGTTGCCAGCGTGCCGCTTCGCGTGGGGCGCCTCCTTGGAGAGGCGTTCCAAGTCGGCGATGAGGGCCTCAGACTCGGCAAGGGCCTCAGCGTACTCCACACATTCCATGTCGCATTCGTACGCGTGGCGGTACGTGGATCCGACGGTGATGATCCCGTTCGGGCCCAGCATCTTGAGCTTGAGGTAGGTGTAGTTGGGGACGGCCATGAACTTGGCGTAGCACGGCCTTCCCAACACCGCGTAGTAGGTCCCTCGGAACCCGACCACCTCGAAGGTGAGGGTTTCCTTTCGAAAGTTGGAAGGAGTCCCGAAGTAGACAGGCAAGTCAATCCGCCCGAGGGGAAGGATACGCTTTCCGGGTGCGATCCCGTGGAAGGGTGCCGCACCGGCCCGAACCTCGGACCGATCAACCCCCAAGAGTTCCAGGGTCTCGGCGTAGATGATGTTGAGGCTGCTTCCTCCGTCCATGAGGACCTCGGAGAGCCTAACGTTGCCAATGATCGGATCAACGACGAGCGGGTACCTTCTTGGGCTTGGCACGAAGTCGGGGTGGTCGTCTCGGTCGAAGGTGATAGGCTTGTCGGACCAGTCTAGGTAGGCTGGCGCTACCACCTTTACCGAGCAGACCTCCCGGTGCTCCTGCTTGCGGTGCCGAGCCGAAGCGTTCGCCACCTGCCCGCCGTAAATCATGAAGCAGTTGTGGATCTTGGGGAAGTCCTCTTCCTTGCCGCCCTCCTTCTTGTTGTTGCCTCGGTCCTTGCCGTCCTTCGCCAGGGGCCTAACCTTATGGAAATAGTGTCGGAGCATGACACATTCTTCAAGGGTGTGCTTGACGGGACCCTGGTGATAGGGGCACGGCTCCTTGAGCATCTTGTCGAACGCGCCGGCCCCTCCAGGGGGCTTCCGAGGATTCCTGTGCTCGGTAGCAGCGACAAGATTTGCGTCAGCGGCGTTGCGCTTCGCTTGCGCCTTCTTTTTGGCCTTCTTCTTTGCACCACGTTGGGCGGACGCCTCAGGGGCGTCTTCCTTCGGCTCCCCCTAAGGCTGCTTGTCTTTTCGGAAGATGGCCTCGACCGCCTCCTGACCCGAGGTGAACTTGGTGGCGACGTCCATCAATTCGCTCGCCTTGGTGGGAGTCTTGCGTCCTAGTTTGCTCACCAGGTCTCAGCAAGTGGTGCCGGCGATGAAAGCTCCGATGACGTCCGAGTCGGTGATGTTAGGCAGCTCGGTGCGCTGCTTCGAAAACCGCCGGATGTACTCTCGGAGGGATTTGCCAGGCTACTGGCGGCAGCTTTGGAGATCCCATGAGTTCCCAGGTCGCACGTACGTGCCCTGGAAATTTCCCGCGAAAGCTTTGACCAAGTCGTCCCAGTCGGAGATCTGCGCAGAAGGCAGATGCTCCAGCAAGGCCTGGGCAACGTCGGAGAGGAAAAGGGGTAGATTACGGATGATGAGGTTGTCATCGTCCGCCCCTCCCAACTGGCATGCCAGTCGGTAGTCCGCGAGCCACAGTCCCGGCCTCGTCTCCCCCGAGTACTTGGTGATGGTAGTCGGGGCTCGGAAACGGGCGGGGAACGACGCTCGTCGTATGGCCCGGCTAAAGACTTGTGGATCGAGTGGCTCGGGCGAGGGGCTCCGATCCTCCTCGCTGTCGCAGCGCCCCCCGCGCCTGGGATGGTAGCCTCGGCGCACCTTCTCGTCGAGGCAGGCTCGATGGTCGTGATGGTGATGCTCGTTGCCGACGCGATCCCGGGCGGCAGGTGCCTCGTCCCACGTGCGCTCGGGATGGACCGAGGCCTCCCGCATGCGTCGGGAGGACGTCGCGTGATGCTTCGAGGGGTCAGCTTGCCTCCGGGAGGCGGAGCTCTCGGCTCGTCAAACTGCGGCACCTTCCAGGAGATTCTTGAGTTCGCCCTGGATACGCCGTCCCTCGGTGGTGGATGGCTCCGGCATTGTTCGAAGTAGCATCGCCGCTGCAGCTAGGTCCTGGTCGGACCCGCTGACGGCTGGGGGCAGCGCTGCCCTGGCATTGTCGACGATGCAGCGCTGGACGTCCTGGGGCCGATGACAGGCTCCTCCGGCGAGTGTTCGGCCTGCCCACTCCTGTTCGATGTTCTATCGGAGTTGCACAAGCCGCCCTGCTTCCCCGTCGACTCGGGCCTGCATCTCACGGATTTGCTCGAGCTGTGTGTCCTGACCCCCCGCAGGGACTGGGACCACAGCTAGCTCCCGCGAGATGTCAACGCGAGATGCGGACCTAGGGGGATCGTCAACCTCCGGCATACCGAGGTGGTTGCCTTCGTCGTGATCTCCCTAATCGACGTGGAAACATTCACGACTTGGGCCGTAACCCTCGTCGTCAAAGCTGTGGCCATCGTCAGAACAACCGGAGAGGCAGTGGTCGCATGCGGACATGAAGTCTCGCATGACACCAGGGTCATTGAGGCCAGAGAATTCCCAACCGAAGTCGGGGTCTTCCTCTTCCTCAGAACCCGCCGGTCTGGAGATCGAGACGGCTATCAGTCGGTCCTAGGTCGACCACATATGGTACCCCGGAAGGTTGGGATATGCCCTTACGAAAGCGCTCACCGTAGCGGGATCGCTAGGTGGATTGAAGCTGAATCAAAAGGGAACAGGGTGGAATACGAATGGTACCTTTTGGTCGATGGATGGTGGTGAAGTCGCATCGGGGACGGAATGCACCATCATTTCAGGCACGAGGGTGATGCCCAGCAGGTCCTTGGCGAGGGTGCTGGCGTCGTCGGTATGCTTGGGGCTAGCACGTTGCGGGGAAGCGGCGCTCGTCGTCGTCTCAGGCACGAGGACAACACCCGACATGTCCCCTGGAGGAGTGCCGACGTTGTCGGCTCGACCCGGTCTAACAGCCGATAAGGTGCCGCCTCCTGCGTGGCCACGGTTGCCCCGTCTCCGCCTCCTTCGGCAAGGAGGGTGGCGGGGACGACCGGAGTGCTCCTCTTCCGCCATGGGGAGATGCCGCCGTGGAGGTTGCCTCCACCGGGCGAGTCGTTGACTGTCGTTGTTGTTGTGCCATGGAGGGAGGAGTACCATGTTGTAGCTACCGTCGAGGGACATGAACTCGAGGCTCCCGAAGTGGAGCACTGTCCCGAGCTAAAAAGGTTGCTGAAGACTCCCCATCTGGAACTCAACGGGAAAGCGATTGTTAACACGCAGCAGGCCCCTACTTGGCGCGCCAACTGTCGGCGTTTCGGACCCGGGGGGTCCCTGGATCGACGAGTAAATTTGTCGCTGCGTGCCCCTGCCCAGATGGGTTGGTGCGAGATGGAACACAAGTGGGGGAATGAGCCTTGTATTATCCTGCACCAGGGTGCTCGTAGTAGGGGTTACAAGCCTTGCGAGAGAGCGAGGGCGAGAGGGAGCGAGTAGCGGAGAGCGAGAGAGAGAGAGGGTCCGACCCCTGCTCGTCTTCTCCCGTCCCCTTGCGTATGTATGTTCGTATGCTCGTCCCACTGTCCTCTCTTTCATCCCTCCGTCCCCCTCCCCCCCTCGTGGGGCCCTGGACACCCCCTTTTATAGACGTAAGGAGATGCCCAGCTGTACAATGGGGTGTAGCTGGGAGCTTAACGTGGCTGGCAGGGGAGTGCCCTAAGCCCTGTACAGATAACGACGTGGCCGCCGGGGGAATGTCTCAAGTCCTGTAGAGGTAGTGTCATGGCCATCAGAGGAGTGCCTTGAGCCCTGTAGCAGTACAGCTACCGATGCTGTATGGATCCTGCTAACGTCTCCTTGCTTCCGTAGGGGGCTTGAGAACCACCAACGTCATGGTTGTATGCAGGAAACCACCATCGTCGGTTACCGGGGTAAGCCGGATGGGACGCCGGTCTTGTTCCTTCGTAGCCTGAGCTAGCTAGGAGTAGGGTAATGATGCATCCCCCGTGGCGTGGTTGATCCGAGCCTGAGGTCAGGCGAGGCGGCGGCTCCTCCGAGGCCGAGGCTGGGGCCGAGGTCCAGGGTCGGGCGAGGATGTGACTCTTCCCGAGGCCGAGGTCGAGGCCGAGCCCTGGGGTCGGGCAAGGCAGAGATTTCATCCCGAGGCCGAGGCTGAGGCCGAGCCCCGGGGTCGGGCGAGGCAGAGCTTCCTGTTGCGCCCGAGGCTTATCTTGACTGTTGTCGGTTTCGCCCGGGTGGTTGGCACAGCAGCCGGAGCGGGGCGGGCGACGCTGTTTTCCTATCAGATCGGTCAGTGAAGGGGCAAAGTGACTGCGGTCACTTCGACCTTGCTGACTGAGGCACGCGTGTTAGGATAAGGTGTCAGGTGATCCCATCATTAAATGCGCATGCGATGCAGTCGGCTGGTAAGGCGATCTGGCCAAGGTTGCTTGCACGACAAGGCTTGCCCTTGGCTGAGCCGAGGGTGCGCTTACGGCCTGAGGAGACCCTCGGGCGAGGCGCGAACTCGTCCAGGACCACTGTTCCGCCCGAGGCCAGGCTTAGGTGAGGCGAGGCCGAGTCCCTTGGTAGATGAAGCCTTTACTTTGACTTGAATTATGAGCCTTCATGGTTTACTCTGAAGGTGCTTTCCAGTCGTGATTAAGAGTGTTGGGGGTACCCCTAATTTCGGTACCCGACAGTCACCTTAGTAGAATTTTTAAAGAGACAAGATTAATAAAATAAATTTGTAATAGCAAAATAAGCATATTTTAAACAGATTGGACTTTCCATTTCTAACTAGTCTAATGACCTATAGCCAGCATAGCACTGATACCATTTCTGTCACACCCGTTTTTAGGGACAAAACCAAATGCATAGTTGTGATATCCTGGCGCCTGGGATGGTGATATCCTGGCCGAATGCTTAATAGAATTAATAGAGTATCCATACCAACAAGGTGCATCTTCTTTTTCAGAAGTTTATCTCGAAAGAACCTCCAGGTTAAGCATGATTGGCTTATAGCAATTTGGGATGGGTGACCGTCCAGGAAGTTTTCTCGGGTGCGCATGAGTGAGGACAACGTGTGTATAAAAGACTCGTATTAGACTGTGGGGACAATATATGATCCTAGAGAGCTGTCAGGAGTACGTATCGCCGGTCCAGGATTGGACAGGGTGTTACAAGTGGTATCAGAGCCGACCCTCACGGTTTTACGGGCGTGTGTGGGCTAGGGATTCGGTTATATGGTGCATGGCACATGTGGGGCCAGAGTGGTCACATGGCATGACATATGACGACACTAGACATACAGACATGGCCAAGAGGGGAGGTTCCTGGATTGGGGTTGACCGACGAGGACGTCGGTCTTCTAAGGGGGTGGATTGTGATATCCTGGCCCCTAGGATGGTGATATCCTAGCCCAAGGCTTAATAGAATTAATATAGTATCCATACCAACAAGGTGCATCTTCTTTTTCGGAAGCCTATCTCGAAAGAACCTCCAGGTTAAGCGTGCTTGGCTTGTAGCAATTTTGGATGTGTGACTGTTGGGGACTTGTTCTCAAATGCTATGAATTAAGAACAAGGCAACACAAAATGTTAAAGGTTAATGCCCTTCGTCCTTCGAAGCATCATTTTCCTTAGGATATAATGACCTTCAGACGAAGGTCATGAAGGACATACCTTCATCAACGCGGTATATGTTAACAAAAGAAGAAGCATATGAAATATAAGAGACAACATAAACAATCATATAACATTATTAATTCATTCTCATTATATTATCATGGAAAGACAGAAACAATATTGAATTACAAATATACCTTCGTCTTGATATAAGGCAAAAGTACAAGCATGACGCATAAGCGAGTACAAGTCAGCGTGAACAGTACGGGGGTACTGTTCATCTATTTATAGGCACAGGACGCAGCCTATGTAAATTTACATTCATGCCCTTTATATTTACTATTGACTTATGGATAAACCAACGAGGACTAAATAACATTTTTCCCTTTAGGTCGGTTCCTTTTTCCGCCACTTAGCCGAAGCTCCCTTGCACGTAGCTTCGGAGCAACACCAGCCTTCGTCACGACCATGCTCTTCATATTGTATATGCTTTTAACCTGAGTCTGAAGGTACCTGTTCATATGTCACACTTGGAAGACATTGTTAAATCATGTTTTTGAGGACCTTCGGAGGACGAAGGCCCCCAACAGTAGCCCCTCACAGTATTAATTTGTTAAGATAACAAATTCAGACTGCGACATGAACGAAGGCCTTAAGCCGAAGGTCCGAAAAAACACCTTCCCTTTGCTAGAATAGCAATAATCAATGATAGACAGGGCCCTCCACTTTGCAGCATGCTGGTCATATAAATAAGGACTTGCGCCAGCTGCATTTGATACGCTGTTTGTGCCATTTGCATTATTTTCTCAATTTTATAGCTCTTGCCCACTAGCGCTTGCTAGTTTTTCAAGCTCTCTGAGCTTTGGTTTAAAAGACGCGTTTTCACCATTTCTAAAGAAAAGATGTCTTAAGACAAGAAGGTTACTGCCGAGACGAAGCTGACTGAAGAGGAGAAGCTTTTTAAGGAGAAGAAGACTATGGATTCTTATATTGCTGGATTTGTCGAGTCGATGGCAAAAACAAATACTGAGAAGATTACTAAAAAGATACTGGAGGGCTTGTCTGAAGATACTGGTGACAGCGATAGCTATGATGTGGAGAGTGGGGACGAAGATTCTGTGGATCGGCCCTGGAGACCAAGTCATTCAATATTCGGAAAATCGACCATCAAACAGAGTCATCTTGAAAATATGAGGGGAAGGTACTTTCGGGATATGTCTATTGTGAGGGCTGGCGGAGACAACAACGTCCCTGCCCCTGAGGAGAACGAAGTTGTGATTTTCCGGAGCTTCTTCAAGGCTGGGCTTCGGTTCCCTTTGAGTAAGTTTGTTGTTGAAGTGCTGAAGACATACCAAATCTTCCTTCATCAGATCACCCCCGAAGCCATAATAAGGATGGGGATTTTTGTCTAGGCAGTGAAAAGTCAAGGGCTAGAGCCAAGTGCTAAGTGCTTCTGCAATATGCACGAACTACTATATGAGACGAAGGCCATGGGTAAAGAACAGTACCACAACAAATTCGGTTGTTATGGGTTTATCGCTCGTCCCAACGCAAGCCATCCAATACCAAGAGATGGACCGGAGCTTGGATGGAAGAATGGTTTTATGTGAAAAATGATTTGAAAGCAAGGGAAGATATTAAGGAAGTCATTATGCGCCCCATCTGGTCCCGCTTTGGCCTCCGAAGGCCGAAGGTTGAAATTGATGATGCCGCCGAAGCGTGTCAGAGGGCCTTCAGCACTGTTTGCTCTTTTATTGGGACAAGGGATTTAATTCAAGAGCATATAGCCTTCAAGGTGTGGCCGCTTGTAGAAAGCTGGGAAATACCGAATGAGACCATCACTAACTCTAGCGAAGGTGACTTGATCCAACTGAAGTATACATTCAGGTTTGGAGATAAGTTTGATGAACCAAATGATGACTGGCTGAAGTGTATCGAAGCTACAAGTGATGAACTGCTTGGAGCGTACTCCAAAAATGAAGACAATGCCTTGTCCGCAAGCTTCGGGGGTCGGAATAAGAAAAGGTTGAACAGGGTATTTGATGCTATTGGCTTCGTGTACCCTGACTATTGCTACCCGCTGAGAGGGCAAGGGGTATAAAGGAAGATTGCTGCTGCTGGAAAAGCTGCTGCTTCGGCCATCACGGCTGAGCCGAAGAGGAAGAAGATGAAGGTTCTGACTCATCGGCCGCGTTACATCGAACTGGCTGTGATACCTGAATTTGGCGAAGGGGCTTCCTCGGCTGCCAAAACAAAAGAAACTGCTCCTCCCGCGTAGAGGACTGAAGATCCAGCTACAATGCCGAAGCTACCTTCAGTTGAGCTAACTAAGACGAAGGCTGATAAGGGTAGGGCTGAAGAGTCAAATATTGAAGAAATAAAAGTGCCAGAAATGTTAAGCTCTTCAACGGAGGTAATAGTGCCGAAGGCACAAAAGAGTTGTGCCACAACTCCTAAGAGGAGGAGGATGGCAAATGTGCTAGATGTTGTGTTAGAAACAGCAAAGACCTTGAGCCCTACTCCTTCAAGAAAAATTGTCAAAGCTTCGAAAACGCAACCTAAAGCTGAAACAAAGCAGGCAGAAGCTGAAGCTACAGTATTTCAAGCTGAAACCGAAGCTAGGCCTTCAGAGCCCACTGAGACAGAGCCTGCCGTAGTTAAGGAAAAGGCGACAGAGCTTGCGCCTGAAAAGGTTGAAGCATCTGCTTCCGAAGCTTCAAAAGAAAGCACTGATTACATCATTCGCCATGCTTCGGGGAAGAGACTTTCTCAAGAAGAAAAGCTAGAAGTACTACACTACACCCAAAAATTAAAATACCCGAAGGGGGCATTAGTGTTTAATGGCAGTGGAGAAGAAGACTTTTTGTACTGTCTCCCGGATAGTAAAGAGATATCCGTTTGTCGAGAGATAGGGAGAAGCATCGGATTCCCAACGCTGGAGGATGGCCTTTCAATCTTATCGAAGGATGAGCTTGCTGACAGCTTAGCGTATAATAGCATGAAGGTATAAAATCTAATTCTATATTTGAAAACGAAATATTTTATTTACTATACTTAATTCTGTCTTCCTCTTGCAGGGCTTAATTCTTAGTAATGCGCTAAGGGCTTAGAAAAACATTGAAGATGAAGGATATACGATGGCTCTGAACAACCTTCATTCAGAGGTAATTGAATTAAGAAACGAAGGTCTTGAGAAAGACAAAATCTTGATCTCATTGGTAAACAAAGTAAAAGAAGATGAAGCTAGTTTTAAGACTCAGGCCGAAATCCAGAAGAATGAAATTGAAGACCTTCAGAAACAGTTGGCAGAAGCCAAAGAAAAATGCGCACTTGCAGAAGCTAACCGAGAGATTAGCGAATATTGGAAAAACCATCTAGAAAAAACAGTTGAAGAACTTCGCGCATCCAAGGAAAGATGCTTTGAAAAATTCTTGGGTTGCGTGGAGAAAATAAAGGCCAGCTTCGCCAATGTGGGCGCTTATTCTAACGAAGATAACTTCATACAAGGCGACCCTGAAGGTGTTATCGAATGGATAAGTGGAGAGGCCGAAGCTTTTGAAGAAACTTTAAGTGATCGCGGGGATGTGTGCGTGTTCTCTGGTGCAAGGGGAATTTCAGCCATCCTAGAGAAGGCAGGATGCGACCATGTCAAGACCCTAACCTAGGCCGAAGCTGCCTTCTCCGTGGATGACACAAAGGACCCCTCAGCTGAAGCGAGTTTAATGGGCGGGAAATTTTACAATGACATCTGGGTAAATGGTGGCCGAGAGATGGCTCACAAAATTATGAAGAAAAGTGAGAAAGACATCCATGATGCCCGAGTACAAGCAAAACAAGCTGAAGAAGCTACAGAGCGCGAGAGACGCATATGTATTGTTTCGCGGCATCTAGCTTCGGCATTTGTTTTTGTGGCTTCAGACTGATTAAATTTTTCCACTGTAGCTGAATTATCTCCACCATTGGAACCGTTCGATCCCCTGGCCGATCCAGAAACGAAGGAAGCACTAGAGATCATCAATATGGCCGAATCTATTGTTGACGAAGTCGTTAACAAATTGTTAAATGAAGTTGCGGAGAAGATCCTGAAAGATGACTAGTACTCATTGTAAAAACATTTTTAGATGGACAATGTAGCTTTGCTGTAACAAGACTGTAATATTCGATGTGTATATGTTTGAATCTAATATGTAAATCATTTGGTAATTCACTTCTTTGCGATACATGAAACTTTTATATTCATACCGTTTTTGAGCCTTTAGCGAAAAAAACATCTTCCCTTCTTTTCATGCTTCGTAAAGAAAAAGATACATGCTTCGTGAAAATATCCATGCTTCGTAGGAACATCCAAGCTTCATAAAAACATCATGCTTCATAAACAAGGGATCCCTTCTTTTGCAACAGAGCTGATGAAACTGTATTTCTCAGCTTACCTTGTGCCTTATCACATTTTCATTTTTACAAAGCATTCTCCAAAGATTGACTTCGTATTCCATTCGTGTCTTTAGTGCGATATGATGTATGATGTGATGCTATGCGGGACGATGTGATGATATGATGCAAATTATGATGCTAATGCCGAAGACACACACTCACACACCCACACAGTCTCTACGTCCCCTTAGGAACGATCAATGTCTCTTTGCCTTTTATTTTTCGGCTTCACCGCTTATTTTTCGGTGTAAGTTCTACATCCCCTTAGGAACGTCTTTTGAACTTCTTCGCCTTCTATTTCGGCGGTATAAGTTCTGTATCCCCTTAGGAACGTCTTTTGAACTTCTTCGCCTTATATTTCGGCGGTATTTGGCTCTGCATTCCCTTTGGAACGACTTTTGAGCAGAAAACTTACACTGCGCTCCCTTAGGAACAACTTTTTGTAGCTTCGGCAAAACTTACACTGCGCTCCCTTAGGAGCGACTTTTTGTAGTTTCGGCGATTTTTAGCTCTGCATTCCCTTAGGAACGACTTTTGAGCTTCGGCAGTTTCTGAGCTTCGTAAATCTGTGAAGAAGATATATTTCATTCTGATAGAAGAAAAACTATTACAAGGAATTAAAACTAGATTTACATTGATTGTCCCTTATTGAAAAACAAAATGAGATAAAACATGAAAGTATTTCAGGGGCAGGATATCGCTCAATAAATGTGCTTTGATTCTGGCATAGTATTGTTGATTGTGCGAGCTTCGGATTCCTCCCTGAACTCCCATTGCTGTTGATTGTGCTGGCGCCCTTCTAGCTGCTGGCTTCAGGAATAGGTCGGTTGCAGTGGTGATGGGGGTGGGAGTTGTGGCCAGGAAGCTTGTGAATGGCTAGTCGAAGCAACATAAGCTGCAGGATGATTGCCCACATATTTAGGTATGTAGGGAGAGTGGCACGAAGCAGTGTGCAAGACCTGCTTCGGCTGATTCTGCCTAGCGTCGGCTTCTACGATCTCCTTCTGCTTCTGAATGGTGATTTGACACATTCTTGTAGTATGGCCCTTGTCCTCACCATAGAATAAGCAATAAATCTTCCTGGGTTGATCCCCATATCTTCCCTCGAAGCCCCTGGCGCCTCTGCCCCTTGGAGCTGGCGGCCTGAAAGAACTTTGCTGTTGCCCCGAAGATTGTGAGGTGTATTGTGACCTCTGAGGCTGGCTCCCCTTGTCGTCGTCCTGACTGGAGCTGTGAATAGACCTGACATGCCTCGAGTGGATTCGTCCTCCGAAGCCCCTGGTCATCTCAGAGAATCTACATGCGTCCTCCCTTCTTTGGCGGAAGTCATTATCAGCCCGAATGTATTCATCCATCTTCTGGAACAGCTTCTCTAGAGTTTGTGGGGGCTTTCTGGTGAAATATTGAGCAGTAGGTCCTGGCCGAAGACCCTTGATCATGGCCTCAATGACAATTTCATTGGGTACTATAGGTGCTTGTGCCCTCAATCGCAAGAACCTTCGGACATATGCCTGAAGGTATTCCTCATGGTCTTGCGTGCACTAGAACAGGGCCTGAGCTATGACTGGCTTCATTTAAAAACCTTGGAAACTGGTGACTAGCATATCCTTGAGCTTCTGCCACAACGTGATAGTCCCTGGCCGAAGAGAAGAATACTGTTGGGGACTTCTTCTCAAATGCTATGAGTTAAGAACAAGGCAACACAAAATGTTAAATGTTAATGATCTTTGTCCTTCGAAGCATTATTTCCCTTAGGATATAATGATCTTCGGACGAAGGTTATGAAGGACGTACCTTCATAATATCGGTATATGTTAATGAAAGACGAAGCATATGAAACATGAAAAATAATATGAATAATCATATAATATCATTCACATAACTTCATTATATAAACTTGGATAAATCTAAAGACCATATTTAATTACTTTTGTACCTTTGGCTTGGTAGAAGGCAGAAATCCAAGCGTTATGCACGAACGAATACAAGATAGCGTGAACAGTACATGGGTACTGTCATCTATTTATAGGCACAGGACGCAGCCTGTGAGAAATTACATTCATGCCCTTTACAAATGATTATAATCATAATACAAGCTATCATGGTCTGATTGGTCATTTTATCTTTAAGTCGGTGCATATGGAAATATACTCCGAAGCTCTCTGATTGATAGCTTCAGCTTTGTGTCAATCTTCCAAAGGTGTTTCTTCTTATGGGACCTTCGGCGACGAAGCAGACCCCCAACAGTAGCCCCTTCATGGTGCCAGATCGTTTTTCGTAATGAGCTCGACCCGTGAAAAAATTCTCAGGCTTCGGAATGCCGAAGGTCCGTAAAACACCTTCCTTGAGCTCGTTGTCGAGAAGCGATTTAAATATTCCGAGTGAAAGGTGGTCCCACCATACAACGGGTAAGCGCGATCTGGTGATTCACCTTCTTGGGCACTATGGTCCACCGTTCAGTGGGTACGAGTGACTGTTCAGCGGGTGCGCACGGCTTGACGATTCACCTTCCCACCTGCAGCACTATATAAACAGACGGTTAGGTGTGAAGTTACCATAGCATTTACTGCTATTGTACTGTTGTGCTACCGAAAAATTTGACCACAGCCGAAGCTTGTTCGTCGTATTCTCAATCAAAGGATCGCTTTGCTCTAACTTCATGACAAGAGGGAGCTTCGGCAAAGACAAGAAACAATCAACTTCGTCAAAATGCAAAAAGTTCAATATCAAATGGCCAGGGTGCGATCAATAGCTAGGATTACACGTGACGGAGAGGAAACTGAAGCTGCTGAAACTGCTCCAATCTCCAAAGTTATGAGGCGGTCGAGACTGGTTGCAACGGAAGGCGTCTCTGACGAAGGTGCGCTTGCTACTGAAGCTGAGTAGGCAGATATTGAAGAGGGCGATACTGGTGAAGAAGAGATTGATTATAACATCGCTATGCCATCCAAGCCCAGCCATTTGGATTTTGGGAAGTCGACTGTCTCCGAAGCTGATATGCCCATGATGACGAAGCTAGGCTACTTCGAGGAAGCCAAGAAGAAGTTGCTTCGATTTGGCAGGGAAGAGACCATCCCGAAACTAGAAAATGATGAAGTGGTAGTTTTTAAGAGCTTCTTCAAAGCAGGGTTGAGGTTTCCTCTGCACGGGATGATTGCAGATGTTTTGGAAAATTTTGAGATTTATCTTCATCAGCTGACTCCGAACGCTATCATTCGGCTCAGTGTCTTTATTTGGGCTCTTCGAAGCCAAGGAGTGGAACCACTTGCCGAAGCCTTCTGCCGGGTACACGAACTCCACTATCAGGCGAAGGCTAGAGAAGATGGATTGCATGAGAATTTTGGCTGTTATAATTTTGCATACCACAAAGACATGAAGACACCGGTGGTCAGCTACCGTACCAAGTGGCCAACCAGTTGGAAGACTGAATGGTTCTATGTTAAGATTGATGAGAAAAAGGAGAAGCTAGTTCAGAGCCCGCTGGAGCTAACCTTTGGGTTGACTAGGCCTCAGTGTAACATGACACCGGGGGAACCATGCCTAGATGTTGTGGACGAATTTAGAGTTGTATCTGAACATATTGGTACTAGGGATTTAGTTCAGGAATACCTAGCCAACAAGGTATTCCCAACGCTAAGGGAGTGGGGTATGCCGAAGCTTAAAGGTGAGAAGAAGAATGAACTCTTTCGGCTGCCCTATCATTTTAAGTTCAAGAAACACTTCAAAGAGCCCTGCCAAGAATGGTTGGACACAATTGAAGTTATGTGCAACGAAATCCTGGGCAATTACACGAAAAAAGAAGATCAACTGATGACAGCAGCCTTCGGCACTCAGCCGAAACGAAGGTTAAACCGATTAATGGACGCTTTGAATTTTGAATACCCAGATTACGAAAGGTTAAACAAAGGTGTCGAAGGGCCGAAACGGAAAAGGGATGTCAGTATTATACAAAGACAAGCTGCCAGGATGATAAAAGAAGATGAAATTTTGGCAAAAAAGAAAAAAAATCTAGTCCTGAGCCGAAGGTGGCTGTGCCGAAGAAGAGAAAGGCCCCAGCTCCGGAGCCGAAAGCTGATTTAGAAGAAGTTCCTTCAACACCTTCTGCTGCCGACATGGAAGAAATCCTAAAGGTAATGACTGAATCCTTGCTTAACAAGCTAAGTCCACTGGGGCCACATCTGACGAAGCTTTTACAGAAGAAGAAGGAGCCCTCGGCAGCGAAGAAGCCTGCTGGGCCGAAAAAACGGAGAATTATTCATGTGATCAAAGCCATTGAAGAGACACCACCACCGGCCTCGGCGTCAAAAACACCAGCTGTCGAGAGCGCTACTGCTGCCAAAGCTGGAACTACCGAAGCTGGAACTGCCGAAGACACAAATCTAGAGAGTACACTTTCTGATATTGATAAAATGCTCATGAATATGGCCGCAGAAGAAGCTGCTATAGCCGCTGAAGAGACCCTGGCCATAGTGCCTAGAAAAGAAAAGGAGAAAGCCGAAGATACTTCGGAGGAAAAGGACTTTGTTGGGGACTTGTTCTCAAATGCTAAGAGTTAAGAACAAGGCAACATAAAAAGTGTTAAATGTTAAAGTCCTTCGTCCTTCGAAACATTATGCCCCTTCGGGAAATAATGAGTTTTGGACGAAGGTCATAAGGGACATACCTTCGTAAATATCACAAGTAATGACGAAGGATTCATATAAAGCACAAAATATAATATAGACAACATAAAATCATTTCTATTTTATTTAACATGGAAAAATAGAAATGATTTCAAATTACAAATGTACCTTCGGTCCTGAGAGAAGGTAAAAAGTACAAGCGTGACGCAAAAGCAAATGCCAAGTCAGCGTGAACAGTACGGGAGTACTGTTCATCTATTTATAGGCGCGGGACGCAGCCCACGTAAAATTACATCCATGTCCATTACATTTGTTAATGGCTTATGGAAATTTGTCAAGGCCCACGCAGTCTTTTCATCTTTAAGTCGGTTCCCCCCTCTGCTGTCGCGACGAAGCTTCCCTGCGCACAGCTTCGGCTGCGCTCGTCCTTCGTCTAGTTCAGGCTTCGTCCTGGCCGTGCTTCATATTCATAGTTCTGAGTCCAAAAATACCTGTTCACATAATCCACTTGGAAAACATTGTCAAATCATGTTTTTGAGGACCTTCGGAGGACGAAGGCCCCCAACAGTAGCCCCTCGCAATATTAATTTGTTAATAATAAATTCAGATTGCGATATGGACGAAGGCCTTGAGCCGAAGGTCCGAAAAAACACCTTCCCTTTGCTAGAATAGCAACATTCACTGACAGGCGGGGCCTTTAAATTTTTAACGCCCTGGGCGTATAAATAAGATCGCACCGCAAACTCACTTGGTACGCACACTTGCCTTTTGCTTCGGCCCACTAAAATTTTTAGCTCTTGTGCAATAAGATTTGCTGGTCTTTTTGATTTTGGAGCTTCGGCCTCGGGAACAATTTTTTAGCGTTTCCGAAGATGTCTGAAGGCAAGAAGATCCCTGCTGAGACGAAGCTGAGTCTCGAGGAGGAGAAGAATCTGGGGTTCCTGATAGCGATGGCAGAGACCAATACAGAGAAAATCACCAAAGAGATTCTCGAAGGTCTGTCCGAAGATACTGGTGACAGCGACAGCTATGATGTAGAAAGTGGTGAAGAAGAGGCCGAAGATCGCCCATGGCGGCCAAGTCACACGGTTTTCGGGAAAACCACTATCAAGCAGAGCCATATTGATAATATGAGGGGGCGGTATTTTCGAGATATATCTATTGTGAGGGTTGACGCTGGAGAAAAGACTTCTCCCACCCCCGAAGAAGATGAAGTTGTGATTTTCCGAAGCTTTCTCAAGGCTGGGCTTCGATTCCCCCTGAGCAACTTTGTTGTCGAGGTACTGAAAACATTTCAAGTCTACCTTCATCAACTTATTCCCGAAGCTATCATAAGAATGGGGATATTTGTCTGGGCTGCAAAAAGTCAAGGTGTAGAACCAAATGCTAAGAGTTTTTGCAACATTCATGAATTATTATACGAGACAAAGCCCTGGGGAAAAGAACAATATCACAACAATTTTGGGTGTTACAGCTTCGGAGCCCGCTCCGGGTCAAGCTGCCCTGTGCCGACCTTTCGGAAGAGGTGGCCCGGAGCCTGGATGACAGAGTGGTTTTATGTGAAGAATGACTTAACAGCGCAAGAAAATGTTAAAAGTATTATTATGTGCCCCATCTGGCAACGCTTCGGACTACGAAGGCCGAAGGTTGAAATGGACGAAGCAGCCGAGGAGTGCCAAAGAGCCTTCGATGTGGTCTGCTCTTTCATTGGGACAAGGGACTTGGTCCAAGAGCACATTGCCTTCAGGGTATGGCCACTTACAGAAAAATGGGAAATGCCGAAGGAAACTATTAAAGAGTCCGACGAAGGCGGACTAGTTAGACTGAAATTCACGTTCAAATATGCAGATAAATTTGTTGAACCTGATGATGACTGGCTGAAGAGCATTGAAACTTTAAGTGATGAACTACTTGGGGCATATTCGAAGGCCGAAAATACTGCGCTATCAGCAGCCTTCGGAGGCCGAAAAAAGAAGAGACTCAACCGGGTGTTTGACGCAATCGGGTTCTTCTACCCCGATTATCGTTATCCCATTCGAGGGCAGAAGAGGAAAAACACAACCTCTGCAAAAGAAGAAGCTGCAACTGCTCCTAGCGAGCCAGAACCGAAAGGAAAAAGGTTGAAGGTCCTCACACACCGGCCACGCCACATTGAACCAGCTTCGGTGCCTGAGTTCACCGGAGAAACTTCTTCGGCCGCCGAAGCTGAACAGCCAACCTTGCTGCCAGAAATTGCAGAGATGGCCGCAGCGCCATCCACAGAAAAAATGGAAGAAGCAAAAAATCCGACTAAGGAAAAAGCATCAGAAGTTTTGAGTCCTGTAGCAAATGTCGAAACAGCAAAAATCCAAAAGGGTCCAACGGTGACCCCAAAAAGGAAAAGAATGGTAAACGTACTAGATGTCTTGGAGACAATTAAGTCTTCAAGCACAACTCCAAAAAAGAGTGTTGAAGTTGCTGAAGCTTCTACTGAAGCTTCGACGCAACAGGCTGAAGCTGAAGCTGGGCCTTCGGAGCCCTTGAAGGAGCAAACTTTGGAAGCCGAAGCAATAAAAATACCAGAACCAATTTTAGTTGAAGAAACTAACACTGCCATCCCCGAAGCGCCTGCCAGCATATGTGATTACATCATTCGACATGCTTCGGGGAAAAAGTTATCTGAAGAAGAAACTCATGAAGCTAACCATTATGCGAGGGAGCTAAAATATCCGAAGGGGGCAGTGATATTCAATGGGACAAACGAAGATGATTTCCTGTACTGCCTCCCAGACAATAAAGAATTATCCGTCTGCCGAGAGATGGCCAGGAGTATTGGTTTCCCGAAGCTTGAATCTGGATTAAGCGCCATGACGAAAGAAGATCTCGCAGACAGTCTTGCGTACAACAGCCTGAAGGTATGGGAATTAAACGCTTGAAAAACCCCCTTTTTTTTTACGCAACTCATTCCTTTTTTCTTATATGAATTCTTTTTCGTATAGGGCCTGATCCTAAGCAACGCACTAAGAGCCCAAAAGAGCGCCGAAGATGAAAGCTATGAAATTGCATTTAATAATTTACGCTCCGAAGTTATCAAACTGAGAAACGAAGCTTTGGAAAAGGATAAAATTCTGCTTACACTGGTAGATAAAGTGAAGAAAGACGAAGCTGCTTCAAAGGCCCAGGCCGAAGCTCAAAAACGTGAGATTAAAGACCTTCAGAAACAGCTGGCTAGGGCTAAGGAGGAGCGCGTACTTGAGGAAACGAAACGAGAACTTAGTGATCATATGGTCAATAAATTGGAATTAAGAGTTAAAGAGCTTCGCGCATCTCAGGGGAAATGCTATGTCAAATCTGTAGAATGCGTGAATAAAATTAAAACCAGCTTCGCCAGCGTGGGCGCCTTCTCCAGCGAAGAGAATTTCTCTCGAGGCAATCCCGAAGGTCCACTGGAATGGATTAGTCACGAAGCAGAGGCCTTCGAGGAGATCCTGAGCAGTCGCGGCGACATCTGCGCTTTCTCGGGCGCCAGAGGAATTGCTTCTGTCTTAGAGAAGAAAGGTTGCGGGCATGTAAAATTTTTAGCTCAGTCCGAAGCTGCCTTATCTTCCGAAGACATCAAGGACCCCTCGGCCGAAGCAAGCGTGGTTGGCGGCAAATTCTTTACTGATATCTGGAACGACGGCGGCCGAGGAATGGCGCAAGAAATCATCCAAAGGAGCGAAAAAGGTATCCATGACGCCAGGAAAGTGGCAGAAGCTGCCGAACGAAGTACAGAGCCCGAAAGGCAGTTAGGTACCAATTAGTCGCTTTTATTGTGTTGTAATTTTTATGTCAAACTTTGCTCAAGGTTTGTAAAGGTAATGAAGAAATGTTCTCTTCCCTCAGAAATTGCTGGATCGACTGCCGACCCCCACACAAAAGGGGATGACGAAATTAAACAAATGACCGAAACTATCTTGGACAAGGTTGTTGACCAACTTCTAAATGAGGCCGCCGAAGCAGTATTGAGAGAAGATTAGATGCTATTTGGAAAAAACATTTAAAGTGTAATCTATGTAACACTTTGTACATTTGAATGTAATATACAAGTCTCTTTTCATTATTGAATTCTTTACGATGCATGAAACTTTAAATACATACCATTTTTGAGCCTTCGGCGAAAAAACACCTTCCCTTCTTTTCATGCTTCGTGAAGAAGACATTCTTCGTTAAAATTATTCTGATGAATCCCATCCATGTTTCGTGGAAACATTCTCCGAAGCTATACTCCGAAGCTATACAACTTCGGTATTGATCTGATAAAGCCTGCCCATGTTTCGTAAAAATATTCTCCGAAGCTGTATTCCGAAGCTATACAATTTCGAAGTCACTTTCTCAAAGCATCCTTTCGAAGGTTGAGAGTATCCCCTTCTCTTGCCAAATGCAATATGATGTATGATGCTTATGCTATGCAAAATGATGTGATGATGTTATGTTATGCATGTGACATTTGTTCCGAAGATACACATAAAATATATTCGTAAGCTCTGCATTCCCTTAGGAACGTCTTTGGAGCTTCTTCGTCTTTTACTTAGACGGTATCAGCGTTGACTTTTCGCTGTAAGCCTCCCTTAGGAGCTTCTTCGCCTTTTACTTAGGCGGTATCAGCGTTGACTTTTCGCTGTAAGCCTCCCTTAGGAGCTTCTTCGCCTTTTACTTAGGCGGTATCAGCGTTGACTTTTCGCTGTAGGCTCTGCATTCCTTTAGGAACGACTTCTGAGCAGAAAACTTACTCTGCGCTCCCTTTGGAACGGCTTTTTGTGACTTCATAAACTTACTCTGCGTTCCTTAGAACGACTTTCTGTTACTCCGAAGGATTTTTAATCCGAAGGTCCTCCTTGGTAACGGAAAAAGTTTTAGGCTTCAGCAACTTAAGCTTGTGGAGCAAATAGATTTTCTTTGTGGGAAACAACGAAATTATTACGTGAAAACTATCAATGTTTCTTGCTTCACAGAAAATAAAACTGAATAGAAAAGACTGCTATCAAAGGTAGGATATGTCAATAAATGTGCTTCGACTCTGGCACAGTGCTGTTGACTGTGCGAGCTTCGGATTGTTCTCTGAAGTCCCTCTGATGTGGAGCGTATTGACTCCCTTCTGGCTGTTGACCTTGCTGCAATGGAGGTGGAGGCGGAAGCTGTTGCCAGGAAGCTTGAGGTTGACTTGCCGAAGCTACAGAAGCTGCAGGGTGGTTGTCTATGTATTGTGGGATATAATGCGGATGACACGAAGCAGTATGCATGACCTGTTTCGGCTGAGCTTGTTGAGATGCAGCTTCGGCTATTTCCTTTTGCTTCTGGATTGTAATATGGCACGCCCTAGTGGTATGGCCCTTGCCTTCTCCGCAGAACAAGCAAAACAGTCTCCTTGGCTGATCTCCGAATCTTCCGCCGAAGCCCCTGGCGCCTCTGCCTCTTGGAGCTGGTGGCCGGAAGGAAGTTTGTTGTTGCCCCGAAGCCAGTGAGGAGCATTGCGGTCTGTTCTGACTCCCCTTATCATCATTCTGAGTGTTGTGGATGGAACGGACATGTCTCGGGTAGTATCTTCCTCCGAAGCCCCTGGTCATTTCAGAAAATCTGAAGGCCTCCTCCCTTCTTTGACGAAAGTCATTGTCAGCACGAATGTACTCATCCATCTTTTGGAGCAATTTCTCCAAGGTCTGAGGAGGCTTTCTAGCAAAGTATTGAGCTGCAGGCCCAGGACGAAGCCCCTTGATCATGGCTTCGATAACAATTTCATTGGGCACCGTTGGTGCCTGCGCCCTCAATCGTAAAAACCTTCGGACATACGCCTGAAGGTACTCTTCGTGATCCTAAATACACTGGAACAGGGCTTGAGCTGTGACCGGCTTCGTCTGAAATCCTTGAAAGCTGGTCAGTAACATATCCTTCAGCTTCTGCCATGAAGTTATTGTTCCTGGCCGAAGGGAGGAATACCAGGTCTGAGCAACATTCCTGACGGCCATGACGAAAGACTTCGCCATGACTGCAGCATTGCCCCCGTACGAAGACACTGTTGCTTCGTAGCTCATCAAGAATTGCTTCGGGTCGGAGTGACCATCAAACATGGGAAGCTGGGGTGGCTTATAGGATGGAGGCCAAGGTGTAGCCTGCAGCTCAGCAGACAGAGGAGAAGCATCATCAAAAACAAAATTTCCCTGATGGAAATTATCATACCAGTCATCTTCGTTGACGAAGCCCTCCTGATGAAGGTCTTTCTGATGAGGCCTTCTATTCTGCTCATCGTGAGTAAGATGGCGAACTTCCTCAGAGGCTTCGTCTATCTGCCTTTGCAACTCAGCTAGGCGGGCCATCTTCTCCTTCTTCCTTTGTACTTGTTGGTGTAGCATCTCCATATCCCTGATTTCTTGGTCTAGCTCTTCTTCCTGAAGTGTCGGGCTGACGGCCTTTCTCTTCTGGCTTCGGGCCTCCCGAAGAGAGACGGTCTCCTGGTTGTGGTCCAGCGGTTGTAGTGCTGCAGCCCCAGTCGCTGAAGCTTTCTTCGGCGCCATAGCGAAGGTCTATAGCTTCCGAAGGTGTTCAAAAAAAACTCGAAGTGGAAGTGAGTTCACCGGAGGTGGGCGCCAATGTTGGGGACTTGTTCTCAAATGCTAAGAGTTAAGAACAAGGCAACATAAAAAGTGTTAAATGTTAAAGTCCTTCGTCCTTCGAAACATTATGCCCCTTCGGGAAATAATGAGTTTTGGACGAAGGTCATAAGGGACATACCTTCGTAAATATCACAAGTAATGACGAAGGATTCATATAAAGCACAAAATATAATATAGACAACATAAAATCATTTCTATTTTATTTAACATGGAAAAATAGAAATGATTTCAAATTACAAATGTACCTTCGGTCCTGAGAGAAGGTAAAAAGTACAAGCGTGACGCAAAAGCAAATGCCAAGTCAGCGTGAACAGTACGGGAGTACTGTTCATCTATTTATAGGCGCGGGACGCAGCCCACGTAAAATTACATCCATGTCCATTACATTTGTTAATGGCTTATGGAAATTTGTCAAGGCCCACGCAGTCTTTTCATCTTTAAGTCGGTTCCCCCCTCTGCTGTCGCGACGAAGCTTCCCTGCGCACAGCTTCGGCTGCGCTCGTCCTTCGTCTAGTTCAGGCTTCGTCCTGGCCGTGCTTCATATTCATAGTTCTGAGTCCAAAAATACCTGTTCACATAATCCACTTGGAAAACATTGTCAAATCATGTTTTTGAGGACCTTCGGAGGACGAAGGCCCCCAACAGACTTCGATTTCCAAAACATAATTGGTCAGGAGTTATCTGAAGCTGAGAAAGAAGAGTTAAAAGACTATGCTATATCCTGTGGTTACAAACCAGGAGCGCTGCTCTTCGACGGCATTGACGATGAAAGCTTAGGTTGCCTCCGAGACCGAACTGGAGCGAAGGTTATCAGTACTCTGTCGAAGAGTATTGGTTTCCCGAAGCTTGAGGCCGATATCAGCCGCTACCAACGACATCATATCGTCGGTAGTTTGTTCTATTCTAATTTCAAGGTAAAAACTTTTCTTCGGCTTTTCATTGTTTTAACGACGAAGGAGTTTTCTGACGAAGGTTGTTTTTGCACAGAGTATGCTATTAAGTAAGGTTTTGAAGATGCAACAGGACCTTGAAGACAAAAAAGATGAGGTTATAATTGAAGGTTTAGAGAGCAAAATAAAAGATCATGCAGCTGCTCTTGAAAAGAAAGATTTCGAACTTCAAACAATGGAGGGTTTACTGGCAGAAGCTGAAGCCAAAATTGCAAAATTGAATTGTGAACTCCTCTCAAAGTCGGAAAGCTTCGAACAAGAAAAGCAGAAATTAGATGCAAAATTTGAGGCTGAAGTCGAAAAGAGTTCAAGTTTGCAGAAATCACTGAAAGAGCTTCAAGATAAATGTCTAGACTTCGGCAACCGATGCGTGCAGCGGCTAAAGCAGGTTTTCAACTCGGTCGGAGCCAGCTCTGAGAAATTCAATCCTTTAGTTGAAGACCTGCCAAGAACCTTCGAACACTTAGAGGGTGAAGTTGATGCTCTTGATGAAGTTATAGCTGGACACGGCGATTTCTGTGCCCTGCTAGCTTCTTGGGGCACAACTGTTGCCTTCATGAAATCTGGTTGCACGCATGGGAAAATTGTTAATAGACCAAACTTCAGCTTATCACCGGCAGATTTAACTGATATCCCCAGCCTGGCTCGAAGCATAGGAAATAGATTCATAATGCAAATCTGGATGAAGGGCGGGCGAGACATGACTTGCGACGAAGCTCGAAGCCACCTTAAGCCGGTGATAAATTTGTGCCTGTTGCTTTACCTTCTCTTTGAAATTTGCACTTTTGTCATACCACTTTGATATGTACAGGATGACGAAGCTGAGGAACAGTGAGCCGAAGCTTGACAGGTGATCCGAAGCTTAATGATGATGAAGCTGAAGACCTTGCTGCGAAAAAAAACTCTAGAAAAAATCTTGTATTATCCTTGTAAAAAATATTGTAATTTAAGAATCAGATACTTATTCTGTAAATTTGTCCATACCTTGTAATATATTTCTACCTTTTCGTCCATGTATGAACTGCTTTGATGTGGACGAAACTTACATTTTTTGAGCCGAAGGCGAAAAACACCTTCCCTTCTTTTCGTACACAACGAAGCATGAAACTACTTCTTTTCTTTTTGCCGAAGCCTTATCCTTATAGCCGAAGCATCTGCCTGTGTTCGTATGATATGATGATGATGATCCTATGTATGTCTAAATGAATGTTTATGAATGCAATGTATGATGTAATGTGACGTGCAAATGAATGTCCAAACACACACATACGAAGCCACAACCATAACCCTCATTCCCTTAGGAATGACTGAAGTCTCTTTGCCGCTTATTTTTCGGCTTCACCGCTTATTTTTTGGTGTAAGTTCTACATCCCCTTAGGAACGTCTTTTGAACTTCTTCGCCTTCTATTTCGGCGGTATTCGCATTGACTTTTTGCGCTTCGCCTTATATTTCGGCGGTATTTGGCTCTGCATTCCCTTAGGAACGACTTTTGAGCAGAAAGTTACGCTGTGCTCCCTTAGGAACAGCTTTTTTTTATGCTTCGTCGTGCTCTGCATCCCCTTAGGGACGACTTTCGAGCTTCTCCCTGTTTTTTCCTTTTTCTCTGCACTCGATGGTGCATGCTCAGATTTTACATTTACATATTTTTGGGGGATTTTGCTCTCGTAGAGCTGAATAAGAGAGAAAAATTACAAACTATGACCCCATTAAAAACATTTCTCCCCCTTTGGAAAGGAAAAGGGTGCCATAGGAAAAATAAAAAAAATTACATCAAGTTACACATAATATCGCCGAATCTCATCCGCATTCTAAGATCTAGGAATGTCGTTGCCGTCCATATCCTTCAATCTATAAGAACCGGGTCTTGACGAAGATACCACCAGAAAGGGTCCTTCCCACTTTAGCTGTAACTTTCCTACTATGTCTGGATTGGCCACTCTCCGAAGTACCAGATGCCCTGGCTTAATATTTTTTAGCCGAACTTTTTTGTCACGCCATTTTATTGTTTTGGCTTAGTATTTATTGATATTCTCCACAGCCTGGAGTCTAGTTCCTTCTATAGCATCTTTTGCCATAGAATAATCAGCTTCGTCCTCTGCCGAAGCTACTGTTCTAATTGACCCTGCCTTAGCTTCTTCTGGGGTTATAGCTTCTTCACCAAACAATAATTTGAATGGTGTAAAACCTGTTGACCTTGATATTGTTGTGTTGTGGCTCCACACCACTTTAATCAACTCATCTGGCCACTTTCCTCTGGGCTGATTGAAGATTAACTTCATTATTCCCGTCATTATAATGCCATTTGCTCTTTCGACAAGTCCATTTGACTCTGGATGTCTGATTGATGCAAAATGAATCTTCGTGCCTATTGGGGACTTGTTCTCAAATGCTATGAATTAGGAACAAGGCAACATAAAATGTTAAATATTGATGTCCTTCATCCGCTGAAGCATTATTTCCCCAAGGATTTAATGAACTTCGGACGAAGGTTACAATGATGAAATTACGAAGGTACTACCTTCGTAATTAAACTCTTAAAAGTAATACGAGATAACGCAGGATATAAAGTATTAAAGATAAGTTAATTGAAAATAAATGACATCATTTATACATTTTGTAAATCTTAGATGTTTGAACATAATATTTAAATACATTTATACCTCTGCCTTTGACAAATGACAATTTCCGAGTAATCTGATTGCAATTACCGGAATCCGTGAACAGTAAAGGAATACTGTTCACTATTTATAGGCACAGGACACGGCCTGTGAAGAATTACAATCATGCCCTTCATAAAAGTTTACAACAATGACTCAGACCCCTATGAGCTAAAAGGTCATTCCATCTTTAAGTCGGTTCGACCCTTCATCTTCGGATATGTTATAATACCGAAACTTCATGAATGATGCCTTCAGCGTCGCGTACAAGCAGCTTCAGCCGAAGCTGTTTCTTTCTGCAGGACCTTCGGCGACGAAGTGTGGTCCCAACAGTAGCCCCTTCACGGTGCTAGATCGTTTTCCGTAACGAGCTTGATTCGTGAAAAAAGTCTCTTAGGCTTCAGGAAGCCGAAGGTCCGAAAAACACCTTCCCTGAGCTTGTTGTCGAGAAACGATACAATTTTCGAGCGCGTAGTGATTCCACCATGCGAGTTCACTATTCTGGTTTTTGTGGTCCACCGTTCAGCGGGTGCGAGCAATCGTTTGCTTGGTGTAAAAATCCTAACGATTCACCTTCCTTCCTGCGAGACTATATAAACAGACGGGTAGGTGTGAAGTTACCACAGCATTCATTGCTACTACATTGTTTCGCTGCCAAAATTTTTAACCATAGCCGAAGCTTGACTTTCGCATTCGAACGAAGCTCTAGTTTGGCTTCTGCTTCATCAGAAGAAGGGCTTCGGGAAAGAGGTTATTAATTTCTGAGCAATTTTCAAGATACTCAAAATCAAATGGCCAGAGTGCGCTCTACTGCTAGGGCTGAGCGCGAAGGAGACGAAGCCGAAGCTGCGGAAACTATCCCTATCTCGGAAGCGATGAGGCGAAGTGGATTGGTGACATCGGAGATCGCCCCTGCTGCCGAAGCAGAACAAGCAGATATTGAAGAGACTGATTCTGAAGATGATCACACTATCGCAATACCAAGCAAGCCTAGCCACCTGGACTTCGGAAAGTCAACAATCTCCAAGGCTAATTTCCCGAAGATGGTAAAATCGTGCTACTTTAGCGAAGATGAGAAGAAGCTGATTCGCTTCGGAGGAGAGGAAACTACCCCGAAGCCAGAGAAGGATGAAATAGTGATTTTCAAGAGTTTCCTCAAAGCTGGTTTGAGATTTCCTTTGAATAGGATGATTGCCGATGTGCTAAAAAAGTTTGGTATCTATTTTCATCAATTAACTCCTAATGCTATTGTTAGGCTTAGTGTTTATATTTGGGCTCTCCGAAGCCAGGGGGTGGAGCCATTTGCCGAAGGTTTCTGCCGGGTACACGAGCTACATTATCAAACTAAGGCCAGAAAAGATGGGTTACATGAAAATTTTGGTTGTTATAATTTTACCTATCGGAAGACTACGAAGTTTCCTGTAATCAGCTATCAAAGCAAGTGGTCGGCGGGCTGGAAGTCAGAATGGTTCTACATCAAAGTTGACGACGACAAGGAGAAGCTAGTACAGAGCCCGCTTGAATTGATATTCGGAGAGACCAGACCCCACTGTAATATGACACCAGAAGGTCCAACTCAAATCTCGTTGGCTGAATTCAGGATTATTGCTGAGCACATTGGCACTAGAGATCTTGTGCAGGAATTTCTGTCGTTCAAAATATTTCCAACTATGAAGGAATGGGCTATGCCGGAGCTCAAAAAGGAGAAGAAAAAAGGAGAACTTGTCCGCCTGCCCTACCATTACAAGTTCAAGAAATATTTTAAAGAACCCTGCCAAAAATGGTTCGAAACAATTGAAGTAATGAGTACTGAAATTCTTGGAAATTATTCTAAAAAAGAAGATCAATTGATGACAGCAGCCTTCGGCACCTGGCCGAAACGAAGGCTAAATAGAGTGCTTGATACTATAGGTTTTGAATACCCTGACTACGAGCGGCTAGACAAGGGTGCCGAAGGGCAAAAAAGAAAACGAGTGGCCAGCGTTTTAACTAAAGACGACGAAGATCAACCAGAAAAGAAGAAAGAAAAACTTGAGCCGAAAGTAATTGCTCCAAGAAAGAGAAAAGCTGCGTCTCCGAAGCCTGCATCTCCGAAACCAGCATCTCTAGGACCGGAGACATTGGCCCGAGATGAAGAAGTGTCTGTGGCACCTTCTGCTACCGAAGTGGAAGAAATTTTGAAGGTAATGACTGAATCTTTGCCTGTCAAGCTAAGTCCGCTGGCACCGGAACTAACAAAGTTTTTTCAGAAGGACAAAGAGACTTCGGCAGTAGAAAGTCCTGCGAAGCCGAAAAAACGAAGAATCATTCAAGTGACAGATGTGATCCACGGGACACCGTCACCGACATCGGTATCAAAAATTGTTGTTGCCAAGACCGCCGAAACCGCCAAAGGTGCTGCAGCCGAAGCCACCAGAGTGGAAACCCCCGAAGCTGAAACCGGCGGAGCCGAAACTGCCGGGGCCGAAGCCGGGGCCACAGAAGATCCGAACCTGGAAGACACACTTGAAGTTATTGATAATATACTCCTGAAAATGGCTGAAGAAGAAGCTACTGCGGTCGCAGCAAGCGCAGCTACTGAAAAGGAGAAAAAGCAAGTTGAAGACGTTTTGGAAGAAGGAGATTTTAAATTTCAAGATTTACTTGGACAAGAATTAACAGATGCTGAAAAAGAAGAGCTTAAAAAATATGCTGTGTCCTGTGGATATAAGCCTGGGGCTATGCTATTTGGTGGAGTTAACGAAGGGAAACTGAGATGTCTTCGAAACCGCAGCGAGGCTAAAATTATTAAAACCCTCTCGAAAAGCATTGGCCTGCCGAAGCTAGAAGCGGACCTCTGCCGCTACCAGCGACACCATATCGCTGGAAGCTTGCTTTATGCTAATTTTAAGGTAAAAACATTATTACCATTTTATTATTATCATTAATTTTTTAGGTCGTTTTCTAATGAAGACTGTTTTGACAGAGTATACTATTAGGTAAGGTTCTAAAAATGCAACAAGATCTCTTAGAGGAGAAGAACAAGATTATCATCAAAGATTTGGAAGAAAAAGTTGAAAATTACGAAGCTACTCTGAAAAAGAAGGACTTCGCCATCCAAGATTTTGAAATCATGGCTAAAGAGCACGAAGGTGCATTGGAAAAGAAGGACTTTGTTATTCAGTCTATGGAGGGCTCCCTGGCTGAAGTCCAAGCCGAGAATGATAGCTTAAAGTATGAATTGCTTAAACAATCACAAAAATTTGAGCAGGAAAAGAAACACCTTGAAACAAGTCTTAAAACTGAGATGGATAAAAATTCAAATCTGCAAACATCCTTGAAAGAACTCCAAGAGAAATGCCTAAGCTTCGGCAGCCGATGCGTGCAGCGACTGAAGGATGTGTTTCATTCTATCGGAGCCAGCTCTGAAAAATTTACACCTTCGGCTGCAAACCTACCCAGCACATTAGAACATATTAAAGGCGAGGTTGATGCTCTTGACGAAGTTATTGGTGGGCACGCCGACTTCTGCGCCATGGTAGCTTCTCGGGGCACAGCTGCCGCTTTTCTGAAGGCCGGCTGTACGCATGGAAATATTGTGAATAGACCAAACTTCAGCTTATCAGCGTCAGATCTGATAGATATCCCAAGCCTGGCCCGAAGCATTGGAAATAGATTCATGACCCAGATCTGGGTAAATGGGGGGCGAAAAATGGCAGGTGACGAAGCTCGAAGTCATCTTAAGCCGGTAAGAAACTTATATTTGTTACTTTTACCTTCTCCTTGAAATTTGCACCTTTCTTATTCTGATCTTTGATTTACGCAGGATGACGAAGCAGAAGTATGACGAAGCTGAAGTTTTGACGAAATATAGCCTGAAGTTTGATAGTTGCTTCACCATACTTTCCTGCAAAAATTATGGAGAGACTTTTGTAATATAATTATGGAACAACTCATGTAAATTTGCACATACCTTGTAATATATTTTGTTTCCGTTATCTTCATCCAATCTGCTTTGCTGTGGACGAAACTCCTCTTTTGAGCCGAAGGCAAAAAACACCTTCCCTTCTTTTCGTACACAACGAAGCATAAAATTTTTTTCCTTCGAAGTCTTTTCTCATTGCCGAAGCACCTGTCTTTTTCGTGTGGTATGATGATGATTCTATAGATGTCTAAATGAATGTTTATGAATGCAAATGACATGATGGAATGTATTGTGCAAATGAATATTGAGACACATGTTCAAAAATCATGATCACAGCCCTTTCATCCCGTTAAGAACGATTCGAATCTTTTTGCCGTTTACTTTTTGGCTTCACCGTTTACTTTTCGGTGTATCAGCGTTGACTTTTCGCTGTAAGCCTCCCTTGGGAGCTTCTTCGCCTTTTACTTTCAGCGGAATCAGCGTTTATTTTTCGCTGTAAGCCTCCCTTAGGAGCTTCTTCGCCTTTTACTTTCGGTGGAATCAGCGTTGACTTTTCGCTGTAAGCTCTGCATTCCCTTAGGAACGACTTTTGAGCTTTTCCCTGTTCTCTTTTCTTTTTCCTTTGCATTTACATTTACATTTTTGGGGGATATCATTCTTATAGACTTGAAATAAGGAAAATTACATGTTGCGGCCCCATTAAAAACCTTTCTCCCCCTTTGGAAAGGAAAAGGGTGCCAGAAAAAAGGAATAGAGAAAATTACATCAAGCTAAACATAATATCGCCGAAGCTCATCCGCGTTCCACGATCTAGGGATGTCGTTGCCGTCCATATCCTTTAATCTGTAGGAACCGGGTCTTGACGAAGATACTACCAAGAAAGGGCCTTCCCACTTCAGCTGTAGTTTGCCTACTGTGTCTGGGTTGGCCACTCTCCGAAGCACCAAATGTCCTGGCTTAATGTTCTTCAACCGAACCTTTCTATCACGCCATCTTATTGTTTCGGCTTGGTATTTATTAATGTTTTCCACAACATGAAGCCTGATCCCCTCTATAGCATCCTTTTCCACAAAGCAATCAGCTTCATCTTCGCCTTCTTCCGAAGCTATTGTTTTATAGATCCTGCTTTGGCTTCTTCCGGTGTTATTGCTTCGTCACCGAACAATAGTTTAAATGGCGTAAAGCCTGTTGATCTTGACGCTGTTGTGTTATGGCTCCACACCACTTTGATTAATTCTTCTGGCCACTTTCCCCTGGGCTGATTGAAAATTGACTTCATTATTCCTGTCATTATGATCCCATTGGCTCTTTCGACTAGTCCATTTGATTCTGGATGCCGAACTGACGCAAAATGGATCTTCGTGCCAATTTGGTCACAAAACTCTTTGAAACCTTCGGAGTCAAACTGCGTTCCATTGTCCACAGTAATGGCCTTCAGCACTCCAAAGCGACAAACAATGTTTTGCTAGAAAAACTTTTGGACGGTGACCGAAGTTATTGTGGCTAAAGGCTTTGCCTCAATCCACTTAGAAAAATATTCCACTGCCACTACAACATATCTTAAATTTCCTTGTGCTGGTGGTAGCGGACCTAACAAATCAAGGCCCCACCTTTGTAACAGCCAAGTGGGTTGTATTAACTGAGTTAGAGACGAAGGTTGTTTTTGATCTCTTGCACATTTCTGACAACCTTCGCACGTTTGCACTAGTTCTGCTGCATCCGAAGCTGCTTTTGGCCAATAAAATCCTTGGCAAAAAACTTTTCCAAACAAAGGTCGAGATCCGATATGAGATCCACACAGGCCTGCATGTATTTCCTTCATCAATTCTATACCTTCAGTTCCGGACAAACACTTGAGCAACGGGGAACAGACCCCACGCTTGTATAATTCCCTTTCTATAATAACATATGGTCGAGCTCTTGCTTCTATCCTTCTGTTGTAAGCTTCGTCATCTGAAAGAAAATTACCCTGAAGGAAAGAGATGATTTCAGTTCTCCAATCTTCACTATAGACAGGGGATATGTTGAGGACCGCTCTTTCAAGAAGCTCAACCGAAGGTGCTTTTATTGTTTCAAAAAATACATCCGAAGGTAAAGGCAGCCCCTGTGCCGCTGACTTGGCTAATAGATCAGCATATTCATTTTCTCCGCGAGGAATATTTTTGACAGAGAATCCTTCAAAGGAAGCCTCAATCCTTCGGACTGTATCTAGATATTTTTCAAGCTTCGGATCTCTTGCTTTATAGCTCTTCTCAATATGACCAGAAATAACTTGAGAGTCAGTTTTAAGAATAGCCCTTCTGATTCCCATTGCCTTTAATTTCCGAAGACCCAAGAGCAGAGCTTCGTACTCAGCAATATTATTTGTGCAACTGAAATCAAGTCTTGCCGCATAACAAGTTCTAACTTTGGAAGGTGAAACCAACATAGCAGCTGCTCCTGCTCCGAAGGTTCCCCAAGACCCATCGCAGAACTCTGTCCATGCTTCGGCATCTTTATTCATTTCTTCTTCCTGAGCCCCTGGCGTCCAGTCAGCAATGAAGTCTGCCAACGCTTGGGACTGAATCGAAGATCTATGGACATAATCAATACAAAATTCATTGAGCTCTGCAGCCCATTTTCCAATCCTTCCAGTAGCTTCTCGGTTTCTTATAATATCCTTCAAAGGTTGTGAAGAAGGAACAATTATGTTGTAAGCTTGAAAATAATGCCGAAGCTTCCTGGAAGCCATCAAAACAGCATACAGTACCTTCTCCAATTCTGTATAATTTTTCTTTGATAAACTAAGAACTTCGGACACAAAGTATATTGGGGCCTGCTTTTTGATTTGGCCTTCAAGCTTCTCCTGAACAAGTGCTGCACTTACCGCTAAATGCGAAGCTGCCACATATAATAACAAAGGAGCCCCTGGCGTTGGCGGAGTTAGTGTTGTTAGATCTATTAAATATTGCTTCAGCTCTTTGAAGGCTTTCTGCTGGACTGGTCCCCACTGAAAAACTTCGGCTGACTTCAGCACTTCGAAAAATGGCAAATTTCTCTCTGCTGATCTGGATATGAATCTGTTGAGAGATGCCAGTCTTCCTGTCAATCTTTGAGCCCATTTCTTTGTACTTGGTGGTTCCATTCGAAGGATAGCTTCGATTTTGTTTGGATTAGCCTCAATTCCATTTGTTGAAACTAGGCAACCAAGAAATTTCCCCTTCTTCACTCCGAAGACACATTTTTCTGGGTTTAGCTTTAAACCAGCCTGTCTAAAATTAGCGAAGGTCTCCTGTAGATCAGCAATGTGATTATCTTGCTTCGTGCTTTTTACAATGATATCATCAACATAAGTTAGCACATTCCTGCCTATCTGAGAATGGAGAACCTTCGCTGTCATTCTGCTGAAGCTTCCTCCAGCATTCTTAAGCCCCTCAGGCATCCGAAGGTAACAATATGTTCCACTAGGGGTTATGAAGCTGGTCTTCGGTTCATCCTCCTTCTTCATCCAGATTTGATGATAGCCTGAATAACAATCCAGCAGACTCATAAGCTCTGAAGAAGCTGCTGCGTCAACCAAGGAATCTATCCTTGGCAATGGAAACTCGTCCTTCGGACAGGCCTTATTGAGATCAGTAAAATCGATACACATTCTCCATTTACCATTGGCCTTCTTCACCATAACAGTGTTAGCCAACCATTCTGGGTATTTTACCTCTCTAATAACTCCAACACTGAGGAGTCTTTTCACTTCATTCCGAGCACCTTCGGCCTTGTCATCAGACACCTTCCGAAGTCTCTGCTTTCTGGGTCTGAAAGATGGGTCAACATTGAGCGAGTGCTCAATAACATCCCTATTAACTCCGCAAAGATCATTAGCTGACCAAGCAAAAACATCTTTGTTGTCGAACAAAAACCGTATCAAGGTTTTCTCCTGTTCTTCGGACAATTGAGATCCCAATAGCACCTTCTGCTCTGCTATGTCCTCACATAAGAGCATGGGTTTCGGTTGATCAGCCGAAGCACCTTTTTCCCTTCTGAACTTGTACTGCTCACAAGCTTCAGCTCCATCTATGTTATGGATCGCTTTTGAATCTGTCCAATTTCCTTCGGCCCTTCTGGCAGCTTCCTGACTTCCATGAATAGCGATGGGCCCTTGGTCCGAAGGTATCTTCATGCAAAGGTAAGCTGGATGAAGAATTGCTTCGAAGGCATTGAGAGTACCACGACCAATGATAGCATTGTAAGGATACTCCATGTCAACAATGTCAAACACAATTTGTTCAGTCCTTGTATTGTTAACAAATCCGAAGGTTACTGGCATGGTGATCTTCCCAAGTGCAACAATTTGCCGTCCTCCGAAGCCACAAAGAGGGTGCGTAGCATCATGGATCTTGTCTTCAGGCTCTTGCATTTGTCTGAAAGCTTTAGCAAATATGATATCAGCTGCGCTGCCTGTATCAACCAAAACATTATGGACCAGAAATCCTTTGATCACACAAGAGATAACCATAGCATCATTGTGTGGGTAATCCTTGAGTTGAAGATCCTCTTGGGAGAAGGTAATTGGAATGTGAGACCATCTTGACTTGATGAAGGGTCCTTGCACCCCGACGTGCTGTACCCTTCTCTGTGCTTCCTTCTTCTGCTTCTTATTGGCTGGCTCTGAGCATGAACCCCCTGTTATCGGGAGTACCAGCTTCGGGGCTGAAGCAGCTCCAGCTTGATCGTTGAACGAAGCCATCAGCTCAAAAAAGTGGAAGTGTGTTGACCGGAGGTGGGCGCCAATGTTGGGGACTTGTTCTCAAATGCTATGAATTAGGAACAAGGCAACATAAAATGTTAAATATTGATGTCCTTCGTCCGCTGAAGCATTATTTCCCCAAGGATTTAATGAACTTCGGACGAAGGTTACAATGATGAAATTACGAAGGTACTACCTTCGTAATTAAACTCTTAAAAGTAATACGAGATAACGCAGTATATAAAGTATTAAAGATAAGTAAATTGAAAATAAATGACATCATTTATACATTTTGTAAATCTTAGATGTTTGAACATAATATTTAAATACATTTATACCTCTGCCTTTGACAAATGACAATTTCCGAGTAATCTGATTGCAATTACCTGAATCCGTGAACAGTAAAGGAATACTGTTCACTATTTATAGGCACAGGACACAGCCTGTGAAGAATTACAATCATGCCCCTCATAAAAGTTTACAACAATGACCCAGACCCCTATGAGCTAAAAGGTCATTCCATCTTTAAGTTGGTTCGACCCTTCATCTTCGGATATGTTATAATACCGAAACTTCATGAATGATGCCTTCAGCGTCGCGTACAAGCAGCTTCAGCCGAAGCTATTTCTTTCTGCAGGACCTTCGGCGACGAAGCGTGGTCCCAACAGTGCCAATCTGATCACAGAATTCCTTGAAAGCTTCGGCATCAAACTGTGTTCCATTGTCTACAGTGATAGCCTTCGGCACGCCGAAGCGACAAACAATGTTTTGCCAGAAGAATTTTTGGACTGTGACCGAAGTTATTGTGGTCAAAGGCTTCGCCTCAATCCACTTGGAAAAATATTCGACCGCCACCACAACATATTTTAAATTGCCTTGTGCTGGTGGAAGTGGGCCTAGCAAATTGAGGCCCCATCTTTGCAATGGCCAAGTGGGTTGTATTAACTGAGTGAGAGATGAAGGTTGCTTCTGGTCTCTTGCACATTTTTTACAGCCTTCACATTTTTAGACTAGCTCTGCTGCATTCGAAGCTGCCTTTGGCCAGTAAAATCCTTGTCGAAAAACTTTTCCCAGCAAGGGCCTAGACCTAATATGAGATCCACACAGATCTGCGTGTATCTCTTTCATTAATTCAATACCTTCAGCTCTTGATAAACACTTGAGGAGTGGGGAACAGACTCCATATTTATACAATTCCCCTTCTATTAACACATATGGTCTTGTCCTTGCCTCCATTCTCTTGTTATAAGCTTCGTCACTTGAAAGACAATTGCCTTGGAGGAAAGATATAATTTTAGTCCTCTAATCTCCACTGTGTACTGGAGAAATAGTAAGTACTGCTCTCTCCATGAGTTCAACCGAAGGTGCTTTTATTGTTTCTGAAGGTAAAGGGAGCCCCTGAGCCGCCGATTTGGCTAGCAAATCTGCATGCTCATTTTCACCCCTTGGAATATTCTTGACAGAAAAACCTTCGAAAGAAGCCTCCAACCTTCGAACTGTATCCAGATATCTTTCGAGCTTTGGATCTCTTGCCTTGCTACTTTTGTCCACATGGCCAGAAATAACTTAAGAGTCAGTCTTTAGGATGACCCTTCTTATTCCCATTGCCATTAACTTTCGAAGCCCCAACAGAAGTGCTTCGTACTCAGCAATATTATTTGTGCAACTGAAATCCAATTTGGCTGCATAACATGTTTTGACTTTTGAAGGTGCCACTAGTACCGCAGCTGCTCCTGCACCGAAGGTTCCCCAAGAACCATCGCAGAACACTGTCCAAGCTTTGGTATCTTTGTTTATTTCTTCTTCGTGAGCCCCTGGCGTCCAATCAGCGATGAAGTCTGCTAACGCTTGGGATTGGATTGAAGATCTATGTACATAATCAATGGTGAATTCATTAAGCTCTGCAGCCCACTTTCCAATCCTTCCAGTAGCTTCTCTGTTCCTCATAATATCCTTCAGAGGCTGTGATGAAGGAACAATTATGTGGTATGCTTGAAAATAATGCCGAAGCTTCCTGGAGGCCATTAACACAGCATACAACACCTTCTCCAATTCTGTATAGTTTTTCTTTGATAAACTTAGAAGTTCAGAGACGAAGTATACTAGAACTTGCTTTTTAGTTTGTCCTTCGAGCTTCTCCTGTACAAGAGCCGCACTCACTGCAGAGTGCGAAGCTGCCACATACAATAGCAATGGAGCCCCTAACACAGGTGGAGTTAATGTTGTTAAATCAATCAAGTATTGTTTCAGCTCTTCGACGGCTTTTTGTTGAGCTGGGCCCCATTGAAAAACTTCGGCTGACTTTAGTACTTCAAAGAATGGTAAGTTTCTTTCTGCTGATCTAGAAAGATGCCAGTCTTCCTGTTAGCCGTTGAGCCCCTTCTTTGTGCTTGGCGGCTCCATCCGAAGGATAGCTTCGATCTTGCTTGGGTTAGCTTCGATCCCCTTCGTTGAAACTAGACAGCCAAGTAACTTGCCCTTCTTTACTCCAAAGACACATTTTTCTGGATTTAATTTCAGGCCAGCTTGCCTAAAGTTAGCAAATGTTTCCTGCAGATCAGTAATATGATTTTCTTGCTTCGTGCTTTTTACTATGATATCATCAACGTATGTTATCACATTTCTGCCTATCTGAGAGTGAAGGACCTTGGCTGTCATTCTGCTGAAGCTTCCTCCAGCATTCTTGAGCCCCTCAGGCATCCGAAGATAACAATAGGTGCCACTGGGAGTTATGAAGCTAGTCTTCGACTCATCCTTCTTCTTCATCCATATCTGATGATATCCGGAGTAGCAATCCAATAGACTCATAAGCTCTGAAGAAGCTGCTGCATCTACAAGAGAGTCTATTCTTGGTAATGGAAACTCGTCCTTTGGACAGGCCTTGTTAAGATCTGTGAAGTCAATACACATTCTCCATTTGCCATTGGCCTTCTTCACCATAACAGTATTGGCTAGCCACTCTGGATATTTTACCTCTTTGATGACACCAGCACTGAGAAGTCTTTTTACTTCATTCCGAGCACCTTCGGCTTTATCATCAGACATTTTCCGAAGCCTTTGCTTTCTGGGCTTGAAGGATGGATCGACATTGAGTGAATGTTCAATGACGTCCCTGTTGACACCACAGAGATCGTTGGCCGACCATGCAAAAACATCTTTGTTGTTGACTGCTCTTTAGATAATTGAGACCCCAGCAATACCTTCTGCTCTGCTATGTCTTCACATAGAAGCATGGGCTTCGGCTGATCAGCCGAAGCAGCCTTCTCTCTTCTGTACTTGTACTGTTCACAAGCTTCAGCTCCATCTATATTGTGGATCGCTTTTGAGTCTGTCCAATTTCCCTCAGCCTTTCTGGTAGCTTCCTGACTTCCATGAATAGCAATAGGCCCTTGTTCCGAAGGTATCTTCATGCATAGATATGCTGGATGAAGAATTGCTTCGAAAGCATTAAGTGTCCCACGACCAATGATTGCATTGTAGGGGTATTCCATGTAGACAATGTCAAACACAACCTGTTCGGTCCTTGTATTGTGGACAAAGCCGAAGGTCACTGGCATTGTGATCTTGCCAAGTGCTACAATCTGCCTTCCTCCGAAGCCACAAAGAGGGTGTGTAGCATCATGAATCTTGTCCTCTGGCTCTTGCATCTGTCTGAAGTTCTTAGCAAATATGATATCCGCTGCACTGCCTATATCAACCAGAACATTATGGACCAGAAATCCCTTGACGACACAAGATATGACCATAGCATCATTATGAGGGTAATCCTTGAGCTGAAGGTCCTCTTAGGAGAAGGTGATTGGGATGTGGGACCATTTTGACTTGATGAAGGGTCCCTGCACCCCAACATGCTGCACCCTTCTCTAAGCTTCCTTCTTCTGCTTCTTGTTGGCCGGTTCTGAGCATGAACCGCCTGTTATCGGGAGCACCAGCTTTGTAGCCGAAGCAGCTTCAGCTTGATTGTTGACGAAGCCATCAGTTCAATAGTGGAAGTGAGTTCACCGGAGGTGGGCACCAATGTTGGGGACTTGTTCTCAAATGCTATGAGTTAAGAACAAGGCAACACAAAATGTTAAATGTTAATGATCTTCGTCCTTTGAAGCATTATTTCCCTTAGGATATAACGATCTTCGGACGAAGGTTATGAAGGACGTACCTTCATAATATCGGTATATGTTAATGAAAGACGAAGCATATGAAACATGAAAAATAATATGAATAATCATATAATATCATTCACATAACTTCATTATATAAACTTGGATAAATCTAAAAACCATATTTAATTACATTTGTACCTTCGGCTTGGTAGAAGGCAGAAATCCAAGCGTTATGCACGAACGAATACAAGATAGCGTGAACAGTACAAGGGTACTGTTCATCTATTTATAGGCACAGGACGCAGCCTGTGAGAAATTACATTCATTCCCTTTACAAATGATTATAATCATAATACAAGCTATCATGGTCTGATTGGTCATTTTATCTTTAAGTCGGTGCATCTGGAAATATACTCCGAAGCTCTCTGATTGATAGCTTCGGCTTTGTGTCAATCTTCCGAAGGTGTTTCTTCTTATGGGACCTTCGGCGACGAAGCAGACCCCCAACAAATACCATGTCTGGGCTATGTTCTGGACTGCCATGACGAAGGACTTCGCCATGAATGCAGTATTGCCCCCGTACGAAGAGATAGTTGCTTTGTAACTCATCAGAAACTGCTTTGGATCTGTGTGCTCATCATACATGGGAAGCTGGGGTGGCTTATATGATGAGGGCCAAGGGGTAGCCTGCAGTTCTGCTGCCAAGGGAGAAGCATCATCAAAAGTAAAGGTATCATGATTAAACTCATCATACCATCCATCTTCGTTGAATAAGCCTTCTTGACGAAGCTCCCTATGTTGAGGCCTTCGGTCTTGTTCATCTAGAACAAGATGACGCGCTTCTTCAGTAGCTTCATCAATTTTCCTTTGAAGATCGGCTAGCCGCGCCATCTTCTCCTTCTTCCTTTGCACTTGTTGATGTATGATTTCCATGTCCCTGATCTCTTGGTCCAACTCCTCCTCCTGGAGTGTTGGACAGGTGGCCTTTCTCTTCTGGCTTCGAGCCTCTCAGAGAGAGAGTCTCCTGGTTCGTGTCCAGTGGCTGCAATGCAACAGCCCATGCGCTGAAGCTTTCTTCGGCGGCATGACGAAGGTCAAGGCTTGTTGAAGGTGGTCGAATGAGTTCACCGGAGGTGGGCGCCAATGTTGGGGACTTGTTCTCAAATGCTATGAATTATGAACAAGGCAATACAAAATGTTAAAGGTTAATGCCCTTCGTCCTTCGAAGCATTATTTCCCTTAGGATATAATGATCTTCAGACGAAGGTCATGAAGGACATACCTTCATCAACGCGGTATATGTTAACAAAAGAAGAAGCATATGAAATATAAGAGACAACATAAACAATCATATAACATTATTAATTCATTCTCATTATATTATCATGGAAAGACAGAAACAATATTGAATTACAAATATACCTTCGGCTTGATAGAAGGCAAAAGTACAAGCGTGACGCATAAGCGAGTACAAGTCAGCGTGAACAGTACGGGGGTACTGTTCATCTATTTATAGGCACAGGACGCATCCTGTGTAAATTTACATTCATGCCCTTTATATTTACTATTGACTTATGGATAAACCAACGAGGACTAAATAGCCTTTTCCCCTTTAGGTCGGTTCCTTTTTCCACCACTTAGCCGAAGCTCCCTTGCACGTAGCTTTGGAGCAACACTAGCCTTCGTCACGACCATGCTCTTCATATTGTATAGGCTTTTAACCTAAGTCCGAAGGTACCTGTTCATATGTCACACTTGGAAGACATTGTTAAATCATGTTTTTGAGGACCTTCGGAGGACGGTGACTGACTGGGAAGTTTTATCGGGTGCGCATGAGTGAGGACAAAGTGCGCACAAAAGACTCATGTTAGACTATGGGGACAATATATGATCCTAGAGAGCTGCCAGGAGTACGTACCGCCGGACCGGGATTGGACGGGGTGTTATAATAGCATATGTGTGCGAGGATCCATTTTTCCACACATATGTTGACGTCACATGTGTAATATATCAAAAGACAATGCAATAAAGGCGTAAAAGAGAGTATAGTAATTTTATTACATCATCCAAAATTAAAAGTCTTAAATAGTATCATAATCAAAGTACAATAGGAATAACATGGACAATCTCCCACATGAAGATGACCGGAGCATCGCTAGACTCAGTACTCGTCAACATCTTCGTCAAAGTCTTCCTCATCACCTTTTGATAAAGGGGTGAGCTCACTTACGGTGGGGGCTCAGCAAATGGGAGGAACTATGCAAGGTTAACAAGGTAGGCTATGATTATGCGGTAAGCATTTAAGTTGGTCAATATTTTATTAGCGACATCCTATCTGCTAATTATAAGTGCATCCCAAAACCTAATTAAATCATGAGCATAATGATTATATCTCCAAAGCACTTAAGTGAAACCACTTAAGCAAACCATTTTAAAAACCACTGGATCACGATTTATTTGCTATCTTTAAGTTCAATTATCATGTGAGGGTCCAGTTTGGTCTTAACCGTGAGCACGGCTGACATATCAGGTTTAGATTCTGCAGAGGTGGTACAACTTTACCCACAAGCAAAGTATCCCCTCTAGCCTGGGTTGAACGGAACCTTAAACACTGTCGAGGTGAATGACTAGGAATCCATTATGAGGCTTTCACAAAATATATCCTTAGTACAAAGCCATCCGCTAAGGTTTCCACGTCAGTATTAGTGACCCTCTAGACGTGGTAACTTAGCCAAGGCTACCACCCCATGTTAACGTGAGCTGCCACCAAACCACTGCTGCCCCCTCTTGCCCATCTTTCAGGTAGGGTTGCTAAGCACTACGTCTATAAGCTATTTACCAAAGCCAGAGCCATGATAGTACTCGTGGTTGCACTGTTTTCCTAGGTGGTCACTACATGTTCCGTTTAATACAGCATGATATTGTTTAACCATCGGATTATCATCATAATACAAATATCATTTCCAGAACAATAGTATCATTAAATGGTGACATCATAATGATCAAGTTGGGCAATAACATAATTACTTAGCATAGTATTTATCTCAGGTTAAGCAAGGAATAAGGTTGGTATTTCTAGGTAATCCTATTTAGGCAAAACTCATCAAAATTATGCAAATATCCAAAAGTAAATATTATTATATGCATTATTTTGGTACAATCAGAAATGCAGAGGGAGAATCCACTTGCCTTGCTCAAATGTGTCTTGTGGATCGTCCTTAAACGTATTTGGTTCCTCTACCACACAACCAGCTTCTAATAGAGTCGGACATCGCGCATACAAAAGAAAACATTCACCAACCAATATACATACATCATACAACCAACAATAAAGCATACATTATACACATCATGTTTATAAAAAAGGGAACATACGATCATAAAACATGATTCGTAACTATAATATAAACTAAAATACACTGGTATCACTCTATTCGCTCATGACATAAAATACAAATTTTACTTTGGGTGGTCACTAGTGAATAGAATATATGGTGATTCGACTATGAAAGTACTTTATATAACACAACTTAGATGTAGTGATTTAACCAACTCTACGGAAAGAGATTGATTAATTATTTCTACCATAAACATGGGTCTCATTTTAGTTTTATCTTTTATTTCTGAAAGAAAATCACATCATGTTAACCAGAGGTCAAATAGTTTTAGTATTAAATTAAAACGCTACTTTAACTATACTATTTAGATTATAGTTGACATGGGTACAACTATATCGTTTTCATGTCAATAGAATCTTTACTGCTTCTTAGTGAATAAGAAATATGCATATGTCTTAACTAGCAAAATGAAATCTAAATCTTAATCTGACTAAGATGCGGTCTAGTGTTCCTTTCGATTTTTGACATCAGCAAAATTACACTTAAACAATCACAACATAATTTAAATCGTTTTGCCGATAACTAAACATTGTCGTAACAAAAAATATTTAAACATGTTAACTCTTACATGTGAAGTCGATTTGTAACATCGATTTATAGGAGTTCTTTTACATATAAACACTTTGTTGTGGGGTCACAAATGGAATTATCCATAGATTTCCAGGATTAGCACGTAAGAATCTAGGGCTTATTTTAAATACATTTGTACTGCAGAAAATACATGAATAAATTACGGATAATCAAAGGACCAAAATGAAAAATGGCCATATTCTACCTCTTGCTAGTTTCTGTGCGGAGGGAGATCGACGAGCAGAAGGGGAGGCGATCGGCTGGCTGGCGAGCAAAGGGGTCGACGGCGGGCGGCACTCCGGGCTCCGGTCAACGGCGGCGATGGGCACGACGGACGGCAGCTCGGTGGCGAGATTGTGAATCATCTAGGCCCCTTAGTGATGTTTTGGTAATTAATGACAACTGTTTGTGGACTAACGGTTCTTGGAGAAATAAGAATGCAGGGTTGGACCACATAAAATAGAAAATCTTGGAAATTTATAAGCATTGGTTGTGGATCAAGTGAAGAGAAAGGTATAACATAGGTTTTGTTTTTGCCGGTCTCCAGTAGTTTAGAGAAGTTAATTGACCGGATTAGTAGGCTAGATGGTCGTACTATTAAGAGGGGTCAATGACGTTTGTCTGTGTCAAACTTAGTGCCTCATAGAGCATTTAGTGGTTGCATTTGCATGAGGACTAACAACGCTTCCAATTTCAAGAGTTAAAAATCTTTTCAAAAGCATGTTTGAAAATTTGCTAAGTATTGGGATGTGCGGACCGTCCACGATCCTCCAGTCGGGTCCGAAGTATGTTTACTTCGGACTAGTCCTGTTCATTTGTACCGCCGGACCGTCCGGGCCTTGGGGCCGGACCGTCCGCAGTCCTGACCAGAGAAGGTTGCTCTCGGCACAGTCCCTGTATTATTGTGTGGATCGTCCGGCCTTGTAGGGCGGACCGTCCGCAGGTGCCAAATTGGTTTGGGCAGGGGACTGTGTGGTTTTTGGGATTTGTACTACGGACTGTCCGGAGGATAAGCCCGGACAGTACTGCCTTTTAGGTCGTGGACCGTCCGGCCTTGTAGGGTGGACCGTCCGTGTATCACCCCTGGTGTTACTGCTACTAAAACTTGAGCATGACATCATAAACATTGGCATTGCATATGTTTGACACACCTAGAGTGCATTCACTAGGTAAAAATTTCAAACAAGTTGTATTGTTTTGGTGTTTTGAAAATAGAACCCTGGAATAGGATACTTAACCCTAAATAAGGATTAAGGGGGTAAAACATGACCCAAATTGAGAAAACCCAAAAGCTTTAGTGGAATAGTCATAAAATGCTCCCAAGAATGAACTTGAATTACATTTGTACCCCTGGGATACCAAAAACCCTAATTGGAACCCTGGAAAACCCTAAATCCAAACCCTACGGGCCTATGTGCAAAAATAGTGCACATTTGGACTAAAGTGTGAAAACTACTATGTTAAAGAATATTAAGTCATATGGTTCACAAAATTAGGGATTTGCAAGTGAAACCCTAAGTTTTGAGTTTATTTGCAAAAAGTACCACTCGACCTCTATATAGCCTGAGTCTGAAATCACTGTTATGAGCACAACTTTGAGCCCTTGTAACTTTCAAATTCTAGAGTTTTGGCCCTAGGTCACCACATCAAATTTGTAGACTTATTAAAGGAGAACAACTTTGCTTAAAGGTTAAGCATTGTTGTTATGAAAAATTGGGAGATAATTAAGCCCTAAGTTGGACTGTCAAGCTGCTTAAGATCTGAAATTGGATTACCAGTGGGTTTGAGTCAACTTTGGAGCTCTGTAGATTGAGAGATTTAAAGAATTTGCTCGGGATCATTATAACAAAGTTATAGAGCTATTATAGAGGAACAACTTTGCTGCAGATGTTAAGTCATGGTACCATATAAAAATTGGAGTTATTTTGATCTAAAGTCGGGCTGTTTGACGCAGTTGTACTGAATCCAAACACTGAAATTACCAAATCAGCCTCACCGGAGATAAGGACGCCACCGCGGCGTGGGATGGGTCGCTGGCGTCCGCGGTAAAGCATCCTCGGCGACGTGGCAGAAAGTTACTGAGGTGGCGCTACCCGGTTAATCGGCGGCCACCGGACTTTCGCCGTGGCTCTGCCGCGCGGGTGTGCTCGCCAGCGCAGTCACAACTCGGGGATCTCATCCATCTCCGGCTGGCTGACTATAAATTGAGTCTAGGCACTGCTTCTTCATTGCATCACGTGCACAAGCTCTTAGGCAATTGACTCAATTCCACCGAAGAACCCATAAATCCCTCGTTTCCTGTTCTTAGCTCCGCCGCAAGGACTCCACCGTGGTCATCGCTCCTCGGGTCAGTATCTACCAAATTACTTCCTGTTCTAGTTTGTCTTTGATCTCCTATTGCTCTCAATACCAACCAATTGAAGCCTGACCGAAGCCCTTCACCGGAACACGCACCTGCTCTGTAAAGCGCCACCGTGACACCCTCTCCGGAGCCTCGCGTTTCTATTCGCGTCTAGTTCAAATTTGTGTATGTGCATCACCACTGGTTGGCCTGTGAAGCTTTCCTAAGCTTCAATTGGGTCGTTCGCGCCATTGGTTGGCCGGAACACTTCCATCCATATGACCATCCGCCCTGTCACCGTGGACCGATAGATTCGTAGTCACAACGATGAAATTGAATTAGGGGAAGTGTTCGGTAGAGGTTCAATTGTGTTCCTGTCGCCCGGGAGCTCCAGCCGTGGCGGCATCTGGCCGGAATAGGCTTGTCGGAGATCAGCCGAGAGCTATCCACCGTCGGGGACCTCACCTTGTGAAGGATTAGAACGTGGAGGGGTTTTCTGTAATACGTCAGTGACTCATTGAATAGTTCTTCGGTTCTGCTTCTAGTTATTCAAAAAGGCAAGGACCCCTGTGCAAAGTGGCACGGACGCGGTCACGCTTCTGTCCACAGTTGGGCCGTCTGGGCTGAATGCAGCCCAGCACTGTTCAATCTTTTCACTTTTCTTTTTCTGTCCCACTTTAGGAATTTGTAGAAAATTGTAGAAAAATCCTAAAAATGTCAAACCAATTTTCCTAGATTCCTAATTTTCCATAGTATTTAATAAAAATAGTTTCATGATTTTTAAGTTAAATAGGGAATTTTGGAGTATTTAAAATAGCCTAAAACATTAGTTCTGGATTTTTAGAAAATAAATGGTAATTCCAAAAATTTCCAAACCTTTTTTTAACTTTAAGCATTATTTAGAAGCCTTGGGTAGAGTTTGGTTTGAATTGGACCTTGTTTGATAATTAGAACCCACAACCCCCACCCCTGCCCTTTGAATTCCTTTACTAACTCCGAAAACCCTAAGTTCTCGGAGTACCGTGAAGGAAAATTGTATTCAAGAACCTTAGATAATAAATTCTTATTATCTTTGCACTCTCATGAGCATTACATGGCATTCATTCTTATATACACATATATATGGTGATGTTTAGAAAACGAAGAAGAAGTTGAAGTAACTGAAGAGAAGACACCACCACCACCTTCGGACTCTCAGGCAGGAAATTGTTTCTACTTTGATATCTGCGGGTCCGAGCCTGACTCACCTATCAACGAAGGCAAGCCCCGGTGCATTTGCCACCCTCCTTGATGTTTTTAAAATCTTTCTCACTTGATTAATGCATTAGGTGATAAGAGTTGAATGTTTAAACAATTCCTGCATTACCTTCCTTGAACTTGATTACCTTCCTTAAAACCCTGCTTTTACAAAAGGTTTTTACTATGCTTAGTATTGCTCTAGCAAAACAAAAGGTTTTGTTTTACAAAAGATGATTGGCAAAGTGGGAGGGATGTTTCTGAAAATAAAACTTGATGGTGGATCCATCATGGCCATGATGGGTTCAACATCGGAAAAGATGTACCTCTGCTAGGTACCAATTTTTGGGTTTAAATGATTAAGCTGAGACCGGGCGGGTGACTTGCACGAGAAGGAGAGTCTCGGTGTAGTGTCTCCGTCTGAGTCGATTAAGGACCGTCTCGATGTAGGCCTGCTGACCGAGGACCCTTTAACTGGTCACATGCCTCGTCATGGGTAAGCTTTGCCTCGGGCAGACTAAGGCCAGAATAAGATAACACGAAATGGGCGTGGAGCGGTGGCGAGAGTAGCGTGTACCCTCCGTGGCAAGAGGCTGGACGGTGGCGTATCTGTGCTCTCGGTTCACGTGAACCTGATCTGGTCTTAAGAACCCCGGTGGCGGGTTGACATATGCAAGGGTTAAGTGCTACATATGTCGTGTGATTGGAGATCCTCAGCTGAGTATAATCGATTCGGATCGCCGTACCTCCGCGGTTATGGAGACTTGGCCACTGACCTATACGTAGAACTCCAGTAAAGATGAAGGACTTGTTAAGAAATTGGCTAGTGCAGGTTAAGTGATTGAACTAGGTTAGAAAGAACTCTAGATGCAGGTAATTTTACCTAACTTGACAATAAAATTGGATTTTTAAGGATTCACTTTTAGTAAGCATTTATGCAAAACAGAGTCTTTGATCATTGAGAAACCTTACCTTGACTCCCTTATAACCAGCATACCCTTGAGAGTCTTTTCTTTAGTCGGGTAAGACTTGCTGAGTAATTCCATACTCAGGGTTTTATTCCCTATTGTTTTTAGGTGAGGAATCAACAAACTTTTGTTGCTTTTGTACCAAGGTGGTGCCAAATGAAGAAAAGCAAGAATGAAGCTGCGGGAGGACCTAGTCCTCCATAAAAACTTTTATGTAAGAACTTATCGGGAGGAGTTTTTACCTCCCTTGGTATTGTAATAATAAGTACTCTGCACTCGTGTTTATATGCTGGTCTGTAATAACCAACTTTATCTTACTATCAAATAAATATAAGTTTATGTAATCGCTTCCGCATTTCTGTATCTCCGATGTTCTGTAATGTCTGCGTGACGGGTAAAACACTCTTAGGAAAGGTGAGAAAAGCAAATACCGAACTTGTCAAGTGATTCAGGGGCACCTACATTTCTGTATCCACCGCTGTCCCCTGCCGCGGCCGCACCGAGCTCCGCCTCGCCTCCTAGTCCGACAGGTAAAATTTTAAATGTTTTTAGTTACTTAGCACATGGTAAAGTATATTGTTTAACATAGCATTATGTTAAACTAACCATATAGTGATTATATAGTTAGGAAATTGTTAGTATATTTGACGAAGGAAAGTTAGTGAGTATATAGTTAGCATATACTTGTAGCATATTGTTTAGCATATACTTGTAGCATATTGTTTAGCATATACTGGTCAACATATTGTTTAGCATATACTGGTCAGCATATTGTTTATTATGTAGCTATCGTGTAGTTTTCTGTGTTGGCAACCATCGTGTTGTCGTTTATTTGCAGGTTTTAGAAACATCAGTTTATAGGGGAGGTGCTGCCGAATTTTTTATTGACAATAATATTTTTTGTACATAGGTGTTCTTCCGACTTGACCTTCTCCACCGTTAGCTAGACTCGTACATTATTCTCAGGTATACATTGTTTTCGTAATTTCTTAGGTATACATTATTCTCAGTTTTAATTGTTAACCGTAGCGAACCGTATGCGTCACCCGTTCGGGAACGGCGAACATCACATTGGCTTGTGAGGTTCGCCGTTCCGGAATTGTCCACGTATTTTGGACAGCCTGAGAGTGTAAGCCGATGCTTGTGATTTGTGACATGTGCCTTACGATTGACGCGGAATTTCGGTTGTGTAACCCAGTTGTTCTCCAACACACCATGTTCAGGCGTGTGCTTGGAGAGCAGCGGGGTTATGTTGCCGAAATTTAGCGACAATCGTAGGCTACACGTCATAAATCACAAGCATCAGCCTACACTCTTGGGTGGGTTTAGGGCCTTTACCTAATAGGGAGTTCACCTAATTAAGCCACGGACGATCGTTGATGTTCTTTGACTTTTGTTTAGCCTTTAAAATGGACGGTGATCGGAGGGTGATGTATGACGGGTGGAGAAAGGATGGGGCACATTCGAATGAATGGATGGGTGTAACAAAGGCTTTTCTTGAGCACGCTTTTAAAGATGCAACTGGTCGTCTAGTGAAGTGTCCTTGCAATCGCTGTGAGAACAAGTGGCCTCAGAAGAAGGAAGAAATGGAGAAACACCTTTGCAAAAGTGGGTTTATGCCGAACTACCTTGTATGGTACCGGCATGGAGAGTCTATTAGACACGTTGACGCGGAGGTGGAGCTTGATGACGATCATGATAGGATGGACGATATGTTGCATGATCTTGGTAGGGAGGTTGAAATGAACGCTGAGGAGCCGGGGCAGCTTCCACGCGATGCTCAAGAATTCTTCCGGCTACTCGCCGCGGAAGAAGAGAGACTACACGAGCACACTCAGATGTCAGTTCTTGGGACTCTCACAAGACTAATGGCGATAAAGTCGAAGCACAACATTTCAAACAGTGCTTACAACGACATCGTCCAACTTATGGGCGAGGTTCTCCCGGAGAATCATAAGTTGCCAAAAAATATGTACTTCGCAAAGAAGATGTTGGCTGGTCTTGGGATGACATATGAGAAGATCGACGTGTGTCCCAACAGTTGCATGCTATTCTTTGAGGAGGATGACAAGCTGGACCGTTGTAAGCATTGTGAAGCTTCTAGATATGTCGAGGTGACAAATGATGAGGGTGAATTGGTAGTTACGAAGGTCGCAGCTAAGCAACTTCGTCGGTTGCCCATCATTCCTCGGCTTTCAAGGTTGTTTCTCAACAAGGAAATAGCTCTACATATGACGTGGCCAAAGAATGGTGTACGTCTCTTCACTGATCCAGACATAATGGTCCATCCGTCGGACGGTGATGCGTGGAAGGCATTTGACGAGTTTGATCCCAAATTTGCAAACGACCCTAGGAGTGTACGGCTTGGTCTATCGACGGACGGATTCACACCTTTCAATACCAGTGCAAGCCCTTACTCGTGTTGGCCTGTCTTCATTGTGCCATATAATCTTCCTCCTGAGTTGGTCAATAAAGAAGAGTTCATGTTCCTTGCACTAGTCATCCCAGGCCCCGAGCATCCAGGGCCAAAGCTGAATATGTTTGTTCGCCCTTTAATTGAAGAGCTGAAACAATTATGGAGAGGTGTGAAGGCTTATGACAGCCATACTGAAAAGGAGTTTACCATGCGCGCTGCTTATTTGTGGTCAGTGCATGATCTGCTGGCATATGGAGATTGGTCTGGATGGTGTGTCCATGGTCGGTTGTGCTGTCCCATATGTATGAATGATACGGATGCATTCAGATTGAAGCATGGTGGGAAAGTGTCATTCTTTGATGCTCATCGACGTTGGACTCCATTCAAGCATGATTTCAGAAATTCGCTTACTGCATTCAGAGGTGGAGCCAAAATCAGAAATGGGCCACCAAAGAGGCAAACTGTACCGCAGATAATGGCATGGCATGCTTGTCTGAAGCAAGAAGAAAATGATAGGTTCCAAGGCTACGGGGAGGACCATAACTGGACCCATATTTCATCAATATGGGAGCTTCCGTATGCAAAAGCCTTGATCATGCCGCACAACATAGACTTGATGCACCAAGAGCGTAACGTTGCTGAAAGCATCATAAGCACATGTTTCGATGTGACTGATAAAACGAAAGATAATATGAAGGCAAGAAAAGACATGGCTGAAATTTGTAAGAGGTCGATGCTCGAGTTGAAAGTAAGCGATAAAGGGCATGAAAGTAGGCCGCGAGCTGATTACTGCCTCAAGCCGGATGAAAGGAAAGAAATATTTAAGTGGTTGAAGAATCTGAAATTTCCAGATCGGTATGCGGCAAATCTGAAACGGGCAGTCAATCTGAAGACCAGTAAATTGATCGGTTTGAAAAGCCATGACTACCATATTATTATGGAGAGGCTGATGCCCGTGATGTTTCGAGGCTATTTTAAGGATGAGCTTTGGAGCATATTTGCAGAGTTGAGTTACTTCTATAGGGAAGTATGCGCAAAGACGGTATCGAAGAGGTTGATGCAGAAATTTGAGAAAGAAATTACAATTCTTATTTGTAAATTTGAAAAGGTTTTCCCGCCAGGATTCTTCAATGTGATGCAACATCTAATTGTGCATTTGCCTTGGGAAGCTTTGGTAGGCAGACCAGTGCAATTCAGGTGGATGTATCCTATAGAAAGGGCGTTGAAAAAGCTCAGGGCGTCTGTTCGGAACAAGGCTAGAGTCGAAGGGTGTATTGCGGAGGCTTTTGCCCTTAAGGAGATATCTCAATTCTCAACCAGGTATTTCGCTCGAGCCAACAATGTGTTTGCGCCTTCAGTGCGACTTCATGTCGAAAATGAATCATCCCAAAGCACCCTTCAAATTTTTGCGAATCCGGGTAAAGCAGTTGGAAAAGGGAGTGTACATCACATTGAAGCATCAGATTTGAACACGCTAATGCTATATATGTATAGCAATATTGACAGCACACAGGAGGCGTTCGAGTAAGTTTTCCTCATAGTTACGTCCATTTTCTCATCTCATAATTTCTATAGTGTGTAATCTCCATGTTTGTAATATGTCCAGCATGTTTGATGAAGAATGTTGGAAATCTACTAGTAAACCTACGGCCATCCAATTAGAAAATCTTCGACGTGATGGGTTGAAAGGTGGACCAAACTTCGTGCAGTGGTTTCGTAATTATGTTAGTAATTGTCGTTCTCTCATTGTCCATACTTAATCTTTGAATTTTGGACTTGGAAGATATAATGCATATACTAATTACTTGTATAGGTTTCCAAAAACTCTGTGCACCCGGACTTGCAGCAAATGGCACATACCTCTGTGTCCGTCCGAAACTATACTCGCTATGATGTAAATGAATATCGCTTCCGAACCACGAAATTGGAGAAGAGTCGACCATTGGCAGCCACCACCAATAGTGGTGTGTTGGCAAGTTCATATGTTGACGATGACAAAGTAGTGGACTATTACGGTGTTCTTCAAAACATTGTAGAGTTGATTTTCGATGGCCCCAAAGAACTTAAAGTCGTGTTTTTCGAGTGCGACTGGTTTGATGCTCATAGTGGGACTCGTGTCGACAAGTATGGTAATGTCGAGGTGAAGCATAGCTCTAGGATTCCGAGCAGTATGAGCGATGTTGTCCTTGCAAATTAGGCAAAACAGGTGTACTACCTGCCATATCCTCACCCAAGCCTTAGGGCTTGGTGGGTTGCAATCAAAGTCAACCCACAAGTCATCGCTCCAGAGAGTGCTGACTACGTGAGTACGAGCAGGGACAACGATGATGCTGTTTTTCAACCAGAAGCGGCGTCGAATCAAGACATAGCTCACCGATTCCATGTGACCAATGGAGAAGGACTTGAAAATCTCTGTTGCAATTCAAGCGACTTAATTGAAGAACCTAGGTCAAAGCGCAAACGACCTGTCGTCGTTAGAAGATCAGTAAGGATCCAACGAAATCAAGAGCGTATGAATAAACAACGAGCCGAAGAAGCATCATCGGATGCGGATGACTTTTGATTAGTATGTTTCTTTTAGTTAATCAATTAAGCTATGTATTCCAATTTCCACATTATTAATTTTCATATTATTTGTTTCATATACTGTAGTTTGACATTAATTTATCTACAGTTGAACATGTTCAAGCATAGGAGATCAAGGAGGAGTGGGGGCAGCGCGGCCAGCGAGGACAGCTCAGGCAGTGGGCTTTTTCAGGGCACCTCACAGAGCCGATAGAGGCAGCAGCAACTTCTCGACTGTCTAGACGAAGTGCAGGGTGAGGAGGGTGAGCAGGAGACTCCTCAGCAGGATGCTCATGTGCAGGGTGAGGAGGGTGAGCAGGATGAGGAGGTTGACCCAATGGGGGCAGGCAGCGCGGGCGACGCGTCAGATGGTTCTACGTCCTTCAGGTATTATTATGCATATTAGTTTAATTGATATTAGTTTCTAATCATTTCATCATATTGAATTTACTTGTATACTTAGGTATAAGAAGAGCAATGCGCTTGGTCCGAGACCTACCGAGAGGAGGCTCATCCGGCCGCATGGAGAATGGTGGGGCTTATTTCTATTGTGTTAATTTTTTAATGTGAACGTGATTGCACTAGTTTACTTGTTTTATTAATTTTTGTAGGTCATGGGAAGACTTGACTTGGGACGGTACAGGCAGACGTCCCAAGGTGAACGCGGTGTTGGGTAGCCTCTGTCGCTTCTACTACCCTGGCATGGTGGAGCTGAATGGCGAGAGGTTCGCGGCTATGCAGTGGGCTGACTGGGGTCTAAAGGACTATGTCGAGCCAGGGGAGTCAGGGGAAAGCAGTAGCGGAGGGGGAAGTTCGGAAAAAAAACAAAGGACTTGTCAGGTGGCTGTGTGGGACGAGTTCTGGGTGAGTTTACTTTCGTATATAAGCAATTCATTGAATTATTGCTTCTCCTAATCTTACTTTAACTTAACTTCTACATTGATATGTAGGGGAGGTTCCAATTGCCGGATGACATCGAGGAGGATCAGGCTCAGTGGACACGTGTGAAGAGGCACTTTCGGAAGTGCGCTGATAAGATAATCAAGGATGCCATGTACAATGCTCGCATCGCGGCCGTCAACTACTACTACAAGAAGATAAAGGGGCAGAAAATGAGCAAAGCATTAGGGGCCAATGAGATCTACCTCACAGAGGAGCAGTACCTGCAGAGCGTTGTGGATTGGCTGGCGAAGGACATGGAAGCCTGGAGGTGGTTGGCTAAGAGATGGGCGTCGCCTGATTGGATTGCAGAGTCCAACAAGCACCGTGCCAACCGTGGCACTGAAGGACCGGGGCACAGGTACGGCGCCGATGGACACCTTGGTACCGCACGCCGCATGGTAAGTATATAAATCAAACTTGTATGTTACATCTATGAAAATTATATGATTTAACTCTTCTTTTTCATGCAGGAAGCTGAAAGTGGAGTTGCTCCAAGTTTTATGGAGGTTTACGTCCGTGGTCACCGTGGCCCTGATCCGGCGAACCCTGATGTGCTATGCAGCGAGGCGGCAAGGGATAAAATGGTAAACAAGTTTGTATTTACGAATTAAATTGGATGTTTTGTGTCTAACTCCAACTTTCTTTGCAGAATGCATATGGGGAGGAAATGACTCAACGCCATGGGCCTGACTTTGACTGGATGCATTCAGACTTAGATGCCTCGGCGTTGTACCACAGTGGTGGGGGTAGAAAGCATGGCAGGTGAGGTGTTTGTGTTTGATTCGACGATTTCATTAACAAGAATGTGTCCACTTAATGGCTCAACTATGTGTATCATGCAGGTTTGCCTTTGGCACCGGCGTTGTGGAATATAACAGGACAATAGGTCAAGGGAAGGCATCGTCTTCGGGAGGGAGTTCTCGCTCCTCCAGGTCTGCTCGAGAGGCTCAGCTGGAGGAGGAGACTCGGGCAGCACAGGAGCAGGCTCGAGCAGCACAGGAGCAGGCTCGAGCAGCGCAGGAGCAGGTTGGACAGCTGACGCAATATATGGCTTCTTATTTTCAGGTAATCCGTCTATCTCATCACGTGTCGTCATTGAATTCAAAGTATAATGTTGTGATTCTAACGTTGCATCCATTTGCAGGAAATGACTACTCGACTCGGCCCTGATATGAACTTGCCCGCTTTTCGCCCTCCTCAGGTAACACTATCTGAACACTTCAATTCCATAGCAACTCTTTTTTTATTATCAAAAATGGCTCGCATGCACAAGGATGGGGACAGTGGCCAGGACAAGCTCCAGCGTCGCAGCCACAGTGGACCGGTGTTGGGTGGACGCAGGCACCTCCAGGCACTTGGACGCCTCCACCCCTAGGATCACAGCCAGTCTCGGGATGGGTGTCATCGGTCTCCCAGCCACCGGCGGGCTCTCAGCCATTTCAAGCGTGGATGGCACCGCCACCGACGGGGTGGGTGCCACCACCTCTGGGGTGGCCAGCACAACAGTACCCGTGGATGCATGCACAACCTCCTCCTCACCATGGATCACAGGTGACGTTCCATGTTTAGTTTTATGCAAATATTGACCAAACACAGCAATGTATAGGTATAGTGATAGCAAAATACAACCTTATTTGAATGATTGATGAATTGCAGGGTTCAGCGTCACATGCTCATGGATCGGAGGGTGGTGTCAACGTCCAAGACTTCCTCGTCCATGGTGCTGGAGGGAGTGGCCACCTTCCTGGTGGCGGAGGAGGGAGTGGCCAAAACTCCCACAGCCCGCCGGAGTGAGGAGTGAGTAGTGAGTAGTGAGTAGCTTATGGACTTATGGACTCTAGACTTATGGACTAGAGTTTTGTGAATTGTGTATTTGAATGGACAATGGACTTATGGACTCTAGACTTATTTGAATGGACTATGGACTATTTATGTATATGTGAATGTGTTTTGTGAATTATGTATTAGGCTTGTGAATCTGTATATGTGAATTGTGATATTGTGTATATTGCTGTGAATTATTAATAGGTGCAGAAAAATCTGTTTTGGGGGGGGGGGAACCATCAATTTTCGTCGGCCTCGGTGATGGCCGACGAAAATATGTTCCCAGGCTATTTTCGTCGGCCACCACCGAGGCCGACGAAAATAGCCTGGACATATTTTCGTCGGCCATTACCGAGGCCGACGAAAATAGCCTGGCACGTATTTTCGTCGGCCATCACCGGGCCGACGAAAATAGTCAGCTGACCATTGATTTTCGTCGGCCTTGGGAAAGCCGACGAAAATAGGTTATTTTCGTCGGTACCGACGAAAATAGGTGCCTATTTTCGTCGAACTTATTTTCGGCGGCTATTTTCGTCGGTTTAGGCTTATTTTCGTGGGTTTTTGGCCCACGAAAATTTAGGCGTTTCCTGTAGTGTGGTATTGGTCCGGCCGAGGCAAATCTTACCCATGACGAGGCATGTGGCCAGTTAAAAGGTCGTCAATCATCAAGCCTACATCGACACGGTCCTTAATCGACTCAGACGAAGACACTACACCGAGACTTCCTTCTCGTGCAAGTGACCCGCCCGGTCTCAGCTTTATTATTTAAAACCCAAAGTTTGGTACCTGGCAGAGGTGCATCTTTTCAGATGTTGAACCCATCACGGTCGTGATGGATCCACCATCATAAGTCTTTTCTTTGTAAAAATTCCCATCCACTGTGAAGCATCACCTTTTGTTTTTAAAACAAAACATATTGTTTTTCTAAAGCAAGGCTAAGCATCATAAAAATCCTTTTCATAAAAGGGTATCAAGGAAGGGTATTCAATTTTCCAAGGAAAGAAATGCACCAATTGTTTAGCACACAACTCCTATCACCTAATGCATCATATAAGGTGATAAAGATTTTAAAACAGCAAGGAGGTGGCAAATGCACCGGGGTTTGCCTGGAATAAACACTACGTTAGTGTTTGTTAGACGTCGATCACTTGACGACCATCCTTTGTCTTGGCATTTATTCAGATTATCCATCTTCAGGTTGGTCCATCAACATCATCTCGTGGAGAAGCTTATGCGCAGCGACATCTTGTGGTCGACTTAGCTTTGGTTCTCTGCATCACGTGGTTAATAAACGTACCTAAATGATTTGCATAATGCACATGAATGCATATAAACAGGAATATCACAAACCTAAATAATGCTACACGACAGCGAATTAAACACCTAGCGGTGAGGCGTTGTACCATTTCATACAGAAACACTAGTTATCGACATACGACTAAGCGCAATAATCACAAAATAATAATTTAACTTACCAAGATCAGATCGATCTGAAATCACAAGAACGATGACGGTTGATGGCACATATTAGCAAAAGAACTGGAGACGATGATGTTCGTGGCTGCAAGGCGAGGCTGAGTTCGTTGTGAAGGAACAGCCCGCAGCCAGAGCGCCCATGCGATGAACAAGACAATACCGAGGAATCGACAACGAGCACCATCACGGGGCGAGACGCTTGGGTCAAACACGGGGTCGATTGATTCTTCAATTTCTTGTTAGGCATTTCATCAAGCAACTAGCAATCGACACAACCAAGCTTCGTTGTCTGAGCATGATGGAGTGTGTTGTGGAACTCGACATACTGAGCTTCCAAGGTGGGCAACCACTGAGATCCTGGCGAGGCCATGCGTAGGGGAGCCGAGCGCGATGGCGCTGGGCGAGTACGGATGGCGAAACAGGGTGCGACCAAGGAGAGCATTGGGGAAAAGGTGCTGGTCGGACTAGAGGGCAAGCTCACCAGCGTCCATGGCCATGAACCATAAGCAAATATCCAACATTCAACAAATTTCTCCATAACCAGCCAGGACCCTTCCTTCTGTATCTCCACGCCACACACCAACATGACAAACTCTCCACACCAATTGGACTCAATCCGAGCAACCCGGCGAAATCGAACTCAGCTCGTAGCCGGCATCGCGCGGAGGCAAAGCAGGCCCAAGGGATGCGAGCGCACTGAGACGACGAAGGACAGGACAGGAACAAGAGAGGCGAGGCACTTGGACATCGAGGCAAAGAGAGGAAAACCAGAGTGCGACCAGGGATGTGACGGCCGGTCATGCAATGCTCCACGGATTTGGGCGAGCGATGTAGGAGAGGGCGAGCAGGGAGCTCTGAGCTTGAAGAGCACGCGACTAGCAAGGAGAGGGCGCGCCAGGAAGATGGGGCAGGGGCCGAGCAGGGAGCCGGCACGCACCAGAGAAGGACAACAGCGGTTAGCGTCATGGGGAAGAAGAGGCCGTCGGGCACCATGGGAAGGAGCAAGGTCGAGCAGAGGAAGCTCCAGCTGGACGATGGAGGACGCGCACAGGAAAGCACCAGGGAGAGGCAAGGGGAATAGGGAGCAGGAACCAGGGGCGCGCGTGTGAAAGGGAAATGGGGTCAAACCTTTTCCTAATTGATTTTGGTGGTTGAATTGCCCAACACAAATAATTGGACTAACTAGTTTGTTCAAGATTATATATTCTACAGGTGCCAAAGGTTCAACACAAACCAATCAAAAGAACATGTTAGGTCTCAAAAGAAAGGAGCAAAAAGGAATCGAAGGCTGCCCTGGTCTGGCGCACCGGACTGTCCGGTGCACCACCGGACAGTGTCCTGTGCACCAAGGTGCTTCAGCTCGAACTCTTCACCTTCGGGTTTCACAGGCGCAGCTCCGCTATAATTCACCGGACAGTGTCTGGTGCACACCGGACTGACCGGTGCACCAGCGGAGCAACGGCTGCCTGCGCGCAACGGTCGACTCTGCAAAGTGAACAGTGGAATTCAGATGTCAGAGCAGACGGTCAAAGGGGCACCGGACTGTCCGGTGTCGCACCGGACTGTTCGGTGCCGCATGAGGACAAAGTCTCCAACGGTCGACCGGCTGCGAGCCCTAACAGGAGGATGACGTGGCGGCGCACCGGACACTGTCCGGTGGCGCCCATCGCCAGCAAGGTTCTCCAACGGCCATATTTTGTTTGGTGGCTATAAATACCACCCCAACCGGCCACTTCAAGGGGTGGGAGCCCAAGCAACATTCTAAGTCATCTAGTTGACATACTCAAGCCCTCCCAACCACATATATTCATTGATCCATACTATACACAAGATTTAGACCACTACAACCCACACAAGTGCCACAAAAGCAAGAGCAAGCAAAAGAAAGCCTCTTGTGTGATTTAGCTCTAGTGCCTTGTGAGATTCATTGAGAGATAGTGTGTACTACATCTTTGTGTTCATTTGCGCGTGGAGTTTTGACTCCCATTGAACTTCCTCCAAAGTTTTGGAGGCTTGTAAAAGCTAGCAAGAGACACCAAAGAGTGTGGTGGTCCTTGTGGGATCGAGAGTGATCCTTGAGAAGAAGAAGAGCTCGCCGATCCTTGGGTGATCGGTGGAGAGAGGGAAAGGGTTGAAAAAGACCCGTCCTTAAGTGGACTCCTCAACGGGGACTAGGCCTTCGAGGGCCGAACCTCGGTAAAACAAATCACCCGTGTCCATTGTGTTTATTGCTTGTGATTTGTTTGTTTTCCCTCACTCTAAGTTTTTCTTGCACTATTCCTTGCTAACCTTATTTGGTGTTGCTTTAAGTTAAATTCTCATTTAGTGAGGCAACACATTGCAAGAAAGAACTCGTGGCATTACTCTTCTCATATAAACCCTCTTGCTTTATACTCATAGACTTATTAGTAGTATTGATTTATCAATTCCGCATTATTTGAAAGCAATACTCCTCTCAAGCAAGAACTTAGTTTTTATACTCCGATTATTGTATATCTTGTTCTAACCACTAATCAAGGGATCTAGTTGGGGGATAAAGTTTTAATTTTTCAGGTTTTGCCTATTCACCCCCCTCTAGGCGACTTTCAATTGGTATCAGAGCTAGGCACTTCATCTTGAGTCTAACAACTCGAAGTGATGGCTCGTAGAAGATCTCAAAAGAACAAGAAGACCCAGGAGAACAAAGAGGTAACTCTTGAGATATTACTTTCCGATTGTTCTAACTATGATTCATGGTCTACTAGAGTGATAAATGCTTTTAGAGCGGTAGATCCACAATTAGAACAAATTTTAGACAAGAGTATTATTCCTCCTAACTATGCTAGGGAAAATGCCTCCGAAGAAGATTTAAGATGTATACGCTTAAACTATCTAGCTTATGACATCTTAAGTAAATCCCTTAGCAAAGAAGATTATCATGCCTTCATAATAAAATATGACAAACCCATTTGTGATGTGCATGATATTTGGACTAGAATTAAAAACAAATTTGACGAGTCCAAATATGATAGTTCATTTTGTGCTTCTCCTTCCTTTGGTATTTGTGAAACTAACCCTTTGAAGGAAGAAGAAGAAAATGAACGGTGGAGACCGAACGATGAATCCACCTCTCCAAAAGGTTTGTCTTCCTATTTCGATTCCCACATATGTTGTGTGGCTAATGCAAATGATAGCGGAAGCACAAATGAGGATGAGGAGGAAGAAAGAAGCTTCTTGCATCTCTACGCTCGCCTAAGCCAAGAAGATAAGGCGGTCATGCTCAAACTTCTAGAAAGAGAGAGAGAGCAAAGCGAAGCTCGTCAAAGGCTAGAAGATGTTCTCTCCATGAAGGTGCAATGCTTTGACGAGTTGACTAAAGAACATGAGGAGCTAAAGTGCTCTCATGTTGATTTGGTCCAAAGGTATGAAACTGTTTCAATTGAGCAAGATAACGCTTTACATTGTATCGCTCAATTAGTAAATAGGAATACCTTGCTTAAGGACCAAGTAGAAAAGCTAAAAGTTGAAAAACTAGCTTTTCAAGAAAAATATGATATGCTCCTATGCTCTCATGAAAATCTTAGAGATGATCATATCATATTAAACATTGCTCATGAGGTTGTGATAGAAAATTTAAAATCCCAACAACCTCACTCGTGCACATGTATTCAAATTGATACTATATTACCATGTGCTAATGCTTGTTGTCCATCGACAAGCAAATCTTCTTTTGAGCTAGAATTTGCAGGAACAAAAGATAATACATATCAAAAGCTCAAAGAAGAGAATGAGAGGCTAAAAATGAGCTTGACACAACTAAAAGGGAAGTGCATTGCTCAACCTTCTCAAGATAACCGTGATCACATGGTGAAGAAGCTTGAGACGGGAGCAACCGTGGCATGCACTGCATCCCTTGAAGAAAATGTCAAGGACTTGAGGATTGCCAAGAGGGAGAAACAAAAGATGAAATTCAATACCTCCTCCAAAAGCCTTAACCACGCATCCACAAAAGGTAACTTCCAAGGTAATGATCAAGCCACACTTCATATTAAGAGGTGTAGTGAATGCTTTGAAAAGGGGCACTTGATTAGGTCATGTCCCTACATTAAAAATGGCTTGATTATTAACAAGGATGATAGACTTTGTTTTAAATGCTCCAAGAAGGGACACTTACTTAGATCCTGTCTCCATTTAAAACAAAGAGGCATAGGGTTAGAAAAGAAAACATTCACTAACCATGTAGCAAGCAAGAAACAAGGAAGGAAGAAATCTTCAAGGCCTGAAGATCGCCTATGCTACATATGCCAAAAGAAGGGACACCAATGCAAAGATTGTCCCATTGGTAACAACCCCACTCCTAGCTTATCAATTAATTTTCATGAAACTAGGCAACCCAAAATTGCAACTTGTGCTAGAAAGGTAATGAGTTTACCTAGTGCTAACACAAAGGACTTTTGGGTTCCTAGATCTTTGTTGACTAACTGTGATGGACCCATAAAGCGATGGGTACCAAAATATACTTGACAAGCTGTGTAGAGAAAGGAGATGATATGAAGCCTTGGGGTGCTTGAGAGAGTCCATTCAATTCTCATCAACTCAAGCTATCAATCTTCAATGATCTATATCCATGATTGACCCAAGGTTATTCTTCAAATTATTATGTCTTAAACTCATATCATCTCGAGGAAGATATTAATGTTGTAGGAAATAAAAATGTGTGAAAAATCAAGGCCTACAACATGGAGGAAAGTCAAAGAATGGTAACTTCTATGCTTTTAAGTGCAAGTATCTTAAATTATCATTTCTTAGGTGTCTTGTGTAGTCACATAGGAATATGTAGCACTTCAAATGTCTTTAAATTTGTATTACCATTCTTTGAAGAATTGCCTCTCATATGGTAGATTGCACATTCATCATTTCTACATCATGACAATCTACATGCTTTAAATTGTTGAAGTACCTCATGGCATGTTTTACACTAATTGTCTTATTATTGCCATGATTCTAGATATAGAGAGATATTTCATGTTCTTAAAAGAATAAGGTGTCATGTAAGGAATTCAAATCCTTAGGACACTTATAAAAGGAAAACTCTCTCTATAACTAGAATAATGAGACTAATGTTTTTATCTAAGTAACCCCAAGTAGTCTCACTTGTAGAAAATAGGTTTCTTTTTGAAAAGCATGTAATCTAACATGAAAAAGAAAAATCAATCCAATGATTTATGATGTATTTCTACTTGCTCAAATTGGATATGATTCTTTCACACTTATCGCTTTCCATATCATGAATTAGATTTATACTCGTAATCTTAAAGGATTATTTGTGCTTATTTCATGAGTTAAAATTAAGCATAACATCATCTATGTATAATCTAGTTCATGCTATGAAGTTTCCATGTTTTAGTAATCTAGCTTTTCATTCCTTATAAAAAATGGTTACAAAAATGGAAACTAGTGCTTGTGTTACTAACAAAGTATCTCTTGAGCCTACTTATGAATATCTACAAAAGAGAAAGTGTACAAGCCTCTTGGGTTGCTCTTCACCCAAAAGAAGAAAGGTAGAAGCAAAGGTATGGGAACTCATCTTCTTAATCAAATTTAGTTCCCATCTCAATGGGTATTTAATCTAAACTATCATATTCTACCCATGTGAGGAATAGATTCTTTATTGGACCTAAATCAGCTAGACGTGCATTCAATCTCATTCTTTTAAATTGCTCATGTCCATTAGAATCTAATTCATGCCTCTGCTATATATATCTATATTCATATTGATACGATCCTAAATTATGATATTAAAGTTCAATATGAAGAAGTAAAATTCCTATGATTGACTATAATTGTCTTAAAGGTGCATATCCCACTTTTCTAATAATGTGCACTAATATTAAGGATTTTACTTCATGTCTATGTAACTTGTGGATGATGAATTGTTTATATTCTTATCCAAAAGAAATCATCATCCATCATATACTCCCTTGTGCTATTAACATCTTTCTTGAGTATTTTCAATAAGTTTGAGAGGAAAAAGAAACAACTCCAAAGGGAGGACACTCAAATGAAAGATGAGGACATCAAGAACAACAACACCTACTTGGACAATAAGGTCTTCACAACAATCAGTGGTGTGGTTGTGAGTATTCTAAATCCTTTCATAATGAGATTACCAGGCTTAAGTTGTTTATGCAAATTTTATAAGCCTTGATCAAGATGTATAATGCTTCTCCCTATATGTCTTTAAAAGTGAATGCATTGAATCAATTCTTTCAAATACTCGATGCATATCTTTAGGGGGAGTCTATTCTTATATCTTGATTATGTTGAGACTATTGCTTTATCTTAGTAATTTCATATAGTCTCTTGCATGAGATTAAGTTTCTCATGAAGTATGCTACTTCAAATTAATCCATCTTGTTAAAAGTGATGTCATCTTTATCAAGGATTGTAGCTTTCATTGCCAAAGTAGCATATTTACTGGATTCTCCTATTTCAATCTTATCTAATGCATATGTTGTTCTTTTGATCACATCTGTTAATTGTTTGATCATTGAATAAACACGTATGTTTCTTAGTGTCGCATATCCTATCAATCGATCTCTCTTGATGTGCACTAAGTTAAAAGGAGAATTCATGACTCATGTATGCAATTTGTGATCCATATGCTAACAATAACTTTGAAAAAGATCACTAGTTGTAGAACTCTCTCTTGTGCAAAACATTTTCATTCATTGTCATTGAGTATAGGTCTTAAGCAAACAAGACTAAGGACAAAGCACAATGAAGAGAGCGTCTCCAAGTAAAGGTACAAAAAGGGTAAAACTACTTCCTTTTATTCAAACATGTACCTAAATCCTCCTCTTATAAGCATTCTTTGCATATCTTAGATAAAAGGAAGAGAAAGCATGTCCTTTGCATTTAATCCCTGCTTCTTATCTAGTTTAACTTCTCAAAAATTCATTCATGCTTTAATGCATCTTTGTTGAAACTAGATGAAGTGATTTAATTGTCAAAGAGCTTAAAGCTTAACCTTGTAACGAGGATAAGCTGCCTTTGTTCCAAAGGTGGATGGTCCTTAAGCCTCTTTGAAATCCTTAAGGGAAAATGCTTAAAATGTTTACAACATGCTTTCATAAGTGCATAAACTATCATGAGCATCACACTTATACTATGACACAATGCACTTCATATTCTGTATGGTATAGATATGTTCTCATTAACCTCATTATGTGCAATTGGCATTTCAAGGCCCAAAAATGTATTCCTATCTAGGCACATATTTAGGGGGAGCAATCTATATTGTATAGAACTATGATCATGCTAAATTTGATATATCCTTTTTGATCATATCTCTTTTATGTCTATGACTAATGTGTTTTCAAGTATATTCTCATGCTTAGTCATAGAATTGAAAGGGAAATGGAATATTCGGCAAAGACGACGCTTCCACTCAACTCCATCGGTATTATCCACTCTTTGTCGGTATTCCGCATAGTTCTCCACCTTGGGATAATCTTCACTCATATTCCTATTTCAATTGGTATTTCAATTGTTTGCCAAAGGGGGGGAGAAAGAAAAGGGCCTATATTTCACTCTAAGTATCCGTTTTTGGCGATTCATGCCAAAGGGGGAGAAAGTATTGGCCCAAAGCAAAAGGACCGCACCACCACCTTAATTTTAAAAACTAATGATTTTCAATTGGTAAATTTCAAATTGGTATCTTATTGTGTTCTAAAGGGGGAGAAAGTAGCATTTTCAAAAATTGGTATCTTAAAAACCCTCTTGAACACTAAGAGGAAAATTTTATTGAAGGGAAGTTTTGTTTAGTCAAAGGAAAAGCATTTGAAACAGGGGAGAAATTTTCAAATCTTATAAATGCTTCTCAAGAATCTTATTCATTTACCTTTGACTAGTTGCAAAATGTCTTTGAAAAGAATTTTACAAAAGAATTTGCAAAAACAAAACATATGGTGCAAGCGTGGTCCAAAATGTTAAAATTATAAAGAAAGCATCCATGCATATCTTATGAAATAAAGATTGGTTTAATTCCAAGCAACCTTTGCACATATATTATGCAAAATAGTTCAAATTATGCACTTATATATTTGCTTTGATTTGTGTTGGCATCAATCACTAAAAAGGGGGAGATTGAAAGGGAAATGGGGTCAAACCTTTTCCTAATTGATTTTGGTGGTTGAATTGCCCAACACAAATAATTGGACTAACTAGTTTGTTCAAGATTATATATTCTATAGGTGCCAAAGGTTCAACACAAACCAATCAAAAGAACATGTTAGGTCTCAAAAGAAAGGAGCAAAAAGGAACCGAAGGCTGCCCTGGTCTGGCGCACCGGACTGTCCGGTGCACCAAGGTGCTTCAGCTCGAACTCTTCACCTTCGGGTTTCACAGGCGCAGCTCCGCTATAATTCACCGGACAGTGTCTGGTGCACACCGGACTATCCGGTGCACCAGCGGAGCAACGGCTACCTGCGCGCAACGGTCGACTCTGCAAAGTGAACAGTGGAATTCAGATGTCAGAGCAGACAGTCAAAGGGGCACCGGACTGTCCGGTGTCGCACCGGACAGTCCGGTGTCGCACCGGACTGTCCGGTGCCGCATGAGGACAAAGTCTCCAACGGTCGACCGGCTCCGAGCCCTAACGGGAGGATGACGTGGCGGCGCACCGGACACTGTCCGGTGGCGCCCATCGCCAGCAAGGTTCTCCAACGGCCATATTTTGTTTGGTGGCTATAAATACCACCCCAACCGGCCACTTCAAGGGGTGGGAGCCCAAGCAACATTCTAAGTCATCTAGTTGACATACTCAAGCCCTCCCAACCACATATATTCATTGATCCATCCTATACACAAGATTTAGACCACTACAACCCACACAAGTGCCACAAAAGCAAGAGCAAGCAAAAGAAAGCCTCTTGTGTGATTTAGCTCTAGTGCCTTGTGAGATTCATTGAGAGATAGTGTGTACTACATCTTTGTGTTCATTTGCGCGTGGAGTTTTGACTCCCATTGAACTTCCTCCAAAGTTTTGGAGGCTTGTAAAAGCTAGCAAGAGACACCAAAGAGTGTGGTGGTCCTTGTGGGATCGAGAGTGATCCTTGAGAAGAAGAAGAGCTCGCTGATCCTTGGGTGATCGGTGGAGAGAGGGAAAGGGTTGAAAAAGACCCGTCCTTAAGTGGACTCCTCAACGGGGACTAGGCCTTCGAGGGCCGAACCTCGGTAAAACAAATCACCCGTGTCCATTGTGTTTATTGCTTGTGATTTGTTTGTTTTCCCTCACTCTAAGTTTTTCTTGCACTATTCCTTGCTAACCTTATTTGGTGTTGCTTTAAGTTAAATTCTCATTTAGTGAGGCAACACATTGCAAGAAAGAACTCGTGGCATTACTCTTCTCATATAAGCCCTCTTGCTTTATACTCATAGACTTATTAGTAGTATTGATTTATCAATTCCGCATTATTTGAAAGCAATACTCCTCTCAAGCAAGAACTTAGTTTTTATACTCTGATTATTGTATATCTTGTTCTAACCACTAATCAAGGGATCTAGTTGGGGGATAAAGTTTTAATTTTTCAGGTTTTGCCTATTCACCCCCTCTAGGCGACTTTCAGCATGCATGGAGCTTAGGGAGATGGGGCAAGCTGTGGGGGGGCAAGGGAGAGAGAAGAGGGGCCGCTGGGCTAGGCGAGGACCAAAGGCGAGGTGGGAGCCGAACACCGGCCAGGGGGCAGGCGCGTGCCATGGGCGATAGAGGAGGAGCGCGCGACGATGGAGGAGAGAGGAGGAGCAAAACGCTCGCTGGAGAAGAAGCCTGCGCGCGCAGATAAGGCAGTGGTGAAGAAAATATCGGAGAGAAGAGCGGCTGGGAGGATAGGGTCGGCTGAAAAAAAACATCTGAGAAGATATTTCTTCTGATGCAAAAACCTGTATACATCCAAGTTCTAAGATGTAGATCAAAACGAGATGCAATCGGATCGAATCACAACATCGGCTTCGATATTTTAATCTACATTTGATTCAGTTGAATTTAGACAAATTATGTTCGCTACTCGAACACTCGACTAGAGAACAATTTCATTAAAAATCCTTAGATACGATGTCACGGTTGACAAAAGGGGACTAAATTATTTTACACCAAAAACTTTAGTTGCCAAGATCCGCTTAATTTATCTGGGACAAGATAGTATTGTTCCATTGATTTATCTGGGATGGAATAAATTCACCCGCAACCAAACACTTGGATTTCTCTGCCATAAATAGCGTGTAGGATGAAACCAACCTCGGTTATCGACTTTGCGTGTGTTTTCCTCGAATAGCATGCGCAGATTTATGAAATTAGTCGATTCCCAAATTTTACACTGGCTAGCATGTCGAACACGTGGTAGCAGAGTGACGGAAGGCACGACACGTAGTGAAGAGTTGAATCGGTGGCCGATTCGGATAAACGAAAGGGATAGCGGTAGGGAGATAAGGTGCACACGGGGACCTCCGTGGAGACGATACGTGTCTTTCACGTAAGTGAGAAGCTATGCGTTGTCACACACAGGGTTGCGCCCGCCATGCGCCTCACGACGTCAGGCCACATAGAGACACGTGCAACACAAGCGTGAAAGAATTTCAAACGAAATTTACGGAACCAGATTCAATTTCAAGGATTAGAGTTTGGCAAGACATCGATGGCTCAACCTAAACGATACTGGATTCGATGTTCCGAAAATTACCAAAGTCTCAATTTTGCAAAATAAATTAGGACAATTTAGATAGATGGAGACAGACACGATATCAAAATCGTGATAAATAAGGAAGATTAAAATTTAGTGTCCATTTTATTCACCGCTATCACATGTTAAAGTTCGCACTCGTGGTCGAGCAGACGATAAACACCTCGGGTGTTACAGAGGAGAGGAAGAATACCGGTCGGCGACCATTGATGGCGGCGGCGGTTTCGGCTTGGAGTCAATGGAGAGAGGAGAGGGAGAGACGCGCAACCATTCCCGGCATGGGGGAGGCAGGCGGTCGGCATGGGAGACGTGACGCTGGCTTGGGCGGGCAGCTGAGAAGGCGGGGAGGGTGAGGCGACGCATACACTCGTGTGAGGAGGCGGGCGGCCGCGGGGCTGGGGCCCACGCGCCACCTGGAGAGAGCGGCTGGGGTTGAGAGCGCGTGATGGCTGGGCCCTGATGGGCCGAAATGGCCATCGGCACTAGGGTTTCAGTTTTTTCTTTTTTTATAACCATTAAAATGTAAATAAATATATTTTTAAATATTTCCAAAAATCATAATAAATATACAAAAATGTTTACATTTAATATATTTATTCTTAGACCAAAGTTCCTATAATAATAAATTGGGTTTCAACAAAGGGATTTAAAATAACTTCAATCAATTATTAGCAAACAAAAATTATTCTCCCGAAAATAAATAAAATCAAGCACTTGGTTCGAATTTTACTTTAATCTCTTCTAAGTTTTAATGACTATTAATGTATTATTTTAATTGATGGATTTAAGGTGTTACACTCTCTCCCCCATCCTCTCCCTGCCTCGCCCCTCGCTCAACTCGCATGAGCGCCCATGGTCGTGAAAGGGAAATCGGGTCAACCATTTTCTATAATTAATTTTGGTGGTTGATGTTCAACACAAACACATGGACTAACTAGTTTGTCTAGAATTAATGTATTACAGGTGCATAAGGTTCAACACAAACCAAGAAAAGAACCAAGTTAGGGACACAATTTTATTGGAGCAAAAGGACTTGAGTGTGCTGAAATTGGCGCACCGGACAGTGTCCGGTGCACCAGGCCGTACAGCTCCAAACCAGCAACTCTCGGGAATTCCAGGGCGCGCTCTGCTATAATTCACCGGACTGTCCAGTGTGCCACCGGACTATCCGGTGTGCCAGCGGAGCAATGGCTCCCTGTGCGCCAACGGTCGACTGACAGGATGAATAGTGCAACACAGTGCCACGCAGAAGTCAGAGCAGCGAAGTCAGAGGGGCATCAGACTGTCTAGTGCAGCTAGAAGACAATAGCTCCAACGGTCAACCAGCTCCGAACCCTAACGGTTGGGTGTCGTGGCGGCGCACCGGACAAGGAACAGTGCCTGTCCGGTGGCGCACCGGACTGTCCGGTGCGCCCATTGCCAGCAGCCTTGGCCAACGGCTACCAAGGTGGTTGGGGGCTATAAATACCCCCCAACCACCACAACCTTTGGCATCCAAGTTTTCTAGAGATCACATTCAATACAAGAGCTAGTGCATTCACACCAAGACACATTTCTAAAGATCAAACCCTCTCCAAGTCTAGAATTCATCTCAACCATTTAGTGACTTGAGAGAGAGTGTGTTCATGTTCTTTTGCGCTCTTGTTTCTTGGATTGCCTTTCTTTCTTTCTCATTCTTGTTCTCAAGTGACTTGTAATCAAAGCAAGAGACACCTAAGTGTGTGGTGGTCCTTGCGGGGTCTTAGTGACCCGATTGATTAAGGAGAAGGCTCGCTTGGTCTAAGTGACCGTTAGAGAGAGGGAAAGGGTTGAAATAGACCCGGTCTTTGTGACCTCCTCAATGGGGACTAGGTTCTTTAGAACCGAACCTCGGTAAAACAAATCATCATGTTCACTCGCTTTGATTCTTGTGTGATTTGTTTTTCCCTTCTCTTCGGACTTGAATTTAATTCTAACGCTAACCCCGGCTTTAGTGTGTGCTTAAGTTTATAAATTTCTGATTTCGCCAATTCAGCTCCCTCTAGGCGACTTTCAATTGGTATGAGAGCCGGTGCTTCATTAAGAATCTAACCAACTCGAAGTGATATCTAGAGATCATGCCAAGAGGGAGATCATGACCGGCGAAAAGGTCGCAAGCTCGGGGAGGACTCTCTCAAGGGAGTCTGGCAACAAACACAAGGAGGAATCCTCTTCCTCCATCAAGTCGCATCGGAGAGGTGACAAGAAGAAGAAGATGAAGAAGGTGGTCTACTACGAGACCAACTCTTCGTCACCGTCCACATCAAGCTCTGAGTCGTCCACTACTTCTAAGCACCATGAGTGAAAGAAGTATAGTAAGATGCCCCTACACTATCCTCGTATTTCAAAGCGCGCTCCATTACTTTCCGTACCCCTAGGCAAGCCACCATATTTTGATGGTGAAGATTATTGTATGTGGAGTGATAAAATGAGGCATCATCTAACCTCACTCCACGAAAGTATTTGGGATATTGTTGAGTATGGAGCGTAGGTACCTAAGGTGGGGGACAAAGACTACGACTCGGATGAGTCCGCCCAAATTAGGCACTTTAACTACCAAGCCATGTCTATACTCCTCGCCTCCTTGTGTCGAGAGGAGTATAAAAAGGTGCAAGGATTAAAGAGCGCCAAAGAAATTTGCGACGTCCTCAAAACCGCGCACGAAGGGGACGAGGTGACCAAGATCACCAAGCGCGAGATGATCGAGGGAGAACTCGGTCGATTCATCCTCAACGAAGGAGAAGAGCCGCAAGCAATGTATAACCGGCTAAAGACCTTGGTGAACCAAGTGCGCAACCTCGGGAGCACCAAGTGGGATGACCATGAAATGGTCAAGGTTATTCTTAGATCACTTGTTTTTCGTAATCTCACTCAAGTGCAACTAGTCCGTGGAGACCCTAGATATAAACAGATGTCTCCCGAGGAAGTAATTGGCAAGTTTGTGAGCTTTGAACTTATGATCAAAGACTCCAAACACATTGTCAACTTGGAGCAAGGCGCCACCTCCACACCCGAGGTGCAACCCGTCGCATTCAAAGCGACGGAAGAAGAGAAGGAGTCTACACCAAGTAGGCTTCCAATTGACGCCTCCAAGCTTGATAATGAGGAGATGACGTTCATCATCAAGAGCTTTTGCCAAATCCTCAAGCAAAGGAGGGGAAAGGACTACAAGTCTCGCTCCAAGAAGATGTGCTACCGATGTGGTAAGTCCGGTCACTTTATTGCTAAATGTCCAAGCTCTAGTGAAAGTGACAGGGATGAAGACAAGAAGGGGAAGAAGAAGGAGAAGAAGAGGTACTACAAAAAGAAGAGCGGCATTAAGGCCAACAAGGGAGCCAAAGCAATGTCAAGCTTAATGCCCCCAAGAGATTGTCTAATTTTGTTAAGGGCAAGGCTCCCATGGTTCAGGATAGGGAAGGCTACATTTTATATCCTGCTAACTATCCTGAGCACAAAATTAGGAGAATTCATGCTAGGAAACCTCACACTGTTTCTCATCATGCATTTATGTATAAAAATGAGGCTTCTAGCTCTAGGCATTCCACTCATGATAAAATGGCTAAAAGGAAAACTCCCACTGCATCAAATGAGCATAACATTTCATTTAAGACTTTTGATGCTTCATGTGTTTTAACTAACAAATCAGGCAAAATAGTTGCCAAATATATTGGGGGCAAACACAAGAGTCCGAAGACTTGTGTTTGGGTACCCAAGGTGCTTGTTTCTAACGTCAAAGGACCCAAGACTGTTTGGGTACCTAAGAACAAGGCCTAAATTTGTTTTGTAGGTTTATGCATCCAATGGTTCAAGTTGGATAATTGATAGTGGGTGCACAAACCACATGACAGGGGAGAAAAGAATGTTCTCGTCCTATGAGAAAAATGAAGATCCCCAACGAGCTATTACATTCGGGGATGGAAATCAAGGCTTGGTCAAAGGTTTGGGTAAAATAGCTATATCTCCTGACCATTCCATTTCCAATGTTTTCTTGTAGATTCCTTAGATTATAATTTGCTTTCTATTTCTCAATTATGCAAAATGGGCTACAACTGTTGTTGGGGGCCTTCGTCCTCCGAAGGTCCTCAAAAACATGATTTGACAATATTTTCCAAGTGAATTATATGAACAGGTATCTTCGAACTCAGATCATGAACATGGAGTACGGTCAGAACGAAGCCCAAGCTGTACGAAGCTGATTACTGTAATACCCAAATGGCAAGAGTAGTGGAATGTCCAAGAATTGAGGAATATAAAGGGTTTAATTGACCACTTGTGTTATTATTTCCATTTTTTTTGCATATTTCAAATCATGGAATTATCCTTGGCTAACAATAAATGTACTAAATAAAAGAATGGTGCATCATGCTGAGGTTTCATTGTGTGTGCATTTTTTTTGTGACAATGTAAAAATAAATAAAAAAAATTTAAAACCCAAATTTGGAGATTTGACCCTAATTTGCAAATTGGAGTTTAGAATAGAGGAAGAAAAAGGTTATACAAGAGATAAATATATAAACATATAAATATATATATATAATATAGTTAAACCATCCATATTATTGGGTTCAGTTTGTACATTCAAAACAAATATGAGTTCACATTGAAAGTTGGATTCAAATTTGAATTTGAAATCCAAAAGGAGAAAAGGAAATCAGAAAAAGGATAAAAAAAAAGAAGAAAGATGGCCACACGTGTGGGCCGATTTCTCACTCCCTGGCCCAACTAACACCTACCGCCCAGCCCAAACCCCCCTTGGTGCCGACACCCTTACCCCACGCGTCAGCCGCCCATCGCGCGCCTCCTCACTGACGGGTGGGCCGGCCTCGTCAGCACCATCCCCATCCGGCCGTGCGACCGCTCCGCCACTCTCACGTGGGGCCCAGAAGTCAGTGTCGTCGTCTTCTACGCCGCAACCACACCTCCCGACGACTTCGCCGTAGATCCCGTGGGCGCCGGACTCCGTCAGCGTCCCGGTAGAATCGGCAGCAGCCGTTGCGCCTTGACCCTTGGACCCGCGCGTGATATATAGAGACAAGGACGCCTTGGTTGTGCCCCTTTTTGCATGCCGAACGAGCTCGCTGTAACGAACCCAGTCGCCATTGCCGTGCCGAGAGAGAGAGAAAGGAGAGAGGAGAGAAATAGTACGCCGTCCGTCTACCTGGGGTCGGGGGAAATCTCGACGTGTGAAGCGGCCGGTGGCGGGTGCTTCATCGTCGGCGTTGAAGAATCGCCATCGCGCAGGCAACTTCTGGTGCAGCCTCCAAAGATCGGTGAGTTGCTGTTTATTTACAGCTCGGGTTGTGAGTTCGTCGCGGTCCTAGCTCGGGGTAGAGGGAAAATAAACTCGACATGGTGGCCGGAATGGCGGATCACGGTTTACCGACGGGGACTTCGCCGTGGGATCGCTCAACGATCTCCTATGGAGATCACCGTTGTCTGTCTGTCGTGAGGTAGGAGACGGGTTCTTAACCGTTGATCTGTGACGAACGGCTAGGATCAGATTAGACGTACCGGTTGGACATGTGGTCATCTCAACCGTCGATCGGCTAATGAGCGCATGAGAGTAGATCGTAGGATTTTTAAATCAGATCCATCGATGGGCGATCCGATGGCTGGAATCACCTATAGGTTAGGCGGGCAGTGGATCTAATATGATCCGTCAGATGGGATCGGACGGCCGAGATCTTGTGATACCCCTTCGCCTTGGCATTTATGCTAAAGAGCCCTCGGGTTTCAGTAAAATAAACCCGCCGTCCCATTGCATAGTGTTCTGGGTCTCAGGGTCTTTTGCGCCTGGGCCCCTGCTGTTCTCAGATTTTGACGCCTAGTCCAGACAGTGAGAAAACTTATAAAATAATTTAGAAAATAGATTTTTATGTGTAAAAATAATCCTAGAACTTGTTTAATCCATAGAAAATCCATTTTTAGTCCAAATTGATCCATTCCACTTTCTAAATTTTTGTAATAATATTGTCTACTCATTAGTGCCTCTGTTCTGACATGACAAACACATTAAAATTATTCTTTCACTTAACCTTGTATTAAGCACATAAAATCTTCAGAAATTCATAACTTAAAATCTATAAATCCAAATTTAATAATTCCAGTTCCTGTGATCATAATTTAATGTCTAGTTTATTACTGTATATTCCATTTGCATGTTTGATGTGATGTTAATTTATGCTATATGTTGGGGTCATGCTTCGTTGTGCCGAAGGTCTTGCACGAAGAAGCAGCTTCGGCTGAAGTTGTCCCCAGGAGATGGCCGAAGGTTCCTTTTCATGGAGCTTCGGCGTTACAAACCGACATAAAGATAGAATGACCTTTTTATCCATAGGGGTCTGAGTCAATGTTGTAAACTTTTGTAAGGGGCATAATTGTAATTTGTCACAGGCTGTGATCTGTATCTATAAATAGATGAACAGTACCTCTGTACTGTTCACGGGAACCTGCCATTTGCTTTCGCATCACACCTGTACTTTTGCTTTCCTCAGGACCAAAGGTACATTTTTAATTCGAAGTCATTTATATTTGTTCATGATAATAAAAATGGAGATGATTCTATGATAATATTTAGATGTTTATTTCATACCTTATGATCTGTATGAATACTTCGCTCCTTGCTATTATGTTTACGAAGGTACGTCCTTCGTAACCTTCGTCCGAAATTCCTTATATCCCGAAAGGATATAATGTCTTGTAGGACGAAGGACTTTAACCCTTAACATTTTCTATGTTGCCTTGTTCTTAATTCTTAGCATTTGAGAACAAGCCCCCAACATTGGCGCCCACCTCCGGTGAACTCACTTCCACTTTTCTGAGCTGATGGCTTCGTTCAACAATCAAGCTGGAGCTGCTTCGGCTTCGAAGCTGGTGCTCCCGATAACAGGCGGTTCTTGCTCGGAGCCGGCTAACAAGAAGCAGAAGAAGGAGGCTCAGAGAAGGGTGCAGCATGTTGGAGTGCAGGGACCCTTCATCAAGTCAAAATGGTCCCACATTCCAATTACTTTCTCTCAGGAAGATCTTCAGCTTAAGGATTATCCTCACAATGATGCCATGGTTATCTCTTGTGTGATCAAAGGATTTCTGGTCCACAATGTCTTAGTTGATACAGGCAGTGCAGCTGATATTATATTTGCTAAAGCCTTCAGACAAATGCAAGAGCCCGAAGACAAGATTCATGATGCTACGCACCCTCTTTGTGGCTTCGGAGGGCGGCAGATTGTAGCACTTGGGAAGATTACCATGCCGGTAACCTTCGGATTTGTTAACAACACAAGGACTGAGCAAATTGTGTTTGATATTGTTGACATGGAGTATCCTTACAATGCTATCATTGGCCGTGGTACTCTTAATGCCTTTGAAGCAATTCTTCACCCAGCTTATCTCTGCATGAAGATACCTTCGGACCAAGGGCCTATTGCTATTCATGGAAGCCAGGAAGCTGTTAGAAGGGCCGAAGGAAGCTGGACTGACTCCAAAGCAATCCACAACATAGATGGAGCCGAAGCTTGTGAACAGTACAAATTCAGAAGGGAGAAAGCAGCTTCAGCAGATCAGCCGAAGCCTATGCTATTGTGTGAGGACATAGCAGAGCAGAAGGTGCTGTTGGGCTCGCAACTATCTGAAGACCAGGAGAAAACCTTGATAAGGTTTTTATTCAACAACAAAGATGTTTTTGCATGGTCAGCTAATGATCTCTGTGGAGTAAATCGGGATGTTATTGAACATTCGCTCAATGTCGACCCATCCTTCAGACCCCGAAAGCAGAGGCTTCGGAAGATGTCAGATGACAAGGCCGAAGGGGCTCGCAATGAAGTAAAAAGACTCCTCAGTGCAGGAGTTATCAGAGAAGTAAAGTATCCAGAGTGGCTAGCTAACACTGTTATGGTGAAGAAGGCCAATGGCAAGTGGAGAATGTGTATCGATTTCACAGATCTCAACAAGGCTTGTCCGAAGGATGAATTCCCACTGCCAAGGATAGACTCTTTAGTCGATGCAGCAGCTTCTTCAGAGCTCATGAGTCTCCTGGACTGCTACTCAGGCTATCATCAAATTTGGATGAAGAAGGAAGATGAGCCGAAGACTAGCTTCATAACCCCAAGTGGCACATATTGCTATCTTCGGATGCCTGAGAGGCTCAAGAATGCTGGAGGGAGTTTCAGCAGAATGACTGCGAAGGTTCTCCAGTCTCAGATAGGCAGAAATGTGTTGACCTATGTTGATGACATTATCGTAAAAAGCACGAAGCAGGAAAATCATATTGCTGATCTGCAGGAGACCTTCGCCAGCTTCAGACAAGCTGGTCTGAAGCTGAATCCAGAAAAATGTGTCTTCGGAGTAAAGAAGGGTAAATTTCTTGGATGCTTGGTTTCAACAAAGGGAATCGAAGCTAATCCAAATAAAATCGAAGCTATACTTCGAATGGAGCCACCAACCACAAGAAAGGGAGCCCAAAGATTGACAGGAAGGCTGGCATCTCTCAACAGATTTATATCCAGATCAGCAGAAAGAAACTTACCATTTTTCGAGGTGCTGAAGTCAGCTGAACTCTTTCAATGGGGCCCAAGTCAACAAAAAGCCTTCGAAGAGCTGAAGCAATACTTAATAGATCTCACAACATTAACTCCACCAACGCCAGGGGCTCCTCTGTTGTTATATGTGGCAGCTTCGCACTCAGCAGTAAGTGCGGCACTTGTCCAGGAGAAGTTTGATGGACAAGTCAAGAAGCAGGTCCCAGTATATTTCGTATCTGAAGTCCTTAGTATATCAAAGAAAAATTATATAGAGCTGGAGAAGGTATTATATGCTGTTTTAATGGCATCCAGGAAGCTTCGGCATTATTTTCAGGCATACAATATTATTGTTCCTTCTTCGCAGCCGTTGAAGGATATCATGAGAAATAGAGAAGCTACTGGACGGATTGGAAAATGGGCTGCAGAGCTCAATGAATTTTACATTGATTATGTGCATAGATCCTCGATCCAGTCTCAAGCATTGGCAGATTTCATTGCCGACTGGACGCCAGGGGCTCAGGATGAAGAAGCAAATAAAGATGCCGAAGCGTGGACAGTGTTTTGTGATGGCTCTTGGGGAACCTTCGGAGCAGGTGCAGCTGCTGTGTTGGTCTCACCATCCAAGGTTAAAACTTGTTATGCAGCAAGACTTGACTTCAGCTGTACAAATAATATTACTGAGTACGAAGCCTTGCTCCTGGGCCTTCGGAAATTAAAGGCAATGGGAATCAGAAGGGCGATTCTTAAAACTGATTCCCAGGTTGTTTCGGGTCATATTGACAAAAGTTGCAAGGCTAAAGACCCGAAGCTTGAAAAATACCTAGACACGGTCCGAAGGATCGAAGCTTCCTTCGAAGGATTTTCTGTCAAGAATATCCCTCGAGGGCAAAATGAGCATGCTGATTTGCTAGCCAAGTCTGCAGCACAGGGGCTGCCGTTACCTTCGGATGTCTTCTTCGAAACAATAAAGGCCCCTTCAGTGGAGCTCCTTGAAAGAGCAGTCCTCAACATTTCTCCTGTTTACAGCGAAGATTGGAGAACTGAAATAATCTCTTACCTTCAGGGTAACTTCCTATCAGATGACGAAGCTTATAATAAAAGGATAGAGGCAAGAGCTCGTCTGTATGTCATGATAGAAGGGGAGTTATACAAGCATGGAGTTTGTGCCCCGCTGCTCAAGTGCTTGTCTAGAACCGAAGGTATAGAGTTAATAAAAGAAATACATGCAGGCCTGTGCGGATCCCACATCGGATCTAGGCCGTTACTTGGAAAAGTTTTTCGCCAAGGGTTTTATTGGCCGAAGGCAGCTTCGGATGCAGCGGAGTTAGTTCAAAAGTGCGAAGGTTGCCAGAAATGTGCAAGAGATCAAAAGCAACCTTCGTCTTTGACACAGCTGATACAACCCATCTGGCCATTGCAAAGGTGGGGCCTTGACTTGTTGGGTCCATTACCACCGGCCCAAGGGAATCTAAAATATGTTATAGTAGCTGTGGAGTATTTTTCCAAGTGGATTGAGGCAAAGCCATTAGCCACAATAACTTCGGCCACTGTCCAAAAGTTTTTCTGGCAGAATATTGTCTGTCGCTTCGGGGTACCGAAGGCCATCACTGTAGATAACGGAACGCAGTTCGACTCCGAAGCTTTCAGAAATTTCTGTGATCAAATTGGAACAAAGATCCATTTTGCATCAGTCAGGCATCCGGAGTCGAATGGGCTTGTTGAAAGGGCCAACGGCATCATAATGACAGGAATAATGAAGTTAATCTTCAATCAACCAAGGGGAAAGTGGCCAGATCAGTTGACCAAAGTGGTGTGGAGCCACAATACAACAACATCAAGGTCTACAGGCTTTACCCCATTCAAATTATTATTCGATGACGAAGCAATAACTCCGGAAGAAGCTAAAGCTGGGTCAATAAGGGTAGTAGCTTCGGCAGAATCAGGTCCCGAAGATGCTTGCCTTGTGGAAAAAGATGCTTTAGAGGGGATCAGGCTTCAGGCCGTGGAGAATATCAATAAATATCAAGCTGAAACAGTCAGGTGGCGAGATAGAAAGGTCCGGTTAAAAAATATTGAGCCGGGTCACTTGGTGCTTCGGAGAGTAGCCAACCCAGACACAGTGGGCAAGCTACAATTGAAATGGGAAGGACCTTTCTTAGTAGTATCTTCGTCAAGGCCTGGATCGTACAGATTGAAGGACATGGATGGCAACGAAATTCCAAGATCTTGGAATGCGGATGAGCTTCGGCGATTTTATGTATAACTTGATGTAACTTTTTATGTTTTTCTTTTCTTTTTTCATGGCACCCTTTTCCTTTCTAAAGGGGGAGAAAGGTTTTTAATGGGGCCATCATATGTAATTTCCTTTTTAGTTTTATAAGAGCAAAATCCCCCAAAGAATGTAAATGTAAAAGCTGAGAACGCACCATCGAGTGCCGAAACTGAAAAAGAGAAGAAGCTCCAAAGACGTCCCTAAGGGGATGCAGAGCTCACAGCGAAAAGTCAACGCTGATTCCGCCGAAAGTAAAAGGCGAAGAAGCTCCAAAGACGTTCCTAAGGGAATGCAGAGCTTATACCGCCTAAGTAAAAGGCGAAGAAGCTCCAAAGACGTTCCTAAGGGAATGCAGAGCTTATATCGTCTAAGTAAAAGGCGAAGAAGCTCCAAAGTTGTTCCTAAGGGAATGCAGAGCTGATGTGTGGTTGTTTCTAAGGAAATAATGGCTGAGAGTGTGGCTTCGGACATATGCTTTGGACATTCATTCGCACATTACATTACATCATAGCATTTGCATTCATAAGCATTCATTCATAGCATTTGAGTTCCTGAGTGGTTGCTTCGGCAAAAAGAAGAAGTGGTCTCTTATGCTTTGTTGTGTACAAGAAAGAAAAGCTTCGGCAAAAAGAAGAAGTGGTCTTTTATGGTTTGTTATGTACAAAAAAGAAAAGCTTCGGCAAAAAGAAGAAGTGGTCTTCTACGCTTCGTTGTGTACGAAAAGAAGGGAAGGTGTTTTTTCGCCTTCGGCTCAAAATACTGATTTCGTCCACATCAAAGCGCCTCAGTAGAAGGGTAAGAATATGTTACAAGGTATGTACAAAGTTCCTTGAGAACAGTTTAATTGTATTTACAAAAGTTGTTACAAAAGTATCCTGAGTTTTTTCTATAGTATACTTCTACTGATTTTCACTAAGCTTCAGCTTCGGCGACGGCTTCGGCGACATATTTTAAGCATCATCTTCACCTTCGTCATCCTACATGAATCAAGGTATCGCGAGTAAAAATCAAGCGTGAAGGAGAAGGTAAGTACAAAGTATGATTTCTTACTGGATCAAGATGACTTCGAGCTTCGTCTCCAGCTTTCTCTCGCCCGCCTTTTGTCCATATCATTTTTATAAATCTATTTGAGATGCTTCGGGCGAGGTCAGGAATATCGTCCAGGATTGATGGAGACAAGGTGAAGTTGGGCCTGTTGACGATTTTTCCATGCTCGCAGCCGGCCTTTAGGAACGCTGCAGCGGTACCCCGAGAAGCTACCCAGGCACAGAAGTCACCGTGCCCGGCTATAACTTCGTCAAGTTCTTCGATTTCAGCTTCAATATGATTGAAGGCTTGTGGTAAATTTTCTGCTGAAGGGTTAAATTTCCCGCTGCTGGCTCCAACAGAGTAAAAGATCTTTTTTAATCGTTCAATACAATTACTGCTAAATTTCAAGCACTTGTCTTGAAGGCTTGTTAGTGATTTCTTCAAGTCTGAGTTGGTCTGGACTTCGGCTTCAAGTTTCGAATTGAGCTCTAGCTTCTCCTGTTCAAATTGTTTTGATTGGCAGATAAGCTTCGAATTCAATTCTGATACTTTAGCTTCAGTCTCTGCCAGCAAGCCTTCAGTTGATTGGAGTTCAAAGTCTTTCTTTTCAATAATGGCTGATTGCTCTTTTATCTTGTTCTCTAGATTTTCAATTATAGCTTCGTGTTTTTTGTCCTCCAAGTCTTGCTGCATCCTCAGAGCTTTGCTCAGAAGCATGCTCTGCAAATAAACAACCTTTGTTAGGAATATTTCCATTATTAAAAACAATAGAAGTCAGAGAAAGGTTGTTTACCTTGAAATTGGAATAAAATAAGCTGCCGACGATATGTTGTCGTCGGTAGCGGCTGATATCTGTTTCTAGCTTCGGAAAACCGATACTTTTTGATAAAGTACCGATGACCTTAGCTCCAGTTTGGTCTCGAATGCAGCCCAATTTTTCGTCATCAATGCCTCCAAATAGAAGAGCTCCTGGCTTGTAGCCGCAAGATTTGGCATAGTCCTTAAGTTCTTCCATTTCGGCCTTCGACAGTTTTTGCCCAATTAAATTTTGAAATGTGTAGGCTTCGTCGTCCGAAGTGTCTTCGGCTATTTCTTTCCCCTTCCCAGGCACTGTGGCCATGGTTTTTTCAGCAGCAGTGGCAGCTTCTTCTGTAGCCATGTCTTGCAAAATTTTGTCGATGTCCTCAATGGTAGTTTCTAAGTTCACATCTTTGGCTGTAGCGGCTTCGGTAGCCGCGACCTCCGAAGGTGCGACTTCGACGTTTGTTGTGACTTCAGCAGCTGCCGTTTTCTGAATTGACGCCCTCGGCGGCGTCTTATCGATAACTTCGGTCACTGCAATAATTCTTTGCCGCTTTGGTTTGGTTATCTTCGTTTGTTCCGGCTCTTCCACCTTTCGAAAAAGCTTCGTCAGTTGAGGCCCTAATGGACTTAGCTTCGTGGGCACGGGTTCAGTCATTACCTTTAAAATTTCCTCCACGTCGCTGGTAGAAGGTGGTGTGGGGGTCCCCTCTTCTTCGGATAATTTTCGCTTCGGAGTTGATATTTTTCTTTTCTTGGGAATTTTCTTCTCTTTTGCTGGTCTTTCTTCATCCTTGTTTAGAGTTTCGGTCACTCTTTTTCTTTTTTGGCCCTCAGCACCCTTGCTCAACTGCTCATAGTCAGGGTACTCGAAGCCCAGGGCATCAAGCACTCGGTTTAGCCTTCGCTTCGGACGGGTGCCGAAGGCTGCTGTCATCAGTTGATCTTCTTTTTTCGAATAATTTCCAAGAATTTCATTACACATCACCTCAACTGTGTCCAGCCACTCTTGGCAGGGCTTCTTAAAGTATTTCTTGAATTTGAAGTGATAAGGAAGCCGGACAAGTTCCCCCTCCTCCTTCTCCCCCGTTAACTTTGGCATTTCCCATTCTTTCAGAGTAGGGAAGACTCTGAATGCCAAGAATTCTTGAACCAGATCCCTGGTACCGATATGCTCTGCAATAATTCTGAATTCATCCATTGCCTGTTGTGTTTGACCCTCTGGTGTCATGTTGCAGCGGGGTCGGGTTTCTCCGAAGATCAGCTCGAGTGGACTTTGCACAAGCTTCTCCTTGTCGTCATCAACCTTGACATAGAACCATTCTGATTTCCAGCCTGCCGGCCATTTGCTTCGGTAGCTGATCACAGGAAACTTTGCGGTTTTCCGGTAGGCAAAATTGTAGCAACCGAAGTTATCATGTAGCCCATCTTTTCTGGCCTTTGTTTGATAATGTAACTCATGAACTCGACAGAAACTGTCGGCAAATGGCTCCACTGCTTGGCTTCGGAGGGCCCAAATATAAACGCTAAGTCTAACGATAGCGTTAGGAGTTAACTGGTGAAGGTAGATACCAAACCTCTTCAGTATCTTCGCAATAATCTCATGAAGAGGGAACCTCAGCCCAGCCTTTAAAAAGCTCTTGAAGATGACAATCTCGTCCTTCTCTGGCTTCGGGGTGGTTTCTTCTCCCCCGAAGCGAAGTAGCTTCTTCTGATTTTCACTGAAATAACCTGCTTTCACCATCTTGGAAAGATCAGCCTTTGAAACAGTCGACTTTCCGAAATCTAGGTGACTGGGCTTGCTGGGCATGGCAATACGGTAGTCATCTTCGGGATCAGTCCCTTCAATGTTTTCTTCTTCTCCTTCGGCAGTTGTCGGGTTTGCTTCAGCAGCAGGCATTTCTTCCGCAGTCACCAGTCCGGAACGCTGCATCGCTTCGGAGATGGGCACAGTATTCGAACCTTCGGCTTCGTCTCCTTCACGTGCAACTCTGGCAGTAGATCGTACTCTGGCCATTTGATTCTGAATTTGGGGAAGTTAGATACTTTTTCTTTTTCCTTTTCTCCCGAAGCCTTTCTTTCTGACGAAGCAGACATCGAGATGGACCTTCGTTCGATTCTGAGAATCAAGCTTCGGCTATAGTTAAAAATTTTGGCAGCAAAACAGTGCAAATAGCAATGAATGCTGTGGTAACTTCACACCTACTCGTCTGTTTATATAGTGCTGCAGGTAAGAAGGCGAAGCGGCAGGATTTTTACACCAGGCGGGCAGTCACTTGTACTCGCTGTGCAGTGGACCGCAAAGATCAAACAGTAACTCTGCAAGGTGGGCCTGGCACACGCTCGGAAACCGGATCGTTTCTCAGCAACGAGCTCAGGGAAGGTGTTTTTTGGACCTTCGGCTTCCCGAAGCTGAAGAGGCTTTTTTCACGGGTCAAGCTCGTTACGAAAAACGATCTAGCACCGCGAAAGGGGCTACTGTTGGGGTCATGCTTCGTTGCGCCGAAGGTCTTGCACGAAGAAGCAGCTTCGGCTGAAGTTGTCCCCAGGAGATGGCCGAAGGTTCCTTTTCATGGAGCTTCGGCGTTACAAACCGACATAAAGATAGAATGACCTTTTTATCCATAGGGGTCTGAGTCAATGTTGTAAACTTTTGTAAGGGGCATAATTGTAATTTGTCACAGGCTGTGATCTGTATCTATAAATAGATGAACAGTATCTCTGTACTGTTCACGGGAACCTGCCATTTTCTTTCGCATCACACCTGTACTTTTGCTTTCCACAGGACCAAAGGTACATTTTTAATTCGAAGTCATTTATATTTGTTCATGATAATAAAAATGGAGATGATTCTATGATAATATTTAGATGTTTATTTCATACCTTATGATCTGTATGAATACTTCGCTCCTTGCTATTATGTTTACGAAGGTACGTCCTTCGTAACCTTCGTCCGAAATTCCTTATATCCCGAAAGGATATAATGTCTTGTAGGACGAAGGACTTTAACCCTTAACATTTTCTATGTTGCCTTGTTCTTAATTCTTAGCATTTGAGAACAAGCCCCCAACACTATACTATGTATGTATTGTGTTGATGCGAGTAGACGAGCAAGCCACTGTGGATTCTGAGGTTCAACAAGTAGAGATAGCTGAGCAGGAGCTCATTGAAGGCAAGTTGTGCCCTTGATCACTTCTTTTACCCATTCATGTTCTTATTCATAATGATCTGCATAGGATAATTTTGCTGGGACCCAATAGGATGCCCTAGATTTTGACTATCTTTATACCTTGCTTCACCACTGGTTTTACTACTAAAGTTTTGGGTAGTACATGCTATTGCTTTATGTGGATTTGGGTATAGAGATATTCATCACTCATTGTTATACTATTTATTGTTATCTGTTTTATTCTTCCTTGTTCATGTTAAGATCATTATGTTAATGGGAACATGGAGAACCACCCGGGAAAACAGTGCTACCACAAGGGTTTAATGGGACGCCCTTGGCTGATTAACTAGGAAAGCTAGGGGAGGGCTACCTTACCCGAAAGGGGCAAGGGCAGTAGGGGAGAGGTCAGTGTAGGGAGGTCCCTGGTTGATTTTGCTGCGATGGCGGTCAACCAGGAACCCTGCACTGGATCTTCCCATAACTGTAGCGGGTAGTCTGAAGCTAGTGGAACTTTGTAAAGGCCTCGTAGTGTTACCCTGCCTCGCCTCCTCGGTAGAGGTGTATGGGATTGGCCATCTCTTGGCAGATGGGTAACATGACTTGTGGGTAAAGATGCGCAACCTCTGCAGAGTGTAAAACTAGTATACTAGCCGTGCTCACGGTCAAGAGCGGCTCGGACACTCACATGATTAATTATGGAACTTAAATTCAATTTGACATTTGCATCGCATTTGGGATTATTTTACTATTACTGTTCTTTATTATTATTAAGGTTTGGTATTTACTTACACTTAGTAATTGCTAATAAAATTTTGACCAACTTATAAAAGCAATGCTTAGCCTCAGCCTCTATTTCATTGATCAGCCTTACACTACATGAACTCCCACCTTTGGTGAGTTCGTGCCACATTATTCCCCACGACTTGTTGAGCTATGAACGTATGTGAGCTCACTCTTGCTGTCTCACACCCCCCCCCCACAGGAGAAGAACAGGTGGTTCAGGAGGAGCCTCAAGGCGAGGAGTATGATCTGATCTAGGTGGCGTTTCTCAGTCGACATTGGCGCCGACGATCCTTAGTTCGTTTTATATTTATCTTTAATTTGTAATAAGACTTCCGCTATGTAATAATTACTCTGATGTTTTATGACATTTATCTCTATACACTCTGTTATTATATATGTTGTCTTCTTGGCGCATGTATGAGTTGCACCTGGCTTTGTTCCTTAAAGCCGGGTGTTACAGAAGTGGTATCAAAGCAAATGTTGACTGTAGGACGAAACCTAGATAGAAATGGACAAAACCATTACCTACTTATCCTACTCTGATTCATTCTATACTTATCTCACTCTGATTCTTCCTATACTTATCTTGATCTTGTCTCACCTTCTACTGTTCTACTCTGATCATTCTTACCTTTTCTACTCTAAGACAAGATGGATTTCAAACCTTGGAATCCCTACCCCTATGACATTTTTAAGAGATAGGAAGCCTAAGACAAAATTAAAACTATTTTCTCTATTAAAAATATATTGGTTGATTGTTCTGATGATCAATGTCTGATTTGCTTCTTTGATTGATTGAAATAGTTTAGATGGGCATTTTAGCATGTACCGCTATAAGGTATTGTATTAGCTTTAGTAGGTGACGCACTAATCTACTTAGCTAATAAGTCCCCCAAAGTAACATGATTGTAATTACTGCCTTGCCTATTGCTCTTTCTTACCTTATGTATCTAACTCAGATGGTCAATACCAGGAAAGGAAAGATTATCACACAACAGCAAACAGAGATGAATCCTCCAAATCCTCCACCTGTTGAAACCGATCAAGTGATTGCAACCCAAAGGCTGGTAATACAGCAATTGACAGACATGATGACCGAAATGCAAAACCAGATAAGACAAGAACGCGAGGAAATACGTCAGGCCCGTCTGGAGATACATCAAGAAATAAGGCAATCACGGTTGGAGAGACAACGACAAGAGCAACCACCATCTCCACCACCACCAGCTCCACCAAGCTACATAAACATATATGTAAATTACTACTATTTGTAGGATCTACATGTTCCTTTAGTTAGTATTAGGTATGATACCATTTTAGGAGGAATAAAAAGGTCTATTTGACCCCATGTGTCGCTAATAAAATTATGCGTCATGCTGAGATTTTGGTTTGGGCATATGTGTTGGACAATATGAGAAAACCCATGAGAGTAATTACATCTAAAGGGCCTGTTGTGGCGAATCAAATAACACGTAGATTGACATTGACCATTATGGGTAGAGAATTTGGAGTTACTGCTATAATATTGGAGCCAAGCACTATAGACATGATCTTTGGTATGTTATGGTTAAGAAAGGCAAAGACAGTATATACACGGTGCTAAGGGAACCGTAGGACTCACCAGTTCTAAAAGACAAAGTTTTGAAGTTGAAGTTGCAGTAACTACCACCATCAGACTAGCGGCATTCTTAGTAGATGAGAAGTTTTTGGGTGACAACATCTGGGTGGTTAAGGATTTTTCGGAATGTCTTTCTAGAAGAGTTACCAGGGATGCCACCTGATAGAGAAGTTGAGTTTGTTATTGATCTCTTACCTGGAACCGCCCCTATTTCTAAACGGCCATATAGGATGTCCGTAGAGGAGTTGAAGGAACTCAAGAAGCACTTAACGGTTACGGAGGCTGAGTACATTCGTTCGGATTCTTCACCTTGTGGAGCGCCAGTTCTATTTGTACAGAAGAAAGGAGGATTGCAAGGGATGTGCGTGGATTATGGGTCACTTAACAATGTCAGTATGAAGAACAAGTGTCCATTACCTCGTATTGAGGATTTATTCAGATGAGAGGTGTCGAAGATTGACCTCCGACCGGGTTATCACCAAATGAAGATTAGGCCATCGGATATTCCCAAGCCGAATGTCTCGACCCGATATGGTTTATATGAGTTTACCGTTATGTTATTTGGACCAACTAATGCACCAACCTATTTTATGGATCTGAAGAATAAGGTGTCTATGGAGTATTTGGACAGTTTCGTCGTAGTATTTATCGACGATATTTTTGTTTCAAGAGTGATAGTGATCATGAGGAACATCTATGATTGGTACTACAGAAGCGACGAGATAATCAACTCTACGCCGAGTACAGTAAATACGAGTTTTAGATTGACGAGGTGCCTTTTCTTGGACATATAATTTCTAATGGAGGAATTTCAGTGGATCCTGCTAAAGTCAAGGAGATAGTGGTGCGGAGCATACCCACTACAGTTACTGAGATTCGGAGTTTCTTGGGACTCGCAGGATATTATCGGAGATTTATTGAAGGGTTCTCTAAGATTGCTAAGACTATGACCTCGCTTCTGGAGAAGGGAAGAGAGTTCAAGTGGGACGATAAGTGCCAAGATAGCTTTGATCAATTAAAGAGGTTGATGTCGCCACCAGTGTTGGTTATGACAGATCTACAGAAAGGATTTGACATTTATTGTGATGCATGTGGCCAAGGCTTAAGATGTGTGCTCATGCAGGAAGGACATGTGATTGCTTACGCTTCTCGTCAGTTACGCAAACATGAGTTGAACTACCCCACGCATGACTTAGAAATGGCAGCCGTTGTGCATGCACTAAAGATATGGAGACATTGTGTCATGGGAACTAAGTGCCAAGTGTACACGGATCATAAGAGTTTGAAGCATATATTCACTCAGAAGGATCTCAACCTTAGGCAACACCGTTGGATGGAGCTTATTAAGGATTATGAATTGGAGATTCACTATCACCCGAGCAAGGCAAATTTGGTTACAGATGCCTTGAGTCGAAAGGAGCATGTTCATTTAGCTGCTGTTGCCCAGCTACTCGATGAGATTGTTGAGGATTTCAGGAGACTTAACCTGGGGATAGTTGATCATACTGAAGGAGTTATTATTGATGCGGAACCTACCTTGGAGCAAGAAATCCGCAAAGGACAAATTGGTGATACTAAGATACAAGAGATGTGTTCCGGAGATTGAAAGCCTTCATGAGACTATTTTAAAGGAGGCCCATGACTTGGATTATTCTATTCATCCTGATAATACTAAGATGTATCAGGATTTGAAGCAGAAGTACTGGTGGTATGGATTGAAGGGAGATGTGGCTATGTGCGAGGTGTGTCAAAGAGTTAAGGCCTAACACCAAAGACAAGCTGGACTATTATACCCATTGAGGATGCTCGAATGGAAGTGTATGGATTTCATTACTGGATTGCCTCGCACCCCAAAAGGATATGGATCGATATGGGTTATTGTGGATAGATTGACTAAAGTGGCTCATTTCGTTCCTGTCAAGACTACTTATAAAGGCTCTCAACTGGTAGAGTTATATATGGTTCAGATTGTGTGTTTACATGGAGTGCCAAAGAGGATCGTTTCGGATAAAGAATCATAGTTTACCCCCAGATTTTGGAAAAGTTTTCATGAGAATATGGATGTGAAGTTGAATTTTAGTTCGGCCATCCTCAGACCGAAAGGACTAATCAAGTATTGGAAGATATGTTGAGAGTTTGTGTCCTTCAGCATGGTAGTAGTTGGGACAAGAGTCTACCTTATGCTGTGTTCTCATAATAGTTACCAGGCCAGTCTGAAGATGTCACCGTTCGAGGCTCTATATGGCAGGAAATACATGACTCCTCTATATTGGGATCAGACTAGAGGAAGACCACTGGAGTTTGAGGAAAGAAATCATGTGTGCCTCAAGGTGTCACCACTTCGTGGAATGAGGAGATTTAAAGTTAAGGGCAAATTGTCCCCTCGCTTCATTGGACCATGCAGAGTTTTTAGGCGAGTTGGAGAGATGGCCTATCAACTCGAGCTACCTGATAATCTATCTGATGTGCATAATGTATTTCATGTGTCTCAACTTAAGAAGTGTCTCCGTGTCCCTGAGGAACAGTTATCAATGGAAGAGCTAAGTGTTCAGGGTGATTTGACTTACACGGAGTATCCTATCGAGATTCTTGACACAATGACTCGAGTTACAAGAAATAAGGTTATAAAGATGTGCAAAGTGCAATGGAGTCACCACGGTGAAGATGAAGCAACTTGGGAAAGAGAAGAAGAGCTTCGAATAAATTTTCCCCATCTTTTCCTTAGTCCTTCCTAAATCTCGAGGACGAGATTATTTTTAAGGGGGGTAGGATTTGTAATACCCAAATGGCAAGAGTAGTGGAATGTCCAAGAATTGAGGAATATAAAGGGTTTAATTGACCACTTGTGTTATTATTTCCATTTTTTTGCATATTTCAAATCATGGAATTATCCTTGGCTAACAATAAATGTACTAAATAAAAGAATGGTGCATCATGCTGAGGTTTCATTGTGTGTGCATTTTTTTTGTGACAATGTAAAAATAAATAAAAAAAAATTTAAAACCCAAATTTGGAGATTTGACCCTAATTTGCAAATTGGAGTTTAGAATAGAGGAAGAAAAAGGTTATACAAGAGATAAATATATAAACATATAAAAATATATATATAATATAGTTAAACCATCCATATTATTGGGTTCAGTTTGTACATTCAAAACGAATATGAGTTCACATTGAAAGTTGGATTCAAATTTGAATTTGAAATCCAAAAGGAGAAAAGGAAATCAGAAAAAGGATAAAAAAAAGAAGAAAGATGGCCACACGTGTGGGCCGATTTCTCACTCCCTGGCCCAACTAACACCTACCGCCCAGCCCAAACCCCCCTTGGTGCCGACACCCTTACCCCACGCGTCAGCCGCCCATCGCGCGCCTCCTCACTGACGGGTGGGCCGGCCTCGTCAGCACCATCCCCATCCGGCCGTGCGACCGCTCCGCCACTCTCACGTGGGGCCCAGAAGTCAGTGTCGTCGTCTTCTACGCCGCAACCACACCTCCCGACGACTTCGCCGTAGATCCCGTGGGCGCCGGACTCCGTCAGCGTCCCGGTAGAATCGGCAGCAGCCGTTGCGCCTTGACCCTTGGACCCGCGCGTGATATATAGAGACAAGGACGCCTCGGTTGTGCCCCTTTTTGCATGCCGAACGAGCTCGCCGTAACGAACCCAGTCGCCATTGCCGTGCCGAGAGAGAGAGAAAGGAGAGAGGAGAGAAATAGTACGCCGTCCGTCTACCTGGGGTCGGGGGAAATCTCGACGTGTGAAGCGGCCGGTGGCGGGTGCTTCATCGTCGGCGTTGAAGAATCGCCGTCGCGCAGGCAACTTCTGGTGCAGCCTCCAAAGATCGGTGAGTTGCTGTTTATTTACAGCTCGGATTGTGAGTTCGTCGCGGTCCTAGCTCGGGGTAGAGGGAAAATAAACTCGACATGGTGGCCGGAATGGCGGATCACGGTTTACCGACGGGGACTTCGCCGTGGGATCGCTCAATGATCTCCTATGGAGATCACCGTTGTCTGTCTGTCGTGAGGTAGGAGACGGGTTCTTAACCGTTGATCTGTGACGAACGGCTAGGATCAGATTAGACGTACCGGTTGGACATGTGGTCATCTCAACCGTCGATCGGCTAATGAGCGCATGAGAGTAGATCGTAGGATTTTTAAATCAGATCCATCGATGGGCGATCCGATGGCTGGAATCACCTATAGGTTAGGCGGGCAGTGGATCTAATATGATCCGTCAGATGGGATCGGACGGCCGAGATCTTGTGATACCCCTTCGCCTTGGCATTTATGCTAAAGAGCCCTCGGGTTTCAGTAAAATAAACCCGCCGTCCCATTGCATAGTGTTCTGGGTCTCAGGGTCTTTTGCGCCTGGGCCCCTGCTGTTCTCAGATTTTGACGCCTAGTCCAGACAGTGAGAAAACTTATAAAATAATTTAGAAAATAGATTTTTATGTGTAAAAATAATCCTAGAACTTGTTTAATCCATAGAAAATCCATTTTTAGTCCAAATTGATCCATTCCACTTTCTAAATTTTTGTAATAATATTGTCTACTCATTAGTGCCTCTGTTCTGACATGACAAACACATTAAAATTATTCTTTCACTTAACCTTGTATTAAGCACATAAAATCTTCAGAAATTCATAACTTAAAATCTATAAATCCAAATTTAATAATTCCAGTTCCTGTGATCATAATTTAATGTCTAGTTTATTACTGTATATTCCATTTGCATGTTTGATGTGATGTTAATTTATGCTATACTATGTATGTATTGTGTTGATGCGAGTAGACGAGCAAGCCACTGTGGATTCTGTGGTTCAACAAGTAGAGATAGCTGAGCAGGAGCTCATTGAAGGCAAGTTGTGCCCTTGATCACTTCTTTTACCCATTCATGTTCTTATTCATAATGATCTGCATAGGATAATTTTTCTGGGACCCAATAGGATGCCCTAGATTTTGACTATCTTTATACCTTGCTTCACCACTGGTTTTACTACTAAAGTTTTGGGTAGTACATGCTATTGCTTTATGTGGATTTGGGTATAGAGATATTCATCACTCATTGTTATACTATTTATTGTTATCTGTTTTATTCTTCCTTGTTCATGTTAAGATCATTATGTTAATGGGAACATGGAGAACCACCCGGGAAAACAGTGCTACCACAAGGGTTTAATGGGACGCCCTTGGCTGATTAACTAGGAAAGCTAGGGGAGGGCTACCTTACCCGAAAGGGGCAAGGGCAGTAGGGGAGAGGTCAGTGTAGGGAGGTCCCTGGTTGATTTTGCTGCGATGGCGGTCAACCAGGAACCCTGCACTGGATCTTCCCATAAACTGTAGCGGGTAGTCTGAAGCTAGTGGAACTTAGTAAAGGCCTCGTAGTGTTACCCTGCCTCGCCTCCTCGGTAGAGGTGTATGGGATTGGCCATCTCTTGGCAGATGGGTAACATGACTTGTGGGTAAAGATGCGCAACCTCTGCAGAGTGTAAAACTAGTATACTAGCCGTGCTCACGGTCAAGAGCGGCTCGGACACTCACATGATTAATTATGGAACTTAAATTCAATTTGACATTTGCATCGCATTTGGGATTATTTTACTATTACTGTTCTTTATTATTATTAAGGTTTGGTATTTACTTACACTTAGTAATTGCTAATAAAATTTTGACCAACTTATAAAAGCAATGCTTAGCCTCAGCCTCTATTTCATTGATCAGCCTTACACTACATGAACTCCCACCTTTGGTGAGTTCGTGCCACATTATTCCCCACGACTTGTTGAGCTATGAACGTATGTGAGCTCACTCTTGCTGTCTCACACCCCCCCCCCACAGGAGAAGAACAGGTGGTTCAGGAGGAGCCTCAAGGCGAGGAGTATGATCTGATCTAGGTGGCGTTTCTCAGTCGACATTGGCGCCGACGATCCTTAGTTCGTTTTATATTTATCTTTAATTTGTAATAAGACTTCCGCTATGTAATAATTACTCTGATGTTTTATGACATTTATCTCTATACACTCTGTTATTATATATGTTGTCTTCTTGGCGCATGTATGAGTTGCACCTGGCTTTGTTCCTTAAAGCCGGGTGTTACAATTACCAAGCTGCACGAAGGATGGTGCACAGCCGAAGCTATGCGCAGAAAGCTTCGTCGCGATAGCAGAAAGGGGGGAACCGACTTAAAGATAAAAAGACTACTTGGGCCTTAATAGATTCCCATAAGTCATTAGCAAATGTAATGGACATGAATGTAATTTTGCATGGGCTGCGTCCCACGCCTATAAATAGGTGAACAGTACTCCCGTACTGTTCACGCTGACTTGGCATTTGCTTTTTGCGTCACGCTTGTACTTTTTGCCTTCCCTCAAGACCGAAGGTACATTTGTAGTTTGAAATCATTTCTGTTTTTACATGATAGTAAAATAGAAATGATTCTGTGATAATGTTTAAATATTTATATTATATCTCATCCTTTATATGAATCCTTCGTCATTACTTGTTGTACCTACGAAGGTATGTCTCTCGTAACCTTCGTCCGAAATTTATTATTTCCCAAAGGGGCATAATGTTTCGAAGGACGAAGGACTTTAACATTTAACACTTTTTATGTTGCCTTGTTCTTAACTCTTAGCATTTGAGAACAAGTCCCCAACATTGGCGCCCACCGTCTGTGATAATGTTTAAATATTTATATTATATCTCATCCTTTATATGAATCCTTCGTCATTACTTGTTGTACCTACGAAGGTATGTCTCTCGTAACCTTCATCCAAAATTTATTATTTCCCAAAGGGGCATAATGTTTCGAAGGACGAAGGACTTTAACATTTAACACTTTTTATGTTGCCTTGTTCTTAACTCTTAGCATTTGAGAACAAGTCCCCAACAACTGTCAATTTATAGACATAGGTGTCACTGTCTTTAGAAGAAGCGATGATTCAATAGCATTTAAGGGAGTGTTAGAGGGTCAGCTATATTTAGTTGATTTAATGAGAAAAGCTGAACTTAACACTTGCTTAATTGCTAAGACTAACATGGGTAGGCTCTAGCATCGCCGACTAGCCCATGTTGGAATGAAGAATCTTCGTAAGCTTCTAAAGGAGAGCACATTTTAGGACTAACAAATGTTCATTTTGAGAAAGACAGGATTTGTAGCGCATGTCAAGCAGGAAAGCAAGTTAGAGTCCATCATCCACATAAGAACATAATGACGACTGACAGGCCGCTCGAGCTACTCCACATGGACCTATTCGGCCCGATCGCTTACATAAGCATCGACATGAGTAAGTATTGTCTAGTTATTGTGGATGATTATTCTCGCTTCACTTGGGTGTTCTTTTTGCAGGAAAAATCACAAACCCAAGATACCTTGAAAGGATTCTTGAGATGGGCTCAAAATGAGTTCGGATTAAGGATAAAAAAGATAAGAAGTGATAATGGAACGGAGTTCAAGAATTCTCAAATTGAAGGATTTCTTGAGGAGGAGGGCATCAAGCATGAGTTCTCTTCTCCCTACACACCTCAACAAAATGGTGTAGTGGAGAGAAAGAATAGAACTCTACTGGACATGGCAAGAACCATGCTTGATGAGTACAAGACACCGGACCGGTTTTGGGCCGAGGCGATTAACACCGTCTGCTACTCCATTAACCGGTTATATCTTCATCGAATCCTCAAGAAGACATCATATGAACTCCTCACTGGTAAAAAAACCCAATGTTTCATATTTTATAGTCTTTGGAAGCAAATGTTTTATTCTTATTAAAAGAGGTAGAAGTTCTAAATTTGCTCCTAAGGTTGTAGAAGGCTTTTTACTAGGATATGACTCAAACACAAGGGCATATAGAGTCTTCAACAAATCCACTCGATTAGTTAAAGTTTCTTGTGACATTGTGTTTGATGAAACTAATGGCTCCCAAGTGGAGCAAGTTGATCTTGATGAATTAGATGATGAAGAGGCTCCATGTGTCGCGCTAAGGAACATGTCCATTGGGGATGTGTTTCCTAAGGAATCCAAAGAGCCCACACAAGCACAAGATCAACCATCATCTTTCATTCAAGCATCTCCACCAACTCAAGACGAGGATCAAGCTCAAAATGATGAAGATGAAGATCAAGAGGATGAGCCACCTCAAGAGGAGAACATTGATCAAGGGGAGATGAAGATAATGAAAACAAGGAAGATGATCAAGAAATTCAGGGTCAAAGACCGCAACACCCAAGAGTCCACCAAGCAATTCAAAGAGATCACCCCATCAACTCCATCCTTGGTGACATTCGTAATGGGGTAACCACTAGATCTCAAGTTGCACATTTTTGTGAACATTACTCTTTTCTGTCCTCTATTGAGCCATACAGGGTGGAGGATGCACTAAGAGATCCGGATTGGGTAGTGGCTATGCAAGAGGAGCTCAACAACTTCATAAGGAATGAGGTATGGCATTTAGTTCCACGTCCTAATCAAAACGTTGTAGGAACCAAGTGGGTATTCCGCAACAAGCAAGATAAGCATGGTGTGGTAACAAGAAACAAAGCCCGACTTGTGGCCAAAGGTTATTCACAAGTCAAAGGTTTGGACTTTGATGAAACTTATGCACCCATAGCTAGGCTTGAGTCAATTTGTATATTACTTGCCTATGCTACTTACCATGGCTTCAAGCTTTATCAAATGGACGTGAAGAGTGCCTTCCTAAATGGACCCATCAAGGAAGAGGTCTATGTTGAGCAACCTCCCGGCTTTGAAGATAGTGAGTATCCTAACCATGTGTATAAACTCTTAAAGGCACTTTATGGGCTCAAGCAAGCCCCAAGAGCATGGTATGAATGCCTGCGAGATTTCCTTATCACTAATGGCTTCAAAGTCGGTAAAGTCGATCCTACTCTCTTTACTAAGACTGTTGCAAAAGATTTGTTTGTATGCCAAATTTATATTGATGATATTATATTTGGGTCTACTAACAAGTCAACTTGTGAAGAGTTTAGTAGGATCATGATACATAAATTCGAGATGTCAATGCTAGGGGAGTAGAAGTATTTCCTAGGATTTCAAATTAAGCAACTCCAAGATGGCACCTTCATCAGCTAAACAAAGTACATTCAAGACTGTGACAGAACCTCCCAAGTAATTAGGCCCACCTACAGTTGTCCTTGTCCAACGGACCTCAGACAACCCTATAGGTGCCCCTGAACTACTTGACAAGCTCGGTATCTTTCCTTACCTTTCCAGGAACGTCTCACCTGTCTTGCAGACATTACAGAACATCGGAGATAAAGAAATGCGGAAGCGATTACATAACTTACATTTATTAAAAGTAAGATCAGGTTGTTTATTACAGACCAGGAATATAAACGAGTGCAGAGTAATATTATTACACATACCAAGGGAGGTAAAAACTCCTCCCGACAGTTATCACACAAAAGTCTTAATGGAGGATCCTTTCCTCCCACGCTTCACTCTTGCTTATCTTCATTAGGAACCACCTTGGTACAGAAGCAACAGAAATCTGTTACTTCCTCACCTAAAAACAACGAGGGAATAAACCCTGAGTATGGAATTACTCAGCAAGTCTTACGCGACTAAGGAAAAGACTCTCAAGGGTATGCTGGATAAATAGGAATCAAGGAGAGGCTTTAGCAAGAATCAACTTTAGATACTTTGGCAGAAATAGCTTACTAAGGTGAGTCCTTACTTTCAATATTTTAACGCCAGATTGAATATTAATAGACACTGTTTGCATCTAGTCTAATTACATTATCTCATCAATACAACATCCTTTTTATTCATAATGTTCACATCCTGACTTAGGTTGCAGGGAAGTGATCAAGTCTTCATAACCGCGAAGGTACGGCGATCCGAATCGATTATACTCAGCTGAGGATCTCCAATCACACGACATATGTAGCACTTAACCCTTGCATATGTCAACCCGCCACCTGGGTTCTTAAGACCAGATCAGGTTCACGCAAACCGAGAGCACAGATACACCACCGTCTAGCCTCTTGCCACGGTGGGTACACGCTACTCCCGCCACCGCTCCACGCCCATTTCGTGTTATCTTATTCTGGCCTTAGTCTGCCCGAGGCAAGGCTTACCCATGACGAGGCATGTGACCAGTTAAAGGGTCCTCGATCAGCACGCCTACATACACATTCAATCCTTAATCAACCTGGGTAGAACATCACCCGTTCCTAACCCAAGTTTCGATTTAAGTACTTCCATCCTTAGGATTGTTTCTGTTCCTTAGGATGAAAAGAGCATCACAGGGAACTTTGCAGTAAGATTCCACCATGCTCTTAATGAAAGTATTCTTGCAGGTAGAAGTCATCTTTCCTCAGGATAACCCCTGAGCTAGGCAGTATAGCAAAAGACAACCTCTATCCACAAGATCTAAGCAGGGCTAAGCATTTTTGTAAATCGAATTTTGATACTTCACCAGAAGTATCCATAAAGGTATGGATATCAAGGAAAGCAATGCATTCAAAGGTTCCAAGCAATTCCTATGAACTTAATGCACATTTCACTTGACTTAAAGTGTGCGAAAAGTATTTAAAAACACAAGGAAAGGGGTTGCATGCACCGGGGCTTGCCTTCGTTAACAGGTGAGTCTGGCTCGGATCCACAAATATCAAAGTAGAAGCAGTTGCCTGCTTGAGAATCCGAGGGTGGTGGTGTCCTCTCTTCGGTGACTTCTACTTCTTCTTCACGTTCTAATCATAACCATACAGATGTATAAGAATGGATGCCATGGGATGCTCATGAGGGTGCAAGGATAATATAAACTTATTATCTAAGTCTTGAATACAATTTTCCTTCACGGAACTCTGAGAACTTAGGGTTTCCGGAGTTAGTAAAGGAGTTCATAGAGCAGGGGTGGGGGTTTTGGGTTCTAGGTATCAAACAAGGTCCAAATCAACCCAACTTCTACCCAAGGCTTCTAAATAATATGAGGAACTTATATAAAAATTTTGAGCATTTTTGGGATTACCATTTATCTTTTAAATATCCAAAACTACTACTTTTAACTACTTTAAATGCCTTAAAATTCCTTATTTAACCCAAAAATCACAAAACTATTTTTATTAAATTCTAAGAAAAATAAGGAACCTAGGAAAATTGGTTCCATAATTTTACCATTTTTCTACATTTTTTATAATTGTTTTGGCTCTGGAGTAAAAAGAAAAAGAAAAATTTAGGAATAGTACTGGGCAACATCTGGCCCAGACGGCCCAGTACCCAGGGAAAACGCGCGCGTGCGCCCGCGCCCTGGCGGCTTTGCAAAAAGGGCCTTGAGTTTCAGAACAACCCGAAGTAGATCCGTAGCACTATTCACTGAGTCGCTGACGCTTTACACCGAGCCCCCTTGGTTTCTAATTCTTTGCACGCCCACGTCCCCGACGACGGCAGCGCGGGGAGCACTCCGGCGAGCACCTGTACCGGCCGATTGGGGCCACGGCTGGATTCTCCGAGCAACAGACACCAAAGTGGGTCTACCCCGAGTATTTCCCCCAACCCAATTGCACAAATGGCGACCTATTAAGCTCTGTCCGCGTGAACCGAATAGGTGGCGGACAGATGAATGCATTCCCGGTGATCTAGAGCTATTCCGTCCCAATTGGCGGTTCGGCCAGCATCACTAAGTGACAAGAGTGCTCGAACAAAGGAGAAGGAGGGATGAACTAACCTAGAATGGGCTGGCCGCGGTGAGCTTGATTCTACGGTGGCGGAAACCCAATTTGGGGCGAACGTGAAATTCCCGAGCTCCGGCGAACGATCGTGGCTAATTGGCGGTGGCTGGTTAGCTGATGACCCTACGGAGCTAGTCACGGGCTCAATTTATAGGGAGGACGGGCGGTGGCCGCGAATTTTGGACGAGACACACGGCGGTCGGGAGTGAGGAAGAACACTGGGCGCGGTGAATACGTGTCCAGAGGCGTGGCGGTTGTTCCGGCGATCAACGGTGAGCAGGGGTAAGTCGTGGCGATGCAGTGGAAAGGGTAAACACGCGGCACAAGGCCGGAGGGCGGCGGTCACCGGCGTTTCCACGGCGGCGCAGGCAGACTGCCCACGTCGCAGGGACAAGAATCACGGCGATAAGCTCTGATGGGTGGTCCTAACCACTCCTCCCCGCGAGATCTTTACTTCACCGAGGTTATCTCCCCGCCAGCGAACACAAATCCCAACGACGGCGTGAATCACGGCGTGTGGGTCGTCGGCGGTGAAGGGGAAAGAGAGGTATCTCCTGCAGTTACTGTACCATGGGAAAGGCTGATTCAGTCGCCTGACAGGCAGATTTTGGGTCTCATTTCCTCGCAGATCTTTATGGCAACGTGATCCACACTCTGCAGCAAATTTGTAGAGTAATATACCATCTACAAATTTGTTATGGGAATCATACCCAAACTTGCACGGGATCATGTTTAAATCCAAGTCCAAAGTTAGTTCTGTTTCACTGAAGTTCTGAATTTCAGAATTCCACCAGCCTGACAGTCCAACTTTGGTCTTAATTATCTCTAAATTTCTCTTAACAACTATGCTTTCCTTCTTAAGCAAAGTTGTTCTCCTATGTTTGGTCTTCAACTTTGATGTGGTCACTTTGGGCAAAAACCCTATATTTCAAAAGATACAGGGCTCCAAAGTTGAGCCAAAACTCTGAAATTTCAGACTTAGAATAGAATCCTATTTGGGGTCCATTTTGCATTTAAGTCCAAAATCCAATGTTTGGCTTTCAAGTCCACATATTTGTGAACCAAATGACTTAAAATACTTATTTTACTTGGTTTTTGCACTTTAGCCCAAAAGTGGACTAATTTTGCACATAGGTCCCTAGGGTTTGGTTTTAGGGGTTTTCAGGGTTCTAATTGAGATTCTTGATGTCCCAGGGGCATAAATGTGATTCCACTTTGTTTTTGGGGATATTTTATGACTCTTTCCCTAAAGCCTTTAGGTTTTCTCATCTTGGGTTAGGTCTTGCCCCTTTGAGCCTGATTAAGGGTTAGGTCCCCTATACAGGGTCCTATTTGCAAAAACACTTTAAACAATACAACTTGTTTGAAATTTTTACCTAGTGAATGCACTCTAGGTGTATCAAACATATGCAATGTCAATGCTTATGATGCCATGCTCAAGTTTTAGTTACAGTAACACCAGGGGTGTTACAAAGACATACTTAAGAAGTTTGGAATGAAGGATGGCAAACCCATCAAGACACCCATGGGAACCAATGGGCATCTCGACCTCGACACGGGAGGTAAACCCGTAGATCAAAAGGTATACCGGTTCTTACTGGAGGTGGGCGACAATGTTGGGGACTTGTTCTCAAATGCTACGAGTTAAGAACAAGGCAACACAAAATGTTAATGGTTAAAGACCATCGTCCTTCGAAGCATTATCTCCTTTAGGATATAATGATCTTCAGACGAAGGTCATGAAGGACGTATCTTCATCATCTCAGCATATAATAATGAAAGTAGAAGTATATAAAATGGAAAATAACATGAATAATCATAAGATATCATCAGAACATTTTTATTATATTATTATGAATAAACATGAACAATATCAAGTTACATTTGTACCTTCGGCTTGATAGAAGGTAAAAATCCGAGCGTGACGTACAAGTGAATACAAGTCAGCGTGAACAGTACAGGGTTACTATTCACTTATTTATAGGCGCGGGACGCAGCCCGGTCGAAATTACATTTATATCCTTGATAACAAATTACAAATGTGAAACAAACTATTAGGGACTGAACAGTCTTTTCCTTTTTAAGTCGGTGCCGCCCTTTGTCTCAAGGCGCGTCATTGTGCCGAAGCTTTCTTAGTTGTAGCTTCGGCTTGTGCCTTCATGCTTAGTCAATTCGCATATTATACTACCGAAGGTGTTTTTGCTTGGAGGACCTTCGGTGAAGAAGCAGGCCCCCAACAGTAGCCCCTTCGCGGTGCTAGATCGTTTTTCGTAACGAGCTTGATCCGTGAAAAAATCTCAAAGACTTCGTAATGCCGAAGGTCTAAAAAACACCTTCCCTGAGCTCGTTGCCGAGAAACAATTAAAATATTTCAAGTGCCAGGTGGCCCACCGCTCAGCGGGTACGAGCGATCTGGCGATTCACCTTCTAGGCGCCGAATGGTCCACCGTTCAGTGGGTGTGGTCGACTTGGCGATTCACCTTCCCACCTGCAGCACTATATAAACAGATGGGTAGGTGTGGAGTTACCACAACATTCATTGCCATTGCACTGTTGTGCTGTTAAAAATTTTAACCATAGCCGAAACTTTTTCACTGCACTCTCGAGTGGACCATCATTTTGAGTTAGCTTCGTCAAAAAAGAGAACTTCGTCAAAACTACAAAAGACATCAACTTCGTAAAAACCGCAAAAGATCCATTGGATGGCTAGAGTATGCTCGACTGCAAGGGTGACTCGTGAAGGAGAGGAGACCGAGGCCACTGAGACAGCTCCGATTTCTAAAGTCATGAGACAGTCGGGTCTAGTTGTGACAGAGGGAACCATTGACGAAGGTACATCTGCTGCCGAAGCTGAACACGCTGATATTGAAGAAGAAAATGTTGATGAAGAGGATTATAGCATTTTGATCCCATCAAAACCCAGCCACTTAGATTTTGAGAAATCTACTGTGTCTGAAGCCGACGTGCCCATGATGATGAAATTGGGCTACTTTGGAGAAGCTAAAAGGAAGCTTGTTCGTTTTGCCAGAGAAGAAACCACTCCAACGCCGAAGGATGATGAAGTAGTGGTTTTCAAAAGTTTTTCAGAGCAGGACTGCGGTTCCCTCTAAATGAGATGATAGGAGAAGTCTTGAAAATTTTTGAAATTTATCTTCATCAGCTGACCCCTAACGCCATTGTTAGGCTCAGCGTCTTCATCTGGGCCCTTCGAAGCCAAGGGATGAGCCCAGATGCCGAAGCATTCTGCCGGGTACACGAATTACACTATGAGACGAAGGCCAGGGCAAACGGTCTTCATGAAAATTTTGGCTGCTACAATTTTGCATACCGCAAGGATATGAAGGCTCCAGTTCTTAGCTACCGCACCAAATGGCCAACCGGCTGGAAGGGTGAATGGTTTTATATCAAGGCCAATGAGAATAAGAGGGGGAAACTCATGACGATGGTGATGTGCCCATTGTCTTTAAGCTTCGGAATGACCAGAACTTTGTGCAACATGCAGCCAGGGTCAGCATGCCAACTAACCGCAGTGGAATTCAGGGTGGTGGCTGAACAAATCAGCACCAGAGACCTGGTACAAGAATACCTGGCCAACAGGACATCTCCAACGTCAAGTGATTGGGGCATGCCGAAGCTAAAAGGAACAAATAAAAAATATGAACTTGTTTGATTGCCTTATCGTTTTAAGTTCGAGAAACAGTTTAGAGAGCCTTGCCGAGAATGGCTGGAGATGATTGAAACTATGTGTAATGAAATTTTGGGGAATTACACTAAAAAGGAAGACCAATTAATGACAGCAGCCTTCGGCACCCGGCCAAAACGAAGGTTAAACCGTGTAATGGACGCTCTAAAATTTGAATATCCTGATTATGAGCGGCTCAACAAGGGTGCCGAAGGGGCAAAAAGAAAAAGGGTTGTTAGCATTCTGAGCAGACAAGCTGCCAGAATGGTGAAAGAAGATGAGAAGATCTTAAAGATGAGAAAATCCAGTCCCGAGCCGAAGGTGACAGCTTTTAAGAAAAGAAAAGCTAAATCCCTAGAGCCGAAGGTGACTAAAGAGGAAAAGGAGACTCCCTCAACACCTCCAGCTGCCGAAGTGGCAGAAATTTTAAAGGTAATGACTGAATATCTACCTATCAAGCTACTAAGCCCTCTAGGACCGGAACCGACGAAGCTTTTTCAGAAGAAAGAAGAACCTTCGGTCACAAAGAAGGCAGATGGGCTGAAGAAGCGAAGAATTGGTAGCGTAATGCAAGCCATTGAAAATACGCCACCAACGACTTCGGCATCTAGGGTAGCACCTGCTGTAAGCGCCGAGGATGCCGCCGAAGGAAACATATCGGCCAAAGCTGTAGCTGCCGCCGAAGCTAACAACTTGGAGAGTACATTATCTAGGATTGATAAATTTCTATTGGATATGCCTACAGAAGAAACAGTTGCAGCTACGCAATAGGTCATGGCCCTAGTGCCTGACAAAGGAAAGAAAATTGCCGATGCTGCTTCAGAAGAAAAAGATTTCGAGCTTCAGAACCTGATCGGACAAGAACTATCTGAGGCCGAAAAGAAGGAGCTACAGGAATACGACATTTCCTGTGGCTACCAGCCAGGAGCCATGCTCTTTGGCAGAATCGATGAAGAGGCCTTGGGATGTGTTCGTGACCGTACCAGGGTGTAACACCCGATTTTAAGGGACAAAGCCGGGTGCATCTCATACATGCGCCAAAGAAGACAACATATATAATAACAGAGTGTATAGAGATAAATGTCACGATAATCAGAGTATTTATTACATAGCGGAAGACTTACAAAAAAATAAAAGATAAATATAACACGAACTAAGGATCGTCGGCGCCAATGTCAACTGAGAAACGCCACCTAGATCAGATCGAACTCCTCGATACGTGGCTCCTCCTGAACCACCTGTTCTTCTCCTGTGGGGGGTGTGAGACAGCAAGGGTGAGCTCACACATGTTCATCGCTCAACAAGTTGTGGGGAATAATGTGACATGAACTCACCAAAGGTGGGAGTTCATGAAGTGTAAGGCTTATCAACAATAGAGGTTAAAGCTGAGCATTGCTTTTATAAGTTGGTCAAAATTTTATTAGCAGTTACTAAGTGTAAGTGAATACCAAACCATAATAAAATAATAGAACACAATTAATAACAAATCCCATGCAAATGCAAATGACAAATTGAGTTTAGGTTCCATAATTTAATCACCGGAGAGTCCTGAGCCGCTCATGACCGTGAGCTCGGCTAGTATACCAGTTTTACACTCTGCAGAGGTTGTACCCTTTACCCACAAGTCGTATTTCCCATGTCGCCAGGGTTAGCTAGGCCCTTAGACACTACCGAGGTGAATGGCTAGGGATCCACTACGAGGCCTTTACAAAGTTCCACTAGCTTCCAAAAACCCGCTACAGTTTATAGGAAGTTCCAATGCAGGGTTCTTGTCTGACCGCCATCGCAGCAAAATCAACCAAGGACCTCCCTACACTGACCACTCCCCTACTGCCCTTGCCCCTTTCGGGTAAGGTAGTCTTCCACTAGCTTTCCTAGTTAGTTGGCCAAGGGCGTCCCATTAAACCCTTGTGGTGGCACGTGTTTCTCAAGTTAAGCTCCATGTTCCAATTAACAATAACATAATGATCTTGACATGAACATAAATAGAATAACAAAATAACTGGAACATGGATATAATGAAATATTATCCCAAAACCATGTAAAGCAATAGCAAAAACTACCCATGTGATTCAGGGGTAAACAAGGTAGTGAGATAAACAATCTAGGGTGACCTATTGGGTCCCATCAAAATTAAGCCTATGCATGGTAAATGATTATAAAGAACATTATTGGGTAACAAAAGTGAATCAAGGGCACAACTTGCCTGGCACTTGAGATTCCAGGTACCAACTTGCTTTCAGATGACACGTGTCCTCGCGCTAGTCATAGCAATACAAACAAACATGGTATATATAAAATTAACATCACACCAAACATAAGAATATACTGCATAATAATGATCTACGCGACGCTACGAGATCGTGGGATCGAGAACTACTAAGATCGGAGTTACGGATTGTGAGTTATGAATTTCCGAAGTTCGTGTGTGCTTGCTACAAAATTAATTGAGTAATCAATTCTAGTATAGATTTCATGTTAAAAAAGTGTTACCAAGTAGTAGGCAATATTAATACAAAATTGTGGGGACTGGAATGGACTAAAAAGAAGCTAATATGAATTTTCTAGAGATTAAACACTGTTCTGGAATTAAGTTTGTATTAAAAAATCATTTCCTACATTCATTTATCCCATTTTCACCTGGCTCTGGACTGCACACAGATATCTAAAGAGTGCAGGGACCCCGGCGCAAAAACCCCGCAGACTCAGACTACCATCAATGCGGACGGCGGGTTAATTTCTATATTGTGCGGGGTCTCTTTAGTAAAACGCTCGACCGAAAGGGTATCGTCTATTCTCAGCCGTGCGATCACAGATGAAGGGCTAAGATTAAATTGTCCTCGACCCGAAATGGTACGCGCCCAGAGCCGTCGATCAAACAATCAACGACCGGGATTTAAAATGTCGAGATAGACTATTGTGCACTCGATCCCGATCTAACGGACACAATCTAATCTATCCCAACCGACACAGTCCACAATAATCTCAACCGTTCCTACAAGATCGACGGTCCAAGGGCTTCGTCTTCATCCGGCTAGCCACAGGCGGCGGTGCGCACCCCTGTGCGACGGTGGCGCCATTGTGGAGCCGCCCAAACCTACGATACCGAGCTAAGACTTGTTTCCGGTTGGTCCTATACGACACGGGGATTAAAGCGGATCGAGGGAGGCACTAACCTTGGACCGGGCGATAGGAGACCTGGGGATGGTTGTGGCGGCACCACGACGGACCGCGGCCAAGGGAGCTACGCCGAGCTCCACGGATGGCAAAGGCCTGGTGCGCGACACTACGGAGCACGCGAGGGCACCCCACGCTTGGTCTTGAGGGAGCTCACAGGGGGAGGTCGGAGGTGGTAGATGGTGTCACGGAGCATCCAACTTTTCTCTCGGTCGCACACCTACGATCTCTCTCTCACGTTTCGGCTTGCTCGGAGTTCACGGCGGCATGCGGTAATCAAGGCCGGGGCATGGCTTATAACCCCAGGTCGCGGCGTGGTGCGCCCCCTGGAGACCCGGGCGGGATGGCCGAGCTAGCGGCGAGAGTTTTGGTGGGCGACCAGGAAGCAGTTGCATCGGCTGTGAGCTGGGGAACGATCCTGGAGTGTGGGGTCTGCCGGGCGGTTGGGCGGGATTGTCGCAGAATCCGGTGGAGAGGGCGGCGATAAACCTGTCCGCGAGGGCCCACCCGTGTATTCCTTCGTTCGGCGCAGGCTTCGGCGGAGCGAGGAAAACGCGGCGGCGAGCGGAGGAAGGAAACTCTGCCGCAGTGGCCCAGGCGATAGAGAGTGAGCAAGTGGGTGAGAAAAGGAGACTGCGCGCGGGGCCCAACTGGCGGCGTGCTAGGTCGCTGGGCAGATGGTCGATGTCACGCGCGCGTGAGGGGGAGGTACGTAGAGGCTGGCGAGTGGGACCATAGCGCAGCACAGTGAAGAGGATAATTGGGCCGCACGTGAGTGCTAGGTGAATGGGCCGAAAGGAGTTTGGGCCCAAATGCGCAGGATATCCCCTTTTTATTATTTCTTCTATGTTTCCCCCTTTTTTCTCTTTATCTTTTGAATTTCAATTTGAATTCAACTATGAATGTGAATTTTGTACTCAAATTAAAGGTAGATCTTGATCTTACTAGTATGGATAAAGTTTACATTTTTATAAATTTTGTTTTGTATTCTATAGTATTTCTTTTCTTCCTCTCTCTCCATATTTTTAATTTCCACATTTAGGTCTAAATTACCACTTTGAGTATCAATGTCTTTTCTATAGATTTTTTTTATTATTATATGCATACACAAAATAAAATTCTCAGCGTGATGCACATATTGTCTTAGGGTCATTAGTTAATTAATTACTTTTATGGTAATTGTTCACATGTATTAATGAATAAAGGTAACATATATAGGGAAAATAACCTCATTTCTTATGTTCCTACAAATTTGGGTATTACAAGTCCAACCCTGTCACACCCGGCTTTAAGGAACAAAGCCAGGTGCATCTCATACATGCGCCAAGAAGACAACATATATAATAACAGAGTGTATAGAGATAAATGTCATAAAACATCAGAGTATTTATTACATAGCGGAAGACTTATTACAAAATAAAATAATAAAGATAAAACGAACTAAGGATCGTCGGCGCCAATGTCGACTGGGAAACGCCACCTAGATCAGATCGAACTCCTCAGTGTTAGGCGGCTCCTCCTGAACCACCTGCTCTTCTCCTGTGGGGGGGTGTGAGACAGCAAGGGTGAGCTCACACATGATCATAGCTCAACAAGTTGTGGGGAACCAGTGGACACAAACTCACAAAGGTGTGAGTTCATGTGATGTGTAAGGCTAATCAATGATAGGGGTTAAAGCTGAGCATTGCTTTTAAGTAGTTGGTCAAAATTTTATTAGCAATTACTAAGTGTGTAAATACCAAACCATAAGTAAAGTAATAGAACAAAATTAATAACAAACTCATGCATATGCGAATGACAAATTGAATTTAAGTTCCATAATTTAAACATCAGAGAGTCCTGAGCTGCTCATGACCGCGAGCACGGCTAGTATACCAGTTTTACACTCTGCAGAGGTTGTACCCTTTACCCACAAGTCATGCTACCCATCTGCCAAGGGGTCGCGAGTCCCATACACCTCTACCTAGGAAGCGCGGCAGGGCAACACTACGAGGCCTTTACAAAGTTCCACTAGCTTCCGAAAACCCGCTACAGTTTATAGGAAGTTCCAATGCAGGGTTCCTGGCTGACCGCCATCGCAGCAAAATCAACCAGGGACCTCCCTACACTGACCACTCCCCCACTGCCCTTGCCCCTTTCGGGTAAGGTAGTCTTCCACTAGCTTTCCTAATTAGTCAGCCAAGGGCGTCCCATTAAACCCTTGTGGTGGCACGTGTTACTCAAGTTAAGCTCTATGTTCCAATTAACATTAATGATCTCAACATGAACATAAACAGAATAACAAGAATAATTGGAACATAGATATAATAAATGATTATCCCAAAACCATGTAAAGCAATAGCAAACTACCCAGGTGATTCAGGGGTAAACAAGGTAATGTGATAAACAATCTAGGATGACCTATTGGGTCCCATCAAAATTAACCTGTGCATGGATAAGTGATATTAAAGAGCATTATTAGGTAAAAAGTGATCAAGGGCACAACTTGCCTTCAATGAGCTCCTGCTCAGCTATCTCAACCTGCTGCTCTCCAGGATCCTCAGCAACGGGCTCTTCTACTCGCCACAATACAAACAAGCACAGGATACAGGGAAAATTAACATTACACCAAGCACGTAAACCAAATACACAGAGATATTCTACATAATAACATAAAATTCTAGGAACAGGAATCATAATTTTTGGAGTTATAGAATTTAAGTTATACATTTTCAAAGGTTTTATGTGCTTTAAATAAGATTAAGTGATAAATAAATTTCTTACTGTTTTCATGACATAACAGAGGCTCTAGGTGATAAAGAATAAAATTACAAAAATTTAGAAAGTGGAATGGATTAATTTGGAGTTCATATGTATTTTCTATGAATTATCAAAGTTCTAGCAATTATTTTGTATTAAAAATCTATTTAATAATCATTTTCCCTGATTTTATTATGTTCTGGACTGGGCCTCATTTTCTGCAAAGTATAGGGGGCTCGGGGTAAGTATTTCTAGACACAGAGAACAGCGCCCAAGGACGGCGGGTTCTATTTCAAGTAAACCTAGGGTCTCTTAAGCAAAACGCGCGCCGCGAAGGGGTATCTTGTGATCACGGCCGCCCGATCAGATTCTAACGGCCCAGATTAGATCATAACTCCAGGGAACCGGTACGCAGCGTGGCCCCTCAGATCTAGATCTGACGGTGCACAACACGCCATCACCCTTAATCGCTAGCCCCGTCCGATCAACAGCCAACGCTCCAGATCAACTCAAGTGAACAGGTACGCACAGATCCAATCTAGACCGCACGTCCCTAATCCGACGTCCAGGCACTTTCCCCCGACCCAACGGCGCCCCGGCGATGGAGCACAGCTCCCCGCGGCGGCGGAGCTCGCCGGCGTAAGCAAATTCATGGCACCAGTGCGCCATACCCTAATACGCTAGGCGCGGATTGAAATTGAGATGAAGGCAAACCAAGAGAGCGGGTCCTTACCCAAAGTCCGGCGGCGTTTCGGTCGGTCCACGGTGAAGCGCGAATACGCGGCGGCGGAGACAAATTGGGCACCCACTGGTCGGCTACCTGCCCCGGAATCGCCACCGGAGCGGACCAGGGACTCGAGCGAAGCTTTCGGGCCGCACACGGGGCTCCAATTTGGTGCCGAGCACAACCGCCGACGGTGAGGGCGGCAAACTATGGGTTCCTCACAGACGGCGGCACTCTCTCCTACAATGGCGGCTGGAAGGGAAGCACGAGGAGGGGTTGGGTATGCTTTTGAAGCCCGGGCGACGGAGAATCGTGGGGCGAGGTTGGCGCGCGGACTCATCAGCCTGTTCCTGTTTCCCCGGCGGCGGAATCGGTCACGCACGCGCCGCGTCGTATGGAGAAGATGGCGCTGACATCGTGGGTCCCGCGTGCCAGACGGAGAGGAAACAGACAACAGGGAGCAACGCCCGATTGAATGGCCCACTCGTCAGCGAGTTGCACAGTGCGCGCGCGGTGGACGAGGGACTGGCCCGTGGGGCCCGACTGTCGGCGCAGCGGGATAGTTCGGTTGGGCCGCGCGGGTCAAAAGGAGAATTGGGCCGAATGGGTGGTTTTGGGCCCAACAGTAGGATTTCACCTTTTCTTTTATGTTTTATTTTCTGTTTTATTTTATCCTCAATTCTTTTGAACATAAATTTGAATTTGAATATGAGTTTAACCTTTGGGTCAATTATACAAATCCAAACCCTAGTATAATAATCACCGATCTTTATTTACTTATTTTTCTCCGAATTATTTATTAACCTCTCTTTTTCTAATTTCTGGAATTTCTTTTAGATGTCAAATTCCACTTTGGACTTTAATATATTTCCTTTCACATTATTTTATGTTGTCACAAAATGCACACCAAATAAAATTCAGCATGATGCCATGATTTAGTGATATACATTTTTATTAATTTTTTTAAAGGTGGTGTTCACATGTGATGACAAATGAATGCGATACACACATATAAATGAAGGAAAAATACTTTTCTCCTTTTAATATGATCTCTTACAAATTAGGTGTTACAAATCCTACCCCCCTTAAAAATAATCTCGTCCTCGAGATTTAAGAGGAACGAGGGAAAAGGTGGGGAAAATCTATGCGAAGCTCTTCTTCTCTTTCCCAAGTTGCTTCATCTTCACCGTGGTGACTCCATTGCACTTTACACATCTTAATCACCTTATTCCTTGTAACTCGAGTCAAAGTATCCAAAATCTTGATTGGGTATTCCGTGTAAGTTAAATCACCCTGAACACTAAGCTCTTCCATTGGTAACTGTTCCTCAGGGACACGGAGACACTTCTTAAGTTGAGATACGTGGAACACATTATGCACATCCGATAGGGTAGCAGGTAACTCGAGTTGGTATGCCATCTCCCCAACTCGCCTAAAGATCAAGAATGGTCCAATATAGCGAGGGGACAATTTGCCCTTAACTTTGTATCTCCTCATTCCACGAAGTGGTGACACCTTGAGGTACACATAATCTCCTTCTTCAAATTCCAGTGGTCTTCTTCTATTATCAGCATAGCTCTTTTGCCTGGTTTGAGCCACCCTCAAATTCTCTCGAATTATACGGACTTGTTCTTCTGCTTCTTGAATCAGTTCAGGTCCAAAGAACTGCCTCTCTCCAGTCTGATCCCAATACAAAGGAGTCCTGCACTTCCTCCCATATAAAGCTTCAAAAGGTGACATCTTCAGACTGGCCTGATAACTATTATTATATGAGAACTCAGCATATGGTAGACTTTTATCCCAACTTCCTCCATGCTGAAGGGCACAAGCTCTCAACATATCTTCCAAAACTTGGTTTGTCCTTTCAGTCTGTCCATCAGTCTGAGGGTGATAAGCCGTACTGAAATTCAACTTCGTGCTCATGTTCTCATGAAAGCTTCTCCAAAATCTTGAGGTAAACTGTGAACCTCGATCAGACACGATCTTCTTTGGTACTCCATGTAAACACACAATCTGGGCCATATATAACTCTGCTAGCTGAGAACCTTTATAAGTAGTCTTGACAGGAATAAAGTGAGCCACTTTAGTCAATCTATCCACAATCACCCATATAGCATCATATCCTTTCTGGGTGCGAGGCAATCCAGTAATAAAATCCATACCAATCTCTTCCCATTTCCACTCGGGTATCTTCAGTGGATGCAATAGTCCAGCTGGCCTCTGATGTTCAGCCTTAACTCTTTGACATACATCGCACATAGCCACATGTGCGGCTACATCTCTTTTCAGTCCATACCACCAATACTTCCGCTTCAAATCCTGGTACATCTTAGTACTACCAGGATGAATAGAATAATCCGAGTCATGGGCCTCCTTTAAAATAGTCTCTCGAAGGCTTTTAATATCAGGAACACACATCCTGTCCTTGAACCATATAGTGCCCTGCTCATCTTCCGTAAATTCCGGAACTCGACCTTCAGTAATCAGATCCTTAATCTCTTTTATTTTAGCATCACCAATTTGTCCTTTGCGGATCTCTTGCTCCAAAGTAGGTTCCACATCAATAGTAACTCCTTCCGTGTGAGCAACTATTCCCAGGTTAAGTCTCCTGAAATCCTTAACAATCTCATCGGGTAGCTGGGCAACAATAGCTGAATGAACATGCTCCTTGCGACTCAAGGCGTCTGCAACCAAATTCGCCTTGCCCGGTTGATAGTGAATCTCCAAATCATAATCCTTAATAAGCTCCAACCAACGGCGTTGCCTAAGGTTGAGATCCTTCTGAGTGAATATATACTTCAGACTCTTATGATCCGTATATACTTGGCACTTGGTCCCCATGATATAATGTCTCCAAATCTTAAGCGCATGCACAACAGCTGCCAATTCCAAGTCATGAGTGGGGTAGTTCAATTCATGTTTGCGTAACTGACGAGAAGCATATGCAATCACATGTCCTTCCTGCATGAGCACACATCCTAAGCCTTGGCCACATGCATCACAATAGATATCAAATCCTTTCTGTAGGTCTGGCATAACCAATACTGGTGGCGACATCAATCTTTTCTTCAATTGATCAAAGCTGTCTTGACACTTCTCGTCCCACTTAAATTCTCTTCCTTTCTCCAACAGTGAAGTCATAGGCTTAGCAATCTTAGAAAATCCTTCAATAAACCTCCGATAATATCCAGCAAGTCCTAAGAAACTCCGAATCTCAGTAACTGTAGTGGGTACTCTCCATTCCATTATCTCCTTAACCTTAGCAGGATCCACTGCTATTCCTCCATTAGAAATAATATGTCCAAGGAATGGTACCTTGTCAATCCAAAACTCGCACTTGCTGAACTTGGCATATAGCTGGTTATCTCGTAGCTTCTGTAGCACCAACCTCAGATGTTCCTCATGATCGTTATCACTCTGAGAATAAATGAGAATATCGTCGATGAATACCACGACGAATCTGTCCAAATACTCCATAAACACCTTGTTCATCAAGTTCATAAAATAAGCTGGTGCATTGGTTAATCCAAACGACATAACAGTAAACTCATATAATCCATATCGAGTCGAGAAAGCCGTCTTGGGAATATCCGATGGTCTAATCCTCATCTGATGGTATCCTGATCGGAGATCAATCTTCGAAAATACTCTTGCTCCTCTCATCTGATCAAATAAATCCTCAATACGGGGCAACGGATACTTGTTCTTTACCGTAACATCATTAAGAGATCTATAATCCACACACATCCGCTGCGATCCATCCTTCTTCTGTACAAACAAGACCGGCGCTCCCCAAGGTGAGGAACTCGGACGAATGTACCCGGCCTCTTGTAACTCAGTTAACTGCTTCTTAAGTTCCTTCAACTCCTCTACAGACATCCTATATGGCCGTTTAGAAATAGGGGCGGTTCCAGGTAGGAGATCAATAACAAACTCAACTTCTCTATCAGGTGGCATCCCTGGTAACTCCTCTGGAAAGACATCCGGAAAATCTCTAACCACCCGGATGTTGTCACCAACAAACTCCTCAGGTATAAAGAACATTGCACGCATGGATGAGGAGGTTACTGCAATATTAACTTGAAACATTTCTCCTTTAGTGGTAGTGAGTTCTACGGTACCTCTACCACATGCTATAACGGCCTTTGCCTTTCTTAGCCATGACATACCAAGGATCAAATCTATACTGCTTGACTCCAATATTATAGCAGTAGCTCCAAATTCTCTACCCATAATGGTTAATGTCAATCTACGTGTCATTTGATTCGCCTCAACAGGCCCTTTAGGTGTAATTACTATCATGGGTTTTCTCATATTTAGCAGTGGTATTTCATTTGTGTTGGCATATCTAGCAGACATGAATGAATGTGTAGCACCAGAATCAAATAATATGGTTGCAGGAATTGCATTAACATAAAACATACCAATTACGAGGTCCCCTCCATCCGGAGTAGCATCAACGCTGACTTGATTAACCTTGGCAATAGAATATCCCTTGCCAGAACTTGGAGTTTGCTGCCTGTTCTGAACTGGAGTAGTAGCAATCCTCTGTGGGCAGACATTTGCATAATGACCAGTCTTCCCACACTTGAAACACGTAGTGCCTGGACTCTGTCCTGAAAACTTCGTCGGGGTGCCAGTAGGGGTAGCCTGTCGAGGAGGTGGAGTCCTCAGTGGTGATTGCTGAACTGGGCGCGGTCCTCCTGGTCGAGTCGGTGTACCCTGTGGTGAACTGTAGCGAGGACGAACACTGCTGCTTCCTTGTCCTTGAGATATTGCCTTTCTCTTCAAATCTCCCAGCTGAACACGCTTGTGTTCAATAGCCAGGGCCTTATCAAGCAGCCTCTGAAATGATGGAAATGTGTGTGCCACTAGAGCATACTGCAGTGGTCCATTAAGTCCTTCAATGAAATGCTCCTGCTTCTAGGGATGAAAACGGTCGGAAACGGTCGGTAAACACTAAAACCATTACCGTTTTCATATTTTTTATCGGAAACAAAATCGAAAACGGTAACTCCGGAAACGGAAACGATATCGGTATTTCGGAAACATCGGAAATGAAAGTTCAGTGCGGAAAATACACCGGTAACGGTCGAAATCTAAAATACGATCGGTAAACATATCAGACTTCACAATAAAACAAAATTGACAAAACATCACAAATACCACAAGTTCACAATTCATGATATAACAAGTTCACAAGGATCACAAATTTATAATATAAAAAGTTTACAAAGATCACAAGTTCACAATATAACAAGTTCACAGTATAACAAGTTCATAAAGATCACAAGTTAACATACTCAAAGTTCACAATTCACAATATCCACTCGATTTAGTTGACATGGCATGCTTACTCATGAAATATTTTTTCCTTACCCTCACAGAAAACCCCTAAAATCTAGTGTGTGGAAAAGACAGACTGTCGGCTCTCTATCATTATCTATTACTAATACATAACATGTGCATAGAAAATGGTGGATTCGTTCGAGAGACCAAATCGTTAATCTATACTGCCTTCCAACACCATCTAACCCCAAAAAAATCTTAAAGCGTCCAAAAAATACAAAAATAAGTAATCCTTATCCAGAGATGTACAGGCGTGCTGGAAAATTCCGAAAAAAAATCCGAAAAAATTCCGAGACACAATTCCGGAAATTTCCGAGACATAAATCCGGTAATTTCCGATAAAAACCGGTAACCGATGGAAACGGTCGGTAAAACACCACGCCGATTTCGATACCGATTCCGATAGAAAATTCCGAAAACCGATTCCGTTTTCGAAAAATACCGTTACCGATGAATCCGATCGAAAAATTTCGAAATCGGTTTCCGGAATTCCGAAAAATTCCGAAACCGTTTTCATCCCTACCTGCTTCCTCTCGTCTTCAGCAACTTCTTCAGGGGCATATCTGGATAACTGAATAAACTTGTCGCGGTACTCGCTGACTGACATACTTCCTTGCTTCAGCGACAGAAACTCCTTCTTCTTGATCTTTATCATACCAGCTGGAATATGGTAGTTCCTGAATTGTGTACTGAACTCTGCCCAAGTAATAGTATCAGCAGCATCGTGGGCAGCAGTATAAGAATCCCACCAGTCAGCGGCAGGTCCTGTCAGACGTCCAGAAGCATATAAAACCTTCTCCCGGTCAGTACATTGTGCAATATTCAGCATCTTCTCAATGGACTTCAGCCAATCATCCGCGTCCAGTGGATCCGGCGAGTTGGCGAAGGTCGGTGGCTTATGACTCATAAACTCCCGGTGCTTATCACGAGGTGGAACTGGTGGTGGTGGTGGAGGCAGTGGCACTTGTTGCTGCTGTTGCTGCTGTTGTTGCTGTTGCATTTGTTGTTGCAGCAGTTGTTGTTGTGCCCTCCTTTCCTGGCGTATCTCATCTCGCTCCTGGCGCAACTCCTGGCGTATATCTTCTCTTTCCTGACGCATCTCCTGGCGTTCTTGCTGCATCTGGGCACGCATATCAGCCATAGTGTCCGCCATTTGCTGCATCACCGCCATCTGAGCAGCAACCAGTGGGTCAACTCCGCCTGGTGGAGGATTAGGAGGGTTCATCTCTGCAGGTTGTGGCTGGGGTTGTCTGTATATTCTCCGAGTGTGTCGATTAGGAGGCAAATCAATTCCACCACCCCGCCTGGTATTGACCATCTGAGTTAGATACATATGGTAAGAGAATAGCAGACAAGGCAGGTATTTACAAATCAGATTACTTTGAGGGATTTATTAGCTAAGTAGATTAATATTTCCTCTACTAAAGCTAATTCAATACCTTATGTTGGTACATGCTAAGATGTCCATCTATAATAATTCGATCAATCAAAGAAGCAAATCAGGCATTTAGCATCAGCACAATCAAACAACATTTTTAAAGAAAGTAGTTTTGAATTTTGTCTTAGGTCCCCTATATCTTAAAAAGATCATAGTGGTAGGATTCCAAGGTGTGAAATCCATATTGTCTTAGAGTAGATAAGATAAGATTAACCAGAGTAGATTAGCAGAAGGTGAGACAAGATCAAGATGAGATGAGTATAGAATGAGTCAGAGTAAGGTAAGTAGGAAAGGGTTTGTCCATTTCTATCTTGGTCTCGTCCTACAGTCAACATTTGCTCTGATACCACTTCTGTCACACCCGGCTTTAAGGAACAAAGCCAGGTGCATCTCATACATGCGCCAAGAAGACAACATATATAATAACAGAGTGTATAGAGATAAATGTCATAAAACATCAGAGTATTTATTACATAGCGGAAGACTTATTACAAAATAAAATAATAAAGATAAAACGAACTAAGGATCGTCGGCGCCAATGTCGACTGGGAAACGCCACCTAGATCAGATCGAACTCCTCAGTGTTAGGCGGCTCCTCCTGAACCACCTGCTCTTCTCCTGTGGGGGGTGTGAGATAGCAAGGGTGAGCTCACACATGATCATAGCTCAACAAGTTGTGGGGAACCAGTGGACACAAACTCACAAAGGTGTGAGTTCATGTGATGTGTAAGGCTAATCAATGATAGGGGTTAAAGCTGAGCATTGCTTTTAAGTAGTTGGTCAAAATTTTATTAGCAATTACTAAGTGTAAGTAAATACCAAACCATAAGTAAAGTAATAGAACAAAATTAATAACAAACCCATGCATATGCGAATGACAAATTGAATTTAAGTTCCATAATTTAAACATCAGAGAGTCCTGAGCTGCTCATGACCGCGAGCACGGCTAGTATACCAGTTTTACACTCTGCAGAGGTTGTACCCTTTACCCACAAGTCATGCTACCCATCTGCCAAGGGGTCGTGAGTCCCATACACCTCTACCTAGGAAGCGCGGCAGGGCAACACTACGAGGCCTTTACAAAGTTCCACTAGCTTCCGAAAACCCGCTACAGTTTATAGGAAGTTCCAATGCAGGGTTCCTGGCTGACCGCCATCGCAGCAAAATCAACCAGGGACCTCCCTACACTGACCACTCCCCCACTGCCCTTGCCCCTTTCGGGTAAGGTAGTCTTCCACTAGCTTTCCTAATTAGTCAGCCAAGGGCGTCCCATTAAACCCTTGTGGTGGCACGTGTTACTCAAGTTAAGCTCTATGTTCCAATTAACATTAATGATCTCAACATGAACATAAACAGAATAACAAGAATAATTGGAACATAGATATAATAAATGATTATCCCAAAACCATGTAAAGCAATAGCAAACTACCCAGGTGATTCAGGGGTAAACAAGGTAATGTGATAAACAATCTAGGATGACCTATTGGGTCCCATCAAAATTAACCTGTGCATGGATAAGTGATATTAAAGAGCATTATTAGGTAAAAAGTGATCAAGGGCACAACTTGCCTTCAATGAGCTCCTGCTCAGCTATCTCAACCTGCTGCTCTCCAGGATCCTCAGCAACGGGCTCTTCTACTCGCCACAATACAAACAAGCACAGGATACAGGGAAAATTAACATTACACCAAGCACGTAAACCAAATACACAGAGATATTCTACATAATAACATAAAATTCTAGGAACAGGAATCATAATTTTTGGAGTTATAGAATTCAAGTAATGCATTTTCAAAGGTTTTATGTGCTTTAAATAAGATTAAGTGATAAATAAATTTCTTACTGTTTTCATGACATAACAGAGGCTCTAGGTGATAAAGAATAAAATTACAAAAATTTAGAAAGTGGAATGGATTAATTTGGAGTTCATATGTATTTTCTATGAATTATCAAAGTTCTAGCAATTATTTTGTATTAAAAATCTATTTAATAATCATTTTCCCTGATTTTATTATGTTCTGGACTGGGCCTCATTTTCTGCAAAGTATAGGGGGCTCGGGGTAAGTATTTCTAGACACAGAGAACAGCGCCCAAGGACGGCGGGTTCTATTTCAAGTAAACCTAGGGTCTCTTAAGCAAAACGCGCGCCGCGAAGGGGTATCTTGTGATCACGGCCGCCCGATCAGATTCTAACGGCCCAGATTAGATCATAACTCCAGCGAACCGGTACGCAGCGTGGCCCCTCAGATCTAGATCTGACGGTGCACAACACGCCATCACCCTTAATCGCTAGCCCCGTCCGATCAACAGCCAACGCTCCAGATCAACTCAAGTGAACAGGTACGCACAGATCCAATCTAGACCGCACGTCCCTAATCCGACGTCCAGGCACTTTCCCCCGACCCAACGGCGCCCCGGCGATGGAGCACAGTTCCCCGCGGCGGCGGAGCTCGCCGGCGTAAGCAAATTCATGGCACCAGTGCGCCATACCCTAATACGCTAGGCGCGGATTGAAATTGAGATGAAGGCGAACCAAGAGAGCGGGTCCTTACCCAAAGTCCGGCGGTGTTTCGGTCGGTCCACGGTGAAGCGCGAATACGCGGCGGCGGAGACAAATTGGGCACCCACTGGTCGGCTACCTGCCCCGGAATCGCCACCGGAGCGGACCAGGGACTCGAGCGAAGCTTTCGGGCCGCACACGGGGCTCCAATTTGGTGCCGAGCACGACCGCCGACGGTGAGGGCGGCAAACTATGGGTTCCTCACAGACGGCGGCACTCTCTCCTACAATGGCGGCTGGAAGGGAAGCACGAGGAGGGGTCGGGTATGCTTTTGAAGCCCGGGCGACGGAGAATCGTGGGGCGAGGTTGGCGCGCGGACTCATCAGCCTGTTCCTATTTCCCCGGCGGCGGAATCGGTCACGCACGCGCCGCGTCGTATGGAGAAGATGGCGCTGACATCGTGGGTCCCGCGTGCCAGACGGAGAGGAAACAGACAACAGGGAGCAACGCCCGATTGAATGGCCCACTCGTCAGCGAGTTGCACAGTGCGCGCGCGGTGGACGAGGGACTGGCCCGTGGGGCCCGACTGTCGGCGCAGCGGGATAGTTCGGTTGGGCCGCGCGGGTCAAAAGGAGAATTGGGCCGAATGGGTGGTTTTGGGCCCAACAGTAGGATTTCACCTTTTCTTTTATGTTTTATTTTCTGTTTTCTTTTATCCTCAATTCTTTTGAACATAAATTTGAATTTGAATATGAGTTTAACCTTTGGGTCAATTATACAAATCCAAACCCTAGTATAATAATCACCGATCTTTATTTACTTATTTTTCTCCGAATTATTTATTAACCTCTCTTTTTCTAATTTCTGGAATTTCTTTTAGATGTCAAATTCCACTTTGGACTTTAATATATTTCCTTTCACATTATTTTATGTTGTCACAAAATGCACACCAAATAAAATCCAGCATGATGCCATGATTTAGTGATATACATTTTTATTAATTTTTTTTTAAAGGTGGTGTTCACATGTGATGACAAATGAATGCGATACACACATATAAATGAAGGAAAAATACTTTTCTCCTTTTAATATGATCTCTTACAAATTAGGTGTTACATACCCCCCTTAAAAAGAATCTCGTCCTCGAGATTTAGGAAGGTCTAGTGAAAAGATGGGGAAAAATATACGTGGAGTTCTTCTTCTCTCTCCTAAGTAGCTTCATCTTCTCCATGATGGCTCCATTGTACTTTGCACATCTTTATAACCCTATTTCTTGTAACTCGAGCCGAAGTGTCAAGAATCTTGATAGGGTACTCCGTGTAAATCAAACCACCCTAAACACTGAGCTCTTCCATTAGTAGCTGTTCCACACGGACATGAAGACCCCTCTTAAGTTGAGATACGTAAAATACATTATGCACATCAGATAGATTATCAGGTAGCTCAAGTTGATAGGCCATCTCTCCAACTTGCCTAAAAACTCAGAATGGTCCAATGAAGCGAGGGGACAATTTGCCCTTAACAGTGAATCTCCTCATTTCACGAAGTGGTGACACCTTGGGGTACACATGATCTCCTTCCTCAAATTCCAGTGGTCTTCTTCTATTAACAGCATAGCTCTTTTGTCTGGTCTGAGCTACCCTCAAATTCTCCCGAATTATACGGACTTGTTCTCCTGCCTCTTGAATAAGTTCAGATCCAAAGAAATGTCATCCCCTAGTCTGGTCCAAAAATAGAGGAGTCCTTCATTTCCTGTCATACAGAGTCTCGAACGGTGACATCTTCAGACTGGCCTAGCAACTATTATTATATGTGAGCTCAGCATAAGGTAGACTCTTGTCCCAACTACTACCATGCTGAAGGGTACAAGCTCTCAACATGTCTTCCAATACTTGATTAGTCCTTTCAGTCTGTCCATCAGTCTGAGGATGGTAGGCCAAACTAAACTTCAAATTCGTATCCAAATTCTCATGAAAACTTTTCCAAAGTCTGGAGGTAAACTGTGATCCTCTATCCGAAACGATCTTCTTCGGTACACCGTGTAGAGACACAATCTGAGCCATATATAACTCTGCTAGTTGAGATCACTTATAAGTAGTCTTGACCGGAATGAAATGAGCCACTTTGGTCAATCTATCCACAATCACTCATATAGACTCATATCCTTTCGGGGTGCGAGGCAAACTAGTAAGTAAATACATACCAATCTCTTCTCACTTCCACTCGGGTATCTTAAGTGGGTGCAATAGTCTAGCTGGCCTCTGGTGTTTAGCCTTAACTCTTTGACACACATCGCACATAGCCACATGTGCAACCACATTTCTCTTCAGTCCATACCATCAATACTTCCGCTTCAGATCCTGATACATCTTGGTACTACCAGGATGAATAGAATAATCCGAATCATGGGCTTCTTTAAAATAGTCTCACGAAGGCTTTCAATCTCAGGGACACATATCCTGTCCTTGAACCACACATTGCCTTGATCATCTTCTGTGAATTCCGGACCTCGACCTTTAGTAATCATATCCTTAATCTCTTGTATTTTAGCATCACCAACTTGTCCTTTGCGGAATTCTCGTTCCAAGGTAGATTCCACATCAATAGTAACTCCTTCAGTATGAGCAACTATCCCCAGGTTAAGTCTCCTGAAATCCTCAACAATCTCATCAGGTAGCTGGGCAACAATAGCTGAATGAACATGCTCCTTTCGACTCAAGGCATCTGCAACCAAATTTGCCTTGCCCGGGTGATAGTGAATCTCCAAATCATAATCCATAATAAGCTCCAACCAACGGCGTTGCCTAAGGTTGAGATCCTTCTGAGTGAATATATACTTCAAACTCTTATGACACGTGTATACTTGACACTTGGTTCCCATAATATAATGCATCCATATCTTAAGTTCATGCACTATGGCTGCCAGTTCTAAGTCATGAGTAGGGTAGTTCAACTCATGTTTTCCGTATAGGTGATCGCATGTCCTTCTTGCATAAGCACACATCTCAATAAATATCAAATCCCTTCTGTAGATCTGGCATAACCAACACTGGTGGCGACATCAACCTCTTCTTTAATTGATCAAAGCTATCTTGGCACTTATCGTCCCACTTAGATTCTCTTTCCTTCTCCAGAAGTGAGGTCATAGGCTTAGCAATTTTAGAAAATCCTTCAATAAATCTCCAATAATACCCTGCTAATCCCAAGAAACTTCGGACTTCAGTAACTATAGTGGGTATGCTTCACACCACTATCTCCTTGACTTTAGCAGGATCCACTAATATTCCTCCATTAGAAATGTTATGTCCAAGAAATGGCACCTTGCCAATCCAAAACTCGCATTTGCTATACTTGGCGTAGAGTTGATTGTCTCGTAGTTTCTATAGCACCAATCCCAGATGATCACTAGCACTCTTGGAATAAATAAAAATATCGTCGATGAAAACCATGACGAATCTGTCCAGATCATGAACACCTTATTCTTTAGATCCATAAAATAGGCTGGTGCGTTGGTTAATCCAAACGACATAACAGTGAACTCATATAATCCATATCGGGTCGAGAAATCCATCTTGGGAATATCCGATGGCCTAATCTTCATTTGATGATAACCTGATCGGAGATCAACCTTCGAGAATACCCTTGCATCTCTCATCTGATCAAATAAATCCTCAATGCAGGGTAATGGACACTTGTTCTTCACGGTGACATCATTAAGGGTCCTATAATCCACACACATCCCTTGCGATCCTTCTTTCTTCTGTACAAATAGAACCGGCGCTCCACAAGGTGAAGAATTTGGACGAATGTATCCAGCCTCTTGTAACTCTGTTAATTGCTTCTTAAGTTCCTTTAGTTCTTCTACGGACATCCTGTATGGCCGTTTAGAAATAGGGGCAGTTCCAGGTAGAAGATCAATTACAAACTCAACTTCCCTATCTGGTGGCATCCCTAATAACTCCTCTGGAAAGACATCCGAAAAATCTCTAACTGCACGGATGTTGTCACCCACAAACTTCTCATCTTCTAAGAATGTCGCTAGTCTGATGGTGGTAGTTACTGCAACTTCAACTTCAAATCTTTATCCTTTGGAACTGGTGAGTTCTACAGTTCCCCTTAGCACGGTGTATATACTACATTTGCCTTTCTTAACCATGACATACCAAGGATCAAGTCTATACTGCTCTCTTCTAACAGCATAGGGGTAGTCCATGTGGGTTAGAAATACAAGATAAGAAAGGAAGAATTGTAGACAAGGCGAGTAATTACGAGGAATGTTACTACGGGGGATTTATTAGCTAAGTAGATTAGTGTGTCACCTACTAAAGCTAATACATTACCTTATGGTGGTACATGCTAAGATGCCCAACTATAATGTTTCAATCAATCAAAGAAGCAAATCAGGCATTGATCATCAGAACAATCAACCAACATTTTTAATAGAGAAAATAATTTTAAATTTTGTCTTAGGTTCCCTATCTCTTAAAAGATCATAAATGTAGGATTCCAAGGTGTGAAATCCATCTTGTCTTAGAGTAGAAAAGCAAAAGGTGAGACAGGATCAAGACAAGATAAGTATAGAATGACTCAGAGTAAGGTAAGTAGGTAAGGGTTTTGTCCATTTCTATCTAGGTTTCGTCCTACAGTCAACATTTCCTCTGATACCACTTCTGTAACACCCGGTTTTAAGGAACAAAGCCGGGTGCATCTCATACATGCGCCAAAGAAGACAACATATATAATAACAGAGTGTATAGAGATAAATGTCACGATAATCAGAGTATTTATTACATAGCGGAAGACTTACAAAAAAAAAGATAAATATAACACGAACTAAGGATCGTCGGCGCCAATGTCAACTGAGAAACGCCACCTAGATCAGATCGAACTCCTCGATACGTGGCTCCTCCTGAACCACCTGTTCTTCTCCTGTGGGGGGTGTGAGACAGCAAGGGTGAGCTCACACATGTTCATCGCTCAACAAGTTGTGGGGAATAATGTGACATGAACTCACCAAAGGTGGGAGTTCATGAAGTGTAAGGCTTATCAACAATAGAGGTTAAAGCTGAGCATTGCTTTTATAAGTTGGTCAAAATTTTATTAGCAGTTACTAAGTGTAAGTGAATACCAAACCATAATAAAATAATAGAACACAATTAATAACAAATCCCATGCAAATGCAAATGACAAATTGAGTTTAGGTTCCATAATTTAATCATCGGAGAGTCCTGAGCTGCTCATGATCGTGAGCTCGGCTAGTATACCAGTTTTACACTCTGCAGAGGTTGTACCCTTTACCCACAAGTCGTGTTTCCCATGTCGCCAGGGTTAGCTAGGCCCTTAGACACTACCGAGGTGAATGGCTAGGGATCCACTACGAGGTCTTTACAAAGTTCCACTAGCTTCCAAAAACCCGCTACAGTTTATAGGAAGTTCCAATGCAGGGTTCTTGTCTGACCGCCATCGCAGCAAAATCAACCAAGGACCTCCCTACACTGACCACTCCCCTACTGCCCTTACCCCTTTCGGGTAAGGTAGTCTTCCACTAGCTTTCCTAGTTAGTTGGCCAAGGGCGTCCCATTAAACCCTTGTGGTGGCACGTGTTTCTCAAGTTAAGCTCCATGTTCCAATTAACAATAACATAATGATCTTGACATGAACATAAATAGAATAACAAAATAACTGGAACATGGATATAATGAAATATTATCCCAAAACCATGTAAAGCAATAGCAAAAACTACCCATGTGATTCAGGGGTAAACAAGGTAGTGAGATAAACAATCTAGGGTGACCTATTGGGTCCCATCAAAATTAAGCCTATGCATGGTAAATGATTATAAAGAACATTATTGGGTAACAAAAGTGAATCAAGGGCACAACTTGCCTGGCACTTGAGATTCCAGGTACCAACTTGCTTTCAGATGACACGTGTCCTCGCGCTAGTCATAGCAATACAAACAAACATGGTATATATAAAATTAACATCACACCAAACATAAGAATATACTGCATAATAATGATCTACGCGACGCTACGAGATCGTGGGATCGAGAACTACTAAGATCGGAGTTACGGATTGTGAGTTATGAATTTCCGAAGTTCGTGTGTGCTTGCTACAAAATTAATTGAGTAATCAATTCTAGTATAGATTTCATGTTAAAAAAGTGTTACCAAGTAGTAGGCAATATTAATACAAAATTGTGGGAACTGGAATGGACTAAAAAGAAGCTAATATGAATTTTCTAGAGATTAAACACTGTTCTGGAATTAAGTTTGTATTAAAAAAATCATTTCCTACATTCATTTATCCCATTTTCACCTGTCTCTGGACTGCACACAGATATCTAAAGAGTGCAGGGACCCCGGCGCAAAAACCCCGCAGACTCAGACTACCATCAATGCGGACGACGGGTTAATTTCTATATTGTGCGGGGTCTCTTTAGTAAAATGCTCGACCGAAAGGGTATCGTCTATTCTCAGCCGTGCGATCACAGATGAAGGGCTAAGATTAAATTGTCCTCGACCCGAAATGGTACGCGCCCAGAGCCGTCGATCAAACAATCAACGACCGGGATTTAAAATGTCGAGATAGACTATTGTGCACTCGATCCCGATCTAACGGACACAATCTAATCTATCCCAACCGACACAATCCACAATAATCTCAACCGTTCCTACAAGATCGACGGTCCAAGGGCTTCGTCTTCATCCGGCTAGCCACAGGCGGCGGTGCGCACCCCTGTGCGACGGTGGCGCCATTGTGGAGCCGCCCAAACCTACGATACCGAGCTAAGACTTGTTTCCGGTTGGTCCTATACGACACGGGGATTAAAGCAGATCGAGGGAGGCACTAACCTTGGACCGGGCGACAGGAGACCTGGGGATGGTTGTGGCGGCACCATGACGGACCGCGGCCAAGGGAGCTACGCCGAGCTCCACGGATGGCAAAGGCCTGGTGCGCGACACTACGGAGCACGCGAGGGCACCCCACGCTTGGTCTTGAGGGAGCTCACAGGGGGAGGTCGGAGGTGGTAGATGGTGTCACGGAGCATCCAACTTTTCTCTCGGTCGCACCCCTACGATCTCTCTCTCATGTTTCGGCTTGCTCAGAGTTCACGGCGGCATGCGGTAATCAAGGCCGGGGCATGGCTTATAACCCCAGGTCGCGGCGTGGCGCGCCCCCTGGAGACCCGGGCGGGATGGCCGAGCTAGCGGCGAGAGTTTTGGCGGGCGACCAGGAAGCAGTTGCATCGGCTGTGAGCTGGGGAACGATCCTGGAGTGTGGGGTCTGCCGGGCGGTTGGGCGGGATTGTCGCAGAATCCGGTGGAGAGGGCGGCGATAAACCTGTCCGCGAGGGCCCACCCTTGTATTCCTTCGTTCGGCGCAGGCTTCGGCGGAGCGAGGAAAACGCGGCGGCGAGCGGAGGAAGGAAACTCTGCCGCAGTGGCCCAGGCGGTAGAGAGTGAGCAAGTGGGTGAGAAAAGGAGACTGCGCGCGGGGCCCAACTGGCGGCGTGCTAGGTCGTTGGGCAGATGGTCGATGTCACGCGCGCGTGAGGGGGAGGTACGTAGAGGCTGGCGAGTGGGACCATAGCGCAGCACAGTGAAGAGGATAATTGGGCCGCGCGTGAGTGCTAGGTGAATGGGCCGAAAGGAGTTTGGGCCCAAATGCGCTGGATATCCCCTTTTTATTATTTCTTCTATGTTTCCCCCTTTTTTCTCTTTATCTTTTGAATTTCAATTTGAATTCAACTATGAATGTGAATTTTGTACTCAAATTAAAGGTAGATCTTGATCTTACTAGTATGGATAAAGTTTACATTTTTATAAATTTTGTTTTGTATTCTATAGTATTTCTTTTCTTCCTCTCTCTCCATATTTTTAATTTCCACATTTAGGTCTAAATTCCCACTTTGAGTATCAATGTCTTTTCTATAGATTTTTTTTTATTATTATATGCATACACAAAATAAAATTCTCAGCATGATGCACATATTGTCTTAGGGTCATTAGTTAATTAATTACTTTTATGGTAATTGTTCACATGTATTAATGAATAAAGGTAACATATATAGGGAAAATAACCTCATTTCTTATGTTCCTACAAATTTGGGTATTACACAGGGCGAAGGTAATCGGCACTCTATCGAAGAGTGTCGGTTTTCCAAAGCTTGAAGCTGATATTAGCAGCTACCAACGACAACATATTGTCAGTAGTTTGTTTTATTCCAACTTTAAGATAAAATTCTTATGATAAAGCAAAATTTTATTATTTGTTTTATTTTTACGATGAAGTTTGCTGATGAAGGTTTATTTTGTACAGAGTATGCTACTGAGCAAAGCGCTGCAAATGCAACAGGACCTCGAGGATAAAAAGAACGAAATTATAATCGAGGGTTTAGAGAGCAAAATCAAAGAATACGAAGCTTCTCTTGAGAAGAAGGATTTCCTACTCCAAGCAATGGAAGGTTCCCTTGCAGAAGCGCAAGCCGAAAGTATTAGATTAAATAGGGAACTCCTGCAAAAATCAGAGAGCTTCGAATAGGAGAGAAAAAACTTGCAGACGAAGTATGAAGCCGAAGCTACCGAGAATACGAAGCTGAAGCAATCTTTGAAGGAACTTCGTGACATATGTTTGAATTTTGGCAGCCGCTGCGTACAGTGATTAAAAAATGTTTTCAACTATGTTGGGGCCAGCGCTAAAAAGTTTACTCCTTCGGCCGAAAACATATCCAGCACCTTCGAACATATTGAAGGCGAAGTTGAGGCGCTGGACGAAGTAATAGCGGGGCGTGGTGACTTCTGTGCCCTGCTAGCTTCTCGCGGCACGGCTGCAGCATTTTTGAAAGTCGGTTGTACGCACGCGAAGATAGTGAATAGACCTACCTTCAGCCTATCTTCGACAGATTTAGTTGATATTCTCGGCGAAGCCCGAAGCATAGGAAGTAGGTTTATAACACAAATTTGGGCGAAGGGTGGTCGGGATTTGGCTGGTGACGAGGCCCAAAGCTTACTTAAGTCGGTATGAAACTTATACCTGTTGGTTATCTTTTCTTATGATTACCTTTTACCTTATACGGCTTTGTTGTATGTAGGATGATGATACCGAAGATTGATAAACCAAAGCAGATTCCAAAGGCCGCTGAAGGTGTTTTTTAGGCCTACCTGCATAGCTCTTAGAAATATTTGTATTATCCTTGTAAAAAAACATTGTAATCGAGAATTAACATTACTCTGTATATTTGTCCAAACCATGTAATATATTTTTACCTTTCCATCCATGTATAAATTGCTTTGTTGTGGACAAAACTTATACATTTTGAGCCGAAGGCAAAAACACCTTCCCTTCTTTTCGTTCACAACGAAGCATATCTTTGTTTCTTCATGCTCATTGGTGCATTGTTGTCAAAGCTGAAGTATCTGTTTGTGCTTTATGTTATGATTATGATGATCCTACGAATGTCTACATGAATGTATATGAATGCAATGAATGATGTAATGTATTGTGCAAATGAATGTCCAAACACACACACAAATCCACAACCAGACTCTACATCCCCTTAGGAACGACTTTTGAGTCTTAAGCTTTGCATCCCCTTAGGAACGACTTTTGAGCTTCTTCACCTTCTATTTTGGTGGTATAAGTTCTGCATCCCCTCAGGAACGACTTTTGAACTTCTTCGCCTTATATTTTGGCGGTATTAGGCTCTGCATTCTCTTTAGAACGACTTTTGAGCAGAAAACTTATACTACGCTCCCTTATGAATGACTTTTTGTAGCTTCGTCATGCTCTGCATCCCCTTGGGGACGTCTTTTGAGCTTCTCCCTGTTTTTCTTTTTGCACTCGATGGTGCATGCTCAGATTTTACATATTACATATTTTGGGGGATTTGGCCCTCGTAGGGCTAAATAAGAATGAAAAATTACAAGCTATGGCCCCATTAAAAACCTTTCTCCCCTCTTGAAAGGAAAAGGGTGCCATAGGAAAAAATGAAAAAAAAAGATTACAACATGTTACACATAGTATCGCCGAAGCTCATCCGCATTCCAAGATCTGGGTATGTCGTTGCCATCCATATCCTTCAATCTATAAGAACTGGGCCTCGACGAAGATACTACTATAAAAGGACCTTCCTACTTCAGTTGCAACTTGCCCACTGTGTCTAGGTTAGCGACTCTCCGAAGCACCAGATGCCCTGGCTTGATATTTTTCAACCGAACTTTTCTGTCACACCATTTTACTATTTTGGCCTGATATTTATTGATGTGCTCTATTGCCTGAAGTCTGGTCCCCTCTATAGTATCTTTTGTTACTTGATAATTAGCTTCGTCTTCTGCCGAAACTATTGTTCTTGTTGAACCTGTCTTTGCTTCTTCTAGAGTTATTGCTTCGTCACCAAGTAGGAGCTTGTAGGGTGTAAATCCTGTTGACCTTGACATAGTTGTGTTGTGGCTCCACACCACTTTAATTAGTTTGTCTGGCCATTTTCCTCTGGGCTGGTTGAAGATTAGTTTCATTATTCTTGTCATTATAATATCATTCGCTCTTTCTACGAGACCGTTGGATTCTGGATGCCTAACTGATGCAAAGTGGATCTTCGTACCAATTTGGTCACAAAAATCTTTGAATGCTTCGGCCTCAAATTGTGTACCATTGTCCACGGTTATTGCCTTTGGCACACCGAAGCGACAAACAATATTCTGCCAGAAAAATTTTTGGACGGTAACCGAAGTTATTATAGCCAAGGGCTTCGCCTCAATCCACTTGGAGAAATATTCCACTGCCACTACAACATACTTCAAGTTGCCTTGTGCTGGTGGAAATGGCCCAACAAATCTAGGACCCATATTTGCAATGGCCAAGTTGGCTGTATTAACTGAGTTAGCAACGAAGGTTGTTTCTGGTTTCTTGCACATTTTTGACAATTTTCGCATTTTTGGACCAGATCTGCTGCATCCGAAGCTGCCTACAGCCAATAAAATCCTTGTCTAAAAACCTTTCTCAGTAAAGGCCTAGATCCGATGTGAGATCCACACAAACCTGCATGTATCTCTTTCATTAATTCTATACCTTCGGTTCTGGATAAACACTTGAGAAGTGGGGAGCAAACTCCATGTTTGTATAGCTCTCCTTCTATTATGACGTATGGTCTTGTCCTTGCTTCCATTCTTTTATTATAAACTTCGTCATCCGAAAGACAATTGCCTTGGAGGAAGGATATGATTTCAGTCCTCTAATCTTCACTATGTACAGGTGATATTGTGAGGACTGCTCTCTCCATAAGTTCAACCGAAGGTGCTTTGATTGTCTCAAAGAATACTTTCGAAGGTAGAGGGAGCCCCTGTGCTGCTGACTTGGCCAGTAGGTCTGCATGCTCATTTTCCCCTCTTGGAATATCTTTTACAGAAAAACCTTTGAAAGAAGCCTCCAGCCTTCGGACTATGTCCAAATATTTTTCAAGCTTTGGGTCCCTTGCCTTGCTGCTTTTATCTACATGGCCAGAGATGACTTGGGAGTTAGTTTTAAGGATCGCCCTTCTTACTCCCATTGCCTTTAGCTTCCGAAGCCCCAACAGAAGGGCTTCGTATTCAGCAATGTTATTTGTACAACTAAAGTCCAGTCTTGTTGCATATCATGTTCTGACTTTAGAGGGCGCTACTAGGACAGCAGCGGCTCCTGCGCTGAAGGTTCCCTAAGAACCATCACAGAAGACTGTCCACGCTTCGGCGTCCTTTGTTACTTCTTCCTGAGCCCCTGGCGTCCAATCAGCGATGAAATCTGCTAACGCCTGGGACTGAATTGAGGACCTATGCACATAATCTATGGAAAATTCATTGAGCTCGGCAGCCCATTTTCTGATCCTCCCAGTAGCTTCTCTATTCCTCATTATGTCTTTTAAAGGTTGTGAGAAAGGAACAATTATATGATATGCTTGAAAGTAATGCCGAAGCTTCCTGGAGGCCATCAACACAACATATAGCACCTTCTCCAGTTTTGTGTAATTTTTCTTTGATAAGCTTAAAACTTCAGAGACAAAATATACTGGTGCTTGTTTTTTGACCTGGCCATCTTGCTTCTCCTTTACAAGCGCCGCACTGACTACAGAGTGAGAGGCTGCCACATATAAGAGCAATGGGGCCCCTGGCGAAGGTGGAGTTAGTGTTCTAAAGTCGATCAAGTATTGCTTTAGCTCTTCAAAAGCCCTTTGTTGAGCCAGACCCCACTGGAAAACTTCGGCTGACTTCAATATTTCAAAGAATGGTAAATTCCTTTCTGCTGATCTGGATATAAATCTATTTAATGATGCAAGCCTTCCTGCCAACCGTTGGGCCCCTTTCTTTGTATTTGGCGGCTCCATCCGAAGGATACCTTTGATTTTATTTGGATTAGCTTCAATTCCCTTTGTTGATACTAGACAACCGAGGAACTTGCTTTTCTGGATTTAATTTCAAACCAGCTTGCCTAAAATTGGCAAATGTCTCCTGCAAATCAGCAATATGATCCTCTTGCTTCGTGCTCTTTACTATGATGTCATCAACATAAGTCAGCACATTCCTGCCTATTTGAGAATGAAGGACCTTGGCTGTCATTCTACTGAAGCTTCCTCCAGCATTCTTGAGCCCCTATGGCATCCGAATGTAGCAATAAGTGCCATTCGGGCATGCTTTGTTGAGATCTGTGAAATCAATACACATTCTCCATTTGCCATTAGCCTTCTTCACCATAATAGTGTTAGCTAGCTGTTGGGGGTATGCTTCGTAGCCGAAGATCCTAAAGGGGGAAGAGCACCTTCGGCAGATCTCTCAGAAGCAGCACTGAAGCCATCACTTATAAAGCTTTGGCACAGTGACGGATCTCAAGACGAAGGGCTAAACCGACTTAAAGATGAAATAACCTAAGGACTCATGATGTTTTGTACCTGTATTGTAGTTGATTGTAAAGGGCATAAATGTAATTTTGCATAGGCTACGTCCTATGCCTATAAATAGATGAACAGTACCCCAGTACTGTTCACGGGGACTTGGTATTTTGTTTTTGCGTCGCATTTGTACTCCTACCTCCTTTCAAGCCGAAGGTACATTTGTAATTTGATATCATTTCTATTTTTCCATAATGATGAAATAAAAATGAGTTGTTATACGATTGTTTATCTTATCTTTTACATTTCATATGACTTTCTCTTCACCATTATATATGTTATGTTGCCGAAGGTACGTCCTTCATAACCTTCGTCCGAAGATCATTATATCCTAAGGGAAATAATGTTTCGAAGGACGAAGGACCTTAACGTTTAACATTTTTTGTGTTGCCTTGTTCTTAATTTATAGCACTTGAGAAAGAGTCCAATTTCCATAGTAATAAGATAGAGATGAAATAGAAATGAATTGACAATAATACATGATTGTTTATGTTATTTTATATTTCATATGATTTCTTCTCCATCATTTTATCTTAGGCTGAAGGTTTGTCCTTCACAACCTCCGTCCGAAGGTCCTCAAAAACATGATTTAACATTGTTTCTAGAGCATAATATATGAACAGGTACCTTCGGGCTTGGACCGGAACTACAGTGTGAAGAAGCACAAAGAGTATGAAGGTTGGCGCAGAAACGAAGCTATGTGCAAGGGAGCTTCGGCATGGTAGCAGAAAAGGAAACCGACTTAAAAAGGAAAAGGCTATTCAGACCTCGATGAGTCAATATAGAGCCATTAGCAAATTTAAAGGGCATGGGTGTAATTTTACATGGGCTGCGTCCCGTGCCTATAAATAGATGAATAGTGCTCCGGTACTGTTCACGCGGACTTGGGATTTTACTTTTTGCGTCACGCTTGTACTTTTACCTTCTTTCAAGCCGAAGCACTTGAGAACAAGTCCCCAACATTGGCGCCCACCTCCGGTGAACTCTTTTCGACCACCTTCGGCAAGCATTGACCTTCGTCATGCCACCGAAGAAAGCTTCAGCGACAGGGGCTGCTGCTCTCCAGCCGCTAGACCCGAACCAGGAGACCTTTTCTATTCGAGAGGCCCGAAGCCAGAAGAGGAAGGCCACTAGTCCAACACCCCAGGAGGACGAGTTGGACCAAGAAATCAGAAACATGGAGATGCTTCATCAACAAGTACAAAGGAAGAAAGAGAAGATGGCTCGACTAGCCGACCTTCAGAGGCAGATTGACGAAGGTACCGAAGAAGTACGCCATCTTGCGCAAGATGAGCAAGAGCAAAGGCCTCAACATAGGGGGCTTCATCAAGAAGGTTTCCTCAACGAGGATGAATGGTACGAGGATTTCCATCATGGAAACTTTGCTTTTGATGATGCTTCTCCTCTGTCAGCAGAACTGCAGGCTACACCTTGGCCCCCGTCTTACAAACCACCCCAGCTTCCCATGTATGACGGGCACTCGGATCCAAAATAGTTTTTGATGAGCTACGAAGCAACCATATCTTCATATGGAGGCAATACCGCAGTCATGGCGAAATCTTTCGTCATGGCAGTCAAGAATGTTACGCAAACTTGGTACTCCTCTCTTCGGCCAGGGACAATCACATCATGGCAGAAGCTGAAGGACATGTTGATCACTAGTTTCCAAGGGTTTCAGACGAAGCCGGTTACCGCTCAAGCTTTGTTCCAGTGCACGCAAGATCACGAAGAATACCTCCAGGTGTATGTCCGAAGGTTCTTGCGTTTGAGGGCACAAGCGCCAACAGTGCCCAATGAAATTGTCATTGAGGCCATGATCAAGGGGCTTCAGCTAGGACCTGCGGCCCAGTACTTCGCCAGGAAACCCCCTCAGACCCTGGAGAAATTACTCTAAAAGATGGATGAATACATCTGCGCTGATAATGACTTTCGTCAAAGAAGGGAGGAAGCCTACAGGTTCTTCGAAATGACCAGGGGCTTCGGAGGGAGAATCCACCCAAGACACGTCAGATCAATTCATTCTACCCAAATGACGATAGAGAAAGTCAGCAACAGAGGTCGCAATCTTCCTCGCAAGCTTCGGGGCAGCAACAAAGCTATCCTCGGCCATCAGCTCCAAGGGGCAGAGGCGCCAGGGGCTTCGGAGGAAGGTTTAGGGATCAGCCCAGGAAAATTTATTGCTTATTCTGCGGTGAGGACAAGGGCCATACTACAAGGATGTGCCATATCACCATCCAGAAATAGAAGGAAATAGCAGAAGCTGTAGCTCAGCAGAACCAGCCGAAGCAGGTCATGCATACTGCTTCGTACCACTCACCCTACATACCAGAGTATGCCCGCAGCGTCTGTTGCTTTGGCTAGTCAGCCACAGGCATCCTGGTCACAGCTCCCACCTCCACCACCACTACAACGCAGCCAACAGCCAGAAGGGAGTCAGCAGACCCATCAGCAGAGAGACTTTAGGGAGGAGTCCGAAGCTCACACAGTCAACAGTACTGTGCCAGAGTCGAAGCATATCTACTAAGAGATATCCTACCCCTGAATCAGTTTTTACATTCATTGTCGTTCTTTTTCTTACTAAGGAATAGTTGTTGAAAACTTAGTTTTCTTGTCATTTTTAATTCCTTGTAATAACTTAGTTTTTGCCATAGTGAAATCTTATCTTCTCCACAGACCTACGGAATCCCAAAAGTCGCATAGGCACAAAAAGCCGTTCCTAAGTTACAAGTGTCTTCGAAGCTACAAAAAGTCGTTCTACTGAACGCAGTGTAAGTCTGCCGAAGCTACAAAAAGTCGTTCCTAAAAGAGCAGCGTAAGTTTTCTGCTCAAAAGTCGTTCCAAAGGGAATGCAGAGCTTACAGCGTAAAGTCAACGCTGATTCCGCCGAAGTATAAGGCGAAGCGCGAAAAGTCAACGCGAATACTGCCGAAATAGAAGGAGAAGAAGTTCAAAAGACGTTCCTAAGGGAATGCAGAACTTACAGCAAAAAGTCAACGCTGATACACCGAAAAATAAGCGGTGAAGCCAAAAAATAAGCGGCAAAGAGATTGTGTGTTCTACAGTAGGGATGTGTGTGTATCTTCGGCACAAATATCATTCTGCATAAGCATAACATCATCACATCATTCGCATAACATCACATCATACATCATATTGCATCAATGGCACAATAAGGGGATACAATGTTGATCTTTGGAGAATGCTTCGAAAAAGTGAAATTGTGCTAAGGCACAAAATAAGTTTCGAAGAGATACAGCTTTGTCAGCTATAAAGTGAAGGAAAAAGTTTGTTGTTGACGAAGCATCAATGATTCTGCGATGATTGGAGGATTTTTTATGAAGCATAAAGATTCTTCTTTACGAAGCATGAAAAGAAGGGAAGGTGTTTTTTCGCCGAAGGCTCAAAAACGGTATGAACAATAAAAGTTCCATGCATCGTAAAGAAATGAATTACAAAGTCATTTGTACATTACATTAAAAACTCATGAGTACCAAATATTATAAGTATAGTCCAGCAAATGTTACATTGGTATTCTAACAATGTTTTTACAAATTATTCTTCCTTTAAAACTTCGTCCGCAGCTTCGGTCAGAACTTGAGAAATGACTTCGTCCAAAATGCTTTCGGCCATGTCAATGATTTCTACTGGTTCCTTTGCCTCTGACTCGATCAATGACTCGAAGGGCTCTGGGGGTGGAGATAGTTCGACTGTAGTAGAAAACATAAATAAGATTAGAAGTCGCAAAAATGAAAATAAAGTTAAAGGCTATTAAGCAATACCTATCCGCTTTTCAAGTTCCACAGCCTTTTCAGCTACCTTCGTAGCTTCCCTTTCATCATAAGTATCTTTTCGCTCTTTTTTATTATTTTGTGGGCCATCCTTCGACCGCCATTTTCCCAAATGTCAGTAAAGAATTTTCCACCAACTAATCTTGCTTCGGCCGAGGGGTCCTTTGTATCGTTAATAGATAAGGTAGCTTCGGCTTGGGCCAGATTTTTCACATGTTCGCAACCTGATTTTTCCAAGATCGTTGCGATTCCCCTCACACTCGAGAAGGCACAGACGTCCCCACAGCCACTTAAAATCTCTTCAAACGCTTCGGCCTCGCTGCTGATCCATTCAATTGGGCCTTCGGGATTGCCCCGTACAAAGTTGTCTTCACTAGAATATGCGCCAACATTGGCGAAACTAGTTTTTATCTTCTTCACACATTCTATAGATTTTTCATAACATCTTTCTTTTGAGGAACGAAGATCTACAACTGTTTTCTCTCAATAATTTTTCTAGTAGTTACTGGTATCACGATCAGCTTTGGCAATAGCGCATTTCAATTTAGCTTCGGCCAGTTCCTTTTGGAGGTTTTCAATCTCGTTCTTTTGGATTTCAGATTAGGTCTTGTAGTTAGCTTCATCCCCCTTCATCTTGTCTACCAATGTAAGAAAAATTTTATCTTTCTCCAAAGCTTCGTTCCTCAGCTTAATAACCTCTGTTCGAAGGTTGCCGAGGGCAATAGTGCAACTCTCATCTTCGGCATTCTTTTGCGCCCTTAAGGCGTTGCTCAGTATTAAACCCTATATGAAAAGAATTAGTATAAGAGCAGAAAAATAATTCAAAGTACAAAAACTTCCAAATGTGCAATTTTTGTACCTTTAGACTGTTATATGCGAGACTATCTGCAAGATCATCCTTTGTCATGGCACAAAGGCTAGCTTCAAGCTTTGGAAACCCTATACTTCTCGCCATCTCCCGGCAGACAGATAATTCTTTGTTGTCTGGGAGGCAGTATAAGAAATCATCTTCCTCTGTCCCATTGAACACCAAGGCACCCTTTGGATATTTCAGTTCTCGGGCATAGTGTTTAGCTTCAAAAATCTCTTCTTCAGTTAATCTTTTTCCCGAAGCGTGTCGTATGATATAATCAAGAACTTCAGAGGACGCCTCGGGAGTAGGAGTGGCAGTTTTTTCAGACATAATCTGTTCTGCAGCATCTTTTTCCATTTTCTTCTCCCTGGTTTCCAAGAGTTTCTCCTTTGCAGGCTCTGAAGGCCCAGCTTCGGTCTCAACCTGGCTTTTCGCAGCTTCAGCTTCGGTTACTCTTGTCTTAGACTGCGTCTTTGAAGCTTCAACAGTTTTCCTTGGAGTAGAGCTTGTCTTTATTGTCTCCAGCGCATCTAGTACATTGACCATTCTTTTTTTCTTAGGGGTCGCTGCAGGACCTTTTGGTGCCTTCGGCACTGTCACTTCTGCCGAAGGGCTTGAAATTTCTGATATCTTTGGTCCTTCGATCCCTATATCACCGGCCTTCGGCTCAGCTAATTTGGCTGACGGTGCCTTCGGTATTGCAGCCGGCTCTTCAATCTTCTGCGTAGACGCAGGTTCTTTGGCTTCAGTAGCCGAAGAGGTCTCACCACCAAATTCGGGCACTACGGCCGGTTCAATATATCGCGACCGGTGAGTAAGAACCTTCACCTTCTTCCTCTTCGGTGCACGCTCGCTGGGAGCGGCTGAAGCAGCATCTTGCCCGGAAATTGCACTCTTTCTCTTTTGTCCCTTTGGCGGGTACCGGTAGTCAGGGTACATAAACCCAATTGCATCAAAAACTCTATTTATCCTTTTCTTTTTCTGGCTCCTGAAGGCCACAGATAACGCATTATCCTCTGCTTTGGAGTACGGCCCAAGCAGATCATCACTTTTTGAGCTGATGGCTTCGTTCAACAACCAAGCTGGAGCTGCTTCGGCTTCGAAGCTGGTTTTCTCGATAACAGGCGGTTCATCCTCAGAGCCGGCCAACAAGAGGCAGAAGAAGGAGGCACAGAGAATGGTACAGCATGTCGGGGTACAGGGACCCTTCATCAAATCAAGATGGTCCCACATTCCAATTACTTTCTCCCAAGAGGACCTTTAGCTCAAGGATTACCCTCACAATGATGCTATGGTTATCTCTTGTGTTATCAAAGGAATTCTGGTTCACAATGTTCTGGTTGACACAGGCAGTGCAGCGGATATTATATTTGCTAAGGCCTTCAGACAGATGCAAGAGCCAGAGGATAAGATTCATGATGCTACACACCCTCTTTGCGGCTTCGGAGGAAGACAGATTGTAGCGCTCGGCAAGATCATGATGCCAGTGACCTTCGGATTTGTCAACAATACAAGAACTGAGCAAATTGTGTTTGATATTGTCGATATGGAGTACCCCTACAATGCAATCATTGGTCAGGGGACCCTCAATGCTTTTGAAGCAATTCTCCATCCAGCATATCTTTGCATGAAGATACCTTCGGATCAAGGGCCTATTGATATTCATGGAAGCCAGAAAGCTGCCAGAAAGGCTGAAGGAAACTGGACATATTCAAAAGCAATCCATAATATTGATGGAGTCAAAGCTTGTGAGCAATACAAGTACAGAAGGGAGAAGGCTGCTTTGGCCGATCAGCTGAAACCCATGCTCCTATGTGAAGATATAGCAGACCAGAAGGTGTTATTGGGATCTCAATTGTCTGAGGAACAGGAGAAAAACCTCATAAGGTTTCTGTTCAACAACAAAGATGTCTTTGCATGGTCCGCCAACGATCTCTGTGGAGTCAACAGGGATGTCATTGAACACTCGCTCAATGTTGATCCATCCTTCAGACCCAGAAAGCAGAGGCTTCGGAAGATGTCTGATGACAAGGCCGAAGGTGCTCGGAATGAGGTGAAAAGACTTCTTAGTGCTGGAGTCATCAGAGAAGTAAAATACCTAGAATGGCTAGCTAACACTGTCATGGTGAAGAAGGCCAATGGTAAATGGAGAATGTGCATCAATTTTACTGATCTTAATAAGGCATGCCCGAAGGATGAGTTTCCATTACCAAGGATAGATTCTCTAGTAGATGCAGCAGCTTCGTCAGAGCTCATGAGTCTACTAGATTGTTATTCAGGCTACCATCAAATCTGGATGAAGAAGGAAGATGAGCCAAAAACTAGCTTCATAACCCCCAGTGGTACATATTGTTATCTTCGGATGCCTGAGGGGCTCAAGAATGCTGGAGGAAGCTTCAGCAGAATGACAGCAAAAGTCCTTCATTCCCAGATAGGCAGAAATGTGCTAACATATGTTGATGATATCATAGTAAAAAGCACGAAGCAAGAAAATCACATTGCTGATTTGCAGGAAACATTTGCCAACTTTAGGCAAGCTGGTCTGAAGTTGAATCCAGAAAAATGTGTCTTCGGAGTAAAGAAGGGAATATTCCTTGGTTGTCTAGTCTCAACAAAAGGAATTGAAGCTAATCCAAATAAAATTGAAGCTATCCTTCGAATGGAGCCGCCAAGCACAAAGAAGGGAGCTCAACGGCTGACAGGAAGACTGGCATCTCTGAATCGATTCATATCTAGATCAGCAGAGAGAAATTTACCATTCTTTGAAGTGTTGAAGTCGGCCGAAGTCTTTCAATGGGGATCAGCCCAGCAGAAAGCCTTCGAAGAGCTGAAGCAGTATCTGATAGATCTAACAACGTTAACTCCACCCACGCCAGGGGTTCCTCTGTTATTATATGTGGCAGCTTCGCATTCTGCAGTAAGCGCAACGCTTATGCAGGAAAAGCTTGAAGGACAAATCAAAAAGCAAGCCCCAGTATATTTCGTCTCTGAGGTCCTCAGCTTATCAAAGAAAAACTATACAGAATTGGAAAAAGTGTTGTATGCTGTCTTAATGGCCTCCAGGAAGCTTCGGCATTACTTTCAAGCATTCCATATAATTGTTCCTTCTTCACAGCCTTTGAAGGATATTATGAGGAACAGAGAAGCTACTGGAAGAATTGGAAAGTGGGCTGCGGAGCTCAACGAATTCACCATTGATTATGTTCATAGATCCTCGATCCAGTCCCAGGCGTTAGCAGACTTCATCACTGATTGGACGCCAGGGGCTCAGGGAGAAGAAGCAAGTAAAGATGCCGAAGCTTGGACAGTGTTCTGCGACGGTTCCTGGGGAACCTTTGGGGCAGGTGCAGCTGCTATCTTAGTTGCACCTTCCAAAGTCAAAACATGTTATGCAGTGAAACTTGATTTCAGCTGCACAAATAACATTGCTGAATACGAAGCTTTGCTTTGGGGGCTTTGGAAGTTAAAGGCAATGGGGATAAGAAGGGCGGTTCTTAAAACCGATTCCCAAGTTATTTCTGGGCATATTGACAAGAGTTGTAGAGCAAGAGATCTGAAGCTTGAGAAATACTTGGATACAGTTCGAAGGCTTGAAGCTTCTTTCGAAGGGTTTTCTGTCAAGAACATTCCAGGAGGAGAAAATGAGCATGCTGATTTATTAGCCAAATCAGTGGCACAGAGGCTGCCTTTACCTTCGGAAGTATTCTTTGAGACAATAAGAGCACCTTCGGTGGCACTTCTTGAAAGAGCAGTGCTCAATATATCCCCTATTCATAGTGAAGATTGGAGAACTGAGATTATATCCTTTCTCCAGGGCAATTGTCTTTCAGATGACGAAGCTTATAATAAGAGAATAGAGGCAAGAGCTCGACCATATGTAATAATAGAAGGGGAGTTATACAAACATGGAGTCTGTTCTCCATTGCTCAAATGTTTATCCAGAGCTGAAGGTATAGAATTGATGAAGGAAATACACGCAGGTCTGTGTGGATCTCACATTGGGTCTAGGCCTTTGTTGGGAAAAGTCTTTCGTCAAGGATTTTATTGACCGAAGGCAGCTTCGGATGCAGCAGAATTAGTCCAAAAGTGTGAAGGTTGTCAAAAATGTGCAAGAGATCAAAAACAGCCTTCATCTCTGACTCAGCTAATACAGCCCACTTGGCCGTTGCAAAGGTGGGGCCTTGATTTGTTAGGCCCACTTCCACCAGCACAAGGAAATCTAAAATTTGTTGTGGTGGCGGTAGAGTATTTCTCCAAGTGGATTGAGGCGAAGCCTTTAGTCGCAATAACTTCGGTCACCGTTCAGAAGTTTTTCTGGCAAAATATTGTTTGTCTCTTTGGAGTGCCGAAGGCTATTACTGTGGACAACGGAACACAGTTTGATGCCAAAGCTTTCAAAGAGTTCTGTGAACAAATTGGCACGAAGATCCATTTTGCATCGGTAAGACATCCGGAGTCAAATGGACTTGTCGAAAGAGCTAATGGTATTATAATGACAGGAATAATGAAGTTAATCTTCAATCAGCCCAGAGGAAAGTGGCCAGATGAATTGATCAAAGTGGTGTGGAGCCACAACACAACGGTGTCGAGGTCAACAGGCTTTACACCATTCAAATTATTGTTTGGTGACGAAGCAATAACCCCAGAAGAAGCTAAGACAGGATCAATAAGAACAGTGGCTTCGGTAGAGAATGAAGCTGATTATTCTGTGGCAAAAGATATTATAGAAGGGATCAGGCTTCAGGCTGTAGAGAACATCAATAAATACCAAGCCAAAACAATAAAATGGCGTGATAGAAAGGTTCGGTTAAAAAATATCAGGCCAGGGCACCTGGTACTCCGGAGAGTTTCCAACCCAGACATAGTAGGCAAGTTACAGTTGAAGTGGGAAGGACCTTTTCTGGTAGTATCTTCGTCAAGACCCGGTTCCTACAGATTGAAGGATATGGACGGCAACGACATTCCTAGATCCTAGAATGCGGATGAGCTTCGGTGATATTATGTGTAGCTTAATGTAATCTTTTTGTTTTTTATTTTTCCTATGGCACCCTTTTCCTTTCCAAAGGGGGAGAAAGGTTTTTAATGGGGCCATAGCATGTAATTTCTCTTTTTTCTTAATTCAGCTCTACAAGAGCAATATCCCCCAAAGATGTAAATGTAAAAGCTGAGCATGCACCATCGAGTGCAAAGAGAAAAGGAAAACAGGGAGAAGCTCGAAAGACGTCCCTAAGGGGATGCAGAGCACGACAAAGCTACAAAAAGTCGTTCCTAAGGGAGCACAGTGTAAGTTTTCTGCTCAAAAGTCGTTCCTAAGGGAATGTAGAGCTTACAACGAAAAGTCAACGCTGATTCCGCCGAAATATAAGGCGAAGCGCGAAAAGTCAACGCGATTCCGCCGAAGTAGAAGGCGAAGAAGTTCAAAAGACATTCCCAAGGGAATGCAGAACTTACAGCGAAAAGTTAGCGCTGATACACCGAAAAATAAGCGGTGAAGCCGAAAAATAAACGGCAAAGAGACTTTGGTTATTCCTAAGGGGATGAAGGGTATGGTTGTGGCTTCGTATGTGTGTGTCTAGACATTCATTTGCACCATACATTACATCATACATTTGCATTCATAAACATTCATTTAGACATACATAGGATCATCATCATCATAACACAGGCAGTTGCTTGGGCTCTAAAAATAAGGCTTCGGCAAAAAGAAAAAAAAAGAAGCAGTCTTTATGCTTCGCTGTGTACGAAAAGAAGGGAAGGTGTTTTTCGCCTTTGGCTCAAAAATGCTAATCTAGTTCACACCAAAGCACTTTATACATTGATGGAAAGGGAAGAATATATTACAAGGCATGAACAAAGTTTGCAAAGTAAAGATTAATTACATTGTTCTTTACAAAGGTTGTTACAAGGGTTCTTAGAGTTTTTTTCTACAGTCATCTATTCAAGCTTCATTAGCATTCATTGAGCTTCGGCTTCGACTTCATCATCCATTAAACTTTGGCTTCGTCTTCTCAATCTTTAGTTTTAGCCTCGGCTTCGTCATCCTGTACGTATTCAAGTATTGTAAGCAAAATTCAAGTTCGAAGGAAGAGGTAAGCACAAGGTATGATTTTGTTACCGGCTTAAGATGACTTCGAGCCTCATCACCAGCTTTGCTTCGACCACCTTTTGTCCATACCAGTTTTATAAATCTATTTGCTATGCTTTGGGCAAGGTTGGGAATATCATCTAGGTCTGCTGGTGATAAGCTAAAATTGGGTCTATTGATAATCTTTCCATGTTCGCAGCCGGATTTCAGGAAGGCGACAGCTGTACCCCGAGAAGCTACCAGGGCACAAAAGTCACCATGTCCAGCTATAACTTCTTCAAGGTCATCAATTTCACCTTCGATATGTTCGAAGGCCCCCGGCAGGTCCTCAGATGAAGGGGTGAATTTTTCGCTGATGGCTCCAACCGAATAGAAGACTTGCTTCAGTCGTTGAACACATCGATTACTGAATTCCAGACATTTGTTTTGAAGGCTTGCTAATGACTTTTTCAAATCTGAATTTTTCTGGACTTCGGCTTCAAATTTTGCATTAGGTTTCTACTTCTCTTGTTCGCAGCTTTCTGACTGGGATAGAAGCTTCGTATTCAATTCTGCTATTTTAGCTTCAGCTTCTGCCAATAAGCCTTCGGTTGTCTGAAGCTCGAAGTCTTTCTTTTCAAGAGCAGCTGATTGGTCTTTTATCTTGCTTTCTAAGTTTTCAATTATGTAACACCCGGCTTTAAGGAACAAAGCCAAGTGCATCTCATACATGCGCCAAGAAGACAACATATATAATAACAGAGTGTATAGAGATAAATGTCATAAAACATCAGAGTATTTATTACATAGCGGAAGACTTATTACAAAATAAAGTAATAAAGATAAAACGAACTAAGGATCATCGGCGCCAATGTCGACTGGGAAACGCCACCTAGATCAGATCGAACTCCTCAGTGTTAGGCGGCTCCTCCTGAACCACCTGATCTTCTCCTGTGGGGGGTGTGAGACAGCAAGGGTGAGCTCACACATGATCATAGCTCAACAAGTTGTGGGGAACCAGTGGACATAAACTCACAAAGGTGTGAGTTCATGTGATGTGTAAGGCTTAATCAATGACAGGGGTTAAAGCTGAGCATTGCTTTTAAGTAGTTGGTCCAAATTTTATTAGCAATTACTAAGTGTAAGTAAATACCAAACCATAAATAAAGTAATAGAACAAAATTAATAACAAACCCATGCATATGCGAATGACAAATTGAATTTAAGTTCCATAATTTAAACATCAGAGAGTCCTGAGCTGCTCGTGACCGTGAGCTCGGCTAGTATACCAGTTTTACACTCTGCAGAGGTTGTACCCTTTACCCACAAGTCATGTTACCCATCTGCCAAGGGGTCGCGAATCCCATACACCTCTACCTAGGAAGCGCGGCAGGGCAACACTACGAGGCCTTTACAAAGTTCCACTAGCTTCCGAAAACCCGCTACAGTTTATAGGAAGTTCCAATGCAGGGTTCCTGGCTGACCGCCATCGCAGCAAAATCAACCAGGGACCTCCCTACACTGACCACTCCCCTACTGCCCTTGCCCCTTTCGGGTAAGGTAGTCTTCCACTAGCTTTCCTAATTAGTCAGCCAAGGGGTCCCATTCCTCCCTTGTGGTGGCACGTGGTTCTCAAGTTAAGCTCTATGTTCCAATTAACATTAATGATCTCAACATGAACATAAACAGAATAACAAGAATAATTGGAACATAGATATAATAAATGATTATCCCAAAACCATGTAAAGCAATAGCAAACTACCCAAGAGATTCAGGGGTAAACAAGGTAATGAGATAAACAATCTAGGGTGACCTATTGGGTCCCATCAAAATTAACCTATGCATGAGTATGTGATATTAAAGAACATTATTGGGTAAAAAGTGGTCAAGGGCACAACTTGCCTTCAATGAGCTCCTGCTCAGCCACTTCAACCTGCTGCTCACCAGGATCCTCAGCAACGGGCTCTTCTACTCGCCACAATACAAACAAGCACAGTGTATATAGAGAAATTAACATTACACCAAACATATAAATAAAATACACAGTAAGAATCTACATATTAAAATAAAATTCTAGGAACAGGAATCATAATTTTTGGAGTTATAGAATTTAAGTTATGCATTTTCAAAGGTTTTATGTGTTTAGAATAAGATTAAGTGTGGAATTAAATTTCTTACTGTTGTCATGATAAAACAGAGACACTAAGTGCTAGAGAATAAAATTACAAAATTTTAGGAACTGGAATGGATTAATTTGGAGTTAGTATGAATTTTCTATGAATTTATTAAGTTCTAGTAGTTATTTTCATATTAAAAATCCATTTCCTATTTCATTTATTCAAATTAAACGATCTCTGGACTGGGCCTCAAATAAGCCGAAGCGCAGGGGTCTCGGTGTAAGTCGTCCCAGACACAGAGAACAGTCGTGCGAGGACCGCGGGTTCATTTCACCTAAACAGAGGGGTCCAAGCGCAAAGTGAACCCGCGAAGGGGTATTAAGGGTTTCCGGCCGCCCGATCACACATGTGCGGTTGAGATTAGATCATGATCCAGCTCTCAGCCACGCCCCTCCGATCTCGCGTCAACGGTTGGGATTTAATGCGCGAAGGGGTATTTCTATCTCTAATCGCGACCGTTCGCTGCACGATCGACGGCCGAGGGTCAACACACGCCAGATCTAATCTCAGCCGCGCAATCCCAATCGGACGGCGCGAGATCGTCGTTCTCCCTCCCCAAACGGCACAGGCGGCGCTGCGCAGAGACGCCACCGCACGGCGGAGTCCTCGCCGGCGCACACTATTCTCCGCCCAAGCGCCTCCAATACTAAAATTGATCGCAACTACGCGACGAGAAGGGCAAGGCGAGTTGATTGGGTGGGTATCTTACCGACGGGATGGAGCACAGAAGCTCGGCCACGACGCTATGCGGGTCGGCGGGGAAGGATCCGACTACGGCGAGGAATTCCCGCCCAGTCGATGTCGCGCCCCCCGGTCACTGCCCCGCGCGTGTTCCGTGCGACCTCCCGAACGCCCAGGACGAGGCAATCGGAGCAGAGGGGCGACGGTGGCACGGGTCAACGACGGCGGCCCGAGTTTCTTCACGCGGCACGCGGCAGCGATCTGGTGGCGACGAGCGATTGAGGCTAAAGAGGGGAACGGAGGAACGGGTCACGGGGGTGCTAAATAAGGCCCGAGTGGCGGCCGAGATCTCCGGGAGGTGGGCGCGAGCTGGGCGATTCCGATGGAGTCGCGGCGGATTCCGTTGGCCATCGAGCGAAGTACGCGGAGGTAGCAGCTGACCTGCGGGCCCTGCGGACCAGAGAAAGGGAGGGAGGAGCGCGTGCGGTGTGCGACCGACGAGTAGGGCCCGCGAGTAAGTGAGCAGTTAGTGGCGCGCGGTGGAGCTGAGTGGGCCGCGCGGGGAATTGGCCAAATGGGCCGAAATGAAGAACTTGAGCCCAGACGCTGCAGTTCCTGTTTTCTTTTTTTTCTAATCTTATTTTCCTTTCATTTTCCCATTCAAATTAGCTCCAAATTCAAATCCAAATGTTTTGTGGCAAATTTTTATCCACATATTATGTTATGTCAAGACAAGCTCTAGCTTGGGCATAAATATTTATATATATATTATTTCACATGATATTTGTTTGTTTCTCTTCCTAAATTTTAGAATCTCTTTTAAGTTTTGAATTCCACTTTGGACTTTTTACTATATTCCTTATCACAAAATGCACACCCAAAAACAATATTCAGCATGATGCAATGATTTAGTAGCATATCTTTTTATTAATTGTTTTTGGACATGGTGTTCACATAGGATGATGCATAAAGATCAAACTCACATAAGGAGAGAAATTGTTTCCTCTATTGGTATTTTATCTAGCAATTACAAAGTGGGTGTTACAAATCCTACCCCCCTTAAAAATAATCTCGTCCTCGAGATTTAAGAAGATCTAGGGAAAAGATGGGGAAAATCTATGCGAAGCTCTTCTTCTCTTTCCCAAGTTGCTTCATCTTCACCGTGGTGACTCCATTGCACTTTGCACATCTTTATCACCTTATTTCTTGTAACTCGAGTCAAGGTATCCAAAATCTTGATCGGGTACTCCGTGTAAGTCAAATCACCCTGAACACTGAGCTCTTCCATCGGTAACTGTTCCTCGGGAACACGGAGACACTTCTTTAGTTGAGATACGTGGAACACGTTATGCACATCCGATAGACTAGCAGGTAACTCGAGTTGGTATGCCATCTCTCCAACTCGCCTAAAGATCAAGAATGGTCCAATATAGCGAGGGGACAATTTGCCCTTAACTTTGAATCTTCTCATTCCACGAAGTGGTGACACCTTGAGATACACATAATCTCCTTCTTCAAATTCCAGTGGTCTCCTTCTATTATCAGCGTAGCTCTTTTGCCTGGTTTGAGCCACCCTCAAATTCTCTCGAATTATACGAACTTGTTCTTCTGCTTCTTGAATCAATTCAGGCCCAAAGAACTGTCTTTCCCCAGTCTGATCCCAATACAAAGGAGTCCTGCACTTCCTCCCATATAAAGCTTCAAAAGGTGACATCTTCAGACTGGCCTGGTAACTATTGTTATATGAGAACTCAGCATAAGGCAGACTCTTATCCCAACTTCCTCCATGCTGAAGGGCACATGCTCTCAACATATCTTCCAATACTTGATTAGTCCTTTCAGTCTGTCCATCAGTCTGAGGGTGATAAGCCGTACTAAAATTCAACTTCGTACTCATGTTCTCATGAAAGCTTCTCCAAAATCTTGAGGTAAACTGTGAACCTCGATCAGACACGATCTTCTTTGGTACTCCATGTAAACACACAATCCGGGCCATATATAACTCTGCTAACTGAGAACCTTTATAAGTAGTCTTGACAGGAATAAAGTGAGCCACTTTAGTCAATCTATCCACAATCACCCATATAGCATCATATCCTTTCTGGGTGCGAGGCAATCCAGTAATAAAATCCATACCAATCTCTTCCCATTTCCACTCGGGTATCTTCAGTGGATGCAATAGTCCAGCTGGCCTCTGGTGTTCAGCCTTAACTCTTTGACATACATCGCACATAGCCACATGTGCAGCCACATCTCTTTTCAATCCATACCACCAATACTTCCGCTTCAAATCCTGATACATCTTGGTACTACCAGGATGAATAGAATAACCCGAGTCATGGGCCTCCTTTAAAATAGTCTCTCGAAGGCTTTTAATATCAGGAACACACATCCTGTCCTTGAACCATATAGTGCCTTGCTCATCTTCCGTAAATTCCGGAACTCGACCTTCAGTAATCAGATCCTTAATCTCTTTTATTTTAGCATCACCAATTTGTCCTTTGCGGATCTCTTGCTCCAAAGTAGGTTCCACATCAATAGTAACTCCCTCAGTATGAGCAACTATCCCCAGGTTAAGTCTCTGGAAATCCTCAACAATCTCATCGGGTAGCTGGGCAACAATAGCTGAATGAACATGTTCCTTGCGACTCAAGGCATCTGCAACCAAATTTGCCTTGCCCGGGTGATAGTGAATCTCCAAATCATAATCCTTAATAAGCTCTAACCAACGGCGTTGCCTAAGGTTGAGGTCCTTCTGAGTGAATATATACTTCAAACTCTTATGATCCGTGTATACTTGGCACTTGGTTCCCATGATATAATGTCTCCAAATCTTAAGCGCATGCACAACGGCTGCCAATTCCAAGTCATGAGTGGGGTAGTTCAATTCATGCTTGCGTAACTGACGAGAAGCATAAGCAATCACATGTCCTTCCTGCATGAGCACACATCCCAAGCCTTGGCCACATGAATCACAATAGATATCAAATCCTTTCTGTAGGTCTGGCATAACCAATACTGGTGGCGACATCAACCTCTTCTTCAATAGATCAAAGCTGTCTTGACACTTCTCGTCCCTCTTAAATTCTTTTCCTTTCTCCAAAAGCGAAGTCATAGGCTTAGCAATCTTAGAAAATCCTTCAATAAATCTCCGATAATAGCCTGCTAATCCCAAGAAACTTCGAATCTCAGTAACTGTAGTGGGTACTCTCCACTCCATTATCTCCTTAACCTTAGCAGGATCCACTGCTATTCCTCCATTAGAAATAATATGACCAAGAAATGGCACCTCGCCAATCCAAAACTCGCACTTGCTGAACTTGGCATAGAGTTGATTATCTCGTAGCTTTTGTAGCACCAACCTCAGATGTTCCTCGTGATCACTATCACTCTGAGAATAAATAAGAATATCTTCGATGAATACCACGACGAATCTGTCCAAATACTCCATAAACACCTTGTTCATTAAGTTCATAAAATAAGCTGGTGCATTGGTTAATCCAAACGACATAACAGTAAACTCATATAATCCATATCTAGTCGAGAAAGCCGTCTTGGGAATATCCGATGGTCTAATCCTCATCTGATGGTATCCCGATCGGAGATCAATCTTCGAAAATACTCTAGCACCTCTCATTTGATCAAACAGGTCCTCAATACGGGGCAACGGATACTTGTTCTTCACTGTAACATCATTAAGAGATCTATAATCCACACACATCCGTTGCGATCCATCCTTCTTCTGTACAAACAAGACCGGTGCTCCCCAAGGTGAAGAACTCGGACGAATGTACCCGGCCTCTTGTAACTCAGTTAACTGCTTCTTAAGTTCCTTCAACTCCTCTACGGACATCCTATATGGCCGTTTAGAAATAGGGGCAGTTCCAGGTAAGAGATCAATAACAAACTCAACTTCTCTATCAGGTGGCATCCCTGGTAACTCCTCTGGAAAGACATCCAGAAAATCTCTAACCACCCGGATATTGTCACCAACAAACTCCTCAGGTATAAAGAACATTGCACGCATGGGTGAGGAGGTTACTGCAATATTAACTTGAAATCTTTCTCCTTTAGTGGTAGTGAGTTCTACGGTACCTCTACCACATGCTATAACGGCCTTCGCCTTTCTTAGCCATGACATACCAAGGATCAAATCTATACTGCTTGACTCCAATATTATAGCAGTAGCTCCAAATTCTCTACCCATAATGGTCAATGTCAATCTACATGTCATTTGATTCGCCTCAACAGGCCCTTTAGGTGTAATTACTATCATGGGTTTTCTCATATTTAGCAGTGGTATTTCATTTGTGTTGGCATATCTAGCAGACATGAATGAATGTGTAGCACCAGAATCAAATAATATGGTTGCAGGAATTGCATTAACATAAAACATACCAAGTACGAGGTCCCCTCCATCCGGAGTAGCATCAACGCTGACTTGATTAACCTTGGCGATAGAATATCCCTTGCCAGAGCTTGGTGTTTGCTGCCTGTTCTGAACTGGAGTAGTAGCAATCCTCTGTGGGCAGACATTTGCATAATGACCAATCTTCCCACACTTGAAACATTGAGTGCCCGGACTCTGTCCTGAAAACTTTGTCGGGGTGCCAGTAGGGGTAGCCTGTCGAGGAGGTGGAGTCCTCAGTGGTGATTGCTGAACTGGGCGTGGTCCTCCTGGTCGAGTCGGTGTACTCTGTGGTGAACTGTAGCGAGGACGAACACTGCTGCTTCCCTGTCCTTGTGAGATAGCCTTCCTCTTCAAATCACCCAGTTGAACACGCTTGTGTTCAATAGCAAGAGCCTTATCTAGTAGCCTCTGAAATGATGGAAAAGTGTGTGCCACTAGAGCATACAGCAGCGGTCCATTAAGTCCTTCAATAAAATGCTCCTGCTTCCTCTCGTCTTCAGCAACTTCTTCAGGGGCATATCTGGATAACTGAATAAACTTGTCTCTGTACTCGCTGACTGACATACTCCCTTGCTTCAGCGACAGAAATTCCTTCTTCTTAATCTTTATCATACCAGCTGGAATATGGTAGTTCCTGAATTGTGTACTAAACTCTGCCCAAGTAATAGTATCCGCAGCATCATGGGCAGCAGTATAAGAATCCCACCAGTCAGCAGCAGGACCTGTCAGACGTCCAGAAGCATATAAAACCTTCTCCCGGTCCGTGCACTGTGCAATATTCAGCATCTTCTCAACGGACTTCAGCCAATCATCCGCGTCCAGTGGATCAGGTGAGCTTGCAAATGTGGGTGGCTTATGGCTCATGAACTCCCTATGCTTATCTCGGGGTGGAACTGGTGGTGGTGGTGGTGGAGGCAGTGGTACTTGTTGCTGTTGTTGTTGCATTTGCTGTTGCAGCTGCTGTTGTTGTGCCCTCCTTTCCTGGCGTATCTCATCTCGCTCCTGGCGCAACTCCTGTCGTATGTCTTCTCTTTCCTGACGCATCTCCTGGCGTTCTTGCTGCATCTGGGCATGCATATCAGCCATAGTGTCTGCCATTTGCTGCATCACCGCCATCTGAGCAGCAACCAGTGGGTCAACTCCGCCTGGTGGAGGATTGGGAGGATTCATCTCTGCAGGCTGTGGCTGAGGTTGTCTATATATCCTTCGAGTGTGTTGGTTAGGAGGCAAGTCGATTCCACCACCCCTCCTGGTATTGACCATCTGAGTTAGATACACATGGTAAGAGAATAGCAGACAAGGCAGGTATTTACAAATCAGGTTACTTTGGGGAATTTTATTAGCTAAGCAGATTAATATTTTACCTACCATAGCTAATTTATTACCTTATGTTGGTACATGCTAAGATGTCCCTCTATAATAATTCAATCAATCAAAGAAGCAAATCAGGCATTTAGCATCAGCACAATCGAACAACATTTTTAAAGAAAATAGTTTTAAATTTTGTCTTGGGTTCCCTATCTCTTAAAAAGATCATAGTGGTAGGATTCCAAGGTGTGAAATCCATCTTTTCTTAGAGTAGAAAAGATAAGATTAATCAGAGTAGAGTCGCAAAAGGTGAGTCAAGATCAAGATGAGGTAAGTATAGAATGAATCAGAGTAAGGTAAGTAGGGAGGGGTTGTTCATTTCTATCTAGGTTTCGTCCTACAGTCAACATTTCCTCTGATACCACTTCTGTAACACCCGGCTTTAAGGAACAAAGCCAAGTGCATCTCATACATGCGCCAAGAAGACAACATATATAATAACAGAGTGTATAGAGATAAATGTCATAAAACATCAGAGTATTTATTACATAGCGGAAGACTTATTACAAAATAAAGTAATAAAGATAAAACGAACTAAGGATCATCGGCGCCAATGTCGACTGGGAAACGCCACCTAGATCAGATCGAACTCCTCAGTGTTAGGCGGCTCCTCCTGAACCACCTGATCTTCTCCTGTGGGGGGGTGTGAGACAGCAAGGGTGAGCTCACACATGATCATAGCTCAACAAGTTGTGGGGAACCAGTGGACATAAACTCATAAAGGTGTGAGTTCATGTGATGTGTAAGGCTTAATCAATGACAGGGGTTAAAGCTGAGCATTGCTTTTAAGTAGTTGGTCCAAATTTTATTAGCAATTACTAAGTGTAAGTAAATACCAAACCATAAATAAAGTAATAGAACAAAATTAATAACAAACCCATGCATATGCGAATGACAAATTGAATTTAAGTTCCATAATTTAAACATCAGAGAGTCCTGAGCTGCTCGTGACCATGAGCTCGGCTAGTATACCAGTTTTACACTCTGTAGAGGTTGTACCCTTTACCCACAAGTCATGTTACCCATCTGCCAAGGGGTGGCGAATCCCATACACCTCTACCTAGGAAGCGCGGCAGGGCAACACTACGAGGCCTTTACAAAGTTCCACTAGCTTCCGAAAACCCGCTACAGTTTATAGGAAGTTCCAATGCAGGGTTCCTGGCTGACCGCCATCGCAGCAAAATCAACCAGGGACCTCCCTACACTGACCACTCCCCTACTGCCCTTGCCCCTTTCGGGTAAGGTAGTCTTCCACTAGCTTTCCTAATTAGTCAGCCAAGGGGTCCCATTCCTCCCTTGTGGTGGCACGTGGTTCTCAAGTTAAGCTCTATGTTCCAATTAACATTAATGATCTCAACATGAACATAAACAGAATAACAAGAATAATTGGAACATAGATATAATAAATGATTATCCCAAAACCATGTAAAGCAATAGCAAACTACCCAAGAGATTCAGGGGTAAACAAGGTAATGAGATAAACAATCTAGGGTGACCTATTGGGTCCCATCAAAATTAACCTATGCATGAGTATGTGATATTAAAGAACATTATTGGGTAAAAAGTGGTCAAGGGCACAACTTGCCTTCAATGAGCTCCTGCTCAGCCACTTCAACCTGCTGCTCACCAGGATCCTCAGCAACGGGCTCTTCTACTCGCCACAATACAAACAAGCACAGTGTATATAGAGAAATTAACATTACACCAAACATATAAATAAAATACACAGTAAGAATCTACATATTAAAATAAAATTCTAGGAACAGGAATCATAATTTTTGGAGTTATAGAATTTAAGTTATGCATTTTCAAAGGTTTTATGTGTTTAGAATAAGATTAAGTGTGGAATTAAATTTCTTACTGTTGTCATGATAAAACAGAGACACTAAGTGCTAGAGAATAAAATTACAAAATTTTAGGAACTGGAATGGATTAATTTGGAGTTAGTATGAATTTTCTATGAATTTATTAAGTTCTAGTAGTTATTTTCATATTAAAAATCCATTTCCTATTTCATTTATTCAAATTAAACGATCTCTGGACTGGGCCTCAAATAAGCCGAAGCGCAGGGGTCTCGGTGTAAGTCGTCCCAGACACAGAGAACAGTCGTGCGAGGACCGCTGGTTCATTTCACCTAAACAGAGGGGTCCAAGCGCAAAGTGAACCCGCGAAGGGGTATTAAGGGTTTCCGGCCGCCCGATCACACATGTGCGGTTGAGATTAGATCATGATCCAGCTCTCAGCCACGCCCCTCCGATCTCGCGTCAACGGTTGGGATTTAATGCGCGAAGGGGTATTTCTATCTCTAATCGCGACCGTTCGCTGCACGATCGACGGCCGAGGGTCAACACACGCCAGATCTAATCTCAGCCGCGCAATCCCAATCGGACGGCGCGAGATCGTCGTTCTCCCTCCCCAAACGGCACAGGCGGCGCTGCGCAGAGACGCCACCGCACGGCGGAGTCCTCGCCGGCGCACACGATTCTCCGCCCAAGCGCCTCCAATACTAAAATTGATCGCAACTACGCGACGAGAAGGGCAAGGCGAGTTGATTGGGTGGGTATCTTACCGACGGGATGGAGCACAGAAGCTCGGCCACGACGCTATGCGGGTCGGCGGGGAAGGATCCGACTACGGCGAGGAATTCCCGCCCAGTCGATGTCGCGCCCCCCCGGTCACTGCCCCGCGCGTGTTCCGTGCGACCTCCCGAACGCCCAGGACGAGGCAATCGGAGCAGAGGGGCGACGGTGGCGCGGGTCAACGACGGCGGCCCGAGTTTCTTCACGCGGCACGCGGCAGCGATCTGGTGGCGACGAGCGATTGAGGCTAAAGAGGGGAACGGAGGAACGGGTCACGGGGGTGCTAAATAAGGCCCGAGTGGCGGCCGAGATCTCCGGGAGGTGGGCGCGAGCTGGGCGATTCCGATGGAGTCGCGGCGGATTCCGTTGGCCATCGAGCGAAGTACGCGGAGGTAGCAGCTGACCTGCGGGCCCTACGGACCAGAGAAAGGGAGGGAGGAGCGCGTGCGGTGTGCGACCGACGAGTAGGGCCCGCGAGTAAGTGAGCAGTTAGTGGCGCGCGGTGGAGCTGAGTGGGCCGCGCGGGGAATTGGCCAAATGGGCCGAAATGAAGAACTTGAGCCCAGACGCTGCAGTTCCTGTTTTCTTTTTTTTCTAATCTTATTTTCCTTTCATTTTCCCATTCAAATTAGCTCCAAATTCAAATCCAAATGTTTTGTGGCAAATTTTTATCCACATATTATGTTATGTCAAGACAAGCTCTAGCTTGGGCATAAATATTTATATATATATTATTTCACATGATATTTGTTTGTTTCTCTTCCTAAATTTTAGAATCTCTTTTAAGTTTTGAATTCCACTTTGGACTTTTTACTATATTCCTTATCACAAAATGCACACCCAAAAACAATATTCAGCATGATGCAATGATTTAGTAGCATATCTTTTTATTAATTGTTTTTGGACATGGTGTTCACATAGGATGATGCATAAAGATCAAACTCACATAAGGAGAGAAATTGTTTCCTCTATTGGTATTTTATCTAGCAATTACAAAGTGGGTGTTACAAATTATAACTTCCTGCTTTTTATCCTCCAAATCTTGTTGCATTTTCAAAGCTTTACTCAGTAGCATACTCTGCATATAAACAACCTTCGTTAGAAAACTTCTTCGTTATTGAAATAATAAAAGTTAAAGAAAAGTTTACCTTGAAATTGGAATAGAATAAACTACCGACGATGTGTTGTCGTCGGTAGCGGCTAATATCTGTTTCGAGCTTCGGGAAACCAATACTCTTTGATAGAGTACCGATAACCTTCGCTCCAGTTGAATCCCGGATGCAGCCCAATTTTTCGTCATCGATGCCACCAAAGAGAAGTGCTCCCGACTGATATCCGCAAGACATAGCATATTCTTTTAACTCCTCTTTTTCAGCTTTTGTTAGCTCTTGACCAACTAAGTTTCAAAAGTTAAAAATTTCGTCTTCCGAAGTGTCTTCGGCTATTTCTTTCTCCTTCCCGGGTTCTGGGGTCATAGTTTCTTCGGTGGCTGCAGCAGCCATGTTTTGCAGTATCTTATCAATATCGGCAATCGTGCACTCTAAATGAGTATCTTCGGCAGCGGCAACTTCGGTAGCTGTGGCTTCTGCAGGTACAGCTTCGGGGGCTATCGTGCTCTCAACAGCTGGCGCCTTTAGAGCTAAAGCTCCTGGCAGTTGAGAGCACCTAGAGGGGGGGTGAATAGGTGATCCTGTAACACTTCAAAAACTTAAGCCACAAAACTTGGTTACTTGTTAGCACAGTAATATGCCAAGTGGCTAGAGAAGGATCTCAACACAACACAATAACCAAGAGATATCAATCACAGAGATGGCACAGTGGTTATCCCGTGGTTCGGCCAAGACCAACGCTTGCCTACTCCACGTTGTGGCGTCCCAACGGACGAGGGTTGCAATGAACCCCTCTCAAGCGGTCCAAAGACCAACTTGAATACCACGGTGTTGCTTTGCTTCTCTTAATCCCGTTTGCGAGGAATCTCCACAGCTTGGAGCCTATCGCCCTTACACAAGATGTTCACGAAGAATCACAGAGTAAGGGAGGGATTAGCAACTCACACACGACACAAAGATCACAGCGAATACGCACACGCAAAACCCAGACTTGAGCTCAAGAGACTAGCACACTAGAACGGAGCTCAAATCACTAAAATGTCGAACAAGTGCGCGAGAATGAAGTGTGAGTGATCAATGATGCTCAAAGGATGCTTGGTGTACTCCTCCATGCGCCTAGGGGTCCCTTTTATAGCCCCAAGGCAGCTAGGAGCCGTTGGGAGCAATCTGGGAAGGCAATTCTTGCCTTCTGTCGTCTGGCGCACCGGACAGTCCGGTGCACACCGGACATGTCCGGTGCCCGATTTCTTTCCATAAACAACGCAGTCGACCGTTGGCAGCCTGGGAGCCATTGGTGCACTTGACATGTCCGGTGCACACCGGACAGTCCGGTGCCATCTTCTAGCCGTTGGCTCGGCCACGTGTCCCGCGCAGATTGCGCGGCCGACCGTTGGCCCGGCCGACCGTTGGCTCACCGGACAGTCCGGTGAATTTTAGCCGTACACCGTTGATGGTTTCCCGAGAGCAACGAGTTCGCCTGTGAGCGGCCCACCGGACAGTCCGGTGCACACCGGACAGTCCGGTGAATTTTAGCCGTACACCGTCGTCGAAGTCCCGAGAGCAGCCACTTTGCCCAAGCCAGCCTGGCGCACCGGACACTGTCCGATGCACCACCGGACAGTCCGGTGCACCCAGACTGGGCAGACTTTGGCTGCTCGAGCCATCTCTTCTCCAACTCGATTTTTTCTGTTTCCAGCACTTAGACACAATACATTAGTCCATAAAACAATGTACTAAGTCTGAGAAACAAACCTTTATTCTTGATTTGTACTTTGTCCACCATTTTACAATTAGGCACCTGTGTTGGGCACTAAATCACCAAAACACTTAGAAATGGCCCAAGGGCACATTTCCCTTTCAATCTCCCCCTTTTTGGTGATTTATGCCAACACAACATAAAGCAAGTAGAACAAGTACAAAATCAAATCAAATAAGAAATCAAAATTGTTTTGATTCAATTTTGACATATATGGATCACTCTATGCCACCACTTGGTTTGTTTTTGCAAATCAAACTCAAATTCCTATCTCTAAGTCAAGACCACTTGTAGAGACATAAAGAGAGGTTTTCCAAAGAAATTTGATCAAGGATTTCAAAAACTCCCCCTTTTTCCCATAATCAACACCTCTCCCCACAAGAGGCCAACTTTTGACATAAGAGACAATAAAAGAGTTTTGACAAACCAAAAGCTCTAATCTACTATTTCAAAATTTCTCAAGTGGTAGCTGATCCATTTATTGCTTTAGCCTTTATTTTCTCCCCCTTTGGCATCAAGCACCAAAACGGGATCAATCTTGGCCCTTTAACCCCATTGCCTCACCAAAATCTTCAAATAAGAACACAAAGGCAATAAGAGTATGAAGATGAACTTGGAAAAGTTACTCTTTTCATCGGAGTGCAGTGGAAGTCTTGCATGGTCCAAGTCCACCTTTTCCCTTTCAATTTTCCTTGGAGACTAAAACAACGAAACTCAAGTACATGGTTAGTCTCAAAGGGTCAAGTTGTAGCACAACTCCCCCTAAATATGTGCATCACTTGCAAACAGGACTTGTGAGGTCCAGGGAGTGTTTGTACAACTTGAGCACCACAATAAGCAACAATATGTAGAATGAACATAATCAAAAGCATAAACACATGTATGCTACATTTCAATCCAAGTTCCGCGAATCTAAGATATTGAGCTCACTACGCAGCCTGCAGAAGGTCTTCTCATCTAGAGGCTTGGTAAAGATATCGGCTAGCTGGTTCTCGGTGCTAACATGAAACACTTCGATATCCCCCTTTTGCTGGTGGTCTCTCAAAAAGTGATGCCGGATGTCAATGTGCTTTGTGCGGCTGTGCTCAACAGGATTTTCCGCTATTCGGATAGCACTCTCATTATCACATAGGAGTGGGACTTTGCTCAGATTGTAGCCAAAGTCCCGGAGGGTTGCCTCATCCAAAGTAGTTGTGCACAACACTGTCCCGCAGCAACGTACTCAGCCTCAGCGGTGGATAGGGCAACGAAGGTTTGTTTCTTAGAGTTCCATGACACCAGGGACCTTCCTAAGAATTGGCACGTCCCCGATGTACTCTTCCTATCGACCTTACATCCAGCATAGTCGGAATCTGAGTACCCAATCAAGTCAAAGTTAGACCCCTTTGGATACCAGATCCCGAAGCAAGGCGTAGCGACTAAATATCGAAGAATTCGCTTCACAGCCACTAAGTGACACTCCTTAGGATCAGATTGAAATCTAGCACACATGCATACGCTAAGCATAATATCCGGTCTACTAGCACATGGATAAAGCAGAGAACCTATCATGGACCGGTATGCTTTTTGATCAACGGACTTACCACCTTTGTTGAGGTCGGTGTGTCCGTCAGTTCCCATCGGCGTCTTTGCGGGCTTGGCGTCCTTCATCCCAAACCGCTTTAGCAAGTCTTGCGTGTACTTCGTTTGGGAGATGAAAGTGCCATCCTTGAGTTGCTTCACTTGGAACCCAAGGAAGTAGTTCAACTCGCCCATCATTGACATCTCGAATTTCTACGTCATCACCCTGCTAAACTCTTCACAAGACTTTTGGTTAGTAGAACCAAATATTATGTCATCGACATAAATTTGGCACATAAAAAGATCACCATTGCAAGTCTTAGTAAAAAGAGTTGGATCGGCTTTCCCAACCTTGAAAGCATTAGCAATTAAAAAGTCTCTAAGGCATTCATACCATGCTCTTGGGGCTTGCTTAAGTCCATAGAGCGCCTTAGAGAGCTTACACACGTGGTCGGGGTACCGTTCATCCTCAAAGCCAGAGGGCTGCTCCACATACCCCTCCTCCTTGATCGGCCCGTTGAGGAAAGCGCTCTTCACATCCATTTGGTACAACCTGAAAGAATGGTGAGCGGCATATGCTAGCAAGATACGAATTGATTCTAGCCTAGCCACAGGAGCAAAAGTCTCCTCAAAGTCCAAACCTGCGACTTGGGCATAACCTTTTGCCACAAGTCGAGCCTTGTTCCTCGTCACCACCCCGTGCTCGTCCTGTTTGTTGCGGAACACCCACTTGGTTCCCACAACATTTTGCTTGGGACGAGGCACCAGTGTCCAAACTTCGTTGCGCTTGAAGTTGTTGAGTTCCTCCTGCATGGCCAACACCCAGTCCGGATCTAGCAAGGCCTCTTCTACCCTGAAAGGCTCAATAGAAGAGACAAAAGAGTAATGCTCACAAAAATTAACTAATCTTGAGCGAGTAGTTACTCCCTTGCTAATATCACCCAATATCTGGTCGACGGGATGATCCCTTTGAATCGTCGCTCGAACTTGGGTTGGAGGTGCCTGAGATGCTTCTTCCTCTTGAACATCATGTGCTCCCCCTTGATCATGTGCCTCCACTTGAGGTACCTGTTCGTCATCTTGGGTTGGGGGATGCACCATAGTTGAGGAAGACGGTTGATCTTGCTCCAAATGTTCCTGAGGCCGTACATCTCCAATCGCCATGGTGCGCATCGCGGCCGTTGGGACGTCTTCTTCATCTACATCATCAAGATCAACAACTTGCTCTCTTGGAGAGCCATTAGTCTCATCAAATACAACGTCGCTAGAGACTTCAACCAAACCCGACGATTTGTTGAAGACCCTATACGCCTTTGTATTTGAATCATAACCTAATAGAAACCCTTCTACGGCTTTGGGAGCGAATTTGGAATTCCTACCCTTCTTCACTAGAATGTAGCATTTACTCCCAAAAACACGAAAATACGATACATTAGGTTTGTTACCGGTTAGCAGCTCATACGACGTCTTCTTGAGGAGGCGGTGAAGGTAGACCCTATTGATGGCGTGGCAAGTCATGTTCACGGCTTCCGACCAAAAGCACTCGGGGGTCTTGAATTCTCCAAGCATAGTCCTCGCCATATCTATGAGTGTCCTGTTCTTCCTCTCTACCACACCATTTTGCTGAGGTGTGTAGGGAGCGGAGAACTCGTGCTTGATCCCCTCCTCCTCAAGAAACTCCTCCACTTGAAGGTTCTTGAATTCGGACCCGTTGTCGCTCCTTATCTTCTTCACCTTGAGCTCAAACTCATTTTGAGCTCTCCTTAGGAAGCGCTTGAGGGTCCCTTGGGTTTCAGACTTATCCTGCAAAAAGAACACCCAAGTGAAGCAGGAAAAGTCATCAACGATAACTAGACCATACTTACTTCCTCCTATGCTCAGATAGGCGACGGGTCCGAAGAGGTCCATATGTAGCAGCTCCAGGGGTCTTGATGTTGTCATCACATTTTTGGTGTGATGAGAGCCTCCCACCTGTTTCCCTGCTTGACAAGCTGCACAAGGTCTATCTTTTTCGAAATGAACATTGGTTAGACCTATCACGTGTTCTCCCTTTAGAAGCTTGTGGAGGTTCTTCATCCCCACATGTGCTAAGCGGCGATGCCACAGCCAGCCCATGCAAGTCTTAGCCATTAAGCATGCATCTAGACCGGCCTCTTCTTTTGCAAAATCAACTAAGTAAAGCTTGCCGTCTAGTACACCCTTAAAAGCTAGTGAACCATCACATCTTCTAAAGACAGACACATCTACATTTGTAAACAAACAGTTATATCCCATATTGCATAATTGACTGACAGATAGCAAATTATATCCAAGAGACTCTACTAAAAACACATTAGAGATAGAGTGCTCATTTGATATTGCAATTTTACCTAACCCTTTTACCTTTCCTTGATTCCCATCACCGAAAGTTATTGAATCTTGGGAATCTTTATTCTTGACGTAGGAGGTGAACATCTTCTTCTCCCCCGTCATATGGTTTGTGCATCCGCTGTCAATAATCCAGCTTGAACCCCCGGATGCATAAACCTGCAAGGCAAATTTAGGCTTGGGTCTTAGGTACCCAACTCATGTTGGGTCCTGCAAGGTTAGCACAAATATCCTTAGGGACCCAAATGCAAGTTTTGTCTCCCTTGCATCTTGCCCCTAATTTTCTAGCAACTATCTTCCTATCCTTTCTACAAATAGCAAAAGAAGCATTTAAAGCATGATATATTGTAGAAGGTTCATTAACTTTCCTAGGAACATTAACGACATTTCTCCTAGGCATATTATGAATAACATTTCTCTTACCAACATTTCTATCATGCACATAAGAAGAACTAGAAGCAACCATGGCATGAGAATCAAAGGCATTATATACATTACAACTCCTATAAGCATTTCTAGGTTGTCTTCTATCATAGTACATAAAGGCATGGTTCTTTTGCACACTACTAGCCATAGGGGCCTTCCCTTTCTCCTTGGCGGAGATGGGAGCCTTATGGCTTGTCAAGTTCTTGGCTTCCCTCTTGTAGCCAAGTCCATCCTTAATTGAGGGGTGTCTACCAATCGTGTAGGCATCCCTTGCAAATTTTAGTTTGTCAAATTCATTCTTGCTAGTCTTAAGTTGGGCATTAAGACTAGCTAATTCATCATTTAATTTGGAAATTGAAACTAAATGATCACTACAAGCATCAATGTCAAAATCTTTACACCTATTACAAGTTTCAACAATTTCTACACAAGAATTAGATTTACTAGCTACTTCTAGTTTAGCATTTAAATCATCATTAAAACTTTTTAACTTAGCAATAGTTTCATGACAAGAAGATAATTCACTAGAGAGCATTTCATTCCTCTTAATTTCTAGAGCAAGAGATTTCTGTGCTTCTACAAATTTGTCATGTTCTTCATACAACAAATCCCCTTGTTTTTCTAAAAGCATATTCTTATCATTCAAGGCATCAATTAATTCATTAATTTTGTCTACCTTGGTTCTATCTAATCCCTTGAATAAGCATGAGTAATCTATCTCATCATCATCACTAGACTCATCTTCACTCGAAGAAGCATACGTACTAGTATGAGTGCTTACTTTCTTCTCTCTTGCCATGAGGCAAGTGTGACGCTCGTTGGGGAAGAGGGATGACTTGTTGAAGGCGGTGGCGGCGAGTCCTTCATTGTCAGAGTCGGAGGAGGAACAATCTGAATCCCACTCCTTTCCGATATGTGCCTCGCCCTTGGCCTTCTTGTAATGCTTCTTTTTCTCCCTCTTGTTCCCTTGGTCCTGATCACTATCATTGTCGGGACAGTTAGCAATAAAATGACCAAGCTTACCGCATTTGAAGCATGAGCGCTTCCCCTTGGCTTTGGTCTTGCTTGGCTGCCCCTTGCGACCTTTAAGCGCCGTCTTGAAGCGCTTAATGATGAGGGCCATCTCCTCATCATTGAGTCCGGCCGCCTCAACTTGTGCCACCTTGCTTGGTAGCGCCTCCTTGCTCCTTGTTGCCTTGAGAGCAATGGGTTGAGGCTCATGACTAGGACCGTTCAACGCGTCGTCCACGTATCTTGCCTCCTTGATCATCATTCGCCCGCTTACGAACTTCCTAAGAACTTCTTCGGGCGACATCTTGGTGTACCTGGGATTTTCACGTATATTGTTCACCAAATGAGGATCAAGAACGGTAAATGACCTTAGCATTAGGCGGACGACGTCGTGGTCCATCCATCGCGTGCTCCCGTAGCTCCTTATTTTGTTGATAAGGGTCTTGAGCCGGTTGTATGTTTGTGTCGGCTCCTCACCCCTTATCATCGCGAACCGTCCAAGCTCGCCCTCCACCAACTCCATTTTGGTGAGCAAGGTGACGTCGTTTCCCTCATGAGAGATCATGAGGGTGTCCCAGATCTGCTTGGCATTATCCAAGCCGCTCACCTTGTGATACTCGTTCCTGCACAAAGAGGCTAGCAACACAGTAGTAGCTTGTGCATTTTTATGAATCTATTCATTAATAAACACAGGGTTATCTGAGCTATCAAATTTCATTCCACTTTCCACAATCTCCCAAATGCTTGGATGGAGAGAAAACAGGTGAGTACGCATTTTGTGGCTCCAAAATCCGTAATCCTCTCCATCAAAGTGAGGGGGCTTGCCAAGTGGAATGGGGAGCAATTGAGCATTTGAACTATGCGGGATGCACGAATAATCGAAAGAAAAGTTTGAGTTAACCGTCTTTCGTCTATCGTAGTCGTCGTCCTTTTGGGAGGAGGAAGATTCGTCGCTGTCGTAGTAGACAATTTCCTTGATGCGCCTTGTCTTCTTCTTCCTCCCGTCTTTTCTTTTGTGGCCCGAGCCTGAGTCGGTGGGCCTGTCATCATTGGGCTCGTTGACGAAGGACTCCTTCTCCTTGTCGTTGATCACCATCCCCTTGCCTTTAGGATCCATCTCTTCAGGCGGTTAGTCCCTTTCTTGAAGAGAACGGCTCTGATACCAATTGAGAGCACCTAGAGGGGGGGTGAATAGGTGATCCTGTAACACTTCAAAAACTTAAGCCACAAAACTTGGTTACTTGTTAGCACAGTAATATGCCAAGTGGCTAGAGAAGGATCTCAACACAACACAATAACCAAGAGATATCAATCACAGAGATGGGACAGTGGTTATCCCGTGGTTCGGCCAAGACCAACGCTTGCCTACTCCACGTTGTGGCGTCCCAACGGACGAGGGTTGCAATCAACCCCTCTCAAGCGGTCCAAAGACCAACTTGAATACCACGGTGTTGCTTTGCTTCTCTTAATCCCGTTTGCGAGGAATCTCCACAGCTTGGAGCCTCTCGCCCTTACACAAGATGTTCACGAAGAATCACAAAGCAAGGGAGGGATTAGCAACTCACACACGACACAAAGATCACAGCGAATACGCACACGCAAAACCCAGACTTGAGCTCAAGAGACTAGCACACTAGAACGGAGCTCAAATCACTAAAATGTCGAACAAGTGCGCGAGAATGAAGTGTGAGTGATCAATGATGCTCAAAGGATGCTTGGTGTACTCCTCCATGCGCCTAGGGGTCCCTTTTATAGCCCCAAGGCAGCTAGGAGCCATTGGGAGCAATCTGGGAAGGCAATTCTTGCCTTCTGTCGTCTGGCGCACCGGACATGTCCGGTGCACACCGGACATGTCCGGTGCCCGATTTCTTTCCATAAACAGCGCAGTCGACCGTTGGCAGCCTGGGAGCCGTTGGTGCACTTGACATGTCCGGTGCACACCGGACAGTCCGGTGCCATCTTCTAGCCGTTGGCTCGGCCACGTGTCCCGCGCAGATTGCGCGGCCGGCCGTTGGCCCGGCCGACCGTTGGCTCACCGGACAGTCCGATGCACACCGGACAGTCCGATGCACACCGGACAGTCCGGTGAATTTTAGCCGTACGCCATTGATGGTTTCCCGAGAGCAACGAGTTCGCCTGTGAGCGGCCCACCGGACAGTCCGGTGCACACCGGACAGTCCGGTGAATTTTAGCCGTACACCGCCGTCGAAGTCCCGAGAGCAGCCACTTTGCCCAAGCCAGCCTGGCGCACCGGACACTGTCCGATGCACCACCGGACAGTCTGGTGCACCCAGACTGGGCAGACTTTGGCTGCTCGAGCCATCTCTTCTCCAACTCGATTTTTTCTGTTTCCAGCACTTAGACACAATACATTAGTCCATAAAGCAATGTACTAAGTCTGAGAAACATACCTTTATTCTTGATTTGTACTTTGTCCACCATTTTACAATTAGGCACCTGTGTTGGGCACTAAATCACCAAAACACTTAGAAATGGCCCAAGGGCACATTTCCCTTTCAGCAGTGTCCCTTCGATGACTTCTGTCACTGTAATGATTCTTTGCTTTTTTGGCTTAGCTGCCTTCTTCGTTTTCGCAGGCTCCTTTTCCTTCTGAAAAAGCTTCGTCAGATGTGGCCCCAGTGGACTTAGCTTGACAGGCAAAGATTCAGTCATTACCTTTAAAATTTCTTCCACGTCGGTGGTAGAGGGTGTTGCAGCAGTTTCTTCTTCTTCGTCAATTGCCTTCTTCTTCGGAGCTGTAGCTTTTCTTTTCTTTGAAGTATCTGTTTTTGGCTCAGGCTTCAGCTTTTTCTCTTTCAATTGTTTTTCATCGTCTTTATTTAGAACGCTAGCTACTCTCTTTCCTTTTTGCCCTTCGGCATCCTTGTCTAGTCGCTCGTAGTCGGGATACTCAAAGTTTAGAGCATCCAGTACCCGGTTCAACCTTCGCTTCGGGTGGGTGCCGAAGGCTGCAGTCATTAACTGATCTTCTTTTTTGGAGTAGTTGCCGAGAATATCATTGCACATTGCTTCGATCGTGTCCAGCCACTCTTGGCATGACACTTTAAAATGTTTCTTGAATTTATAATGGTAAGGCAACCGAACAAATTCCCCCTCCTTCTTTTCCCCCTTCAGCTTCGGCATGTCCCACTCCTTCAAAGTTGGGAACACTCTGAAAGCCAAAAATTCTTGCACTAAATCCCTAGTGCTGATATGATCTGCAATAACTCGAAATTCAGCCAGGGCAATTTGGCTTGGACTCCCTGGTGTCATGTTGCACTGCGGTCTTGTTTCTCCGAAGATCAATTCAAGCAGACTCTGGACCAGGTCCTCCTTATCTTCATCAACTTTGACATAGAACCACTCAGACTTCCAGCCAGCCGGCCACTTGCTTCGGTAGCTAATCACTGGAAATTTTGTGGTCTTGCGATAGGCAAAATTGTAGCAGCCAAAATTTTCATGTAGCCCATCTCCTCTAGCTTTCGTCTGATAATGGAGCTCATGCACTCGGCAGAAGCCTTCGCCAAATGGTTCCACCCCTTGGCTTCGGAGAGCCCAGATATAAACGTTAAGCCGGACAATAGCGTTGGGAGTTAGCTGATGAAGGTAGATCCCAAACTTCTTCAATACAACAGCGATCATCTTGTTCAAAGGAAATCTTAAGCCAGCCTTAAAGAAACTCTTGAAGACCACCACTTCATCCTTCCCTGGCTTCGGAGTGGTCTCTTCCCCACCAAAACGAACCAGCTCTTTCTTCGCTTCACTGAAATAGCCCAATTTCAACAGCTTAGGCAAGTCATCTTTGGAGATGGTGGATTTCCCAAAATCCAGGTGGCTGGGTTTACTTGGCACCACGCTGTAATCATCTTCAGACTCAGTCTCCTTAACATCAGCCTGTTCTGTTTCAGCGGCAGGTGTATCCTCCGATGCTACTAGCCTCGAGCGCTTCATTACTTTGGAGATTGGAGCAGTTTTAGCACCTTCGGCTTCCTCTCCGTCGTGCATAACCCTAGCTGTGGAACATACTCTGGCCATCTGATGATTGAATTTCTTGTTTTTTTTGTAGTTGAAAAATTTTCTTTATCTTGCCGAAGCTTTTTCTTGCTACGAAGCTTGAGCAAAGCAAATAGCTTCGGTTGTGGATGCAGCAAACAAGCTTCGGTTTTGGGCAATATTTTGGCAGCAAAACAGTGCAATAGCCATGAATGCTGTGGTAACTTCACACCTACCCGTCTGTTTATATAGTGTCGCAGGTGGGAAGGTAAATCGTCAAAGTCTTCCGCACCGGACAAACAGCCACCCGCACTCACTGAACGGTGGGCCACGCGATCTGAGAAGGTGAATCTCCAGGGCGTGTGTAACTGCTACAAGATGGGGCCACCTCGCGCCCGGATTATTTTAATCGTTTCTCGACAACGAGCTTAGGGAAGGTGTTTTTCGGATCTTCGGCATCCCGAAGCCTAGAAGATTTTTTCACGGATCAAGCTCGTTACGAAAAACGATCTAGCACCGCGAAGGGGCTACTGTTGGGGGTATGCTTCGTAGCCGAAGATCCTAAAGGGGGAAGAGCACCTTCGGCAGATCTCTCAGAAGCAGCACTGAAGCCATCACTTATAAAGCTTCGGCACAGTGACGGATCTCAAGACGAAGGGCTAAACCGACTTAAAGATGAAATGACCTAAGGACTCATGATGTTTTGTACCAGTATTGTAGTTGATTGTAAAGGGCATAAATGTAATTTTGCACAGGCTACGTCCTGTGCCTATAAATAGATGAACAGTACCCCCAGTATTGTTCACGGGGACTTGGTATTTTGTTTTTGCGTCGCATTTGTACTCCTACCTCCTTTCAAGCCAAAGGTACATTTGTAATTTGATATCATTTCTATTTTTCCATAATGATGAAATAAAAATGAGTTGTTATACGATTGTTTATCTTATCTTTTACATTTCATATGACTTCCTCTTCACCATTATATATGTTATGTTGCCGAAGGTACGTCCTTTATAACCTTTGTTCGAAGATCATTATATCCTAAGGGAAATAATGTTTTGAAGGACGAAGGACCTTAACGTTTAACATTTTTTGTGTTGCCTTGTTCTTAATTTATAGCACTTGAGAACAAGTCCCCAACACTAGCCATTCTGGATATGTTACTTCTCTGATAACACCAGCACTGAGAAGTCTCTTTCCTTCGTTCCGAGCACCTTCAGCTTTATCGTCGGACATCTTCCGAAGTCTTTGCTTCCTTGTCCTGAAAGATGAGTCCACATTAAGCGAATGCTCGATAACATCTCTGTTGACACCACAAAGATCATTGGCTGTCCAAGCGAAGACATCTTTGTTGTTGAACAAAAACCTTATCAAGGTTTTTTCCTGCTCATCAGATAGCTGAGATCCCAGCAGTACCCTTTGATCTGCTATATCTTAACATAGGAGCATAGGCTTCGGTTGATCTGCCGAAGCAGTCTTCTCTCTTTTGTGCTTGTATTGTTGACAAGCTTCGGCTCCGTCTATGTTGTGGATTGCCTTTGAATCTGTCCAACTCCCTTCGGCCCTTCTGGCAGCTTCTTGACTTCCATGAATGGCAATGGGCCCTTGTTCTGAAGGTATCTTCATGCACAAGTATGCTGGATGAAATATTGTTTTGAAGGCATTAAGTGTTCCTCGACCAATGATCACATTATACAGGTATTCCATGTCAACAATGTCAAAAACAACTTGCTCAGTTCTTGTGTTGTGAACATAACCGAAGGTAACTGACATTGTGATTTTGTCGAGTGCCACAATCTACCGTCCTCCAAAGCCATAGAGAGGGTGTGTAGCATCATGAATCTTGTCCTCTGGTTCTTGCATCTGTTTGAAAGCCTTTGCAAATATAATGTCTGCTGCGCTGCCTGTGTCAACCAGAACATTGTGAACCAGAAATCCCTTGATGACACAAGATATGACCATAGCATCATTGTGAGGATAGTCTTTTAGCTGAAGGTCCTCCTGGGAGAAGGTGATTGGGATGTGGGACCACTTGTACCCGACGAAGGGTCCTTGCACCCCAACATGCTGCACTCTTCTCTGCGCTTCCTTCTTCTGCTTCTTGTTAGCTGGCTCTGAACTTGAACCGCCTGTGATTGGGAGCACCAGCTTCGTAGCCGAATGTGCCATGACTTGGTTGTTGAACGAAGCCATCAGCTCAACAGTGAAAGTGAGTTCACTGGAGGTGGGCGACAATGTTGGGACTTGTTCTCAAATGCTACGAGTTAAGAACAAGGCAACACAAAATGTTAATGGTTAAAGACCTTCGTCCTTCGAAGCATTATCTCCTTTAGGATATAATGATCTTCAGACGAAGGTCATGAAGGACGTACCTTCATCATCTCAGCATATAATAATGAAAGTAGAAGTATATAAAATGGAAAATAACATGAATAATCATATGATATCATCAGAACATTTTTATTATATTATTATGAATAAACATGAACAATATCAAGTTACATTTGTACCTTCGGCTTGACAGAAGGTAAAAAACCGGGCGTGACGTACGAGTGAATACAAGTCAGCGTGAACAGTACAGGGTTACTGTTCACCTATTTATAGGCGCGGAACGCAGCCCGAACGAAATTACATTTATGTCCTTGATAAGAAATTACAAATGTGAAACAAACTATTAGGGACTCAACGGTCTTTTCCTTTTTAAGTCGGTGCTGCCCTTCGTCTCAAGGCGCGTCATTGTGCCGAAGCTTTCTGGGTTGTAGCTTTGGCTTGTGCCTTCATGTTGTGTCAATTCACATATTATACTGTCAAAGGTGTTTTTGCTTGGAGGACCTTCGGTGAAGAAGCAGGCCCCCAACAAGTACCCTAAGGGATCTACCTTTGATCTAATTGGGTATTCCGATGCCGATCGAGCCGGATGTAAGATTGATAGAAAGAGCACATCAGGGACTTGTCAGTTTCTGGGAAGATCCCTGGTGTCTTGGGCGTCAAAGAAACAAAATTCAGTGGTTCTTTCCACTGCCGAAGCCGAGTACATTGCCATAGGTCATTATTGTGCGCAATTACTTTGGATGAGGCAAACCCTCAAGGACTATGGCTACAAATTGAGCAAAGTCCCTCTCCTATGTGATAATGAGAGTGCAATCCGCATGGCGGATAATCCCATTGAACACAGCCGCACTAAGCACATAGACATCCAGTATCACTTTCTGAGAGATCACTAGCAAAAGGGGGATATCGAAATTGCTTATGTTAACACTCACAACCAATTAGACGATATCTTTACCAAGCCACTAGATGAGAAAACCTTTAGCAAACTTAGGAATGAGCTAAATATACTTGATTCTCGGAATTTTGATTGAAACATTGCACACATAGCTCATTTATATACCTTTGATCATGTCTCTTTCATCTTGGTACAAATACATGTTTCTTATTCTTCTTGTGCCAAGACTACGACTAATGAGTTTCCAAGTGTATTTCTATACCAAGTCGTAGATTGAAAGGTAAATGGAGTATTCAACAAAGACAACGCTTCCACTGAACTCTAACAGTTTCATTTACCCTTTATCATTACTCCACACACTCTCAATTGGTATAACCCTTCATTTTTATTTACTTGTACCAATGGGGAGAAAAATAAGAAGGGCTCTCAGGTTCTCCGTTTTTGGCTATTAATGCCAAAGGGGGAGAGAATATTAGGCCCAAAGCAAAAGGACCGCACCACCACCATTTTAAAAATTTTAGTATATTTTTCAAATTGGTATCTTTCAAAAATAAGTATTTCAATTAGTACTTAATCAAAATGAATTTTCAATTGGCATGTGAAGAAAATTTCTCATTGGTATCTTCAAAGCTTCACATTAAGCATGAAAGAATTTCAAATAGTATATCTGCAATTGGTATCCAAATCCTCAACTCACATGTGAAAGAAAATTTTCAATTAGTATCTACTTCAAAACCCTCTTGAAAGCTAAGAGGAGAATTTCATTCAGGGTGAATTTTTATGTAGTCTAAGGAGAAGCATTTGAAATAGGGGGAGAAATTGCAAATCCTGAAAATGCTTCTTGCAATCTTATTCATATACCTTTGACTATTTGCAAAATGATTTTGAAAAGATTTTCCAAAAGTTTTGCAAAAACAAACATGTGGTGCAAAAGTGGTCCAAAATATTAAATAAAAGAAAAGCAATCAATTCATACTTTGTTGAATTTTCAATTGGTTTAACTCCAAGTAACCTATGCACATTCTAAATGCAAACTAGTTACATTTCTAAACTTTATATTTGCTTTGGTTTGTGTTGGCATCAATCACCAAAAATGGGGAGATTGAAAGGGAAATCGGGTCAACTGTTTCCTATAATTAATTTTGGTGGTTCATGTTCAACACAAACACATGGACTAACTAGTTTGTCTAGAATTAATGTATTACAGGTGCATAAGGTTCAACATAAACCAAGAAAACAACCAAGTTAGGGACACAATTTTATTGGAGCAAAATGACTTGAGTGTGCTGAAATTGGTGCACCAGACTGTCCGGTGCACCAAGCCGTATAGCTCCAAACCAGCCACTCTCGGAAATTTCAGGGCGTGCTCCGCTATAATTCACCGGACTATCCGGTGAGCCAGTGGAGTAATGGCTCCCTGCGCGCCAACGGTCGACTAACAGGATGAACAGTGCAGCACAGTGCCGCGCAGAAGTCAGAGCAGCGAAGTCAGAGGGGCACCAGACTGTCCAGTGTGGCACCGGACTGTCTAGTGTGGCTAGAAGACAAAAGCTCCAATGGTCGACCAACTTCGAACCCTAACGGTTGGGTGACGTCACGGCGCACCAGAGAAGGAACAGTGCCTGTCCGGTGGCGCACCGGACTGTCCGTTGCGCCCATCGCCAGCAGCCTTGGCCAACGGCTACCAAGGTGGTTGGGGGTTATAAATACCCCCCAACCACCACAACCTTTGGCATCCAAGTTTTTCAGAGATCACATTCAATACAAGAGCTAGTGCATTCACTCCAAGACACATTTCCAAAGATCAAACCCTCTCCAAGTCTAGAATTCATCTCAACCATTTAGTGATTTGAGAGAGAGTGTGTTCGTGTTCTTTTGCGCTCTTGTTTCTTGGATTGCCTTTCTTCCTTTCTCATTCTTATTCTCAAGTGACTTGTAATCAAAGCAAGAGACACATAAGTGTGTGGTGGTCCTTGCAGGGTCTTAGTGACCCGATTGATTAAGGAGAAGGCTCACTCGGTCTAAGTGACCGTTTGAGAGAGTGAAAGGGTTGAAATAGACCCAGTCTTTGTGACCTCCTCAACGGGGACTAGGTTCTTTGGAACCGAACCTCGGTAAAACAAATCATCGTGTTCACTCGCTTTGATTCTTGTGTGATTTGTTTTTCCCCTCTCTCGGACTTGAATTTAATTATAACGCTAAACCCCAGCTTTAGTGTGTGCTTAAGTTTATAAATTTCAGGTTTCGCCTATTCACCCCCTCTAGGCGACTTTCAGGTCGCTGTCATTCGTAGTGTCTGCCGTGGTAAGCTCCTCTTATCCCACTCCCTCCCTTCCTCTTCCCCTCACCCCGCTCCCTTGCCCCTGCTCATGTCCTCGGTGCGGTGCTGCGCGGCCAGTGGCCGGCGTAGCCTGTAATTCCCTGAATTTAGGGGTATAAAATTTCTTCCCCAATATTCACTAAATTCGGGCGTTACTCTCTTTTTCTCTTCCTGTTCTGCTCCTTCCTCCTATTTTCAAAGAAATATAGACGCTGGTGTCCGTGCCACGTGTAAGCAAAACCCTAAGTTCATATTGTTGTTGCATCATGCCAGAGCATATTTATTTCTGTCTGATGTCGTGCCTAGGCGTGCATTCATTTGTTTTGGGATTTCTATTCGAGGAATGGATTTGATTAGAAAGCAAGTGAGGTCAATTAGAGGAGAAGCAATCCCGCCTCGGCACGGCCCGGCCTAGCGCCCCGGCCCAGCCTGGCCCACGGCGCGGCCTAGCCACCCCCTCCCCCCATGCGCGCCCAAACCCCCCCACCTCCCCTTCCCCACGCACCAATGATCTAGGAAGAGAGAAACCACCCTATCCCTCTTCCTCCTCTCTCCCACTCTCTCCCTGCCCCTGGCTTGGATCCACGGAGAGCGGTTGCTGTCATCCGTCGTCGAGCCCGTGGTAAGCCCCCTCCCTCTCCTCCCTTTCCCCCTCCTCTTCCTCTCCCTGCACGCAACGCCCCCTGCCCGCGCGGCCCGGCCCCGACGCGGCGCCCCTGGCCGCGGCAGCCCCCCGAGTGTGGCGGCTCTTCCCTGCCCTAGCCTCGCCCCCAGGGGCGCCCCGCCCCAGCCACACCCCCCAGGGATGCCCCTCCCCTGCCCGACGCGCCCACCCTGGCGACGTGGCCTCCCCCTGCCTCGGCCAACCCCCCGCCACCGGTGCCCCTCCCCTGCCCGGCGCGCCTGCCTCGGCGATGCAACCTCCCCTACATAGTGCGCCCCTGCGTGCCCCCTCCACACAGCCCCTCGCCAGCGCCCTACCCAGCGCAGCCCTGGCGCGCGGCCTTGACCCCTACACGCGTACGTCCCCTGCCCCGTGCGCGCTCCTGCTCGGCGCGGCCCCTACGCGCAGCCTTGTTGCTGTTGTGGCGTGGCCGTGGCGTGGCCTCGGCGCGCAGCCCCAGCGCGCGCCGTAGCGTTTGAAATTTCGTTTGAGTCATGCGTCGTGTCGCCCACTTCGCTGCGTGACGACCCTTTTTAATTCACCTAGAATCGTGTATAATAATTAAAGTGCATAATGTAACGACGATTAATCGAGTATCAAACTAATCAGGACCTAGTGTCAATTTTATTTACACGTTGCATGAATATCAATGAATATAATTATGTTGAGATAAATATTTTAGTTCATAGCTGCTTAATGTAATCGTTGTGTCCCTCGGCCGTAGTTTCGACCGTCGTAGTTTCTTTTCTCGCATAGTCATAAATGTGAGCCCTACGCCACGTGTCTGTTTAATTGTTCTGTTTCATTGTGTGGTGTATTGTTCCTTTCTATGTTAAAAATGTGGAATGTATGTTTGAACTCGTATAGATTATGGTCTGTTGGCGGAGTACGAGGAAGTTGCAGGAGAAGTGAAGGCAAGTGTCATCTAACTTATTTATGTCCTACACATTTTATAATTCATCTCCTCGCATTTACACAATTTATACCTAAGAATTTACTAGTCTTTGTTTATCCTGTCCTTGGTCAACTATTTGGGCCGAATTATTTCTGGATTAGCTCTATGCTAGCGCTTTACTCCAATCAATGAACATGATAAGATTATTGATGATACAATGTTTATTTCTGGATATGATGATGGCATTGTGATATTTAAGGGGGCTCGAGCGGTTTCTCGAGTGCCTCTCCGTAAGGACTGGTTCGTTGGATGACCACCTGGGAAAATAGTACAACCATGAGGGTGGAATGAAATGCCCTTAGCTAATTAATTAGAGAAACTGAGGTGTAATTTGCTTCGCCGTCGTGCCGTCAATGGGGCTCGGTGTATGCGGCTCGCTCTGTCGAGGGTGGTTTACCCCTTGGGGAGGAGGGCGATACATTTAGAAAACCTAACGGGCGGCTACATCTTCAGGGAATCTTTGTAAAGGCTTCATAGTGAATCCGTGGCCATTCTTAGGTAGTGATGATCAGGTCTGTACAACCCAGACTAGAGAGAAAATCACGGCTCATGGGTAAAGAGTGCAACCTCTGCAGAGTGTTATAAAACTGATATATTCGTCGTGCTCATGGTTATGAGCGGCCTTCGGAGCTCCTTTCCTTCCTTTTTCTCTGTTTGTGTCGGTGCAAAATGATGTATGATGTGATGTTATGCAATATGATGCGATGGTATGATGCGAATGACGTTGATGCACAAAACATAAAAATAAGAATCTGCATCCCCTTAGGAACGACTTTGGAGTCTCTTTACCTTTTACTTAGGTGGTATTTCAGCTCTGCATTCCCTTAGAAATGACTTTGGAGCTAAGCTCTGCATCCCCTTAGGAACGACTTTGGAGCTTCTTCACCTTTTATTTAGGTGGTATTTTAGCTCTGCATTCCCTTAGGAATGACTTTGGAGCTTCTTCACCTTTTATTTAGGTGGTATTTTAGCTCTGCATTCCCTTAGTAACGACTTTGGAGCTTCGTCACTTTTTCTGTTACACTCGATGGTGTAACCCCAGATTCATTACATTAGGCCAAAGGTTGAACCTTCTTATATTGTCTTCGGGGGAGAAATATAAAGACAGAAAAGCAAAGAATACATTAAGTATGAAAATTTTCTGGTCGAGCCTCTGTATTACTTCAGTAAATGTGTCTTGACTCGGGCACGATACTGTTTACTGTGCGTGCTTCGGACTCTTCACATGCATCACGCTGTTGCTGCGCTTGGTGGTGTCCTTCTGGCTGCTGATTGTGAGTCAAGGTTGGTGCCATGGGTGGTGGTGGAGGTAGCAGGGTCCATGCTGCTTGAGAGTGACTTACCGAAGCAACCGATGCTGTGGGCTGCTGGTTGCCCACATACTTGGGATGTATGGATAATAGCACGAAGCAGTATGCATGACCTGCTTTGGCTGATTCTGCCTTGCTTCAGTTTTAGCTATCTCTTTTTGCTTCTGGATCGTGACTTGACACGTCCTTGTTGTATGTCCTTTATCCTCCTCGCAGAATAAGCAGAACAACCTCCTAGGTTGGGAGTTGAACCTTCCTCCAAAGCTTCTTCCTCCTCTGCCTCTTGGAGCTGGTGGCCTGTAAGAACTTTGTTGCATCCCTGAAGACTAGGAGCTTTGCTGATGCCCTTGAGCATGGTTTCCTCTATCGTCACTTGAGTTGGGACTATGGATTGTTCTGACATGTCTAGGGTGGAGCCTTCCTCCAAAGCCCCTAGTCATCTCGAAGTATCTATAGGCCTCTTCCCTTCTCTGTCGAAAGTCATTATCGGCCCTGGTGTACTCGTCCATCTTTTGGAGGAGCTTTTCCAAAGTTTGCGGTGGCTTTCTGGCAAAATACAGTGTCGTTGGTCCTAGTCGAAGCCCCTTCATCATAGCTTTGATGACAATCTCGTTTGGCCCCGTTGGTGCCTAAGCCCTAAGACGCAAAAACCTTCGGACATACGCTTGCAGGTATTCCTCATGGTCTTGCGTGCATTGGAATAGAGCTTGGGAAGTTACTGGCTTCATCGAAAAACCCTGAAAGCTAGTTACCGGGCGAAGGGAGGAATACCATGACGTGATCGTTCCCGGGCGAAGGGAGGAATACCACGTCTGTGCCACGCTTCTGACTGCCATGACAAAAGATTTCACCATGACAACCGTATTGCCACCATATGAAGATATGGTTGCCTCGTAGCTATGAGAAACTGCTTTGGATCAAAATGCCCATCATACATGGGAAGCTGTGGTGGCTTGTAGGATGGTGGCCATGGGGTAGCCTGCAGTTCTGGTGCTAGAGGAGAAGCATCATCAAAAGTGAAATTACCATGATGAAAGTCATCATACCATTCATCATCATTACTTGGACTTTCTTGGCGAAGCTCTCTCTATGGTGGCCTTCATACTTGATCTTCTTGCGTGATATGGCGCATTTCTTCAAGAGCTTCATCAATCTTCTTTTGAAGTTCGGCTAACCGAAGCATCTTTTCTCTCTTTCTTTGCACTTGCTGGTGAATAGCTTCCAAGTCTCTAATTTCTTGGTCCAGCTCTTCCTCCTGCGGTGTTGGGTTGGTAGCCTTCCTCTTCTGGTTTTGGGCTTCTCTCAGAGAGAGCCCTTCTTGGTTGGTGTCTAGTGGCTGAAGGGCAGCCCCTGGCACTATTGCCTTCTTCGGCGGCATGACGAAGGTGAATGCTTGCCGAAGGTGATCGTTGGAGTTCACCCATGGTGGGTGCCAATGTTGGACCTTGTTCTCAAATGCTATGAATCAGGAACAAGGCAACACAATTGTTAAAGGTCAAAGACCTTCGTCCTCCGAAACATTATCTCCTCCTGGATATAATGATCATCAGACAAAGGTTATGAAAGACTTGCTTTTGTCGTTCATGAGAATGAAAATACATAGAGATAATGAATGTAATTCATCGGCTCATACACATATATTTTATAATGCATACACGAACATTAACATAATTTATATTACATTGATACCTTCGGCTTGTTCGAAGGTGTTGATGCGAGAGCAATTACAATTTAGCGTGAATAGTATGGGGGTACTGTTCACCTATTTATAGGCACGGGACGCAGCTTGGATAAAAGTACATTTATGTCCTTAACATTTATTCGCAACTATAACATAAATCATTAGGGACTAGCTAGTCTTTTCTTCTCCGGTTTAGCACCATGCTTGGTCTTCGTCACCACTTTAAGCCAAAGTTGTCACTCTTCGGCTATAGCTTTAGCATTCTTTCTTATCATCCTTGGGTTATACCTTTGTTTTGTATATCGTCAACATAGGAGAAGACTCCCATCATGAGCCGAAGCTCCCTGTAGTAATTAATATTATGCTAGAAGCGAATGGTTAGTCAAGTTTTTGAGGACCTTCAGAGGAGGAAGGCCCCAAACAAGCATCTTGTCCACAGACTTTAACTAGTCATCAGCTTGTAGTGGATTCGAAGAGTTAGATAATGTTGATGGCTTATGGCTCATAAACTCCCAGTGCTTATCCCTGGGTGGAGCTGGTGGAGGTGGAGGTGGTAGTTGTTGTTGTTCCTGTCGTACTTGGCACATTTCTTGGCGTTCTTGCCTCATTTCCTGTTGTTTCTGGTGCATCTCCTGGCGTTCTTATCACATTTGCGCTTGCATTTCTGTCATGGTGTTTGCCATTTGTTGCAGATGCTGCATATGAGCGGCGGCAACGGGATCTGTTTCAGCCGGTGGAGGGTTCATCTCTGGTTGTGGTTGGTTAACAGTCCTCTTGCATCGGTTGTTAGTAGGTAGATCGATACCGCCTCCCTTCTTGGTATTGACCATCTTGGTTAGAAATATATGGTATGATAGTTTTGCAAGGGAAATTATTTAGTAGGCAAACAGATAGGTGTCACACCCGAGTTTTAGAGGGTCCAAAACATGGGCGTGAAATAATCACTAAGTGTGCTAGGACCAAGTCTTACACATATGATGACTCATGGTACAGAAACGAATGTCACAACATTATTATATAACGAAGTTCTGTACAAAATAGTTAAATAGTTACATTATATGAAGACAACGATCCAGCAACCAAAGTTGACTAGGAACGACTGCCTAGACCTCTCATGAACTCATCACAGCATCCTCCATGCGCCTCATCCTCGGTACCTATTCTTTATCAGTGGGGGTATGAGACAGCAAGGGTGAGCTCACATATGTTCATCGCTCAACAAGTTGTGGGGAATAATGTGCATGAACTCACCAAATGTGGGAGCTCATGTGAAGTGTAAGGCTTACCAAAGAGGATGGCTAAAGCTGAGCATTGCTTTTAAAGTTGGTCAAAATTTTATTAGCAGTTACTAAGTGTAAGTAGATACCAACCCAAATAAGTAATAGATCAAAATTGGTAACAACACCCACAATGCAATGCATATGATAAATTAAGTTTAGTTCCATAAATTAATCATGTGAGTGTCCGAGCCGCTCATGACCGTGAGCACACCTGATATACCAGTTTTACACTCTACAGAGGTTGCACATCTTTACTAACAAGTCATGTTACCCATCTGCCAAAGGGTCATGAATCCCATACACCTCTACCAAGGAAGCGACACAGGGTAACACTACGAGACATCTACAAAGTTCCACTAGCTTCAGAAAACCCGCTACAGTTTCTAGGAAGCCCCAATGCAGTGCAGGGATCCCTCGCCTGACCGCCATCACAACAAAATCAACCCGAGGACCTCCCTACACTGACCACTCCCCTACTGCCCATTGCCCCTTTTAGGTAAGGTAGTCTTCCATTAGCTTTCCTAATTAGCCAGTCAAGGGTGTCCAATACCACCCTTGTGGTAGCACTGTTTTCCCGAGTGGTTCTCCATGTTCTAATTAACAATATTATCTTATCATGAACAATAGTTAACAACAACATAATTGGAACATGATCATAGTGAAACAGTAGTTTTCCCAAAACTAGGTAGAGCAATAGCAAATCTACCCAAATAATTCATCTGTTTGCAAGGTGGGGAATAAACAATGCTAGGGAAACCTATTAGGTCCCATCAAATTAACCTGAGCATGTCACAGTGATTAATAGTGAACATTATTAGGTAAAAGTAGTGATCAAGAGCACAACTTGCCTGAGACTCAAAATTCCAGGTACCAAGATGATCTTCAGATTATCAGAACCTCACTACTATTCATAACAATACAAACAAACATGGTATAGGCAAAACTAACATTACACCAAACATAAGTACAAACTGCATAATAATATTCTACATGATGCTACAAGATCGTAGGTTCGAAAATCACTAAATTCAGGATTACGGTTAAAGAGTTATGATTTTCTGAGAAATTAATGTTAGATATAAAATAAATTGGGTGCAAAATTTTTAAACCTATCCTTAACGATAAAATAATGTTGCTAGATGACAAACAATATAAATGTGAATTTAATGCAACTGGAATGGATCAATTCAGAGTTAAAATAATTAAAATATGAATTATCTAAGTTTCTAGGATTATTTTTATACTCCAAATCATTTTCTATATCAATCTACATAATTTAAATACCCTTTGGACTGCAGTTGCTATTTTTGTAAATGCCAGGGTTGGTTTTATAATAAGTTGGGTCTCCTTGTAATGATCTTATAACAGTTCCGGATTGTGGGTTAGTTTCAGAAAAGCTGAGGGTCTCTTACGCAAAAGTACTCGGCCAAGGGGTATGGGCAATCCTGAGTCGATAGATCGAATTCTACGGCCCAGATTAAGAGATTCACCCGCCGAACCAGTACGCACACCGGTCGTCTGATTCTACATCAACGGCCCAGACATCGTCCGAGCGAGACAAGTCCGGTCCGTTCATTCACCGATTGATGGCTTGGATTCGATCTGGCCAAACCGGTGCGTAGGCACAAATCCTAACCGCTCATCAAGATCCAACGGCCCGGAGGCCATCGCCTACCTCCCGCAACCAAAGCAGAGGCGCGAGCGCACTAGGCATGATAGAGCCTCGTCGGAGCACAGGCGATCCGAGGCCTCAGCGCCCCAAATCAGGCCTAGTTGGTTGTAACACGTAATGAAGGTGAAGGCGAGCTCGGAGGAATTCTTATTACCAGCAATCAGGTTGCTGGAATGATAGTCCATGGTGTGGGGTGAGTTCACGGCGACGACGAGCAATTACCCAGGACCCCAACTAAACTCCCTCCGATTGCTCCTTCTCCCAGCTACAACGAGACCTAACCAACCCCCAGATATCCTCGTTGGGACCCAAATCTTGTCGTCGACAGAAACTCGTGATGCTGCCCCCCGACTCTCTTTCAATCCTCACTGTGCAACGCAAGCTCGCGCGGTGAAGGCGTGGGGGTGAGAGGATAACCTCAGGCATGGCTTTATATACACGTGGCGAATCTGGCGACCCGGATAGCCCTCTCCCACTGAGCCCGCGGATCTCAACGCGCCTCCGCCATGCGCGGCGAGTCTGTTGGGAGGAGAAGCTGACATCTGGGTCCCAGTTTTCCGCGACTTTGGTTCTCCGGCACGTGAGGTGAGTGGCTGACCAGATGGTCCCTCGCGCCAGTGACGCAGATGTGTGTGCGCAGATGAGGCGCGGCCCACGACTCAGTGGCTGACCGACAGGCCCACATGTCGGCGCGCTTCATCAGGTGGGGCGGTTGACTTGGGCCAAGTGTGAGGAGGAGAAGTGGGCCAGTGGGAGTTTTGGCCCACGAAGCAAACATGTTTGTTTCTTCTTTTTTCCTGGTTTTTTTCCTATTTAACTTCTCAAATTCAAATTTCAAATTCAACCCATCTCAAACCCCAAGGTCAAACTTCAAGTTCATAAACAAGAAAACCTCAACATGATGCAAATATATTTTAAGTGTATTTATTTCTTTATTTTACGTTGCTCATTTAGTTATTTTCATTTATGACATCCCATAAGTGAGAAATTCACATTATTATATAACCCAATAGGTATAATTATGGGGAAATAATTTACCACCAATTTATTTAAAAAGGAACACATCTCAACCCTAAGACACATACTTAAAATAACTATAATACTATTTCCTGATTAACCAAAGTCTTATAGATCCTTACTATTATTCTTATAAAATATTAAATCACTATGTAAAATTTCTTAAAGCATTATTCAGGGTTTACAATAGGCAAGTACCTGGTCATAAACTAAAGGATCATGGGCAAAGCTTGATCTGTTGTTTTGTGTCTATATCGGGATAACTATGCTTATAAGATGAATCTTCATAGATAAGATAGAATCTATTAATATGAGGTAGATATGTGACCCTATATACATTTTAAATGGGGGTAATCTAGGTTGTCTAGTTATTTTGTAAATATTCTCTTTTATGCCTAGATGTATATATGCAGATGTAATTGTGGGCATTACTCAACAACCCATCACACCCAATCAAAGAACTGAATCAAGCAGTTATCATAAGAACAAACACTCAAGCATATAAATATTTACAAAAATAGTTTTGATTTGGTTCCTAAGATTAGGTCTCCTATTCCTAAAGATCACTTTAGGTACATGATTTTAAAGTGTGAAATCCACTTTTGTCTTTAGAAGTGAAAAGGTAAGAGTAATCAGAGTAAAGCAGCAATAGAGGAGAAAAGATTAAGAAAAGTTTAGAAAGAATCAGTGAAGCAAATGTAAGTAAGGGTTAGCCAGTTCTATCAAGGTTTCGTCCTACAGTCAACATTCTTCTGATACCACTTGGGTGAGAAATAATCACCAAGTGTGCTGGGATCAAGTATCACAATATGATGACTCATGGTACAGAAATGAATGTCACATCATCAATATATAACGAAGTTTTATACAAAATAGATACATAATTACATCATATGAAGACAACGATCCAGCAACCCAAAGTTGACTAGGAGACGATGACCTAGACCACTCACGAACTCATCACAACATCCTTCATGCGCCTCATCCAGTGGTACCTGTTCTTGACCTGGGGGCATGTGAGTACAGCAAGGGTGAGCTCACATACGTTCATCGCTCAACAAGTTGTGGGGAATAATGTGCATGAACTCATCAAAGGTGGGAGCTCATGTGAAATGTAAGGCTTACCAAAGATGATGGTTAAAGTTGAGCATTGCTTTTAAAGTTGGTCAAAATTTTATTAGCAGTTACTTGGTATAAGTAGATACCAACCCAATTAAATAAGAGATCAATATTAATAACATCACCCACAATGCAATGCAAATGACAAATTGAGTTTAATTTCATAAGTTAATCATGTGAGTGTCCGAGCCGCTCATGACCGTGAGCACGAACATACCAGTTTTACACTCTATAGAGGTTGCGCATATTTACCCACAAGTCGTGTTACCCATCTGCCACACGGTTGTACGGACCCCATATACCTCTACTAAGGAAGCGGGGCAGGATAGCACTACGAGGCCTTTCCAAAGTTCCACTAGTTCGAGAAAACCTGCTACAGATTCAGGAAGAAGGAAGCATAAGAATCCCTCGTCCGAAAAGCTTTATAGACAGTTCGACCCGAGGACCTACCTATACTCTGCAGAGACGCCTCCCTGCTTGCCCCTACCCGGGTAAGGTAATCTCTCCTTAGCTTTCCTAATTACTTGGCCAAAGGCGTCCCATTCTACCCTTGTGGTAGCACTATTTTCCCGGGTGGTTCTCCATGTTCCGATTAACAATATGATCTTATCATGAACAATAATTAAACAACAACATAATCAGAACATGATCATAATAAAACATTAGTTTCCCAAAACCAGGTCGAGCAATAGTAAATCTACCCAATAATTCATCTGTTTGCAAGGTGGGGGGTAAACAATGCTAGGGAAACCTATTAGGTCCCAATCAAATTAACCTGAGCATGTCACAGTGATTAACAGGAACATTATTAGGTAAAAATGAGTGATCAAGGGCACAACTTGCCTCAGACTTGAGATCCTAGGTACCAACTAGGTCTTCAGATGCTCGTGACCTCACTGCTAATCGTTGCCATACAAACAAACATGGTATAGGCAAAATTAACATCACATCAAACATAAGAACAAACTGCATAATAATGTTCTATGTATTGTAACAAGATCGTAGGTTCGAGAATCACTAAATTCGGAATTATGGTTATAAAGTTATGGTTTTTCGAAGGTTTAAGTGTTAAATATAAAACCAAATGAGTGTTATTTTTATCACTAAGCTACATAGTAAAATGAGGTACTAGCTGGTAAACAATATTATTATGAGTCTAATGCAACTTAAATGGGTCAATTTGGAGTTAAAACAATTAAGTTATGACTTTGCTAAGATTTTTTGCACTAAAAAGTGACTTCTGTATTTATTTTTATTGTTTTCCTGGTCGGTTGGGCTATGGCCATAAATATAAGAAAGTCCAGGGGCTAGATCACATGAAACAGGACCTAGATGTAATGTTTCTGACACACTTCTGGACGACGGGTTAGTTATTAGGTTCCTCGGGGTGTCTTTTATAAATCTGGCACAACCGAAGGGGTATTGTTGAAGGTTAACCGTTGAATCCGAAATAGCTGGCACATATTAGATCTCTCATCCACGCGAACCGGTATGTCACGAGCACCATTGATTCCATGATCTGCGGCTAGGATTTTCAAATACCGAGACCTATTCGTATGCACACGATTTGGATCAGATGGTCGAGATAAAAAACCCGAAATGGTATTCTAGGTTCTAATCCAGAGCCTTAGATTGAGATCGGACGACGCCCGATCAACGCCTTAATCTCGACCAAAACAGCGGCGCGCGCTCGCCGACAAGCCACCCACGCCCAACGCCCCGATACAGGGCCTGCCCTGAGGGGGTGCGGCGGGTGCGGCCGCACCGGGCCCCCAAAAACCATAGGGCCCCTCTGGCCACTGGATGTTAGAAATTTTTTGCCGCTAAGTATATCTACCCTAGACATAAATACGCAAGAGCGATGCACTATTTAAACTAATGTCTCAATTACTTATCTAATATTCACTTCGTTCCAAAATAATATTTGTTTTAACTCTTGATTTTTATGTCTATATTCAACTAGATGATGAGGAATCAACTAGAGAAGCAAAATAAATTCTATTTTGATACAGACAGAGTATTATTTATTATACACATGATGGTTACATCGACGAAGAGAAGATTTTTAAACTTGAAATATGTTTTGAATTATTTAAGGTCAACAATGACTTAAGAGAGGTTAAATGGTTTGGCGATTATATGTATCTAAAAGAAGTTGTTAGATGAGATTGATCTTAATGGTATAAGCGGTGATTTGTATCACAAAATGTTAGAAGATATTTTTAATGACATCGGATAACATGTGTTTTTGCTATATTTTATATTTGTCATCTTATAAACTTGAAAATAGTGCATTATAATTTGTATATGTTGAATATTATATATATTGTGTGTGTGGATGGGGCCTCCATTTCTGATTTCGCACCGGACCCCTAAAAAGTCAGGAACGGCCCTGCCCCGATACGTACGGTGAACCTAACAGCGCACTACTCTGGTCGCACTTACATGAAGCGGATGGTACAGTGAACCTAACAGCGCACTACTTACTAGGTATGGCGGCGACAAGGAAGCTCCCCCCACTGCACGGTGGCCTTGGGATTCCGGCGAGCGATTTGCCGAGCTCCGAGAACTCCCCAAGCCCGACAGCGCTACGCCTGAGTCCCAAGCACCTCGGCGAAGCTCCCTGGACCGACACCGCAACCCCGACGCTGGTGCAAGGGTGAAATTAACAACGGCATATAGCTTTTGAGGTGACCTTGGCCTAGGCAACGACGATGCCCCGACCAGGAGGAGGGGGTTCAAGGCTCCTTGCTTTATAGTCTCGAGTCCGAAGCGCACCTAAGCGAAGGCGGTTGCAACAACCCACGAGATCCACGGCAAGACAGAGGCGGCCATGACTCTGTTCGAGTCCGAGCGGAGAAGGGGGACGATCCTGATGAGTGTGTCCTAGGTGGCGGTGAAACAGTCGAGAGCTTGGGCGCGGTTTAGGGCGCTATCGAGGAGGTCCCACCGGCCAGCGACACAGAAAAGGATGCAGGCGCGCAGCGTGTGGATTTGGGCATTGGGCCCGCCGAGCAGTGGCCCGAAGCACAACTGTAGCCGGCGCCCAAGGCAACGACCGCAGGGGCCCACCCTCCAGTGACCACGCGCGCGCGAGCCAGCAGGGCCGAGCGGGGTAAGCGGGCTGAGGGGAGGGTTTCAGCCCAGGTACAGGGATGTCCTTTTGTCTTTTTTTTCTTTTCTATTTTCTTTTTTATTTCCAATTTGAAATAGTCAAACCAATTTCAAATCCTTGTTTTGAATTTCGAATTTACAATCTCCACATAATCCTATTGTGATTACAAATCCTACTAATTTTAATATTATTATTTATTCTCCTACTCATTATTTAATTCTAGGAGTAATAAATGATTATTACAATTTCCTTTCTTATTTTCTATTTTATATTTTCATTTATAATTTGAAGTCAAATTTAAGTCGTTTTCAATAAAATGCATCACACAAAATTATCAGAAAGAGATGCATCTTTCTTTATTTATTTATTGGTTGCTTAACTAATTTAATATTATTAAATGATTATGAAAAGAAAGGATCCCAATAAATCTCCCAAGGTTTCAATAATTCTCAAAGCACTATCATAAATATATTTGTTTATTTTTTTTATTTTTTTCTACTATTTTTGGGCTTTACAGTAGGTGCTTTGCGAAGTGCTTAGGTTAGTTAGACCACATTAGTGCTTGCTCTAGGTGAACCCTAGTTAGTTGAGTGAGTTTAGAAAAAAATCCACACAACCCCTCGGCTCTTACGTAAGCCATTGTAATTGTACCGGGTGGGGCGAGAGTCTTGCAAGACCGTGACAACCGCGTTTGTGTCACAGCCGCCACCGTGTTCCGGAAGGAACGAGACCTGCGGTGTTTCGGCCGAAAGCTCGATAGTGGAGACGGCGTGGAGCGTCTGAGAGAGCTGGAAGTGGAGCACCACTTGCGTGTGGAGATGGCCTGCGGCTCTCTACAGAGTTACTCGATCGTGGTGCTTGGCCCTCGCGTGGGTTTCCCTTTGCGTAGGGGCATCAACGAGGAATAGTCGGAACCTTGCATGGTTCAGGATACCTCGGTAAAAATACCGGCGTCATCCACGAGAGATTGCATCTCTACCTTGCTCTTTACCTTCCGCATTTATATTAAGCATTTAAGTTTCAATCTTGTCTTTATTATTAGATTGTTTAGGATTGAAACTTAGTCCATTGCGGTAGACATAGTAACACTTAGACAAAACCTATTTGCACATTATAGATTGTTTATCTGCATAGGTTTTGCTCTAGGGATTTAATTGTGGCCTAGTTTAGAGAAAGTTTTAGAAGTCCTAATTCACTCCCCTCTTAGGCGTCACCGTTTTAGTAGCGAGCTCTATTTCGTGTTGCATGTTTTTATTATGTTTTCCTTGGCATGGTGTAATGTTCTTATGCATATATATATATATGTTTGTTTGCTTGTACCTATTTGTCTTTGCTTCGTGTTGCGATTAGAGCGTCGTTTCCGAGCTTTGGTGAATCAACGGTCAAGCTTCGACGACCAAGTGATCAGGCTCTTCGAGTTCTATAAGGTTGAAGACCCTAAGCATCTGTTTGGTGAAGGCAAGTGTCCTCTGACCTACTTATGTCCTATTCATATGATAATTCATTTTCCCGCATTACATAATTAAAACCTAAGGATTAACTAGTCTTTTATTTACCTTGCCCTTAGTTACCTTTTGGGTTATTATGGTTAGCTTCAAGATATTGCTTTACTTTAATCAATGAACATGATGAGAATATTTATGATACGATGATGATATCTTAATTATGATGATGAGCTTGTGTTACTTTAGGGGACTTGGGCTACAGTGACGTCTAAGAGGGGGTTGAATTAGTACTTCTAAAAACTTTCTCTAAGCTAGGCCACAATTAAATCCTTAGAGCAAAACTTATACAAATAATCAATCAAAATGTGCAAAATATGTTTTGTCTAAGTGTTGCTATCTCTACCGCAAAGCCTAAGTTTCAATCCTAAATAATCTAATTAGAATGGCTAGATTGAAATTTAAATACTTAATATAAATGTGGAAGGTAAAGAGCAAGGTAGAGATGCAAACTCTCGTGGATGACACCAGTATTTTTACCGAGGTATCCGGAACCACGCAAGGTTCCGACTAATCCTCGTTGGTGCCTCTACGCAAAGGGAAGCCCACGCGAGGGCTAAGCACCTCGGTCGAGTAACTCCGTAGAGAGCTGTGGGCCTTCTCCACACGCAAGTGGTGCTCCACTTCTGGCTCCTCTCGGACGCTCTCCACAGTCTCCACTATCGAGCTTCCGGTCGAAATGCCGCGGCCCTCGTTCCCTTCGGTACACGGTGGCGACCGTGACACAAATTTGGTTGTCACGGTCTCGCAAGACTCTCGCCTCGCTCTGTACTAGGGATGAAAACGGGCTGGATACAGCCGGATACAGGGTCATCCCGTATCCTACCCTAATGTATTTCTCTCAGATACGGGACCAGATACGGGAAGTTAAGATTCGGGACGGATACAGGACGGGACCAGGTAATAATCCGGGCGGGTAAGAAACAGATAACAGATGCTACTCGGGTAGGTACCGGATAATTGTCGGGTAGTTCGTCCTGATGATATTAATTGTCCAACCACCCAACAAATACATAAATTAAGCAATACATAATAATGTATATGATAGATCAAATGTAGGAAAGGAAACTGATAAAATTAACATCATGCAGTTCAAAGTTACTAATTACAAGGACATTGTAGAACCAACACCGCAATATTAAAAATTCATAAAATATTCTAGTTTCGCTAAAAACTGCAAATAAGTTATAAAAACAAATAAATATTTTATACGAAGATAACTCAAGTCATCATATGAAAATGATAAAGTAAAGTACTGATTATGTTGAAACTTGGATATTTACAGTGATTTCACATGTAACTCATACAAATAAGTGAACATGAAATGGAAGAAACGGTGCATCTTATAGATCTTATGATCCAATCATTTTTATAGTTATATATGAACATATGTTGTGCCTCTGTAAAATTTCATGATTTTTTGAGGCTATTTATATATTATTAATTTCTTGTCGTAGAAAATCATCAAAATACAATTAAATCCATCAAATAGCGTAGCGTCGACTAAAAATTGCAAATAAGTTACCAATACTAATAAATAGTCTATACAAAGATAACCTTAAGTTCCCCACGTGGAGATAACCTTAAGCCCCCCACATAAAATGATTAAGTATATTAGTTTGATATAAATTTGGACATAATTTTAATGATTTTGGCCTAAATATATGTTTAAACAAAAAATTGATGTACTACAAAGTTATAGATCTCTTCGAGCTTTACAATTTTCATATAAACTTTATCTTCATTCGATTTCATCGTAAAAGTTATGATTTTATAACTATATTATTATGCAGAAAAAGGAAAAACGGGTACCCAGGGTACCCGTATCCGACCCAGATATCTAGGTATTTCCTGGGTAGTCATCGTTCCGTATCTGACCCGAATTCGAAGCTACAATATCCAAGTATTACCCGTATCTGCCCCGAATATAAGAATACTCGAATCCGTATCCGAAAAAACGGGTATTTGCACTATCCGTATCCGGTACCCGATGGGTATACCCAACCCGTTTTCACCCCTACTCGATACAATTACAACGACTTGCACAAGAGCCAAGGGGTTGTGTGGTTTTTCTAAACTCACTCAACTAACTAGGATTCACCTAGAGCAAGCGCTAATGCGGTCTAACTAACCTATGAACTTCGCAAAGCACCTACGCTAACCATCAAGTGATTCTATTAAGCACTTGGGTGTTTGGGCACTTGGAAATGTCTACAATAAGCCTTGGTATGTTGCTTGGGCTCCCACCCCTCCAAATGGTCGGTTGGGGGTATTTATGGCCTCCCCCACAATTATAGTCGTTGGACAGAAGCAACAACTTTCTGTCGACGGGCGCACCAGACAGTCTGGTGCACACCGGACAAGCACTATTCACTGTCCGGTGCCTTGCCACGTCAGCCGACTGTTGAGGTCTGTAGCAGTCGACCGTTGGATCCGACCATTGCTAGACTGTCCGATGCTACAGTCCGAGGGCGCTTGATTGCAGACCCCTCTGCGCAGATTGCCAGTGTCTCACCGGACAGTCTGGTGTACACCGGATAGGTTACTGTTCACTATCCGGTGCGCCACCAGTGCGCTAGCTGACTGTCCACTTCATGGATTTCCTCGCTATTTCTTTTGGGCTTCTTTTCCTCTTGAGTCTTGGACTTCTACATATATTTTATGTCTTCTTTTGAGGTGTTGCATCCTTAGTGTCTCAGTCCAATCCTCTTCGCATCCTGTGAACTATAAAAACAAACACTAGCAAAACACATTAGTCCACAGGTTATGTTGACCATCAAACACAAAAATCCCTTTAGCCAAATGGACCGGGGTCATTTTCCTTACACTGGGTACCTCTCTGTAAGGACCTGTTCGCTGGATGACCGCCCGGGAAAATAGTGCAACCATGAGGGTGGTATGGGACGCCCTTAGCTGATTAATTGGAGGAACTTGGGGGTGTAGTTGGCTTCACCGTTGTGCCGTCAATGGGGGTCAGGGCATAGTGCTTGCTCTGCTAAGGGTGGGTGTCGAGGTTTGTTCAATTTGGTTTTATTAGTCACCCACCTTAGGGAGGAGTATTGTGTTTGTACGACTGGCCAAACCTAACGGGCGACTAAACACTAGGGGAATCTTTGTAAAGGCTACATAGTGTATCCCTAACCATTCATCTCGGTAGTGAAGATTGGGTCTTGCAAACCTAGGCTGGGAAGGGATCACGACTCATGGGTAAAGTGTGCGACCTCTGCAGAGGATTAGAAACTAATATATCAGCCGTGCTCACGGTTATGAGCGGCCTTGGGAGCTCCTTTGATTAGAGATACAGATGATCTGAGACATGATGGTTCTATTAATGGTTTTGGTTCGATGATGGTAATGATGTTCCTCGATGAGGAAATGATTCACGGGTTGGTTGTTGCTAAAACTTGGCTTCCACTAATAACTAAAAGCAACCGCTTTAAGCTTAACTCCACATAAAGCTAGTCTACCTCAGCTAAATGGGACATTTGCTGAGTACATTGATGCGTACTCACCCTTGCTTTCACAAAACATCAGGTTGCCTTTGGTGCAACCTATGCTCAGGTAAAGAAGGAGAAAAGGCGTCAAGGCGGACCTCCAAGAGTTCTAGGATGTCGACGGGTTCGAGGATTAGGCTAGCGACCTCCCCCAGTCAGCTGCCTGTGGTGGGTTTATTTACATTGGCTATGTCTCTATTATGTGTACTTTGATTTATATTATGTAGATGACTCTAGTCTGTAAATTTTTTTACTTAGTCTTTGTTGTTATTCGAAGCATTGTGCTATATATAGTAATTTATGTAATCGCTGTGTACGTGAATTTCTGGTCCTAGCACGTACATGGTTCGCATTCGGTTTACCTTCCAAAACCGTGTGTGACACGAAAGCTTCTCCTTTCTTCACTACTACGAAGCTGAAACTTGTCTACTTTGTGATTATGCATGCGCTTCTTAGACAAAGGTTCTAGATGAATGTTCCTTAGACCATGCTTTGAGAGGCCTGAAACATGCTTCAAGCATGATTGAATACACAATATTTTGAGGAACTTCGGCAGTGCAAGCACTAACAATGAAGTTTCTTACACTTTTCTCCAATGGCTACAAGGGGTGGCTGGGGCAATAAATACCCCTCCAACCATCATTCAAGACACACAAGAGCTACACCAAATTCACATTCATTACTTGCGACAACTCCAAGTATTCTAACTCCTCCCAAGTGCCACTTTTAGTAGAATTGAGATAGAAAAGTGTTCAATGCCTTGTGGAGCATTTGTTTGAGTTTTGTTGCAACCGGTTCTTGTGTTCCTATGTTTTATTTTCATCCTCCATCCCATTCACTTTGTGTAAAGGCTAGCGGGAGACTCCGAATTCGTGTGGAGATCCCCGTAGATACTCCGGTCTCTTGAGATTGCGAAGAAGCACTCATCGGTCTAAGTGATCGAGTTGAGAGATATAAACAGTTGAAAGAGACCCATCCTAAGTAGACTCCTCAACGGAGAGGTAGGTTTCCTTGTGAAACTGAACTCTGGTAAATAAATTGTTTCTGTCTTTTGTGTGTGTTGTGATTGAGATTTATTTCTCCCTTCCCTCTTCAAGTTCTCGCTTGATCCCAAATCAATTGTATTGCTTCCGAAGTAATTCCACAATCGTAAGAGAAATACTTGCAAGAAGAACTACTCTCCCTCACTTCGATTGAATTGTTTCTCATTCTAACGGCTAACTAGGTTTTGGGTTTGCGTTCAAAGTGATAAATTTCAAGTTTCACCTATTTACCACCCTCATCGAAAACTATAAAAACAATATCACACATCAAAATATAGATCATAGAACTAGCCATATAACTCGACCCATCATATAGTATAAGTATAAGCAATAACGTATAAGGCATTTTAATATAAAGCGGGAGGTCACAATAAATACAAGAAAATATAATACAATAATAAAATTACCATCATGTACTTAAATAAAGCACTTTCAAGTCTAGTAGCATATGACTATAGAATCAATGCATGCATGATGACAGGCGCTTGCATTCTTAGCGTACTCCTGTTACTCGACATAGTAAACATAATTAGTGTCCTTCTATTCCTTCTCAAGTTTTCAGGCGAATTATGAATACATGTATCAAAAATAACAATTCTTAAAAGCTATAAATATAAACTATGTAGCATTAGATATATCTTGATTTTACAAAAATAATAAAATTAGTTTTGTAATTTTCTAAGTTAAGATAATTTTATTATGTATTTACAAAGATTAGTTTAGATTTGATATATTTTAAAAAGCATTGTATATTTTATTGATGGTAAAATAATACGGTAATTTTTGGAAACGGCTGAAAGATGGAAATATATTTAGGGTGTGTTTGGTTTCACTTTTGGCTTTGACTTTTTTACTCTAAAAGTCAAAAGCCCAACCAAAGGGCTGGATCCAGGAAGAAACTTCTTCTAAAAGTTGACTTTCTCGCAGTGCAAAATTGAAAGCACCTCTAGACCTGCTTTTAGTGATTTTTGGATGGAACTGTGAAAACATATATCAAAATCTTTTAATGGCTTTTAGTGGTTTCCACCAATCGGATTTTAGTTTTTTAACAGGTTACATCACACAACAGCTTTTTCACAACTCACATAACACAACAGCTTTTTCTACAGCCACAGTCTAACCAAACAGAACTTTAAACCGTTTTTGTTTTGGTATCGTAATATTTCTATCGATTTTGTTTCCGTTTCCGTTTTTATTTAGCTCTGAATTTTGATAAAGTTTTGAAAACGAATATTATCTTTTTCGTTTTCATCCCAGACACATCAGCTCTCACCGTACGCACGTCACCACAAATTGTGTGTGCCTTGGCGTGTCGTGGAGGCCCCGGGCACGCACGCCGCACAGTGGCATCAGCTCTCAGTGCGCGCACGTCACCACAAATTGTGTGCCTTGTCGTGGAGGCCCCGGGCACGTACGCCGCACAGGGCACACCTGCTCCCTCCGGCCTGCTCTGCTCACTGCTTTGATTCCGCTTCGGCGCTTCGCCGCCTCCGGTTTTCTCTCCGCGCCTCCAGTCTCCAGGGCCGCACCACCTCTCCCAAGTCCCAATCTCCCATGGCGGCGCTGGGCACGGCGATCACCCCCGCAGCAGCTACCGCGGCGCCGTGCTGCTATAATCGGCATCCGCGGAGCCACATCACGGCGCGCCGTAACCGGGTTGCTTCCACGAGGAGGCTTGACCTGTGCGCCAGCTCCTCACCTGCCGTCACCGCTCCCGACATACCAGACGAGGCGCTGGTGGTGAGCTCCCCGGACCCGCCCCGCCCCGCCGCGCTGAAGCATTCCGTCGAGCAGGCGGAGAACCCGCCCACTCAGAAGTCCACACACTCCGCTGAGAAGGCGGCTAGTTAAAAGCATGCTTTCCTTTTCAGGAATCCTTGGTGGCGCCGGCGCCGGAGACGAAGCTCAGGAAGCTGGCGTGTCCAATCTGCTACTACCCCCTGGCGAGCTCGAGCGATCAGTTGGAGTAAGTGGTCTTTCCTCCCCATTTCGTCCCGCATTACCTGACCTGCCACTGCCAACTGGTTATCACGCAGGTTCTCAAATTGATGGTTGTTTGTTCATCTCCAGTGATGCTACCAGTCTCGAATGTTCAACGTGCAAGAAATGCTACCCCAACAAGCAAGATTACTGGGATCTTACAGTGTCAGTTGGTTCGACAGAGTACTCCGAGTCCATGCCAGTGGCAACAGAGTTGTTTAGGTAAAGAGGTTCGTTTGTTTCTTCTGGGATTAGCTGTCCTGCTATGTTTGGGAGCAAGAGGATTAGAGAACATTGGAGGGCTAATATCCTTTTGCTATTCAATTGATTGAATAGTAAGGGGATATTAGTCCCTTCAATCCGCTTCTCCTAGACACATCCCAAATCTAGGTGAAATGAGGAGGCGAGGAAATTAATTAACAGATGAAATTGATCTTCCGTGGCTTAAAATTATAGTGTCTGAAGGACCGGTGAGGTGACTAGAGAGAGGTGAATGGGATCCTATCAAATTTTGCTGCTTAGAACTGGAAATTAAGCACTTAACTTTAATCGAGATGAAGAAATCGCTCAAACCAAAAGCACATTAGCCAACCAGTGATCTCATGATTTTGAAATATTTTTATGACTCACACGAGACCAAATCGAAAGGCTCGCAAATCGAACACCGAAAAGTCAAAATTGGTCCAAAATGTTAGAATACCCGTTTAGGGCGTTTAGGGTTTGGGGTTTTCCCCGTGTAATTACTATCTCACCCCTCTGTAATGGGTCTGGCCCAGTTTACCCACGTCTATTAATACATCATCCAACCCTGTTAGGGTTAGGGTTTTCACCATTCAACACAAAACTGTGTCACTAACTAGTGCTGTTTTCAACAGCTTGAAATTCAGTTTTCGAATGCGAAACTGAACCAAACGGACTCCGATTGAGCTGAAATCTTACACACACTTTGACAAATGAGTTTCCAAGGTCTCCACAAATTTTGAACTCAAATGGATTTGTAAATCAATCGCAGATCAGAAAACACATATTAGACTGAGGTTTAGTTGGGGCTTCCAAACAAATTCAGATTGGATCACAACCACAAACTGCTCAGATCAGATGATTGTAGTGGTCTACAATGTGATCTTTACCTCAAGGCATCTCCAAACAATCTCGAACTCAAGAACTCGATGGTTCTTCCACAAATCGAGAACAAGGGAAGGGAAGAGTCGAAGGCAAAATCAAATAAAAATCTGCAGCATATCAAAACTGAGCACAAGATTTGAACCAACCCTGTGGATGGGTCCGGCCACCCTTCCTTCAAATAATGAGTTGAAGATTACAAGAACATAGATGCGAACAAAACACCTGCGGATCTCAGACTACACTAGGGAATGAAACTAGGGTATTTTAAACAAAAACCAAATGAACTTAGCCAAAAGAGATGGTTGTCCACAACAACCCACCCATCTATTTAAAGAGAGTTATTTCACTAGTCTAAACTACCCCTAAATACATAATGCCTATCCACTTAGCCTAGGGTGAAATGGATTATCTCCTGTGGTTTTGATCTGATGGCCACATGCTCCATACGAAGTTGCTTCGCCTCGACGCATTCTTCGCGATGATGCCACATGTCGCTTTTATTTCTGAGGACATATCCTGTGCAATCACTCATTTTGGTGCAAGCGTGCAATCAAACTATCCAGAGCATCCAATCTAGATCCAACGGTTTCATATGGAAGGGGTTAAAAGTAAAATAGGTACTATGTTTTAGGTGGAAGGGGTTAAATATAAAATAACAGTCATCATTAGATCTAGATTGGATGCACCAAACCGCTTGATTGCACGCTTGCACCAATATAAGTGATTGCATAAGATATTTTCCCTTTATTTCTCATCAAAACCGCACCGCCGAGTTTTGAGATCCAAACTCAGCAAAACCAGCAGCTGGGTGGTTTTGAGGCCCAACCATTGAAATCGCTGTGAGTAGCGTACTGCATGCGTGTCCCCCACATTCTGGACATGTGTCCCGCCAGTCCTTGACCGCGCTGGTGACACGCTCCGCCCTATCACGTCCTCGTGTCCGTGCGTGTGCCAGGTGTTAGTTAGGTGGTCTGAGTAGTACTCCTCAGTCATGGGTTCGACTTCCAGTGGGAGCGAACTGGTATGGGTGAACCGACTAATGGTGGGCGGGCCCTCGTGTAAGGGGCTGGTCGTGTGGGTTGGGTCTCAAAGCACGGGTCAAAGCCCGAACTCCTCATATGGGGTGGCATCCCATTTTATAAGGGATCCATCTTTCATGGTTTTTCTCAGCCGGGCTTCGGTTGAGCTCTTCTTGGTGAAATACTGTGGGGGTAGCCTTCCCCCACCAGCCGAGTTTTTTAAAGGTTGCATGTCATACTAGTATAAGTGTTTGCCAAACTGTTTCTTCTGAGGAGCTGGGGACCAAGAATATGAGACTGCAATTGTTAATTAGTTCTACCAGATTATTTCTTAGTCCTTACTGATGATTATTCGAGCAGGACTCCACTGGTATCTTTTCTTTACGAAAGAGGATGGCGCCAAAATTTCATATGGGGTGGTTTCCCAGGCCTAGAAAGAGAGGTCATGCTGCTTAACTATGTTGTATTCATGAGGATGTTCAGGTTGCATTTGTGAACTTTCTGTCTTCCAATCATCTCTGTAAATTTGATTAGTAGTTCCTTTTCCTTTCCTTTCCCCATGAAAACATGGTACTCAAGAGCTCTTGAACCTTTGATCATGGTATTTTACTTTTACCGGATCACCTTTTGGGTTGTCCATTCTAGAAAAATATGGGCTTGTTGCATCCATGCTTTGCCCATTGCAACTGTTAGGCTGTTGATGACGTGTCACCAGTTTTTTTTTTCACATAGCTAAGGCTCTAATGTCAAGCTTTGCTTGACCGTTGACCCTGAATTCAATCCTGGGTTCAGCCAGGTTTGGCTTCCTTAGCAACTTACATATATTTCAGCATTTACATATCATTTGTATGAGCATATACATTTTCAGATTTCTAAGCAACATTGCAATGCCTGCAGTTTGAAATGGCAAAAACTTATTTGAAGCCAACAATTGGAGGGACTATTGTTGATGCAAGTTGTGGAAGTGGCCTGTTCTCAAGATTATTTATTAAGAGTGGGCTATATTCTCTTGTTGTGGCACTGGATTTCTCAGAGAATATGTTGAAGCAGTGCAACCAATACATCAAGCAGGAAAACATTTCAGATGAGTATGCCTTTGGTCATTATGTTTAGTTTTGTACCTTATTCATTAGGTTTAGTTTTGTACCCTACTTGTCATGTTTGACTTATTAAGGGCTCGGAGTTTGGGTATTTTGTTTACTTACCATCCATTGGTACTAGAGGTGGTATTCTGGATCATTCTGTGTCAGTCTGTTTTATGAAGGAAAACAGCACCACCTGGTGGTTCTCGGGGGTCTACGGCCCCCATAGAGATGAGGAGAAATTGGCTTTTCTAGAAGAACTTTCTCAGGTCAGAACCAGTTGCCCTGGTCCTGGGTGATTGTAGGGGACTTCAATATGATCCGTTGCGCTGAGGACAAGAATAATTCGAATCTTAATAGAGCTCTCATGGGTAGCTTAAATATTTGGATTAATAATCACTCTCTCAAGGAGTTGCCTCTAACTGGAAGAAGATTCACCTGGTCAAATCAAAGAGATGTCCCTACCTTAGTCAAGCTTGACAGGGTGTTCTGCACTTCTGATTGGGAGGCCTTATTTCTAGATTGTTCTCTGCAGAGTAATGCCTCTAGTATGTCTGATCACTGTCCCCTGGTTCTGAGGCTTAATGTGGGCTTTAAGGGAAAGAAGCGTTTCCACTTTGAGAGTTTTTGGCCAAAGATGCAAGGTTTTCAGGAGGTGGTGTCTGATTCCTGGAACTCTAGTATTTCGGTTTTTTGTCCCATGGAGAGATTATCTATTAAATTCAAAAGACTTGCGAAGGCCCTGCAGTCCTGGAGTCAAAAATATGTGGGTAATGTTTCTTGACTTTCTTCTCAACTTGCTTTGGCCAAGATGACCTTACACCTTTTGGAAATTGCCAAGGACAGCAGACCTCTGTGCTCGGCTGAAGAGTGGTTGAGAAAACAACTAAAATTATTATGTCTTCATCTTTCTTCCTTGGAAAGAACCATTGCTAGACTGAGGTCTAGAGTGAACTTTGTCAAAACAGGGGATGCCAATACTGCTTTCTTTCATGCGCAAGCCAGGTTCAGGAAAAAAAAGAACTTCATTCATAAACTGATGGTCGACGAGCATCTAATCACTTCCCAAGAGGCTAAGCAGCAGGCTATGTTTCTGTTTTATAAGGATCTGATTGGTAAAGAGGTTGAGTGAAATTTTAGTCTAAACCTTGCTGATTTTCACAAAGGCAATTTGGAGCTCTCGCATTTTGATAATCCCATATCCTTGGCGGAAATCAAATCTGCTGTTTTAAGTCTTCCTAAGGATAAAGCCCCTGGACCTGACGGTTTCACAAGGCGTTTTTATAAATGTTGTTGGGATATAATCAAATGGGACCTCCTGGCTGCGGTCTTAGTCTTACAGCAAGGCTCCCCTGAAGGCTTGAATTGCTGAATTCAGCCTATATTACTCTCATTCCCAAACATGTTGAGGCTGTTCTTCCGGGGGACTTTAGACCAATCAGCCTAGTTCACAGTTTTGCTAAACTTATCACTAAAATCCTGGCCAACAGATTAGCTCCTGAACTGGATAAAATGGTTAGCACAAATCAGAGTGCCTTCATCCGGGGTAGATGTATTCATGATAACTTTATTATGGTCAGTCAAACCGTCAAGATGCTGCATAATAAGAGAGTCCCTGCTCTTTTCTTGAAGCTGGACATTAAAAAGGCCTTTGACTCTGTGCATTGGGCATTTCTTCTAGAAATTCACTTGGGTTTTGGACAGGTTTGGTGCAACCTGATTCTGAACCTGCTTGACATCCTCTACTCAAGTTCTTGTGAATGGAGTGCCTGGCCAGCCTATAAGTCTCAAGAGAGGGTTGAGGCAAGGTGATCCTTTATCCCCCTTTTATTCATCCTAGTCATGGATGTTCTTAATAGCCTTTTTACCAGAGCAGATGAGTGTGGGTTGTTGCACCCCCTTGCTGGTAGAAGTATTACCCAAAGGGTCTCAATGTTCGCAGATGATGTTGCTGTTTTTGTTAAGCCAGTTTCTGAGGACTTAGTGGTGGCCAGAGAAATTTTGAGGTGTTTTGGTGTTGCCTCAGGTCTTCAAACTAACTTGCAAAAAAGTTTCTCCTACCCAATTCGGTGTGATAATGAAAGGATTGAGTTGGCTGTCCAGACCTTGGGTTGTGCCTCAAAAAGCTTTCCTACAACCTATCTTGGGCTCTTGGCCTCCCTCTGAACAGCAAAAAACTTAGTGCTGGAGACCTCGCTCTCTGGATTGAGAAAAACGCTGCCAAGCTTACAGGATGGAAGGCTGAGCTTCTAAATCTTTTTGGAAGAATCACTCTTATCAAATCTGTACTCTCTGCCATCCCGGTTTACTTATTTATTGCTATCAATGCTCCTAAATGGGTTATCAAAGCCATTGATAAAATTCGAAGGAATTTCTTGTGGAAAGGAAGAAAGGAGGCTAGAGAAGGTAATTGCCTTATATCTTGGGATAAAGTCACTCGACCTTTCGATTTGGGGGGCCTTGGAATTCCTAATCTCCACACGATGAACTGGGCCTGCAAATGCGATGGCTTTGGCTGCAAAAAACTGCTCCTTCTAAGCTATGGAGTGGCCTTGATCTTAAAATATCGTCCCAGGCCAGAGCTTTATTTCAGGTTGCAGTGTCTACCACCATTGGTAATGGTATTTCAACCTTCTTTTGGAAAGATAAGTGGATACATGGGTGTTCCATTGTGGATTTAGCTCCCCTCATTGCTGCTGCAGTTCCGAAGAAGATTAGAGAAGTAAGGACCGTGCAACAGACCCTTACCTCATACTATTGGGTTCATGATATCCAGAGAAATCTCTCCCTGGTTGCGATTGAGCAACCCAGAAGATTTTGTCTTAATCCTGAATTCGGAAGAGTTGGCCAATCAGGTGTACAACAATGGTGCTGTTTTCAATTCTCTTTCTGGGTCTTTCAAGTTCCTGAGATGGTCTAGACTTGCCCATGCCGAGGTGGTGGCCTTTCCATCTCCTGTTCTTGTGGAGTTCAAAGGGATTCCAATTCATGCTTGGGATTTGGCTACTGCTCAGAATTTGTTGAGGGATCACTGCACTCATGTGGAGCTCCATCCTGACACGGTGAATCGACACGACTTCTCTTCCTTCAAGGTTTTTGGATGGTGCCGCCGTCCACACCTCATTCCAAATTTGGTGGAGCTCCTTGTTCCGGAACCGTTGATGATGACGCCTGGCTCTACCTCTCTTGAGAGAAGACTGCTCGCTTACCAAGTGACTGCCCTTGTGTCTCTGATCTCTCCGCCGGTGGATAGCGCTGCTGCACCTCCGTCGCCGGCGTTTGATGATGATCAGGACAACGGGCCTCGTCGGCGCAGGCTCAACAGTTCAGTTCAGATGGGCCATGCTGAGTCCGGGGAAGCACTTGCAGCGCGAAGGCCCGTCCGTGAAAGGCTGGGTGTTGCCCCGGTCTCTGTTCGACATATGGAGGCTGGTTTGTCCGTGAAAGACTCGGCGCCTTCCGTTGCCTTGGTTACTGGGGACACGCATACTGATGTTGTGGAGCCGGTGATTGGCTGCATGGATGCTGGGTTGAGTCTGCTCCTGGAGAATGTTCGTGGGCCTGGCACTGAGACTTTGGAGATTCCAGGTGCTTGCGATGGCCCGGGTGGTGAAGTCTTCTTGTCCATGACTGATGTTGACGTGGACTCTTCTGTTCTGGCGGTGGAAACTTTGAGTGCATTTTCATCCCCCTCCCCCTCCCCCTCGAGTGGCCCTGCCATCGCTACCCGTGTGGGGACTGTGTTGAAGCCGTCCATGAAGGCTGTTGGGGCAGGGCTCAGGAGGTGGCCGCGTTCCCCAATCAAATATTTCAGAAGGAAGTGCAGAGGGGCTGCTGCTTCACAATCCCCTCTCTCGGCTGCTCAGTCTGCGACCACTGCTGATTTCATCGCTAGAGTGTCCAGGCCGGCCGCTCGGGTCCTGTGTGGGCCGCAGAAGCAGAAGAGGCAGCGTCGCCCCAGGGCACCTTGTGAGGGGGCTCTACCTCGGCGGAGCAGGCGCTTGGCTGGAGCAGATGTTGAAAAGGTAATGGCCCCAGCACAAGTTTCAAAAGGAAAGTGGAGGATTGCTAATGAGCTCGGCCTTCTTGGTGGGGATCCATCTGAATCACTGTCCCTGGAGGTTCTCGATAACTATGCCAAGGTTTTCGGTGAGCGGCTGACTGATCTGCAAGTTAAAGCTCTTGCGGCTCTCTTCAACTGGACTGTCCCAGAAGACTTGCAGGGTGCAGTGGTGCAGGCCTGATCGCCTCTGTGTGTGTTGATGGTCGTTTTTTCATTGTTTTTCCAAATGGATCCGTCAAAAATTGTGTGCTGGAACGTGCGGGGTCTTAATGGCTCGGCCCGTCAGGATGTTGTTCGTTGTTTGGTGGACTCAGTCAAGGCTGATGTTGTTTGCCTCCAGGAAACAAAAATGTCGGTTTTCTCTCGTTTGTTTGTGTCCCGGTTGCTTGGGTCTGAGTTTCAGAATTTTGTTTTCACACCTTCAGTTGGGGCTAGTGGAGGGATTCTAGTGGCTTGGAAGAATAATATCAGCTCATGTGGCTCTAGGATTGATGACCATTGTGTCTCGGTGAATTTTAGCCTTGAGACTGGGTCATCTTGGTGGTTGTCATGTGTCTATGCCCCTCAAGGGAATCATGAGAAAATTCAGTTCTTACAAGACCTCAGGTTGATTAGGACCCACTGTTCTGGGCCCTGGCTGGTTGTTGGCGATTTTAACATGATTCTGTGTGATGAAGACAAGAGTAATTCCAATGTTGATCGTGCTATGATGGGCAGATTTCGAAGGTGGAAGGACGATCTTGCCCTCCTGGAGCTTCCTCTGATTGGGCGCAGGTTTACTTGGTCGAATGGGCATGCCTGCCCTACTTTAGTCAGATTGGACAGGATGTTTTGTACTGCTGATTGGGAAGATTTATTTCCAGATTGCCTTCTCCAAAGTGCTGCTACTCAAGATTCGGATCACTGCCCTCTCTTGTTGGGCCTGTGTGATATTAATAAAAGGAAAGGGCGCTTCCATTTTCAGGCCTTCTGGGTAAAATTGGAGGATTTCCAGGATGTTGTGGCTAACGCATGGAGTTCGATTCCCGCAGGCCAGTGCCCTCTTGTTAGTCTTTCCAAGAAATTACAGGCTACGGCAAAGGCTTTGCAGCGTTGGAGTGATAGTAAAGTGGGGGATTTAAAACTACAGCTTGAAATGGCTCGGGAGCTCCTTCATAGACTGGAGATGGCTCATGATAGCAGAACTCTATCTCCAAGTGAGGATTGGTTAAGGCGTACCCTTAAGAAGCACATCTTGGTGCTCTCCTCCTTGTCGAGATCTATAGCCCGTCTTCGGTCCAGAATTAATTGGTTGAAAGAAGGGGACGCTCATACTTCCCTGTTCCATGCTCAGGCTAGAATAAGAAAGAAGAAGAATTTTATTGGCTCATTATCTACAAGTGAAGGGCTTATTTTGACATCACATGAGGATAAGGCTGATGAGTTGTTCCATTTCTATGATGCCTTGCTCGGGACTGCTTTGGGGAGAGAAAATTCTCTTAATCTTGATGCCCTGGAGATGCCTTCTTTCAATCTCAATGAGCTAGATGTGCCTTTCTCAGAGGAAGAAGTTTGGGGTACTGTAAAATCTATGCCGTCGGATAAAGCTCCGGGCCCGGATGGTTTCACCGGCCGTTTCTACAAGGTTTGTTGGGTAACAATCAAAGCTGATGTTATGGCAGCGATCTCTTGTGTTTGGGCTCGGAAATTTAGGAACATGGGGCTGCTCAATTCAGCGTTTATCACTCTTCTGCCTAAGGTTGAGGGTGCAACCCAAGTGAAAGATTTTCGTCCGATCAGCCTTGTCCACAGTTTCGCAAAGTTAGTAACAAAGATGATGGCCAACAGATTGGCTCGGCATTTGAATGATATGGTCTCTCCGAATCAAACAGCGTTCATTAAGAAAAGATTTATATTAGACAATTTCATGCTTGTGCAGCACACTGCAAGGTTTCTTCATCGTCAAAGGCAAGCCCGCATTCTATTCAAGCTCGACATTTCTAAGGCTTTTGATTCGGTATCTTGGGCTTTCTTGCTAGAAGTCTTGCAGAAGTTGGGTTTTGGGCAGATCTGGCGTGACATCATTTGTGGGCTGTTAGCCTCTTCTTCGACGAGAATTTTATTAAATGGTGTTCCCGGGGACTTCATTGCTCACCAGCGGGGTCTTCGGCAGGGGGACCCTTTATCTCCAATGTTGTTCATCTTAGTCATGGACACTCTCAACTTGCTGATCCAGAGGGCCTCTGATGAAGGGCTGCTTCACTCTCTTTCCACGAACAGTTTGCAGCACCGATTCTCTTTATACGCGGATGATGCAGTGGTTTTCCTCAAGCCGGTGCCTTCAGACATTAATCTGATTCTGGAAATCCTTCGGATTTTTGGGGATGCGTCCGGTCTAAAGACCAACGTTCAGAAGGGTAATGTTTTTCCTATCCGATGTTCTGAGGCGGATCTTGCTTGTGTTCAGGAGCTCCTTCCATGTTCCATTTCGGAATTTCCCTGTCAGTACCTTGGCCTCCCGCTTTCTCTTGGAAAGCTTAAGAGAAGTCAAATTCAAGCAATTGTTGATAAAACTGCAGCTCAGTTACCTGGGTGGAAAGCTGATCTGATGACAAAGGCTGGTAGAGCCATTTATGTTCAATTTGTGATGACATCAAGAATGATTTATGCTGCTCTGGCGTTGGACATCCCTTCTTGGGCTTTTAAAGCAATTGATAAGCTTCGACGAGGTTTTCTGTGGAGAGGGAGGAAGGAGGTGAATGGTGGCCATTGTCTGCTGACTTGGCCCAAAGTCACTAGACCCAAGGACCTGGGGGGTCTGGGTATTAGTGATCTTCGGATCATGAGCTGGGCTCTGCGGGCTAGGTGGCCTTGGCTGCAAAAATCTGATAGGACTAAGCCATGGTCGGACTTCCAGTTTCAAACTTGCGACATTGTGCAAAGCTTGTTGGCTGCGGCTGTTATCACTCATTTGGGAGATGGGTCTGATACTCTATTTTGGAAGGATCGTTGGCTGAATGGTAAATGTATTAAGGAGGTGGCACCTGCTGTCTTCGGTATGGTGCCCAAGCGTATTGCTTCTAGACGCCTGGTCAAGGATGCCTTGCCTGATCTCAATTGGTTGGCTGATCTGAGAGGGGCTATTTCTGTTACAGCCCTTGCTAATCTCATGGACCTTTGTGACTTACTCGAGGGGATGGTTCTGCAGCCGGATGTTCCTGATGTGCATACCTGGAGGTTTAGTGAATCGGGTGAATACTCGGCTAGTTCAGCTTACAGGGCTTTGCTTCTTGGCTCTGTTAGCTTTGAGCCTGCTGAACGCATTTGGAAATCCTGGGCTCCAGGAAAGTGTAAATTCTTCCTCTGGCTTGTGGAGCATGATAGATGTTGGACGGCCGACAGACTCGCTAAGCGTGGCCTGGATCACCCAGAGTCCTGCCCTTTATGCGACCAGATGGAAGAGACTATCAACCATTTGCTGGTTCAGTGCAGTTTTGCAAAACAGTTTTGGTTCAGCCTTCTGCGGTCGGGTGGTTTCCAGGAGCTCTGCCCTTCCCAGGATGACGTCTGTTTTGAAACCTGGTGGAGGAATAGTGCTGCCAGGGTGGGCATGCCTTTATCCAAGGGATTCAATTCTCTTGTCATTTTGGGTGCATGGACTTTGTGGAAGCATAGAAATAGGTGTGTTTTTGATAACTGTAACCCTAGCGCTGCGGTGGTGTTGGCAGCTGCAAGGGAGGAGTTGATGGGTTGGCGTATGGCTGGAGCCAAAGCGCTCTCTTTCTTTCATTTAGAAGAGGTGTCTTAGGTGTCTTAGTTGTTTGGGGGTGTTTTTTGGTTTTGGTTTGCCAAATGTAACACCTTTGTACGGGGTTTTTTCTCCCCATTTTATTCTTCTTCTTAATACAAAAATACGCAGCTCTCCTGCGTATTCAAGAAAAAAAAATATCTTTAATTATGGGAGGTTCTTGAAACTTTTCAGCTTCAAAATTCAAATGATCAACATGTGTGGCTATTTAGCAGCAATGGTTTGTACACCTCCAAATCTGCCTACAGAGCTTTCTTCATTGGAGTGGAATCCTTTGAGCCCTGGAAAAGGATTTGGAAGAGCTGGGCAGCCCCTAAGTGCGAGGTCTTTGTTTGGCTGGCCATAAACAATAAATGTTGGACAACTGACAGACAAAAAATGGGGCTTGATTATCCTGAAAATTGTGTTCTATGTGACCAAGAAGATGAAACTGTGCAACATATTCTATCCAATTGCGTCTTCACAAGACAGTTTTGGCATAATATTTTAACTCCAATTGGTCTCTCTTCTGTGGTTCCTAAGAGAAGAGATTCCGGTTTTGCTGAATGGTGGAGAAAGGCTTCAGTTAGGATTCCTAAAAGCAAAAGAAAGGGGTTTAATAGTGTGGCCATCCTTGGGGCTTGGAGTCTTTGGAAACAGAGAAATAGATGTGTTTTTGATGGAGCTCGGCCCTGCCTTTCTACTTTAGAGGATGGATTCAAAGATGAGATGTGGATGTGGTTTTCTGCAGGAGCCAAGAACATGTGCTCCCTTTTTGACCCTGGTTAGAGAAAGGAAAGTCTTGTAGCCTCTTGGTAGGCTGGGGTGGTGGTGTGTCGTGTGGCTGGTATGTGTTTGTGTGTGTGTGTTTTTTTGTGTGAGTCTGGTGCGTTTTTTTGTGTGTTGTGTTCTATTTGTTCTAGGCCTCAGGCCTTTTTCCCTCTCCTTTAATATAATGATACGCAACCCTCCTGCGTATTCGAGAAAAAAGAGTCTATGTAGTTAGTTGTTCCTTCTTGTTTGTATTCATGCTTTGTAGCTTTGTTGTCATGTGTTATGGGCTAGCTGGGCTGGCTCTATTGGAGCAGATCTATTAGGATTAGTTAGGATAGAGTTAGTTAGAGATAAGATTAAGATAGAGTTTAGAGATAAGATAAGATTCGTTATTTAGATAAGATTTGTTAGGGAGCTTATAGGCGCCTGATCTATAAAGGCAGCCAAGGAGTCATTGGTTAAGGCAAGCAGAAATTAGATCAAAGAAGTGCAGCTCAGAGCCTCCAAGGGAGGGCGAGTCACATATCTATCTGCTATTCCTTCTACCAATCAATAAACTACATCATTTGGTATCAGAGCCTTCGATCCTCCGGCCACAAATCCCACCCAAGTTTCCACTCATAATCAAATCCAGATCTAAGATCCCATCTCCTACCATCCAAAATCACTCGTGAACAGTACTGCGTCAGAGATTGACAGCAGCAGCACCTCCACTGATGTCACCCCTGATCCAGTCGCGCTCAGCTACCCGAGCTGGGTGTCTGGTAGCAACGTATGCCTCCACGATCAACATGGAGACCTCAATACCCCAAGCTACTGTAGAGCAGAAACAAGGAATTGAGGACGGCGTTTGTCGTGGGCTTCAGCATGCATCGCACACCGCACCCTCCTCGCCCACCGCGAGGCCGCCTTCGTCAATCATGGAATAGGAGGCGCTGCAGCTTGAGGACAAGCTGCTTGAAAAGGGGGTGGTAATGTTATGGGCAGTTGATGGGCTAGCTGGGCTGGCTCTATTGGAGCAGATCTATTAGGATTAGTTAGGATAGAGTTAGTTAGAGATAAGATTAAGATAGAGTTTAGAGATAAGATAAGATTCGTTATTTAGATAAGATTTGTTAGGGAGCTTGTAGGCGCCTGATCTATAAAGGCAGCCAAGGAGTCATTGGTTAAGGCAAGCAGAAATTAGATCAAAGAAGTGCAGCTCAGAGCCTCCAAGGGAGGGCGAGTCACATATCTATCTGCTATTCCTTCTACCAATCAATAAACTACATCATCATGATTATTGTTTTATTATAAAAAATTCAAATACAAATTGTAATATTACACTTCTTTTGTTTCAGGAGATTAGTATTGGTGAGGGCTGACATATCTAGACTCCCTTTTGTGAGTGGTTCAATTGACGCTCTGCATGCAGGTGCTGCAATTCATTGTTGGCCATCCCCAGCTTGTGCTGTAAGACTCTAATCTGAATTGGCAATTTATGTCAAAAAGTTTTCACTGCTTTATGTGTTTTATAATTACATTCTTGTAGAGCTTAACAATGAACACCTGTGCTTACAGTGTTTGTAAGTATTAACCAACTTAATTTGTTACTCCACATTCTTCTGTGCACTCAAAATGCATGGCAGCATGATAGTTTGACTACTTTTATCATGTATTTTCTATATTAACCTAAGTACTAGTTTGCACTTTCTTATGTGCCTTAAAATATGTGGCAGCATACAATGTCAATGAATCTAGCGTGTTGAACACGCATGCATGTTACATTTGTGTTCACAATCATGTGAGTGCATGAGCACAACCTCCAAACGAGTAAGACACCAACTTATTCAGGGTCACTTAGTACAATCTACAAGTTCACAAAGCTTGATAAAATAACAAACAAGGAATTGCTTTTATGAACAACTTCAGCAATCTTTCAACATCTCAATGTACCTGCTGGGAGATCTACCTTTACGCTTTTCACTACCCCCTAGTTGTGCTTATTGCATTTATGATCTTCTCATAGGTTGCAGATATCAGTAGAGTCCTTCGCCCAGGGGGAATTTTTGTTGCTTCGACATTCGTAGCAGATGTTATTCCACCAGCTATTCCAGTATTGAAGATCGTACGCCCGGTAATGCCAACTCCTAATTATCCACAAAATAATGGTTTTCCTGTAACAATAATAGACCGATTCACATTAAACCTGAAGTGGTTCCTTAGTGTTTTGACTCCTCCAAGATAGTGGATGAACGATTAAATTTTGGATCATCTTGTGCTGCTATATGTAAATTCACTTTGCCCTACTCTGATCTGTTCTTTTACATCTCCTTTTGGAATTATCTTGCAGTACATTAGCCAAATAACTGGCAACAATACCTTCTTATCTGAAGTGGAGCTTGAAGATCTTTGCAAAGCATGTGGGCTGGTTGATTTCAAATTTGTCAGAAGTGGATTCTATATAATGTTTTCTGCCACTAAAGCATGCTAACTAAGTAGCAGCAATCGTCCAGTCGTTTATGTAAGACTCCTCGGTTTTATACTGCAAATGGTGAATATACTGTTTAAATTATGTTTACTGAACTATATGGCTAATTCTCTTTGACGATGTCATGATAATTGTTGAAATTTTTTGCTACAGGTTTCCTTCTGTGCATTGTGCGGTTGTGCCATTTGCTCTAAAGGTTGCCAACTTTCCTCAAGGGGGTGTGATGTAAATAGTGAACACATATATTTTACTTCTACTTGACCGACCTCATTATAGCATGAAAATATCTTATTTTTTGTGTACAGCTTCATAGATCTTTGCAATTATGTAATTTAAGGCTTGTTTGGAACAGCTCTACCAACCTAAAAACTGAATCTGGATATAGAATTTAGTTAGATCCATGGTGAAGCAGCTCCAATAGTTAATGGAACTGATGATGGTGTTTGTTACAGCTCCATCTCACATCTCTATCTTATTTCCATCTAGACCCATGGCATCTCCTAGGCGTAGGCATGCATGGCGCTTTGCCCCATTGGCGAGCGCGACTCCGGTCATACGCGCCGCAGGCGTGGCCCTATTGGCGGGCACGGCTCTGGCCAGCGCGGGCGTGGACCCGATCAGCACAGGCGCAAGCGTTGCTTTGGCCGGTGAGCACAGTGGGCGTTGAGAGGTGGTGAGGATGTGTTGTATATTTTTTTTAAACTCCAATTTAAATTTGGTAGAGCACCCTTGAGGTTCTGCACAAATTTGTTAAATCTTGTTCTAGATTCATAGATTTGGTGGAGCAGATTCACTGTCGGAGCCAATGAAGTTTGAGCTATTTTAGGGCATGTTTGGATATATGGTGCTAAAGCTTAGTACTACACTTTTTGTTAAACTTTAGCACTTCGAGATCCAAACATGAGTGTTAAAAGTGATGTACTAAACTTCACTCGTTAGCAATTTAACTACTCAAGGTGTGATAAAGTAAGCTAAAAGTAGTCCGAGGTGAGAAAAAAACATCTCCTACCCTCACCCTACACCCTCTTTTGCCACCGTGCATTAATTAAGAATATGAATGTCTTTCTATATCCATGTGTTAAACTTTAGCATTTCCATCCAAACACTACTTTAGTCAAAGGTATAGATTTGAATTTAGTTTTGGTGAATCTAAAGCTAGTGTAACTATCATAAACAAGCTCTTATTAACTTACTTTAACTGGTTATATATATGGTTCCTTTGATTCAATTGCTATAAACTATTATTATTATTTTCTTATAAAAACCAAAATGAAGTAACATTACGGAGAAAAATCATTTTAATCAAAAGTAATTCGTGAAAATCATCTCTACAAGTCTGACTTTGTTTTGCCTGAATTTTGTTAAAGAAAAAAACCGTTTTCATTTCAATTTCCACCTGGAAAGCCCGTCATCTTGCCAGGTTACAAGTCCTTTAAAAAATATATTCGTTGGCTGTTGCTTACAGTTTTCGAGCTTAATTAGGATTACAGTCAATCTTACGGAAACCTGACATGTGAGCAGCCAAATTTATGCCCAGAACTCCGTTGAGTTATGTGTGCTTGGATTGCTCTTTCGTGGTTGGGATCAAGAGAAACTGAATTGTTTTTCTATTACAGTTACTTTTTGTATGCAAACATATGAAAAAAAAACTCGACCAAATTTATTCCTACCTAGTTTTGTGAAATCAAATTTAATAAGGCCTAGGTTGAAAACTCAAACACTCTTTTTTATCATGTCTAAAGAGTTGCGTTTCTTATTGAGAGAGAAATTAGTTTATTTTTTTCTAAACATCGTTCAATTCCGAAGGGGGGATTGAGTTTTCAAAGTAGGCCTAAGAGTTTACATGCAAATATGGTTTGTAGATTTCGCATTTCCATGCGTGGTAACCGGTAATGACGGTTTCGGCGAATCTGAAACCGTGGAGCCACACATGAATGAGAGAGACAGAGTCCAGGAAACGATGGTGGACTTCCCCATCTCCACCTGCAGCTAGCCTCCTCAAGATATTAGCCTCTGATTTAAGGAGCTGACAGAAGATTCTTCGTCTACCAGTGTATGAACCGCACTTGACTCATTATCATTGGCTTCTCCACCGAGGTGGTCATCCGATGCCATCAGAAGGTCCTTTCGAGCACGCTCCCTGTCTCGGGGGTACGTGCAGTACAGGAAGGTGTAGGTCAGGCAACATATGGCCATGGGCACGGCGATCTCCGTGTAGACAGCCTTTGCCAATGCGGCAGCATTCTCCCTGTCCGTGTCCACGCTCGTGTCGGACGAGACCGGCTTATAGCCGAACACGCGCTCTGCAAGAACACCGACGATGGGAGACGCAAACGACGCGAACACTGCTTCGAAACACTTGTCCAGTGCGTAGACCGTCGTCCTCGCCTTCTCCGGCACAATCTCCGCGAAGATGGGACTGCATTGCGGCAGGTAGAAAAGGCAATGGACAATGAGAAAGGCAGTGCAACACAAGAAGGCTACAAAATGCCTAAGACAAGCATCGATCATATACTTGTTGGTCGACGATGCGTTCCAGGAGATGGCGAACCCCATGACGAAGAATGTAACGGCGTGCGCCACACCGGTGGACGGGTCATTGGGCAACGCCAGCAGCAGGATGGCGCCGAGTGGGAGCGCGGACGCTGAGCTTATCTGCGCCAGGGCGATCCTACCAGTGTTGGGGAACCGTCTGGCGACAGGGTCTCCGACGAGGCCCCCAAAGAGAGCGCCGAGAGCGGTGGCGAACAGGTACAGCCCCGTGATGACGCTGGTCTGCCAATTCGTGAACCCGACGAGCTCCAGCCACATGGCGGAGAAGTTGAGCGCGGACCACGGGATGGAGCCGGCGATCCCCTGCGCCACGATGATCTGGAACGTGGTCACCCCGAGGACGCGCCTGGCGTGCTGGAGCAGCTCTTTGGCTTCCTCCCCCGCGGAGGCCGCGGTCTTGCACTTGGCGGCCGGGCTCGGGTCCGCGGCGAAGAGCCACATGAGCACGCCCAGCGCGATGCTGATCACGGCCACGGAGTGGAAGGCGAGCCGCCACCCAGCGACGCCGAGGAAGGTGACTGGCGCGAGCAGCACGCCGAAAGAGCCCCCCAGGATGGAGCCGAGGTTGCAGGTCATCTGCAGCCACCCGAAGGCCGCGCCACGGGTGTGGTCATCGGTATAGTCGGCGACGAGCGAGCTGATCGCCGGGAGGACCAGCGCGAGACCGATGCCGTTGAGGCCCCGCGAGATCGCCATCTGCGCAGTGCGTATGCGAGCGCGCGAGCCACAAGTTGCTAGTCAGTGGATGGGCCCACGTGTCAGAGATGCACCAAAATATCACCGACCATCTTTTATTTTGTGTTGCGAAATTGAAATAGAATATTCGGATAACCGCTACGTTTGGTGGTAGCTGGTAGGTGCCAGTGCCATGCCAACCAGGCAACCACGTGGAGCTGTGGGTCCGCGACGTCAGCGACAGGAGGAGGAGGAGGAGGAGGGGAAGAGTTGGGAGGAAATCGGGGAGACGGACGGACCTGGAGGAAGCTGCCGGAGACGGCGACGAGGAAGGTGGCGGCGGCCCAGAGGAAGGCTCCGACGGCGACGACACGGGCCCGATCGTGGCGCGCGGAGGCGTAGGCGGCGAGCGGGTAGCAGGCGGCCTGGACGAGCGCGCGGCAGAGGGTGAGGGAGCCCAGCGCGGTCGGAGAAGCGCCCAGCGCCGTGCCCACCTCCTTGTACACGGCGGGCAGCAACACCTCGTCCGCCTTCTCCAGCACCGACGCCATGTTCACCAGCACCAGCGTCCACCGCCGGCGCGACGCCGCCTCCGCCTCCGCATCCCTCATTTCCCGCCGCGGCTCCTAGTTAGTAGTAGCAGGCTCAGCGCCTCACCTGTCTGCCAGAGTGCCAAGGATTGCGCGTTGACTAGCAGGAGGCAGGAGCGTCCCAGGGCGAATCGAAGTGGATTTCTTGAGATGGGAGCAGAGACAGGCAGACAGCCTTGCGTGTTTTATCAAGCTCGAGCGGGGATTTGACCAATTGACTCTAGGACTCAGGACCACCGCACGGCATGTACAGTGATGTTCCATCTTGAGCTGTTTAAAGGGGTGTTTATAAAAAAAATTGTGGAGTCGTCTATCGGTGGCTCATAATTAAGTGCGAATTCGTCGTTTATTCTATTAATTTAATGCTGTATAAATATATTTACTTTTATATTTATTAATAAATTATATTTATAGACAATTTATTATATGATAGAATCTCTTAGTTATCTCTTTTATCTATAAAATCACTACCGGACACAACTTCTTTGCCGAGTGTCGCAGACACTCGGCAAAGACTATCTTACACTCGGCAAAGGCTTTGCCGAGTGTAACACTCGGCAAAGAACGCTCGGCGAACTGTACATCGGCAACAGCCTCTTTGCCGAGTACATTTTGTCGGGCACTCGGCAAAGATTTTGCCGAGTGCCATTTGACACTCGGCAAAGAAAAGTCACCGTCACGGCGCCAAGTGACGATGACAGATCCTTTGCCGAGTGTCTTCTTTGGCACTCGGCAAAGAGGCTAATTTTGCCGAGTGTTTGCTCTAGAGGCCCTCGGCAAAGACGGGTCCAGTGGGCCCCACCGCCAGTCCCTGTGCCGAGAGCTCTCGTAGGCACTCGGCAAAGGAGGCTTCATTGCCGAGTGTCTGGTGGACAGGCACTCGGCAAAGAGTCCTCCAGTGGGCCCCTTTGCCAGTCCCTTTGCCGAGTGCCTTGGCAACAACACTCGGCAAAGATGGCTTTGCCGGTTCCCAGGTTTCCTTCTTTGCCGAGTGCCATGGTCAGCACTCGGCAAAGATGGCTTTACCGGTTCCCAAGTTTCCTTCTTTGCCGAGTGCCAAGGTCATAGCACTCGGCAAAGCGACCCTTTGCCAAGTGTTACACTCGGCAAAGTGACCAGGATGTCCCTTTTTTATTTGTTTTTGCTGTTCCATCCAAACAAACAAAAGATATATATCATTCACATCACATTATATATCAATCGCATCACAGAATGAACACATTTATCATCAACACCATATATATCACAAAGTCTCACTAATATAAGTCTCACAAATATAAGTCAGGATCATCACAAAACAGATATAAGTCTGGATCATCACTAACATCACCAAGTATCTCACAAGACCAAGTATAACTAACATCACCAACACTCACAAATATAAGTCTGGATCATCACAAAACAGATCATCAACGAGGTGGGCTGGTTCCGCGAAGGGCTGGACGAAGCGTGAGGGTTGTTCGACGCCGCCGATTGACCCTGCACAGAGAAGAGATTGCATGTGTGAGAACATATGAATATATATCATGCAGTACTAAAATTTTGATACTCACAGGAGTAGTGAACTCAACAGGGTCAGCTGTAGGGAACAACGGAGGTGGTGGAGCATGACCCTGTGCGGCGTCAAGGCTCTGCATGTACGCGAACATCTCCGTCATCCTCTTCTCCAGCTCCTCACGTTGCCTCCTCTCATCGTCTAGCTGAGTCTATAATATTTCGCCCTAATGTTACGATAATGCAAAGAGAAGATATATAATAATCAATGAACGATGAATAGATAAGGAATAACCTGGAGTTGCTGGATACGATGCTGTGAGCTGTCCTGCCGAGGTCGTATGGCTGGGCTCGCGCTCGTGCTCCTTGCTCGCACCTGAGAGAGAGTGGGAGTGGAGGACGAGTCGATTGCCCCGTCGGCAATCCAGTACCGCCCATGCCTCTTGCCTCCTCCGACCCTCATGAGGACATCTCCGTCGATGTCCTCGGTCCTCGGATCGTAATCTGGCCCATGGACCTCCTTGGCCATGGCGGTGTACTCACTGAGGCGGCTGTGGATGGCGGGGTTGGTGTACGCCTCGGGCCCGTCATCCGGGTTGTAGGTGACGTCGGACGTCGCCTTCCCCTTGTGGGCGATAGCATATGCCGTGAACGTGGAGCAAGGCGCGCCACCATGTGCCGTCGACTGCGAGAAAACCAACGAGATGGTTAGAAATCATGTCTAATCAAAAGTTATATACCTAAATAAAAAAGAGCGCGTACCCATGCTTCCGCGTATTTGCCCAGGCTGCGGCTGCCTTGATGGTGGGAGGGACCTTGCATCATCAAACGCCGTTCCTGGCTAGCGTTGTGCGCCTTGTCCCACTCAGCCGAGCACCACCTCTGCACCATCTGCTCCCAGCACTCAGGATGCGCGGCGCACCAATGAGGAATCATCTAAAAAAATACAAGTACACGGCATATCAGAAGATAAAATTAAGCATATTTAGTACCAATAATAAAGTTTTGTATTTACCTGCAAGTACTGGTCCGGAGTCAACGACATGGTTCGAGCGTCCTTCTTGGTCACCTTCTCCCCAAGGACGGAGCCGTGGTAAGTGACGATGGCCTGGATGCGGGCCTCGTAGTGCATGTCCACGACGAGCTTCTTACAGCTCGTTGTAGCCACCACATCTGCCCTGGCCTCATAGCCACCACATCTGCCCTGCCCTTTTCCTGTTGTCACATTTGCTGCACAGACAAGGGACTAGGCTAGCTCCTTTAGCAGCTTCGCCATATGCCCGTTCCACGAAAGCATCGATCTTCTTAATCCATTCTGGGGTGACATCATTACGTCGAACGCGGCCCGTGTACATCCACTCACGGTCTCCATCCTCTAACATATATAACCGAGTATAGTTTAATATAGACATGTAATGCATGTACACTACGTTCCTACCTTCTAATAGGTGAGGATAGGTCCTAATCCCACCCACAGTTGCGTAGATGGAGTTAGTTTCCATGCTCTACTCCGATCCGAGATAGAATTTCGGCAGCACCTCCCCGGTGTTCTCCGGATACACGTCCTGGCAGGGAGAGTGTACTGTTCGGAGAACAACAGGGAGGTCCAAAAAACTCTATCTCGGACCGGAGTAGAGCATGAAACTAACACCATCTACACAACCGCGAGCTGTCCAAAAAACGTGGACAATTCGAAACTGATACATTTGTAGATATGCAAAGATCTGCATATCTACACCGTATCTCTTTCGAACGGGAGACGCCTAACTGGGTTACGTGATCTACGACCATGATGCGGAAATAGAGGTTATACCTAGGGTGGCGGTGGAGTCAGGCTAGTGGGGCTGTGGCGGGTCGGTGCAGTGGCGACGCGATGCGGTGCAGGCATACCCGCAGTGGCTAGGAAGACAAGTATCTTCTCTATAAAAAAGAAACACAAGTCTGTTAATACAAAAAAAATCGACAGCACCTCCCCTGTACGTTGAGGTTTTTAAAACCTGCAAATAAAACTAACAGCACGATGGCTGACATGCACACAGTAAGAAGAAATTCACCAAAAGTATACACTACTAGCAGTTGTCATATTTCTTATTTTCCATTGCAAGCCATCACAATGCTTCATGATGGAGATGCGAATAACTTGGTAGATCAACAACTACATGGTGAATTGATGCATAGAAAGTGTATACCTCGCGTGGGGGCGACGATGGTACGCGTGGCCAGGCGGCGGTGGCGAGGGGCACGACGACGTGGGCGCGGGCACGGCGAGCGCGACGGGCGTGGGTGAGGGGCACGGTGGGCGCGGGCGCGGGCACGGCGAGCACAGCGGGCGCGAGCACGGTGAGCACGGCGAGCACGGCGGCGGTGACGACGAGCACGGCGCGGTGGCGGTGACGGCGAGCACGACGCGCGTGTGAGTGGGTGGGCGCGGTGGGCGGCCGGCACGGCCTTGGTGAGGCGCGGGCGCGGCGATGGGTGGCCGGACGGCGCGGCGAGGGGCTGGCGTGGCGGCGGGCGGACGGCGCGGCGGCGAGTCGACGGCGGCGCTCGGATGGCGGGTGCAGTGAGAGAGAGTGAGATGAGAGAAGGAAGGTGAAAGGTTCTCCGCGGGGGTTTATTTCTCTTCTTTGCCGAGTGCCCGCGATCTGGCACTCGGCAAAGATTTTTTTAAAATTTTAAAATATTCTTTGCCGAGTGTCAGATCGCTGACACTCGGCAAAGTCTCCTTTGCCGAGTGTCCCCTGGGCGGCATTTGGCAAATATGCTTTCACAATTCTTTGCCGAGTGTCAACCAGCTGGCACTCGGCAAAGGCTGCTTTGCCGAGTGTCATCTCCTGACACTCGACAAAGTATATTTTTATTTTTTTTATTTTCCCAACCAAAATTTTTGTGATATGTTCCTACACTATATAGACCTACATGTACCATTTTGAGACAATTAGAAAATTGTTTTCTATAGCTAGTAGATTTAGTTCGTTTATTTGAATTTCTTCGAAAAAATCACATTTGAATTGCAGGTCACTCGAAACTTAGAAAATCGTGCATGCAAAAATTATATCCATGCTACTTAGCACAAGTTACGAACGATTTCAGGAGCGGACCGGAAACTTCGAGCACCATGCTAACTCAACATGGCCGTGAACTTGCCATACAGCTGTTTAAAAATTTTACAAAACACAAACAAACTTAGAAAATCATGAAACTTGTCCACATGTCATGATATCATATGTAGAGTCTGTGATAAAAAATTTAGAATGTTTGGAGAAAGTTGTGAGACATTATGTGTAGAAACCTAAGAGAACCACACATGAAATCATAGAGTTTCAATGTGGATCTCTTAGGTTTGTACACATAGTGCGTTACAGCTTTCTCGAAACTTTTTCAAATTCATATGATATCATGACACGTGGAGAGGTTTCATGATTTTCTGACTTTGTTTCTGTTTTATACAATTTTTAAACACCTGGATGACAAGTTTACGGTCATGTTGAGTGAGCATGGTGCTCGAAGTTTCCGGTCCGCTCCTGAAATTGGTTGTAACTTGTGCTAAGTAGCATGGATATCATTTTTGCATGCACGGTTTTCCAAGTTTCGAGTGACCTGCAGTTCAAATCTGAATTTTCCGAAGAAATTCAAATAAACAAACTAAATGTACTAGCTATATAAAATACTGTTATAATTGTCCCAAGATAGTACATGTAGGTCTAAATAGTGTAGGAACATACCGCAAAAAATTTTGTGACCAAAATAAAAAAAATAAAAATATGCTTTGCCGAGTGTCTACATAAGACACTCGGCAAAGACTCTATTTGCCGAGTGCCAAATATTTGACACTCGGTAAATACTGACGGCCGTCAGCTGTAGACGGCCCTTTGCCAAGAGCCAAATTTGTCAAGTGCTTGACGCTCGGCAAAGCAGTCTTTGCCGAGTGTTTGGCTGTGTCGAGTGTCCTACACTCGGTAAATAAGCTCTTTACCGAGCGCAGGACTTTACCGAGTGTGGCGTTCGGTAAAGCTTTTTTGCCGAGTGCCCGATAAAAAGCACTCGGTAAAGCCGCCGGCACTCGATAAATGCCCGGATTCCGGTAGTGAATCATTTTGGTGCCTCTCCAGTACAGCCCTAACATAATCCGCGCGTGGGTAACTGAGCATTCGTTCATCGTTCAGTTTAGCCGTGGTTGTTGGTTGGTTGTCTGGTTGCAAATTGCAGCGCAGCTGGTCCGGACTGTAGGGTGCCGAACGGCGAACGGGCACCAATTGAGAAGCATAGGCTAGTTATTAGCGTTGCATCAAAATTAGCACCACTCGTATTGTCGTATTATCAGAGGGTCCATAGGTAAGCTCGGACGGTCCCATCCATAAACAATCCAAATTTTAGCTCTAACCGTTTGATATTAGATTAGTTCGAACGATCGTTCGAATTTGTTACGAGAGATTCTCCGTTTATTGTGTTATCCTGTTAGACTTTGCTTAGAATAAGGTACATATCTCATATCTTATAAATATAAAGTGGTATGGTCGATTGATAACATACATGATCCAATCGAAACGATCTATCTATATTATTTATTTTCATGTCTTAGGTTTAGATGTAGCGTAACTCTAATTGCAGTTCCCCAATCTCAATCTTCGCTTCTCTTTAGCTCTACGTCGTCTAGAGATACTTTGGGTGACCTGCCGATCCCAAAGCAACCCTACAGTCTCCTTCCTGATAGGGTCCCTCTTGAGAGACGAGATATATGTTCTACACGAAACCATCTACACGTATCGCAAATGGTCCACCGCCTACACGTAGACGGTCCACACGTCTATAGAGAAGAGTGAAGCTCTCTGTGCCATCGCAAACGGTCTGTTGCCCAACCGTGGACCGTCCGGTGCCCTACTACGCATTGTCCAGCGACCTACTGCATACCATCCGACACCTCGCAGAGTCGACCCCAAGGTTTTGTACGTCGCATGAAAGCATTAGGGTTTATTAGTATTTAGCCCAAAAAGACACCAACATACTTTTTAGCGACTTCGTTGGGGACGAGTACGTTTCGGATCCATTAGATCGGTCGCGATGACTTTACTACTATCTCGCCAAACAATATCCTTAAACCAACTAAGGAGAATTTGTCGATTGACGCGCAACAGGAACTTGAAGATCTCATGAGCCAGAATTGTGAGGCGGCGAAAGAGAGATTTCTATCACATTTCAGGGTAGATCGACACCAGAAGATCACCAAGCAAGGACAGATCAACCTGGAGTCCCCCCTACATTCGCCTCCAACCATTACTACAAGTAAATCTGTAACACTAAAAATCACATTTTGATGATTTAAAGAATTCTCCAAAAGATGTGAGATAAAATGTCTTCTAATAACTGTTTCTTTCCTTTATAAAGTATGCCTCTCTAAAAAGTAAATAAATAATAATAGTAAGAGTTTGGTATCCAAAACTTAGATCCAAAACTTAAAACTAAAATTTGGAACAATAAATGAAAGAAAGACTTTTAATCTATCTAATTATTTCCTTTATAAACTGTATAATTAAAGCACTCTTTAAAAATATTTGAATTAAAAAAATGATTCATGGCAAAGATTCTATTCTAACTACTCCTAAACTATTGAATTGTTTTTAAGATGACTACACTTTCAAAAAAAATCCTTTCTTAAAATGTGTTTTGCATAATTGAAGAATTTGCATAAATAAGTGAGTAAAATAATTAATATAAAGATATTGCATCATTCTGGATTTTTGGTTGTGCATTTAAAATTAGAATCACAAACTCAAAACTAGATTGGAATTTGAAACTTGAAAGTAAATCTAAAATAGAAAATAAAGGGAATCGAAAAGATAAAAAAGAGAATGAAAGAAGACCACGCCTGGGCCAAATCCCTTGCTACCAGCCAAACTTGCCATCGTCACCGGCTCAACCTAGCGCCTCGCCCGTGCGCGAAGCCGCGCTCGCGTGTCGTTAGCGGCTGGGCCCCGCACATCAGCCAACCACCACAGCCGCATGCCACGTTCACGTCACTGCCCACGGGCCCAAGCTTCCAGACTCCTCTTCCCCTTTTGCTCAGGCCCGTTACAATTACCGCGCAGAAATGGCGGGATCGCCCTGGCTGAGCACCACCGGGTGCAAATTCCTCTTCTTTGGTCTATATAATGTGGACACCGTGATCCTAGCCCCATGGGTTAGACATGTGTCTAAGCCGGGGATGCAGAGGGAGGGTTCGCTGCCGTTAGAGCGTCAAGGGAGAGAGAGAGATCTCCGCCGCGTGCGGATACTCTGATTCACTGAGGTTGAGCCGGCTGGCTATTCACTGGCAACCGCGCCGCCACGCTCGGTTATCAGGAGGCCACCGTGCTCGGCTACCGTGGAAGGGGAGGATATCCTTTGGACGTCAGATCCTAGGTGGAGGGCTATGATTAGAACATACATAACAGTTCGCTCGGTGGGATCTTGGCCATAGATCGACCAATATGCAATCGAGGTTTGATTATGAGGTTTTAAATCGTGGTCCCTGATTCGAGATCGGGCGGCCGAGATCACATACCAGTTCAAGTGTAGTCTAATCTAAATTGGACCGTAGATTAAAGATCAAACAACGGAACTAAGCTAAAGGCAACCATTTCTTCCATAGATTGGGAGTCTCATGTATAGCACATCTCAAATACATCTCTAGACACTGGTTTACCCTCTCAGATTTACCATCTGTTTGAGGATGATAAGCAGCAGTTAAAGCCAATTTGATATTCAGTGCCTGAAATAGAGACTTCCAAAAACCACTGGTGAACACCTTATCTCTGTTAGTAACCAATGACTTTGTAGTTCCATGCAGTTTAATAACATTGTCCAAGAACACTTGGGCTACTTTTGGGACAGAGAAGGGATGCTTTAAGGGAAAAATGTGCATACTTTGAAAACCTATCCACTACAAACAGAATGGAGTCATAACCTTCAGATTTTGGAAGTCCTATGAAATCCATGGTTAAGTCCGGCCAAGCACCTTGTGGTATAGGAAGTGGTTGGAGTAGTCCTGGAGAATGAATCCTTTCCACTTTAGCTTGCTGACAAACACAACACTGCTTGATAAAATCATTCACATCAGCTTTAAGACCCTACCACCAAAACAACCTTTTGACTCTATGATATGTAGCTTGTCCCCCAAAATGACCTCCCACTACACTATCACGAAGAGAAAAAATAACTTTGGTTCTCAAAGCAGTGTTTTTAGTGATCCAAATCTGAGACCCTTTCTGATCACTCCTTGTTGCAGAGAAAAACCCTGCTCATCTAGATTTTGGATCACCAACTTGGCCAATAACTGTTGAGCCTCCTCATCTATAATATATGTGATACCCAATTTTCAAAAAAGAGAGAAAATTGAAGTTTATTCTTTTTTCTTTGTTTGTTTTCTCTTCCGGGTCCTGTGCTACTGGGGTTTGGATTTTTTTTTAGGAAGCATTCACCAGTAAACCAGTAGAATTCTTGTTAGACTTGTGCGCTGGGGTCGGGTGCAGACGTGGGAGCGAGTTTGGGCCGTGGATCTCGATCCGGCGGTGGGAAGCCCACTAGCCCCACCCCCTTAACCCTAGCCGCCCCCTCCCATATTCCCATTTTGTTGCAGCCGCCCCCTCCCCTATTCCCCTTTGTTGGCCGCCGCCCATCCCCCATCTCTCCCCCTCCTTCTTCCCCAAGTGATTGCAACACCACCCCCTCAACCCTAGCCGCCCCCATCTCCTCCCCTCCAAGGTGCAGCCCTCCCCGCTTGGTTCTCCGTCGTGTGGTTGCGAGCCCTTCCATTGGAGTTTGGAGGGAGGAAGAAGGAAGAAAGGATGGAGGAAGGAAAGAACCTAAGGTGATTTTGTGATCATCTTTTTTGTATTTATGCTGCAATTCAATTGATTACATGTTTACCCATGCGAATCGGTAGAGGTGCTGTCCAGAATTTTTATGGGTGGGCGAACAGCTGTAGTATTAATGTATTATCTGTTTCTGGGGGTTTTTCGTGGGTAATTAGTGGTAATCAGTATGAGAATCATGTAGAGTTTTGTCATACCTTTCCAACGAGTACTTATGTGCTCGATTTGGAGTTATATTTTAGGAGATATCGCTGTTTGAATCTGGGTATGTTGCTGTCCAAAAACAGATTACAGGGTTCATCTTGTGGACTGTTTTGGGCCAATTAGGGGTTGGAATTTAATTATCATTTGTATACAAAACTTGTGGGGAATTTTATGTAGATGCTTCTGGAGTTTTTGTTTGTTACCACTGCTGTCATAATTTTAAAGATATAAAATTGTTAAGCAGCATCACTGCAGTTTGGTGGGTGTTGGGGAGAGTGGTCGCCCGCGACGGGGTTTGAATTGTGCATAGGTGCGACGTCGTTTATGAGCGTTGTTATGTGAAATCTATGCACTAAGTTGTGTGTCAAAAATAGGTGGTGGACTTCTGGATCGTACTTAGGGCCTTGTCCAAACTTCTCCGGTGAAGGCAAGTAAAATAGTTGTGGTTACCGTTGATTATTTTATGTGTTCTATACTTGATCACATCCTTGTCAAATGTATTCATTCCCGTACTCCATTGTGGGAACTGTTGCTCGATGTTATTCATGTTCCATTATTTACTTATGTTGAAGATGTTGATCGAACATGTTACACGTGTTAATTATCATTTTGAAGAAGTGGAAGTTTATGTTTACTACATGTTGGGTGGAGTGTCTCATGTTGTTGTCATGCATAGTGCATAGAAGTTTTGTCGCGATCATATGGTCCGATCGTACCGGTACACTCAGCATCATATGTTGCCCAAGGAGGGGTATGATGCAGCTTCATACCCTTAGAGGTATAAAGGCAGAAGTCATTACTACATCTGTAGCCATGTACATTCATGGGTGGAATGTGGGGCCTGTTATGGCTATGTGGTTATTGTGGATTTTCACTTTGTGTTTCGTTTTGGGAACTGAGTAGTTGATATCTTGTTTACTTGCTGCATTTTAATATTCAAGAAGGAAGTTGTGAACTACGTGGTTGTTAAAACACGGTTTGTTTACATTGTCAAATTGTTGTTGATCATTTTACTTGCTGAGATGTGTCATCTCACTCTTGCATTGTTTGATGCAGACACTTGAATCTTGCTTGGGAAAAGGTGGGAAGTAGCAGCATGGTCACTTCACATTTAAATAAATGTACCATTGCTTAGTAATGATGTTAAACATGGGTTCAAGTCTAGGGGATTAATATGTTCTAGCCTTCATGATAGTCGAATTTGCTTTTGGGTTAGCTAGATTCCCTTTCTTTTTATTTGGTCATGAATATTCATTACTATCTCCACATTCTGTTTATGCTATGTGGATTATCTTTCTTTTACCTTATGTATAATCTTTATGTTCCTCTCGTTATGCTACTTTCAAGGGAGGTGCTGCTGGATTTTGCTTTACTTTCTGTCTCTATTTATTTTCTTATGTTGTTTAAGTTTTGTGGGAAGGGTATTTGGTAACATTCATTGTGTGGGAGCAATGGGGTGTTTACAGTTGGTATCAGAGGGATAGGCTGTAGGTCCTAGCAAGTGGAATAATAATAAATTGACACACTGCACATGTAGGATGGGTTTCCTGCTCTACTATTGATATATTATGTTATTGTTTGTGCTGGTTTGACATTATCTGATGAGGTGCTATGCCAATCTTATTTACTTATTTTCTCACCCCTGTGGCTGAAGCTATACCGCCTCGTAGGGCTCGTGGCAGCCCGCAAGTTCCTAGTGGGGACTCGATGAGTCCGGCGGTAATGTTAGCCGCGATGCAGGCCATGCAGCAGGAGTTGGCCATTCTGAGGCAAGCTATTCCTATTGCCCCTGCGGATGCTACTCAGGGTGCGGGTGGTGGGGGAGTGCCCGGGGGCGCTGTCCCTGCGGGTGCTGCTCTAGGTGGTGGGGCTGCGGTACCTCTTCCCGTCAGTGGTCTTTCTCTGATGCAGTGGATGGGCATGAAGTTGGACACTTTTGATGGCAGTGGTACTCCGGTCGAGGCGGCGGATTGGCTAACTTACGTGGAAGATAAGATGAACGTCTTTAAGATTGTGTATGGTGATCGTGTTCGCTTTGGCACACAACTGTTGAAGGGAGAGGCTCAAATCTGGTGGAGAGGCACGCAGGTAGCTCACTCCTCTTCACCAGGAGTCCTGTCCTGGGATGTTTTCATCAGACAGTTCGAGAGGAGGTTCTACCCGGTCACCTTCCTGGAGAAAATGAAGATTAATTTGCAGTCCTACAAGCAAGAGAAGAAGTCTGTCACAGAGTGTGAAGTGGGCTTTAATAAGATGGTCTGCTTTGTTCCTCATGTGGCTTACAATGAGATGGAGAAGGCGAGCCAGTTCCATTAGGGCCTGAATCCTTCTATCAGGCATGCCCTGGGAGCCTTTATGTTGGTGGATTTCCGTACTACAGTGGAGCAAACATTGGGTGTGGAGATGCAACACCAGTACACCATGGAGTCACAGAAGTCTTCGGGTGTTGATCAGCCTCGTGGCCAGGACGCGAAGAGGGGCAACTGAAAGTCGCCTAGATGGGGGGTGAATAGGCGGAATCTGAAAATTATAAACTTAAGCACAACTCCGGGGTTAGCGTTAGAAATATAAACGAGTCCGAAAGAGAGGGCAAAAACAAATCACAAGCAAATAAGAATGGATGACACGGTGATTTGTTTTACCGAGGTTCGGTTCTTGCAAACCTACTCCCCGTTGAGGTGGTCACAAAGACCGGGTCTCTTTCAACCCTTTCCCTCTCTCAAACGGTCACTTAGACCGAGTGAGCTTCTCTTCTCAATCAAATGGGACACTAAGTCCACTACAAGGACCACCACACAATTGGTGTCTCTTGTTTTGATTATAAGTGTTGTGGAAACAAGAATGAGGAAGAAGAAAAGCAATCCAAGCGCAAGAGCTCAAAAGAACACAAAAGTCTCTCTGTCTAGTCACTAATTTGTTTGGAGTGATTCCAGACTTGGGAGAGGTTTTGATCTCTTTGTTTGTGTCTTGTATTGAATGCTATAGCTCTTATATGAGGTTTGAAGGCTGAAAACTTGGATGCCATGAATGTGGGGTGGTTGGGGGTATTTATAGCCCCAACCACCAAAATGGCCGTTGGGGATGGCTTCTGTCGACGGGCGCACCGGACAGTCCGGTGCGCCACCGTACACTGTCCGGTGCGCCAGCCACGTCACCCAACCGTTAGGGTTCGACCGTTGGAGCTCTGACTTGTGGGGCCACCGGACAGTCCGGTGGTGCACCGGACAGGTCCTGTAGACTGTCCGGTGCGTCTTCTACCACCTACTCTGACTTCTGCGCGCGCAGGCGCGCACTGTAGCGCATTTAATGCCTTCTGCAGACGACCGTTGGCGCGAAGTAGCCGTTGCTCCGCTGGCACACCGGACAGTCCGGTGAATTATAGCGGAGCGGCCTCCCAAATTCCCGAAGCTGGCAAGTTCAGCGTCAAACTCCCTGGTGCACCGGACAGTCCGGTGCGCCAGACCAGGGCTCCCCTCGGTATACTTTGCTCCTTAGTTTTGAACCCTTTCTTTTGACTTGTATTGGTTTGTTGTGAACCTTTGGCACCTGTAGAACTCATAATCTAGAGCAAACTAGTTAGTCCAATAATTTGTGTTGGGCAATTCAACCACCAAAATTCATATTGGAAAAGGTTTGACCCTATTTCCCTTTCAACAACACTGGGGGTCCAGCCCACAAGAGGGGCAAGTCTCAGCACCAGCGCCACCACCCCTACCGTGGCAAATCCTCTGAATTGGGTACTTCAGGAGGAAGTACTCAGAGGTATCAGGCTGTTCCTAAGCCCGGATTGGGGCTGGTGTGTTTCCGTTGTGGTGATGCGCATCGCCGTGTCGAGTGTCAGTGGAGTGGCAGGTGCTCTATCTGCAGCCAAGATCACAAGGATGTGGTGTGTAGGAGGAATCCCAATGCGAAGCTCAGATGGGAGCCGGTGACTTCCTCCTCTTCTCAGGGCAGTGTCAACACGATGTCAAGCGCTGAGCAGCAATTTTCAGTTCCACTCCCTCTGCAGCAGTTCTATGTGCCTGGGGCTTCTCAGTTCGTGCTGATGCAGGGTTTTCCTCAGTATCTGGCTGCGCCTACTCCTGCACCGACTACTCCTATGCCGTCTCAGTTTGGAGCTCCGCGTTTGCCTCACCTGATGGCTCAGTGGGGTTCTTCTGTTAACTTCACTCCGGGAGCTTCCTCTTCTACGGGTATTTCCAAAGCTTATGTGCTACCCTCTGTGGATAGCAGAGAGCAAGGAGACGTGGTGACAGGTACGATCTCAGTTGATTCGTTTGTGGCCCATGCTCTTTTTGACTATGGCGCTAGCTATTCGTTTGTTTCGGAGAATTTTGTGTCGCGGGCTGGTCTTTCGGTGCAGAGGTTGGGTAACCCAATTTTGGTTAGTTCTGCTAATGGCACCATTAGTAGTTGTTCAGTTTGTCAGAGGCGTTCATCATTCTTGCTGATGAGGTCTTTTTGGCCAATCTTGTTGTGATTTCCTTGGGGGCATTCGATGTTATCTTGGGTATGGATTGGTTATCTCAGTATCGCGCAGTTATATCCTATTTTTGGAAGACAGTGATATTGCAGGCGCCATCGGGTAGGGAGGTGATATTCTTGGGAAGTTCTCCAAAGTTCACGTTGTCCTTGTTGTCGCAATTACTTCCGAATCGTCGGTCAAGGAAGTCGGGAATTCTTTACTCCATGGTGGTGGAGGGTGAGGCTGCCTTGCGGGTGCAGGACATCCGTGTGGTGTGTGACTTTGCCGACGTGTTTCTAGCGGAGCTTCTAGGTATTCCACTAGAGCGCGATGCAGCTTTTGAAATCAAACTAATTCTGGGTACGCAGCCTATTCATAAGGCCCCGTATCGGATGGCTCCAAAGGAGCAGGTTGAATTGAAGCGGCAGTTGGATGATCTGCTTGCTAAGGGTTTCATTTGGCCTAGCAGGTCGCCTTGGGCTTCCCCAGTACTGTTTGTTGAGAAGAAGGTTAAAAGCAAGAGGTTATGTGTGGATTATCGTGCTTTGAATCAAGTGACAATCAAGAATAAATATCCACTACCCCGTATTGAGGTTCTCTTTGAGCAGTTGAGGGGTGCCTAGGTGTTCTCCAAAATTGATTTGAACTCTGGTTATCATCAATTGAGGATCCGTGAGGAGGATATTGAGAAGACAGCCTTTTGCACTAGGTATGGGCATTACGAGTTCATAGTCATGTCTTTTGGCTTAACTAATGCCCCTGTCGCTTTTATGGAAGCAATGAATAGGATGTTGCATGAGTTCTTGGACGACTTTGTGGTCGTGTTCCTGGACAATATTCTGATTTATTCAAAGACCGAGGCAGAGCATGAGCGACATCTCCGTCTCGTTCTGGGTGCTCTTAGGAAGAATCAGTTTTATGGCAAATTGAAGAAGTGTGCCTTTTGGCTGTCCGAAGTGGCTTTCCTTGGTCATGTGATTAATCAGCATGGCATTGCGGTTGATCCCATGAATGTCGCGGCTATGGTGGAGTGGAAGAGACCTTCTAGTGTCTCTGAAATTCGAAGTTTCTTGGGGCTCGCCGGATATTATCGACGCTTCGTACCAAATTTTTTCAGCATTGCTAAGCCTTTGACTAGACTCTTGAAGAAGGGTGTTCTTTTTGTCTGGTCCAGCGATTGCGAGGTCCGCTATCAGACATTGAAGAACAAGTTGGTGAACGCCCCTATCCTAGCTTTGCCTGAGAGTGGTAAGCGTTTCACAGTTTTTACGGATGCTTCTCGAATTGGTCTTGGCTGTGTGTTGATGCAAGAAGGCAGAGTGATCGCTTATGGCTCAAGGCAGTTGAGGAAGCATGAGGGGAATTATCCAACTCATGATCTTGAATTGGCCACGGTGGTCTTTGCTCTAAAATCGTGGAGGTATTATCTGAAAGTCGCCTAGAGGGGGGGTGAATAGGGCGAAACTGAAATTTACAAAGTTAATCACAACTACAAGCCGGGTTACCGTTAGAAATATAAAAGAGTCCGAGAGAGAGGGTGGAAAACAAATCGCAAGCAAATGAAGAGTGAGACACAAGGATTTGTTTTACCGAGGTTCGGTTCTTTCAAACCTACTCCCCGTTGAAGCGGTCACAAAGACCGGGTCTCTTTCAACCCTTTCCCTCTCTCAAACGGTCACTTAGACCGAGTGAGCTTCTCTTCTCAATCACACGGGACACTAAGTCCCCGCAAGGACCACCACACAATTGGTGTCTCTTGCCTTGGTTACAATTGAGTTTGTCACAAGAAAGAATGAGAAAGAAAAGAAGCAATCCAAGCGCAAGAGCTCAAATGAACACAAGTCACTCTCTCACTAGCCACTATTGATTGGAATGGAACTAGAGACTTGGGAGAGGATTTGATCTCTTTGGTTGTGTCTAGAATTCAATGCTATAGCTCTTGTAATGTGTTGAAGTTGGAAAACTTGGATGCAATTGAATGTGGGGTGGTTGGGGTATTTATAGCCCCAACCACCAAAATGTGGCCGTTGGAAGTCTGCTGTCGCATGGCGCACCGGACAGTCCGGTGCGCCACCGGACACTGTCCGGTGCGCCAGCCACGTCAGCCAGCCGTTGGGGTTCGACCGTTGGAGCTCTGACTTGTGGGGCCTCTAGGCTGTCCGGTGGTGCACCGGACAGGTCCTATAGACTGTCCGGTGCGCCAACTGCGCGTGCTCTGACCTCTGCGCGCGCAGGCACGCATTAAATGCGTTGCAGTCGACCGTTGCGCTTGAAGTAGCCGTTGCTCCGCTGGCACACCGGACAGTCCGGTGTGCCACCGGACGGTCCGGTGAATTATAGTGGAGCGCCCTCTGAATTTCCCGAAGGTGAGGAGTTCAGCGTCGAGTTCCCTGGTGCACCGAACACTGTCCGGTGGCACACCGGACAGTCCGGTGGCCAGACCAGGGTGCCTTTGGGATTTCTTAAGCTCTCTTTGTTTGAACCATTTCTTGGTCTTTTTATTGGTCTATTGTGAACCTTTGCCACCTGTAAAACTTATAGACTAGAGCAAACTAGTTAGTCCAATTATTTGTGTTGGGCAATTCAACCACCAAAATCTATTAGGAAAAGGTGTAAGCCTATTTCCCTTTCATTATCTTTATGGCGAGCCTTGTGACATTTACACCGATCATAAAAGTCTCAAGTATATTTTCACTCAGAAGGAGCTGAATTTGAGGCAGCGTCGGTGGCTCGAATTGATTAAAGATTATGATTTGTCCATTCATTATCACCCGGGGAAGGCAAATGTGGTGGCTGATGCCCTTAGCAAGCCCGAGGTTCCAAAAGTGGCCTTGCCTTTGATCACTGATCTGGACTGTTTGGGGATCGCTTTGTGCTATGTCAGCACCGCTAGTGAGGAGACTCGGATGCTTATTCAATCCTCCCTCATGGAGAGGGTGCGTGCGGCTCAGCAGCAGGATCGATTATTGCAGGAAGCTCGAAAGAGGGTTGGCGATGGTAAACCCCGAGAGTTCACCATTGATGAGAATGATTTGGTTCGTTTTAGGGGCCGACTTTGTGTGCCTCAGAAATCAGAGGTGAAGATGGATATATTGAGAGAAGCTCATAAAACGCCTTACACCGTTCACCCTGGCGAAACCAAAATGTACAGAGATTTGAAGCAAAACTTCTGGTGGAAGTGGATGAAGGTTGACATTTCTAAGTATGTGGCCGCCTGTGAGGTATGTCAGCGCGTGAAGGCCGAGCATAAGAGGCCTGCAGGTTTACTGAAGCCATTGGAAATTCCGGAGTGGAAGTGGGAGCATATCACCATGGATTTTGTTGTGGGCTTACCTCGTTCTCCTCGGGGCAGGGATGCTATATGGGTGGTAGTGGATCGCTTGACTAAGTTTGCGCACTTTATTCCCATGAAGACCACAAATTCAGCTTCAGAGTTGGTTCCCTTGTATATGAAGGAAGTAATCAGGCTTCGGGGTGCCTAAGTCCATTGTTTCTGATCGAGACTCCAAATTTGTATCCAAATTCTAGGAGAGTCTTCACAGTGCATTGGGTACTAAGCTCTCGCTTAGTGTCGCTTTTCACCCTCAGACTGATGGCCAGTCGGAGCGAACTATCCAAACCTTGGAAGATATGTTGCATGCTTGTGTTCTATCTTGGAAGGGTAGCTGGGAGGATCATCTCGCTTTGGCCGAGTTCGCTTATAACAACAGCTACCAGGCTAGCATCAAGATGGCACCATATGAGGCTTTGTATGGCAGGCGATGTATCTCCCCTCTGTGCTGGGAGACTATGGGAGAGAAATCTCTGGTTGGTCCTGATTGGGTTCAGCAGACTTCTGAGAAGGTTCGGGAAATTCGTCAGAATATTTTGGCCGCTCAGAGCCGTCAGAAGAGTTATGCTGATGTGAGGAGGCGGGACTTGGAATTTGCAGTAGGTGACCAAGTCCTTCTCAGGGTATCACCTACTAAAGGAGTTGTTCAGTTCGGCGTCTCCAGAAAGCTTAGCCCAAGATACATTGGACCGTTCACTATCTTGGCCCGAGTGGGCAGCTTGGCTTATCGCTTGCAATTGCCGGATTCCATGGCAGGGGTGCACCCGGTATTTCATGTCTCTATGTTGAGGAAGTTCTTGCGGGATCAGGACCATCAGATTGAGATGGAACCAATTGCTGTGCAGCAGGATCTAACTCTGGACTGTCGTCCGGTGCGTATTTTAGAGTCCTCGGAGCATGTTATGAGCAAGAAATCAATTAGATATGTTAAGGTCTTGTGGACTAATCAGTCTGAGCGTGAGGCTACTTGGGGACTTGAGGAGCTGATGCGGCAGAAGTATCCCGAACTTTTCGTTTTGGGTGAGTTTTGTTGATTCTTTAATCTGTTATTTATCGTTCCGATAGAAGCGTCAGAATTCTAGGTCGAATTCTTTTTAAGGGGGTAGAGTGTGATACCCAATTTTCAAAAAAAGAGAAAAAATTGAAGTTTATTCTTTTTTCTTTCTTTGTTTTCTCTTCCGAGTCCTGTGCTACTGGGGTTTGGATTTTTTTAGGAAGCATTCACCAGTAAACCAGTAGAATTCTTGTTGGAGTTGTGCGCTGGGGTCGGGTGCAGACGTGGGAGCAAGTTTGGGCCATGGATCTCGATTCGACGGCGGAAAGCCCAATAGCCCCACCCCCTTAACCCTAGCCGCCCCTCCCATATTCCCATTTTGTTGCAGCCGCCCCCTCCCCTATTCCCCTTTGTTGGCCATCGCCCCTCCCCCATCTCTCCCCCTTCTTCTTCCCCAAGTGATTGCAGCACCACCCCCTCAACCCTAGCCGCCCCCATCTCCTCCCCTCCAAGGTGCAACCCTCCCCGCTTGGTTCTCCGTCGTGTGGTTGCGAGCCCTTCCATTGGAGTTTGGAGAGGGGAAGAAGGAAGAAAGGAAGGAGGAAGGGAAGAACCCAAGGTGATTTTGTGATCATCTTTTTTGTATTTGTGTTGCAATCCAATTGGTTACATGTTTACCTATGCGAATCGGTAGAGGTGCTGTCTAGATTTTTTATGGGTGGGCGAACAGCTGTAGTATTATCTGTTTCTGGAGGTTTTTCGTAGGTAATTAGTGGTAATCAGTATGAGAATCATGTAGAGTTTTGTCATACCTTTCCAACAAGTACTTATGTGCTCGATTCGGAGTTATATTTTAGGAGATATCGCTGTTTGAATCCGTGTATGTTGCTGTCCAAAACTAGATTGCAGGGTTCATCTTGTGGACTGTTTTGGGCCAATTAGGGGTTGAAATTTAATTATCATTTGTATACAAAACTTGTGGGGGATTTTATATAGATGCTTCTGGAGTTTTTGTTTGTTACCACTGCTATTATAATTTTAAAGATATGAAATTGTTAAGCAGCGCCGCTGCATTTTGGTGGGTGTTGGGGAGAGTGGTCGCCCGCGGCGGGGTTTGAATTATGCGTATGTGCGGCGTCGTTTATGAGCGTTGTTATGTGAAATCTATGCACTAAGTTGTGTGTCAAAAACAGGTGGTGGACTTTCGGATCGTACTTAGGGCCTTGTCCAAACTTCTCCGGTGAAGGCAAGTAAAATAGTTGTGGTTTATACCGTTGATTGATTTATGTGTTCTATACTTGATCACATCCTTGTCAAATGTATTCATTCTCGTACTCCATTGTGGGCACTGTTGCTCGATGTTATTCATGTTCCATTATTTACTTACGTTGAAGGTGTTGATCGAGCATGTTACACGTGTTAATTAACATTTTGAAGAAGTGGAAGTTTATGTTTACCACATGTTGGGTGGAGGGTCTCATGTTGTTGTCATGCATAGTGCATCCATCATCCCTTGCATAGAAGTTTTGTCGCGATCATATGGTCCGACCGTACCGGTACACTCAGCATCATACGTTGCTCGAGGAGGGGTATGATGCAGCTTCATACCCTTAGAGGTATGAAGGCAGAAGTCATTACTGCATCTGTAGCCATGTGCATTCATGGGTGGAATGTGGGGCCTGTTATGGCTATGTGGTTATTGTGAATCTTCACTTTGTGTTTCGTTTTGGGAACTGAGTAGTTGATATCTTGTTTACTTGCTGCATTTTAATATTCAAGAAGGAAGTTGTGAACTACGTGGTTGTTAAAACACGGTTTGTTTACATTGTCAAATTGCTGTTGATCATTTTACTTGCTGAGATGTGTCATCTCACTCTTGCATTGTTTGATGCAGGCACTTGAATCTTGCTTGGGAAAAGGTGGGAAGTAGCAGCATGGTCACGTCACATTTAAATAAATGTACCACTACTTAGTAATGATGTTAAACAGGGGTTCAAGTCTAGGGGATTGATATGTTCTAGCATTCAAGATAGTCAAATTTGCTTTTGGGTTGGCTGGATTCCCTTTCTTTTTATTTGATCATGAATATTCATTACTATCTCTGCATTCTGTTTATGCTATGTGGATTATCTTTCTTTTACCTTATGTATAATCTTTATGTTCCTCTCGTTATGCTACTTTCAAGGGAGGTGCTACCGGATTTTGCTTTACTTTCTATCTCTATTTCTTTTCTTATGTTGTTTAAGTTTTGTGGGAAGGGTATTTGGTAACATTCATTGTGTGGGAGCAATGAGGTGTTACAATATAAGAGTTTAGTATCTCCTGAATCCACAAGGGTTTCACCTCTGAAACAGTTTGTAAAGCCATGCAATGTCCAATTCTAGATAGAGCATCTGCAGCAAGGTTATCCTTCCCTTTACGATAAACAATCTTGAAATGCAAACCCATAAGTTTTGCCATAGCCTTCTTTTGTATATCAGTATGTAACACCTGACTCTCCAGAAAGAAGGCCTTGTGATCAGTCCTAATCACAAACTCAGCACGTTGAAGGTAGGGTCTCCATTTCTCCACCGCTAAAACAAGAGCCAAAAACTCCTTGTCATAAATGGACAGAACTTGACCTTTTACACTTAAAGCCTTACTCAAATATGTAATTGGCCTATTATTCTACATTAAGACAGCTCCTATCCCATCTGCACAAGCATCTGTTTCCACAACAAACACCTCCTCAAATTGTGGTAGATCCAACACAGGAGTTGAACACAAAGCTTGTTTGAGAGCCTTAAAAGCTGTCTCAGCTTGAGAATTCCATTGGAAATTCTTGTGTTAGCAACATAGTGAGTGGTTTGGCTATTATCCCATAATGCTTCACAAACCTCCTATAATAGCCAATTAAACCAAAAAACCCTCTCAACTCAGCAACAGTCTTAGGGACATGCCAATTCTTCATAGCCTCAGTCTTTGAGCGATCAGTAGACACTCCACTCTAAGAGATTATGTGCCCCAAATAAGTGAGCTCAGTTCTTCCAAACACACACTTACTCTTCTTCAAGAAGAATTGGTTCCCTCACAGCTTATCAAACACCAGTCTCACATGTCTCAAGTGATCAGCCCAAGTTGGACTATACACTAGTATGTCATCAATGAATACCATAGCAAATTTTCTCAAAAATGGAGCCAACACTAAATTCATTGCACACTAAAATGTGGCTGGAGCATTTGTAAGCCCAAAAGGCATAATCCTGAACTGGTACAACCCATGATGGGTTTTGAAAGCTGTTTTAAACTCATCTTCCTATCCCATTCTTAGTTGATGGTATCCAGCTGTCAAGTCCAGGCTAGAAAATATTGAGTACCAACCAACACCTCTAATATCTCTTCCACTAAGGGCATAGGGAACCTATTCTTGATAGTCAAGTCATTACGTTTTCTATAATCCACACAAAAACGCCATGTGCCATCTTTTTTTACCAACAATACTAGAGAGGCAAAAGAACTGACACTTGGTACAATAAGTCTAGCCTCCAATAGAGCAGTCACCTATCTCTATCTCATCCTTGTGAAAAGGTGAATATTTGTAAGGTTTAGAATTCACAGGAACTGCTCCAGGAATTAGTGGTATGTGGTGATCATACTCCCTGGATGGAGGTAACTGCTTTGGCACAGCAAAAATATCTTCATACTCCTTTAATAAACCTTGAATCTCTTCCTCCTTTGCATTCTTCTCCTAAGGTACCATAGATTCCACCAACACAAATGCCCAAATCTCATTACTACTAATCCACTTGTTCACTTGAAGTACAGAAACATCCAACACAAACATTTTCTCCTCTATCATCTCCCAACAGAGTCACCTTAACCCCTTCATCCTCTACTTGTAGCACCTTTTTATCCCAGTCACACTCCATAGGGTTGTGTCTTCTAAGCCACTCATAACCCAATATCGCATCAAATGCACTGAGAGGTAGCACTCTCATATCTGTACGAAACATATGGTTAGCAACCCACCATTCCACATTTTTCACCATTTTGTCACTAACAATATAGTTACCATTGACCAATTTGACCCTAGCAGAAGGGCACACTGCTACTGCCAATCCCAGTGTCTGAACCATATGTTCGTTGATAAAATCTGTGAAACTGCCAGAATCAATTAACATCACCATTACATGTTTGCCCACAGTAGCTCCGATTCTCATACTGTTTCCCTTAGCATTACCAGCCACAGCCTGGAACGACACATGACAACAAGTTTCCCCTTGTTCATCCTCTTGTTCCAACTGTTGCAATACCTCATCAGTGAGCACCATAGGAACTTCTTCAGTTTCCACAACATTTAACTGAATGTTTCCTCTCTTGGTACACTTTGCCAAATGTCCAGGCTCAAATTTTTTTCCCACAAGCATAACATAGACAATTCAATCTTTTGTACTCCCTGATCTGCCTCTCCTTGGATAGATCAACAGCTGGTAGAACTCCTTTGTTCTCCATTCTAGGTTGAAGATTTTGGAATTTATTGTTCAATGGCTGTTTCTGAACCTTAAACCGATTTCGACCTAGAATCTCCTGTTGTATCTGAGCTAATAATATAGCTCTATCCACAATGACAGGGACCTGCACTTGAACAACATTTTGGATCTCCAACTTCAATCCCCTCACAAAATGGGTCACATTGAACAACTCATCAAAACTCGAGTTATGGATAGCCACTCCATACTTAGCCTTCTCGAAATCCTAGATATATGACTCCAGGTTATCAGTTTGTCTCAGATTCATCAATCTCTTTAAGGCTCTGGGATAAGCATCTGCCCCAAACTTATTATTACTGCTGCAACAAACCCTGGCCAACCAAGCATGCCATGCTGCAATTTATAGCACTTCCACCACTGAGCAGCATTTTCTTTAAGATGCATGGCTGCAGCAGATACCCAAATAGATTCTGGAACTTTGTAGATAGTGAAATAATCCATTTATTGATCAAACCAAACAACCGGATCACCACCAGAAAATTTTGGGAACGACATCTTAGGCAATACCTGATGAGTTCCTTGCTCCTTCTGCTCCTCCTGATGACCCCTCCTAGGAAACTTGTTGTTCTCTCCCTTCTCCCAGTTCTTACGAAACTTAGGCGGAACTCCACCCTTATTCAAAACTCTAGGTTCCCCAGCATCATCCTCCGGTCCTTTTCCTAACTCTTCGAGTCTCATCTAAGCCGCAATCTTCCCAGTCTCCTCAACCTTCCGAAACAACTCCGTCCTCTCCATGGCTGCATGCTCGGTCACCGATGCTGCCAACTCCACTTGAGTCACTAATTGTTGATGCGATTGTTCCATTGCCTGCAGCCGACTGGTAATCGTGTCTAATGATGAGAAGACACGACTCCAGTTGTCGTGGTTGGTTCGGTCCTTCTCCTCCATTGCTTTCAACACGAAGCGTGTCTGCTCCGATGGTCGAGCTGCTAGAGCCGTCGCGACTCCTTCTCCGGTGCTGACTCGTGAAGGCTTTGATACCAATTGTCACAGCCCCTGGACGGATGACGCTTGCCTTCCTCGTCGTGAGCAGATCGACAAAAGGACTCCGGTGAGTTCTTCTGAGCTCCAGTTCCTAGATGAGTTGGAACAGGAAAGAAATAGGTGGATCTGGTATTTCTGATTTATTCGATGATTGTCTCAGTACAAAAGGTACTCCAGTATTTATACTAGTACAAATGACTAACGGCCCAATAATGAGGCCCATAATCCTTCACCAATCCCCTCCCTTCACCAGTAATTTCTGAGAAACCCTAGCCACAATCAGACGGTACTTACACTCCGCTCCGCTCTCTCGTCCATGGAGATTGCCGACGCCTGGCTTGCAGGATCCCTCGTCGTCGACCTCGCCGGCCGTGGACGCCTGGGTTGAAGACACCATCGAACGAAGGAGCAGCCGAGCAGGGAGGAGAACCGCCGCCGTGAGCCCAATTTGGATTTATTAACCTTTCGCTCCGATGCTGCCGTGGAAGAAGCTTGATGAAGGCGTGTATGTCCGCAGAAGGTTAATGAATGTGGGGAAAAAAATAAATCTAAACTGGGCTCGCGCAGCAAGGGACATTTGTTGGGCTGCTAAGCTGAATGTTACAGCTACGGGCAGCTGAATAGTGTGGGCCGGCGTGCAGCATGCCTATGGGCAGAAAACAGAGCAGAGCAGGCTGCACGTTTTAGGCGAACCGCATTTCTCCGCTGCCAAGCCAGCCGCGCCATGTTTCAACAAGTGAGCACCACAACAACAACAAAAAAAAATCCTTAATTATCATAAACAAAGCCATGAAAAAGAATTCTGTGATAAAGTATCCCCAAAGGTTTTTGTAAAAATATTGGAGATGCTTTGCGCTAATATTTTTGGTCTGGACCGCCTTTTCTTCAAACGCGACACGCGCGTACAAGACCACAAAATTAAAGTATAAACAAGTTCTCCACTGTAGGTTTATTACCGGTCGACACGTGCGCCTCTTGCGCAACGCAAAGCATACATGCTTCCCCGTACATGCTTTTAAACCAAACTGTACGATGTGCCATTGGAATTCGAACAAAGACGGGCAAGCCAACCCGCTTGCTTCCGGGACGCGACTCGCGCCTTTTTCTTGAGGGCTGATTTTTTCTTAGCTTCTTCCTCGCTCACGCACGAACGCGGAACGCTGCTGTATCTGTCTATATATATATATATATATATATATATATTCCTTTACAGCAACCACAGTTTTGTTTATGCAGCAACAAAGAAGGCCGGGCCTGAGAAGGACCCTGTGACGACGACTGATCACTACACTACACGCTGCAATATCTCTGCAGGTCGTCCGTGAGTGGACATGCATGCATCTCCGTACGTACCTCTCAGACGTTTATTTGCTAGGAGTACACCACAGCCAGATCGAGCTCTCCTGCAACTGAAAGCGCGCGTCCTTTTCACTCGGGCCTAATATTCGCGCGTGAGGGAGGAGGCTCACAATCATTAACCCAGCTCAGTGGGAATAAACGTACGTACGCCGTTGCTGGTTCCTAGGCTCTAGCTAGCCAACAACTGCTAGCCTGAATTGTGCACATATATATACATACATGAGATCGATGCTCTAGATTGTTTATAGCTGTAGATTTTGGCCACTGGATTTCCCTGGAAGCATGGATACATATATATGCTTCTGATTTTTCTCTTTGTACGGGGCCCGGCCGGGGAAGAAGGGAAATTAAACGGGGCGCGTGTGTGTGTGCGCTTTCGCGCGCGAAAGCAGCAGCCCAACAACCAGTAGAGTGGAATCCAGCTCCGCCTGCATTCGATTCGATCGATCGACGATCCCACATGGCTGGGCTGGCTGGTGGCTAGTACGTGTAGAGTGTCTATCTAGTGGCGGGGGGCACCTCTCTCAATCCCCAGCATTGGTAGCTAGCTATATACTAGTTAATTGGCTCCGAAAACGATATCCTCCCTACGAGGGAGTGGAATGATTTGTCATTACCGGAGATTCCACTTTGGCCCGGCCCGGCCCCTTTTTGATGTGGCTGCTGTGATCCAAGGAGGCCAATGGTGGTGCAGGATTATATTGGATCATCTTGATTTTAAGCTCATTTATTTTCTTCTTCCTTCTTCGGTTCTTCCATCCTATGTGAATCTAGTACAGGGTGGGTGGGCGGGTGGTACACTTGTTCTCGTCGCTGCATAGCTAGGATGGATGCCTGCACGCTGCAGCCCATGCATGTAATAATAATGATTCTCCAGTGCTAATATCTACAGCTTCGTATCTCTCACGCACGCACACAGATATATATAGTGCATAAGTCTCGCCTCAGAGACAACGATACACTTAAATAATCCAAATTAACGGCCAGTCCATCGGGTCAGTCCGATCAAACCACTCATTACGGATCGAATACCACTTGCTCATGTGAAGGTTAGACACATAGAAATACAATAAAGCATAAAACCACAGATTAATGGAGTACTTGAGTTATTACATGAATCGGAGTTTAACAGTAAGAAACATTGCTTCTAGTGCAGCGGATATCAACTAACGATGATAACTGGGGAGTAGGGCGAAGCCTGGCACACTACTCCTCCTGTTCCTCTCCTGCTGAAGCAACATCCCACTCGATTGTCCAACCCCGGTGGCAGGGTGGCCGACCAAGTCACACCATCGACCATTTCTTGCAAGAGACATATAAAATTGTGCCGCAAGCAAGGCTGAGTATACTAATACTCAGCTAGACTTACCCGGTGTGAGGAGTCTACTCCACTGCCTCTAGACCATCAAGTTGTTTGACTGAGGGGATTAGTTTGGCAAAAGCACTAGCTGAGACTAAGTCAAGTTTTAGCTTTTTCAAGTTCTATGATATTCCTTAAACAAGGTTTGCCTCCTTCTAATCATACATGTTAACAAGTAATTAAGGTAATTAAGACGTTATCTCAAAAACCTCATTTCATTTCTTACTCAATGCAGTACAATGGATCAAGCAGTCTCATTAGCTACAAGAAGTAGGTGATTCGAATCGAGTTTTAACCTTGCAAGGTAAACGTAAACACATGACATGTTAGGGAACTCCGTCCCCACACACATCAGACGTCCCATCGATTCGTCGGTAACAGAATAGGCCCACTTCCCAAGGGTACAATGCTCCACCCCCGCGGAACTAGCCGTGCGGTGACCGCACTTGTACCCACCATCGTTAGCATGAGAAACCTCGTTTCAGAATAAGTATGGAGGTATGTCTGCAGGTAGGTTCACTCGGGTACTAGGCTTATCAATTTACCATATTTCTCGGTATGTTCTTGGTACGTTCAAACGCTTGACACAAGTAGCCACACGTTAATCCTTATTCCAATTCCGTCTCATAGATAGGCATCCCATGGATTTGTGTCCATAAAAAATCACAATTCTGTTATCAAAATGGATACAACTAATTTCTGACCTCACGCGAGTGCTAGAAAATCACTCGACTTCTACCAAGATTCTTAATTAGTATAGCAGCTACTCAACCTAGCATACTAGTATCCATTTCACAAGGGAAACCTGAGTTCATGCAATTAGGGTTTTCAAACAACTCCCACACTTAGTGCACAGTACAAGCCTAAAACAATAGTTGTAGTAAAATAGCATATTAAAGGTTATTTATAAAACCAGGGCTTGCCTTCAGGTGTGGGAGCAGCGGGGAGTTCCTCAACGGTAGGTTTGGGAGCTGGCTCCTGGACTTCTTCTTGTTCGACTCCTTGCTTCGGAATCAGCACGTACTCTACTTTCGCGAGGTTACAATCTAAGGAATGCAATGCATAAGATATATGTATGCATTCATATACAAAAGTTTAGTGAAGCTGCATGGTAAGTAATACTAATTTACTTAGCGAAAGTGAGAGTCTACATTTGTCGGATTAAGCTTTTAGGAAGTGGCATCTAGTGGCCTAACTAGGATTTAATCAAAGGTAGATTAACACTCAGGTTATTTCCTAATGGCCTTGTTGTGACTTAGGTAGGTTGCTGGTATCTTTTTGACTTCAATTGGTTAACCCTTGTTTTCTCTCTTTTTCCTTTTTCCTATTGAGTTTTTAATGATGATTTGAACTACACTTATGATTTAAATTTTTTCAAAAATTCTATAAAAATTAAAGTAGCTTCCTATTGATTAAATTAGGTTTTCCTAGAATTTTGGATGCCAAAACAATTAGGGTCTAGTTTGGACAAAAATAACAAAGGCTAGGGCAGAAGGGGCACATTACATTACACCTTCTATTTAGAAGTGGTTAATGCCCTAATGGATATTTTTCCTGGTATTTAAATATGATAACATGGTATTGTGCCAAATTTTACCAAGGAATACTTAGTGGAAGATTTGTTGTGATTTTCTAAAGTTTTGGGGCTAAAGGGTGCTCTTAATTAACTTTCTTTTTTAAAAATGTCAAACAATAAATTTATAAATTTTTCTAAACTTTTCTCTACACAAGAGCAATCATAACTAAGGTTGGAGGTTTTTCTATACAGGGAAATGTTTCTATGATTTTCTAAAGTTTTTTTATTTCTCCCATGTTGCTGGTGGCACTATAATTCTTTACTAAATTAGGACTTATTATATTTTTATCTAGGGCTATACTACTGAGGTATTCTAAGAAAAATAGGGTTGCTTTTCGTTTCTCATTTTATGCCCTTTTTATTTTATAAAAGAATGGGCAGAAACATAAATCAGTGATTAATCTCTACTTGAGTTGATGAACTAGGGTGTTCAACATTTTTATATGGGTCTACTGTTAATTAGGCATCCATGAATTTTTCTTAACCTTAGCATAAGGATTCTACTATTTTCCCTTTATTTCTATGGTTTAAACAATATCCTAAATTAAATCAAAACTTCTAGAAATAGTACTAGATTATGGTGGTTTTCTATTTTTGCTCTAAAGTTCACATTATCTAGAGCCTAGCAAAATTGGTTTGACCAAATTTGGATAAATATTTTTCAAGTTATGCCTTTTCTAAGTTTTCTATAGATTAAAATGAATTAGAAATTCTAAATGGAAAAGAAAAGCATCTTGTGCTCGGGTCCCTGGATAAAACCTCTCCTTTTCCTCACAAAGGGGTCATCGGTGCACTATTCATGTGAGTCATCGACTTTGCGCATAACCCCCTGGACTTATCCCCTATCTAACCTGGAATCCATGGCTTGGACAGAACACTGACTGTGGAGGAGAAAACTGTGGGGCGGCTTACTGGTGGTGGTATATCTCCGACGAGAGGTCGGGTGAGGTCGTGGAGGTCCTTCCGATCACGTCGTTGGTGGTGACCAGAGGCGAGCTAGCCGCGTGTGCAGGCGACTGGGCTCGTTGGCGGCACCTGCTCACAGTGGTAGGGTTCGATCAAATGGCTCAGGGAGCTTCACCAGGTGTTGGGGAAGGTGTGGGTGAAGTTAATCGAGAGATGGCTCACCAGGTTGTCTTGGCCACGTGCGCCAGTGGTTTTTAGAACTTTGCTGAGATGGTCTGGCTACTCCGATGAGGTAGGACTCTAGCTGGGGCTTCGGGGAGCTTCACTGCAACTTAGGGAAGCTCACAGTGAGCTCGTGTGGGGCTGGAGGTCTCTGGAAGCGACTGGTCATGGTGGACGTGTGATGGTGCTCTAGGTTCTTGGGTCATCACCGGCGACTGAGCTTAGGCGAGAGTGAGGGGCATGCGGGGGAGTGAGGTCGAGGGATGGACGGCTTTATAGGGCACTAACGTGGGTGGATTGAGGGGCGACCGATCGCGAGCATGGGGCGCGCAAGGGCGCTGGTTGGCCGCGCTCTAGCGTGTCGTCCCCGGTCGAACACGTTGTGACATCCCGTGTAGTTGGTTTCAAACGCCTATTGGCTCCATATCTTATTGAATTTGGGCAAAATCCTTGTATACGATTTCTTCTCCACCCTCCTCTTTATCGGTTTGGTGCAGTGCTTGAAGGGTTTTGTGCCAGGGATAAGGAGAAATCTTATACCCAAGATTGGTCTGTCTTAGTGGCCGAACACGAGGGGAAATCACTGTTTTGTGTTGTCAAATCTCCAAGTCCAATGCCATCTTCTGGTATTTGTTAGGGTAAGTAGTTAGGCACGACTTTGTCAATTGGAGTCATTAGTGTTAAGTTCTAAATCATAATGAACATGGGGAAGTTTTGGTTAGGGGTCTGATTTTAAGAATAGGAAATTCCTGATTTTTATTTACTTCTATCTTGTGATACCCAGTTTGCAAAGAAGAGAAGTTGGAGTTTATTCTTTCCTTGTTTCTTTTTTCCCTTCTTTCTTTCGGGTGGTACGCTTTTGGGGTTGGGAATTTTTGGCGAAGCATTCACCAATAAAACAGTAGAATTTTTGGTCAGACTCATGCGCTGGGGGGTCGGGGGTTGACGTGTGAACGAGTTGGGCCGTGGTTCTCGATCCGGCCCACTAGTTCCCCCTAACCCTAGCCGCCCCTCCCCTAATCCCTTGGGATTTTTCAGCCGCCCCCTCCCCTTTCTCTAGTGCAGCCGCCCCCTCTCTCTAGCCTTGGACGCCACCCCCTCTCACTCCTCCACCCATTTGCAGCCGCCACCCCACCTCCCCCATCAAACCCTAGCCGCCCCCTCCTCAAGCCTTCTCTCCAAGGTGCCATTCCTTTCCCGCTCGGATCTACGTCGTGTTGGTGCAAGTCTCCAATTAGATTTTGGTGTAGGGAAGAAGAAGGGAGGAAAGGGGGAGGATTCAAGGTGATTTTGAGATTGTATCTTGTTTAATTGTGCTGTAATCTAATTGATTATATGTTTACCTATGCGAATTGGTAGAGGTGCTATCCTGAAATTTTGTGGGTGGGCGAACAACAGTAGTTCTAGTAATTTCTGGGAATTTTTCGTGGGTAATTATTGGGGATCAGTGGGAGAATCATGTAGATCTTTGTTATACCTTTTCAACGAGTACTTATGCGCTTGATTCGGAGTTATATTTTAGGAGATATCGCTGTTCGAATCCGGGTATGTCGCTGTCCAAAAAACAGATTTCTGCAGGTGGGCGAACAACAGTAGTATTAGCTGTTTCTAGGAAATTTTCGTGGGAAATTAGTGATAATCAGTATGATAATCATGTAGAGCCTTGTCACACCTTTCCATCGAGTACTTATGCGCTCGATTCGGAGTTATGCATTAGGAGATATCGCTGTTTGAACCCGGCTAGGTTGCTGTCCAAAAACAGATTGCAGGATGTATCTTGTGGACGGTTTTGGGCTAAGTAGATGTGAGAATTTAATTATCTTTTGAATACAAAACTTGTGAGAAATTTTATATAGATGCTTCCGGAGTTTTTGATTGATATCACTGCTGTTATAATTTTAAAGTTATGAAATTATCAAGCAGTGCCACTGCAATTTGGTGGTGATGGGGAGAGTTGTAGCTCGCGACGGGTTGGAATTGTGCGTAAGGTGTGGCGTTGTTTATTAGAGTTTGTTATGTGAATTTGTGCACTAAGGAGTGTGTCAACAACAGGTGGTGGACTTCCAGATCGTACTTAGTACCATTCCAAATTCCTGGTGAAGGCAAGTAAATACAGTGGTGGTTGCTACCGTTTGGTTTGCATCCTATTCCCTGTCATTGAGTATGCATAAGTTTTAAATATGTTAGTCATTGAATTCTATGATGAAGTTTATTTTTTCAAAAGTATTAATTCTCAATTATCTAATATTGTGGATGATCATGATTTGGTAATGATATATGTGGTTGATTCCCATCTTGGATGAAGTTAAAGTATCTTTTTGAATCACGTTATATGAAGTGTTGTAGGCATGTCATGCACATCGCATCATCCATCTTGCATTTTGAAGTTATGTCGTGATCTTATGGTCCGACCGTATCGGTACATTTTTTTAGCATCGTACGTTGCCCGAGGAGGGGTACGATGCGGCTTCATATCCTTAGAGGTATGAAGGCAGAAGTCATCCTTGCATTTGGAGACATTTGCACTCATGAGGTATATATGAAGTGTGACATTACTATGTTACTATTGTGGTTTCTACCTGCGAGGTGTGGTAACTAGGTGTGTTGTACGTTGTATACGTGCTGCACCTTCGTAATAAGAAGGTTGTGAAATCAAGTGGTGGTAAAACAATGTTCTTATATGGTTAAACAGTTTGATATTATTTTACTTGCTGAGATGTGTCATCTCACTCTTGCATTACTCAATGCAGGTACTTGATACATGTTGGGAATGAGGGGAGTAGCAGCATGTCCACTTTCACTCTTATAATAACGCTGCTCAGGCACAACCATGATTTAATTAGAAACTTATTGTCAAAGGAAGTTTGTTTTTTAACTAGTCGTGCGCACTAGTTAATTCAGTTCATGTCGTATGTTTAACTTCCCTTTGCTAGCCGATTAATAATACTTAGTATGTTTTTGTCATGATATATGTTTATACACTGTTGCCCCCTCATTTATGCAATTTTGCAAAGGAGATGCTGCCGAAATTTATATATCGATATCAGAAGTGTAGTTCAGTAGCATTCTGGGGTGTTTGTGGAACCCGGAGTGTTACATATCTCTTGTGTGACTTATTTGGGGATTTTGGCAAACCTTTTTAGGGTATCATCTTTACTAACTCTTGAAAGCATCTAGGCCTGTGATTGGTTTTAATGATTAATGACAACGTAAGACTACTTGTGACTAACATGTGTTTTGTAGAGCAAATGGTAAGTTAGGTCACAATGCAGGAAGTTGCGCTCCAACCATGAAAACAATCCCTCATATGAGAACTTGAAGCGACGACTGAAAAAGGCGAATCAAAAGAAGAAGGTCTTGATATCCTAAGTGTCGAAGGAGTTATGGTACACCTGGTACAGAATTAGGACTTCTATTTTTATTTTAGCCGTATTATAAAGAGGGGTTGTGATGAGTAGTTTGACCAAGACATAACTAGTATAGTGTCAGTGCATGTTCACACTCACAACTAGTGCTAGTTGTCACTCTAGAACTAACTCACAAATTAGAATCGAAATTGATTTAGAAAAACTCAAGAAATGAAAGTAGGGTTGCTAACCTAGGGGCACCGGACTGTCCGGTGTGCACCTTGGTAGCGGGCCCGAGAGCGCCCGAAAAGCGAACCCTGAGTGAACAGAAACCCGAGAGCGCATAGTTCAGACAACTGATTTTTAGCTCGTCACCTGACTATCCAGTTTGCATCAGACAGGTACTGTGCTATCTCCGGTGCAACTCCACATCAACAGTTAGTTGTCACAACTAGCCATTGTGAGTGCACAATTGGCACACCGGTGGCGCACCGGACTGTCCAGTGCACCCATGCGCACCAGAGTTTGCAACGGCTAGTTTTTGGTGGGTGTGGTATTTATACCCCCTCCAGCAGCCTTATTAAGTGTCTTGCTGCCCCAACCACCTAGAACTTATTGCTAGAGCATTGCAAGTCTACAAAGCCTAGTGTGGTGATTAGCAAATTTATAATCCCATGTTAGGACCTCATTAGTGCACATGAGAGTCACCTAGAGCACACACCGCATGCATTAGGCTCAGTGGCGACTGGAGCTTGGTGATCACCCTAGAGGATTTGTTGGTGACCCAACTTGATGGATATACGCGGTTGTGAGGGATCCACCGCGTCAGAGAGGCAAATGAGCATCACATAGTGAGCACTTGGTTCTTGCGAGGACCAAGGGGGAGCGATACCTTGCATGGGTGCTCCAACGATGACTAGTGGAGAGTGCTGACTCTTCGATACCTCTGGAAAAATTGGAGGAGTCTTCTTGTTCCTACTTTACTTTCCACAATTGCTTTGAGCATTTTACTTTGTGTATTTCCTTTGCTAGTATTTTCCATAATGACTTAGGGTTGTTCTCCATTTCATAGCTTTTACTTCTTGCTAGTAGATTGGCTGAAGTTGGGCTCTTGTTTAGGGTTTAATCTTTTGTTATAATTTTAGAGAAGCCCAATTCACCCTCTCCTATTGGGCATCATGATCCTTTCAATTGGTATCGGAGCCGTGTTTCTCCTAGTTTAGCTTAACTACTAGAGTAACGATGTCCGGCGGGGATGGACCTCCTCCCATTTTTGATGGTGACGATTTTCCTTATTGGAAAATTTGTATGGAAGCTTACCTAGAGGCTATGGACATTGGAGTCTACAAAGCCACCAACCAAGGGTTCCCCTAACCTAGAGATGCTACAAACCTTTTGGGTGATGAGATCAATTATGGGAAATGGAATGCAAATGCCAAAAACACTTTTTAGGGGTGTTTGCAAGGATGTGTTCAATAGAGTTAGAAATCATAAAAATGATCAAGATTTGTGGTTGGATATTTGTGCTCTACATGAAGGAACAAAGAGTTACAGTGAGGAGAGATATCATATTGCTATGAGAAAGTTAAATTCCTTTGAAATGCTTGCTAATGAAAATGCAAATGATATGTACTCACGATTCAATATTCTTGTAGAGGAAGTGAATGGCTTGGGACTTAGTCAAATCTCTCAACAGGATGTTGTGAGGAAAATTCTTAGTGTGTTGTCAATTGAGAAGTATGGCCACATTGTCATAGTGCTACATCAAATGGATCTTTCCACCACTATGACAACTCAAATATTGGGAAAGATCAATGCCCATGAAATGTATATGCACATCAATGACAAAGATGGGTCTTTGTCACACCCGGTTTTAGGGGCAAAACCTAATGCATAGCATATGTGTGCCAGGATCCATTTTCCACACATATGTTGATGTCACAAGTGTAATATATCAAAAGATAATACAATAAAGGCGTAAAGAGAGTATAATAACTTTATTACATCATCATACATAAATGTATTAAATAGTTTCATCATCAAAGTATAGCGGATATAACATGGGCGATCTTCCATAGGAAGATGACTGGCACATCGTTAGACTCAGTACTCGTTAACATGTTCGTCAAAGCCTTCCTCATCACCTTCTAATCAAAATATTAGCAAGGGGTGAGATCACTTATGGTGGAGGCTCACCAAGTGGGAGGAGTTATGTAAGTTTAACAAGGTAGGCTATGGTTAAGCGGTAAGCATTTTAGTTGGTCAATATTTTATTAACAACGCCTGACTTACTATTTGTAGGTGTAACCCAAAATTCCCAATTAAACATAAGTATATGAGTATATCTAAAAATCACTTAAGTGAAACTACTTAAGCAAACCATTTATGAATCATCGGATTACGATTTATTTTCCATCTTTGAGTTTAATTATCGTGTGAGGGTCCAGGTTGCTCTTAACCGTGAGCACGACTGACATATCAGTTTTACACTCTGAAGAGGTGGTACAACTTTACCCACAAGGTATGTATCCCTTCTAGCATGGGTTGATAGGACCTGTAAACACTTCCTAGGTGAATGGCTAGGGATCCACTACGAGACTTTCACAAAATATCCTTAGTACAAAGCCACCCGCTAAGGTTTCCATGTCAGTATTGATGGCCCTCTAGACGATGTAACTTAGCCAAGACTACCACCCATGGTAACATGAGCTGCCACAAACCACTACCGCCCCCTCTTGCCCATCTTTCAGGTAGGGTTGCTAAGCACTAAGTCTATAGAGCTAATTACCAAAGCCAGAGCCATTATAGCACTCGTGGTTGCACTGTTATCCTAGGTGGTCACTTCATGTTCCATTTAATACGAAATGATCTTGTTTAACCATCGGGTTAACATCATAATACAAATTTCAATTCTGGAACAATAGTATCATTAAAGAGTGACATCATAATTATCAAGTTGAGCGGTAGCACAAATTGCTAAGCATAGTATTTATCCTAGGGTAATCAAGGAATAGGGTTGGTAATTCTAGGAAATCCTATTTAGGTAAATCCCATTAAAGTATGCAAATATCCGAAAAGTAAACATTATTATATGCATTACTTAGGTACAATTATAAATGCAAAGGGGGAATCCACTTTCCTTGCTCGAACGTGTCCTGCGGGTCGTCTTCGAACGTGTTTGGTTCGTCTACCACACAGTCAGCTTCTAATATCGATTCGCATATCGTACATACAAAAGAAAACGTACACCAAATAAATAAACATACACCATTACATGAACAACCATATACCACACAAACTATACTTATAATTAGTGCCTAATTCATAATTATTTTATTAATCCACTCAAATCTCCAACTTGAATTATCACGGGTGAAAGTTATATGGACATGCGACTATAAAATATTTTACCAAGCATAGCTTTAGATGAAATGTGTCGGCGTTCCGAGACCGGGGGGTCCCCGAGCCGACGAGTGAGAGTGCCGCGTGCCCCAGCCCAGATGGGTCGAGCGCGTGGGCGAGCGCGAAGGGGGGAACAGAGAGAGAGGTCGGTGGCCGGAGCCGGGTCGTGAGGGAGTCGGAGAATTCCCGCGGCCTTCGTGTTCGTCCCGCGCCCAGGTCGGGTGCGCTTGCAGTAGGGGGTTACAAGCGTCCGCGCGAGGTGAGGGGAAGCGAGCGGCCCCAAGAGAGAGAGAGCGCCTGCCCCTGCCCTTCGTCCCCGCGAGGCCAACCTTCTCTAAGAAGGCCCTGGTCCTTCCTTTTATAGTCGTAAGGAGAGGAACCAGGTGTACAAGATGGGGGTGTAGCGAGGTGCTACGTGTCTAGCAAGGGAGAGCTAGCGCCCTATGTACATGCCTAGGTGGCAGCCGGAGAGATCTTGGCACCCTGTTTGGTGTGGCGTCGTGGCTGTTGGAGGAGTAACGGAGCCGGACGGGGGGACAGCTGTCGGAGTGGCTGGGCCCTTGCTGACGTCCTCCTGCTTTCGTAAGGGAGCTGGGAGTCGCCGTCGTCATGGTCTAGCGGGGCGCCATCATTTGCCTATCTGGCGTGGCTGGCCAGATGGGACGCCGGTCTTGTTCTCTGTGACCCAAGTCGGCTCAGGGCAGGGTGATGATGACGCTCCCTGTTGACGTGGCGGTCTCGTGTCCTAGGTCGGGCGTCGTGGAGGCTCCTCCGGAGCCGAGGTCGAGTCCGTCCTGCAAGACAGAGACAGAGTCCGAGCCCTGGGTCGGGCGAGGCGGAGATCGTTCGGCAGAGGCTGAGGCGGAGTCCGAGCCCTGGGTCGGGCGAAGCGGAGTTCGTCGTCTTCCGGGGCCTTAGCCCGAGTTCGAGCCCTGGGTCGGGCGGAGCGGAGTTCGCCGTCTTCCGGGGCCTTAGCCCAAGTCCGAGCCCTGGGTCGGGCGGAGCGGAGTTCGCCGTCTTCCGGGGCCTTAGCCCAAGTCCGAGCCCTGGGTCGGGCGGAGCGGAGTTCGCCGTCTTCCGGGGCCTTAGCCCAAGTCCGAGCCCTGGGTCGGGCGGAGCGGAGTTCGCCGTCTTCCGGGGCCTTAGCCCGAGTCCGAGCCCTGGGTCGGGTGGAGTCTCCTATGGTGCCTCTGGCGAAGTCTGGTCGCCCGTTGGTCTTACCTTTTGCGTTAAACGCCCCGGTGACTCGGTCGGTTGGCGCGGTGATTTAGTCAGGGTTTCTTCTTATCGAAGGCGGGGCCTAGGGCGAGCCGGAGATGCGTCTGCCGTGAAAGAGGAGGCCTCAGGCGAGACGGAGTCATCATAGGGTCGGCTGCCCTCGCCCGAGGCTAGGCTCAGGCGTGGCGTGGTCAAGTCACTCGTATGGACTGATCCCTGACTTAATCAAACCCATCAAGCCTTTGCAGCTTTATGCTGATGGGGGTTACCAGCTGAGAATTAGGCGTCTTGAGGGTACCCCTAATTATGGTCCCCGACAGTAGCCCCCGAGCCTCGAAGAGAGTGTTAACACTCGCTTGGAGGCTTGCGTCGCACTTTTTTGCAAGGGGACCAGCCTTTCTCGGTGGTACTTTGTTCCGGTGGGTGCGCGCGAGCGCACCCGCCGGGTGTAGCCCCCGAGGCCTCGGAGGAGTGGTTTCACTCCTTCGAGGTCTTAATGCCTTGCGTAATGCTTCGGCTGGACTAGCGGTTCCCTCATGCGAGCAGGGCGTAACCCAGGTGCACTGTCGGGGCCCAAGTTCTCGGGCTGGTACGTTGACGCTGTCAACGGTTCGGCCGGAGCCGGGTTTGCGAGAGCAGCCCCCGAGCCTTCGCACGGAGCGAGAGGACGATCAGGGACAGACTCGACTTTTTATATACGCCCCTACGTCGCCTTTCCGCAAGGAGGAGGGGGGGAGTGCGCCATGTTACCCTCGATGGGCACCGAACATGGTGTCTCCGGTGAGCTGCAATCGGGTAATCCGAGTGGACGTCCGTGCCCCGTTCGTTGGGGGTCGGCTAGGGGCCCGGAGGCACGCCCAAAAGTACCTGCGGGTGATCTGCCGGACCCGGTCCCCTAGCGACGGGGTCCGAGGGCTCGTTGCCTCCCTCCGATGGGATTCCGTTACAGAGTCGTTCTCGCTGGTCTCGGAAATGTCCTAGGGTACCTCGGGAGCGCAGCCCGAGCCTTGGTTATGTATCGAACGTACCCCTGGTCATCCCTCGCTCGGCGTCTGAGGCGACTGTGAACCCTTCGACAGGCCAGCCTTCGAACCCCTGATCAGTAGGGGGCACGGAGCCCGAATAGCCTGAGGCGGTCGCGAGTCCTTTCGGGGGCCGACCTTCGAACCCCTGACCAGTAGTGGGTGTCGGGCCCACGCGATCTGAGGCGGCTGTTTGAACCCCTCGGGGGGCCAGCCTTCGAACCCCTGATCAGTAGGGAGGCTCGGAGCCTAGTTCCTTCGCAGGGAAGGATCCCTTTGGGGTTATCCCCCTTCTCGGTCCCTGTTGCAAGAGATAGAGAAAGAAGGAAAAGGGAAAAAGAATTCGAAATTGAACGTCGTGGCGTACCTTTTTCGGCGTGGTCGTTTTGGCGGAGGCGAAGCGTCGCCAGCTGCCCCTGCCAGAAACGTCACCTGTTTCGCCGCGAAGTTAATGCGCCGGGGTAAGCGGTCGGCGAAGCTGCCGTTGCGCGTGCGCGAGCCGTTCGAGGTACGGGTCACGGGCGCGTCGTCTTCACGCCGTGAGAGGGGGCTCTCTTGCTGCCTCCGGATGGGACATGAGCTTGGCAGATGGCGTGACCGCTGCCCTCGCGCGCCTGCCACCGTCATTACTGCCGGCCCATTTTTGACCGCTTTTGACTGCTGCGCCAGGCTGGCGCTGCTGGGTCGCGGGCTGGGTCACCTCGGATCGCGGTATCGGTTCCGCAATCGAGGAGGCGCAGTGGTGGAGCGAGTGGCATAGCGGTTCGCATGCAGCGCCCGGCGCGCCAGTTGCACGACGCGTGGGCTTGAGCCATCGCGCTGGCCTGTCAGGAGTCGGAGAGGCGCGTCCACTTGGCGCGGTTGCATGCCGCCTGCATGGCCGCCTGCCCCTTTCGCCCGCTGGTCCGGGCAAAAGTGGAGGGTTACTTGTAACCGCTGGGTGGTTGCGTGCGTCGAGCGCGGCGGTTCGGCTTCTTCTGCTTAGAGCCGGTCTGCATGACAGGCGGGCCCCAGCCCCCGCGCCGCAGGGAAGGGCTTTGGAGGCGTGTTGGAGAAGACTCAGCCCGTGACGGTTGAGGGCGCAAGCAGGGGGAGTCGCCTTTAAAAGGAGGGCGGCCCCCTTCGCAAGGTGACCGTGTCCCCTACCTCCCCTATGCATTGCGTTCCTCCCTCTTCCGAGCCCCCGGATGGGGGGAAGCCGCCGTCCTTTCGCTCCATCGCCGGAGGAACGCAACTCTGCGGGAGTTGGTACCTTTCAGCCATCGCTCGGCTTCAAGGATTTTCATCATGCAGCCCGGCTGCACCCCTCCACCGGCGGTCACCCAAGAGGGCGACCTCCGGCTTGATGGTGGGGTAAAGCAAGCCGGGCTGCGGTCTCTGCCCCTCCCTCAGCCTCAAGGATTTTCATCACCAGGCCAAGAGGGAGGACAAGGCGAGCCAGGGAGCTGTATCCGTGTGGGTCGGTTGCCCTCTTCTTCCCCGTGTGCCTGGGGGGAGAACGGCATCCTCCAGCTTCACGGAGACTTCCTCCAGCCATGTCGGAAGTGGCGGGTCCCGAGGCGTTGGCGGACGGAAGTGGCTTCTCTACTGATGAGATTGCCTACTCTGTCAGTAGCCCTGGGTCTCCGTCCCCCGGCCTGAATGGCTGGCTCTCGTCCTCGGGGGGTGAGAGTCTTTCCGCTGCCCCGCAGGCCCGCCCCTATCGAGTGGGGTTGTTCGTACCTGCGGGGTGGGGGAACCGGAGTTCCGTTTGTAATGGCACTTCGAGTGCCGGGTTTTTTGTTCATTTCGGCTTTCGGGGCCTGAACATGTATGTAACTCCGGCACAGAGCCGTGTTTTTTCCTCATTTCCGAGCGCTAAGACTCGCCTGCTGTTTGCCTGAACCGCTTCACCAAGCGTGAGTTGCCCCGTGTCAAGGTGACGAGTGAGGTATCCGTATCCCGGAGGCGTAGGAATCCCTCGGCTCGGTCGGACCTGTTGTCCGAGGCTCCTCTGGCTTAGTTAAAGAGACCCCTCGGCCGCTCTTCGACGAGCCGAGGCCAGGGGTAGCGATATCAGCATGAGCAGAGGCATTGTCGGCTCGGAAATGAAACCTGGTTGGCCGGAGCCTAGCCGGGTTGTTTGTTGGCAGGATCGACGTCGGAGCTGTTCAGCCGAGGCTTCGAACCGAGCTGGCGCCCTCGGAAGGTGGTCGGCCGAGGCCCCGGAGGTGGCCGGCCGAGCCGTCCGCTCGGGCCGGGTTCTCGGAGAAGTCCCTGGCAGAGATTGCTTGGGCGTGGTGATGACGTCGTCCTTCGGAGCGGAGGCCCTCGGACCGCGTCGCCGTCCGAGGCTAGGTCGGGCCTTGCCGAGGGTGCTGTCGATGCCGAGGGTGTCGTCGCCCTCTTCCAGCGTCAAGATCCGAGCCTGCAGGGTCAAATCGTCTTGTAGCGTGGGCCTTGCGCGGCCGTTGAGGCCAGAACACATACCCTTGTTGCGTTGTAAAGCTGCGTCTCTTTTCCTCTCGTTTCGAGTATCTGGACTTTTTGTCGGTAGCAGGGATGTTAGTGCGAGCAAGAGTTGCTTCTCGCGGAAGGTGATGAGTGAGGTATCCGTATCCCGGAGGCGTGGGAGTCCCTCGGCTCGGTCGGCCTTGCCGCTTACGCGTACTTTTACCCGCCCATGAAGCCCTGTCACCGACTCGGTCGAGAAGGCTCGAAGAATCGCTTCGGCAGAAGAGCTCCCGTACGTAAAGACTCGTTCGATCCGCGGATTCGCCTTATCCGAGCGCGAGTTACTTATCGCAGAAGGTGATGAGTGAGGTATCCGTATCCCGGAGGCGTAGGAGTCCCTCGGCTCGGTCATCCTTGACTGCTTACGTGTACCCCGTCGTTTCCAGGACCCGCTTTCCGAAGTAGTCAAAAAGCACGAAAGATGTTCTGGTAAAAGGGATTTTTTGTTCGAGGAAAATTTTGACGCAGAGGGGGTTTCCCCCCTTTTAGCCCCCGAGGGAGGGTCGGGCTCTGCCGAGGCGAGGCTGACCCTTCCTTGTTGACTAAACTTTGCATGGGTGCGAGGTATATAAACAACTTGGAAACATCTTAAGGGTAGAAGCGACGTAGCTGTTGGATGTTCCAAGCGTTGCCGTAGACCTCGCCTTGACTGTTGGCCAGCTTGTACGTTCCGGGCTTCAGTACTTTGGCGATGATGAACGGCCCTTCCCAGGGGGGCGTGAGCTTGTGCCTCCCTCGGGCGTCTTGCCGCAGCCGAAGCACCAGATCGCCCACCTGGAGATCTCGGGGTCGGACCCCTCGGGCGTGGTAGCGTCGCAGGGACTGCTGATATCGCGCCGAGTGTAGTAAGGCCCTGTCCCGAGCCTCGTCCAGCTGGTCCAGCGAGTCTTCTCGGCCAGCTTGGTTGCTTTCTTCGTTGTAGGCCCTCATCCTCGGGGAGCCGTACTCCAAGTCCGTGGGCAGGATGGCCTCGGCCCCGTAGACCAGGAAGAACGGCGTGAAACCCGTGGCCCGGCTTGGCGTCGTCCTCAGGCTCCAGACCACCGAGGGGAGCTCCTTCATCCATCGCTTGCCGAACTTGTTGAGATCATTGTAAATTCGAGGCTTGAGCCCCTGTAGAATCATGCCGTTGGCACGTTCCACTTGCCCATTCGTCATGGGGTGAGCTACGGCGGCCCAGTCCACCCGGATGTTGTGATCCTCGCAAAAATCCAAGAATTTTTTGCCGGTGAACTGGGTGCCATTGTCGGTGATGATGGAGTTCGGGACCCCGAAGCGATGGATGATATTGGTGAAGAACGCCACCGCCTGCTCGGACCTGATGCTGTTCAGGGGTCGGACCTCGATCCACTTGGAGAATTTGTTGATGGCGACCAGCAGGTGCGTGTAGCCCCCAGGCGCCTTCTGCAGAGGGCCGACGAGGTCCAGACCCCACACAGCGAAGGGCCAGGTGATGGGTATCGTCTGCAGAGCCTGAGCGGGCAGGTGGGTCTGCTTCGCATAGAATTGGCACCCTTCGCAGGCGCGGACAATTCTAGTGGCGTCAGCCACCGCCGTTGGCCAGTAGAAACCTTGGCGGAAAGCGTTCCCGACGAGGGTTCGAGGTGCTGCGTGGTGACCGCAAGCCCCCGAGTGTATTTCCTGCAGGAGTTCCTGGCCCTCGGCGATGGAGATGCATCGCTGGAGGATGCCCGAGGGGCTTCGGTGGTAGAGCTCCTTCTCATCGCCCAGCAAGACGAACGATTTGGCACGTCGCGCTACCCGCCGAGCCTCGGCGCGGTCGAGGGGCAGTTCTCCTTGGCGGAGATATTGCAGGTATGGGGTTTGCCAATCTTGATCTGGCACGACCCCGCTCTGCTCCCCCTCGATGCGCAGTGCCTCGCCCTCGGGCTCCGAGGGTTCCTCGGGGTGAGCCGAGGATGGCTCGGGCTGGGCCGAGGTCACCTCGGACGAGGCCGAGGGTGCCTCGGGCTCGGGCGCGTCATCTATCTTGACGGAGGGTTGGTGCAGATCCCGGGAGAAGACGTCCGGGGGAACCGTCGTTCGCCCCGAGGCTATCTTCGCCAGCTCGTCCGCAGTCTCGTTGTAGCGCCGAGCGATGTGGTTAAGCTCGAGCCCGTAGAACTTGTCTTCCAGGCGTCGAACCTCCTCACAGTAGGCCTCCATCTTCGGGTCGCGGCAGAGGGAGTTCTTCATGACTTGGTCGATGACGAGCTGCGAGTCGCCGCGTGCGTCGAGGCGTCGGACCCCTAGCTCGATGGCGATTCGCAATCCGTTGATCAGAGCCTCGTACTCAGCCACATTGTTGGACGCCGGGAAATGGAGGCGAAGCACGTAGCGCAGGTGTTTCCCGAGGGGCGAGACGAAAAGCAGGCCCGCGCCAGCTCCCGTCTTCATCAGCGACCCGTCGAAAAACATGGTCCAGAGCTCTGGTTGGATTGGAGCCGTTGGTAACTGGGTATCGACCCATTCGGCTACGAAATCCGCCAGTACCTGGGACTTGATGGCCTTCCGAGGGGCAAACGAGATTGCCTCGCCCATGATTTCCACCGCCCACTTCGCGATCCGTCCGGAGGCTTCTCGGCACTGGATGATCTCCCCCAGGGGGAAGGATGACACCACAGTCACCGGATGGGACTCGAAGTAATGTCGCAGTTTTCGCCTCGTCAGGATCACTGCATATAGCAGCTTCTGGACTTGTGGGTAGCGGATCTTGGTTTCGGACAGCACTTCGCTGACGAAGTAGACTGGCCTCTGAATGGGCAAAGCATGCCCCTCTTCCTGCCTTTCGACTACGATCGCGGTGCTGACCACCTGAGTGGTTGCGGTGACGTAGACCAGGAGGGTTTCTCCATCAGCTGGGGGTACCAAGATGGGCGCCTGGGTGAGGAGCGCCTTCAGGTTCCCGAGGGCTTCCTCGGTCTCGGGAGTCCAAGTGAAGCACTCGGCCTTCCTTAAGAGGCGGTACAGAGGCAGGCCTCTTTCACCGAGGCGCGAGATGAAACGGCTCAAGGCCGCGAGGCATCCCATGACCCTCTGTACGCCTTTTAAGTCCCTGATGGGCCCCATGTTTGTGATCGCTGCGATCTTCTCCGGGTTGGCTTCGATGCCCCGCTCGGAGACGATGAACCCCAAGAGCATGCCTCGGGGCACCCCGAAGACGCACTTCTCGGGATTGAGCTTGACGCCCTTCGCCTTGAGACACCGGAATGTCAGTTCGAGGTCGGAGAGAAGGTCAGAGGCTTTCCTCGTCTTGACTACGATGTCATTGACGTAGGCCTCGACCGTGCGACCAATGTGTTCGCCGAACACATGGTTCATGCACCGCTGGTACGTTGCACCCGCGTTTCTCAACCCGAACGGCATTGTGACATAACAGTACATGCCGAAGGGCGTGATGAAAGAAGTCGCGAGCTGATCGGACTCCTTCATCTTGATTTGATGATACCCTGAGTAGGCATCGAGGAAAGACAGGGTTTCGCACCCTGCAGTGGAGTCCACAATTTGGTCGATGCGAGGTAGAGGGTAGGGGACCTTCGGACACGCTTTGTTGAGACCAGTGTAGTCTACGCACATTCGCCACTTCCCCCCTTTTTTCCTCACAAGTACAGGGTTGGCAAGCCATTCGGGATGGAATACCTCTTTAATGAACCCTGCTGCCATCAGCTTGTGGACCTCCTCGCCTATCACCCTGCGCCTTTCCTCGCCGAATCGGCGCAGAGGCTGTCTGACCGGCCGGGCTCCGGCCCGAATATCCAGCGAGTGCTCGGCGACATCCCTCGGTATGCCGGGCATGTCCGAGGGACTCCACGCAAAAACGTCGGCGTTTGCGCGGAGAAAGTCGACGAGCACTGCTTCCTATTTGGGGTCGAGCCCGGAACCGATCCGGATCTGCTTGGAGGTGTCACTGCTGGGGTCAAGAGGGACGGCCTTAACCGTCTCCGCTGGCTCGAAGTTGCCGGCATGCCGCTTCACATCCGGCACCTCTCGGGAGAGGCTTTCCAGGTCGGCTATGAGGGCCTCGGACTCGGCGAGGGCCTCGGCGTACTCCACGCACTCCACATCGCATTCGAATGCGTGTTTGTACGTGGGGCCGACGGTGATGACCCCGTTGGGGCCCGGCATCTTGAGCTTTAGGTAAGTGTAGTTGGGGATGGCCATGAACTTCGCGTAGCATGGCCTTCCCAACACTGCGTGGTAGGTTCCTCGGAACCCGACCACCTCGAACGTCAAAGTCTCTCTTCGGAAGTTGGAGGGTGTTCCGAAGCAGACAGGGAGGTCGAGCTGTCCGAGGGGCTGGACGCGCTTCCCGGGAATGATCCCGTGGAAGGGCGCAGCGCCTGCTCGGACGGACGACAAGTCGACGCGCAGGAGCCTGAGGGTCTCGGCGTAGATGATGTTGAGGCAGCTGCCCCCATCCATCAGGACCTTGGTGAGCCTGACGTCGCCGATGACGGGGTCGACGACGAGCGGGTACTTCCCCGGGCTCGGCACGTGGTCGGGGTGGTCGTCCCGGTCGAAGGTGATGGGCTTGTCGGACCAGTCTAGGTAGACTGGCGCCGCCACCTTGACCGAGCAGACCTCCCGACGCTCTTGCTTACGATGCCGAGCCGAGGCGTTTGCCGCATGCCCTCCGTAAATCATGAAGCAATCGCGGACCTCCGGGAATTCTCCTGCTTGGCGATCCTCCCTTTTGTCGTCGTCGTGAGCCCTGCCACCCTCTGCGGGTGGCCCGGCCCTGTGGAAGTGGCGCCGAAGCATAACGCACTCTTCGAGGGTGTGCTTGATGGGCCCCTGATGGTAGGGGCACGTCTCCTTGAGTGCCTTGTCGAAAAGGTTAGCACCTCCGGGGGGCTTCCGAGGGTTCTTGCGCTCGGCGGCGGCGACAAGGTCTGCATCGGGAACGTCGCGTTTCGCTTGCGACTTCCTCCTGCCTTTCTTCTTGGCGCCGCGCGGAGTAGACGCCTTGGGAGCATCTTCCGACGGGCGGCCCTAGGGCTGCTTGTCCTTTCGGAAGATGGCCTCAACCGCCTCCTGGCCGGAGGCGAACTTGGTGGCGATGTCCATCAGCTCGCTCGCCCTGGTGGGGGTCTTGCGACCCAACTTACTCACCAGGTCGCGGCAGGTGGTGCCGGCGAGGAACGCGCCGATGACATCGGAGTCGGTGATGTTGGGCAGCTCAGTGCGCTGCTTCGAGAACCGCCGGATGTAGTCTCGGAGAGACTCTCCCGGCAGTTGCCGACAGCTCCGGAGGTCCCAGGAATTCCCGGGGCGCACGTACGTGCCCTGGAAGTTCCCGGCGAAAGCCTGGACCAAATCTTCCCAGTTGGAAATCTGCCCCGGAGGCAGGTGCTCCAACCAGGCACGAGCGGTGTCGGAGAGAAACAGGGGGAGGTTTCGGATGATGAGGTTGTCATCGTCCGTCCCACCCAGTTGACAGGCCAGGCGGTAGTCCGCAAGCTATATTTCCGGTCTCGTCTCCCCCGAGTACTTCGTGATAGTAGTCGGGGGTCGGAATCGGGGCGGAAACGGCGCCCGCCGAATGGCTCGGCTAAAGACCTGTGGACCGGGTGGTTCGGGCGAGGGACTCCGATCCTCCCCGCTGTCGTAGCGTCCCCCACGCCTGGGGTGGTAGCCTCGGCGCACCCTTTCGTCGAGGCGTGCCCGACGGTCGCGATGAGGGCGCTCGTCGCCGAGGTGGCCCGGGGCCGCAGGCGCGGTGTTGCGCGTGCGCCCGGTGAAGACCGAGGCTTCCCGCGTGAGTCGGGAAGTCGCGGCACGAGGTTCCGAGGGGTATCCCTGCCTTCGGGAGGCAGAGCTCTCGGCCCGCCGGGCCGCAGCGCCTTCCAGGAGATGCTTGAGTTCTCCCTGGATTCGCCGACCCTCGGTGGTTGATGACTCCGGCATCGCGCGGAGGAGCATCGCTGCAGCGGCCAGGTCCTGACCGGTTCCGCCGGATGCGGGAGGCGGTCTGTCCCTGGCATCGTTGGCGATGCGGTGCTGGAGACCTTGGGGCAGGTGACGTATTCCTCCGGCCGGGGGCTGGCTCGCCCACACCTGCCCGATGTTCTGGCGGATTGCCTCGAGCGCTCCTGCTCCCTCATCGAGCCCGGCCTGCGCCCCGCGGACTTGCTCGAGCTGTGGGTCGTGACCCCCCGCCGGAACGGGGACCACAGCTAGCTCCCGCGGGATGTCGGCGCGAGGCGCTGGCCTAGGGGGATCACCATCCTCCGGCATGCCGAGACAGCCGCCTCCGGAGGGATCCCCTAGCTCGATGTGGAAACATTCGCGACTCGGGCCGCAGTCCTTGTCGCCAAGGCTGCGGCTGCCGTCGGAACAGTCGGAGAGGCAGTAGTCACACGCGGTCATGAAGTCCCGCATGGCACTAGGGTTGCCAGATCCGGAGAAATCCCAGCAGATGCTGGGGTCGTCATCTTCCTCGGACCCAGAGGGTCCGTAGGTCGAGACACCCATCAATCGGTCCCAAGGCGACCGCACACGAAACCCCAGAGAGGTTGCACTCGCCTCAATGTGAGCGTCCGCCAAAGCGAGGTCGCCAGGCGGGCTGAGGCCGAGTCGAAATGACGAAAGATGGGTAGCAGTCGGTACCTTTTTGTCGACGAGAGGCGATGAAGTCAAGTCGGGGGCTGACCGCGCCGTCGTCTTGGGTACGAGGGCGACGTCCTGCAGACCTTCCGTGAGCGTGCTGGCGTCGTCCACTTGCTCGGAGTCGACGTGTTGCGGGGGGATGGCGCTCGCGTTTGCCTTGAACGCGAGGGCGACGCTTGGCGTGTCCTCCGTTGAGGCGCCGGGGATGTCGATTTGCTCGACAGCCGTCGGAGCGCGATCTCCCGCTCGGCCCCGGTTGCCCCGCCTCCTCCTCCTCCGATGGCGACGGAGAGGATGGGGCGAGCTCGAAAGTTGTCCTTCCCCCACGCGGGAAAGACGTCGTTGATTCCGCCGCCGGCGGGCGGGCTGTCCGCCTCCATTGTCGCTGTCGCGCGGCGGTGGAAGGAGTATCATGTCGTAGTTGCCGTCGAGAGACATGAACTCGAGGTTCCCGAAACGGAGCACCGTCCCGGGTTGAAGAGGTCGTTGGAGACTGCCCATCTGGAGCTTGACGGGAAATCGAACGTCAACACGCAGCGTGCCCCTACCTGGCGCGCCAACTGTCGGCGTTCCGAGACCGGGGGGTCCCCGAGCCGACGAGTGAGAGTGCCGCGTGCCCCAGCCCAGATGGGTCGAGCGCGTGGGCGAGCGCGAAGGGGGGAACAGAGAGAGAGGTCGGTGGCCGGAGCCGGGTCGTGAGGGAGTCGGAGAATTCCCGCGGCCTTCGTGTTCGTCCCGCGCCCAGGTCGGGTGCGCTTGCAGTAGGGGGTTACAAGCGTCCGCGCGAGGTGAGGGGAAGTGAGCGGCCCCAAGAGAGAGAGAGCGCCTGCCCCTGCCCTTCGTCCCCGCGAGGCCAACCTTCTCTAAGAAGGCCCTGGTCCTTCCTTTTATAGTCGTAAGGAGAGGAACCAGGTGTACAAGATGGGGGTGTAGCGAGGTGCTACGTGTCTAGCGAGGGAGAGCTAGCGCCCTATGTACATGCCTAGGTGGCAGCCGGAGAGATCTTGGCACCCTGTTTGGTGTGGCGTCGTGGCTGTTGGAGGAGTAACGGAGCCGGACGGGGGGACAGCTGTCGGAGTGGCTGGGCCCTTGCTGACGTCCTCCTGCTTTCGTAAGGGAGCTGGGAGTCGCCGTCGTCATGGTCTAGCGGGGCGCCATCATTTGCCTATCTGGCGTGGCTGGCCAGATGGGACGCCGGTCTTGTTCTCTGCGACCCAAGTCGGCTCAGGGCAGGGTGATGATGACGCTCCCTGTTGACGTGGCGGTCTCGTGTCCTAGGTCGGGCGTCGTGGAGGCTCCTCCGGAGCCGAGGTCGAGTCCGTCCTGCAAGACAGAGACAGAGTCCGAGCCCTGGGTCGGGCGAGGCGGAGATCGTTCGGCAGAGGCTGAGGCGGAGTCCGAGCCCTGGGTCGGGCGAAGCGGAGTTCGTCGTCTTCCGGGGCCTTAGCCCGAGTCCGAGCCCTGGGTCGGGCGGAGCGGAGTTCGCCGTCTTCCGGGGCCTTAGCCCAAGTCCGAGCCCTGGGTCGGGCGGAGCGGAGTTCGCCGTCTTCCGGGGCCTTAGCCCAAGTCCGAGCCCTGGATCGGGCGGAGCGGAGTTCGCCGTCTTCCGGGGCCTTAGCCCAAGTCCGAGCCCTGGGTCGGGCGGAGCGGAGTTCGCCGTCTTCCGGGGCCTTAGCCCGAGTCCGAGCCCTGGGTCGGGCGGAGTCTCCTATGGTGCCTCTGGCGAAGTCTGGTCGCCCGTTGGTCTTACCTTTTGCGTTAAACGCCCCGGTGACTCGGTCGGTTGGCGCGGTGATTTAGTCAGGGTTTCTTCTTATCGAAGGCGGGGCCTAGGGCGAGCCGGAGATGCGTCTGCCGTGAAAGAGGAGGCCTCAGGCGAGACGGAGTCATCATAGGGTCGGCTGCCCTCGCCCGAGGCTAGGCTCAGGCGTGGCGTGGTCAAGTCACTCGTATGGACTGATCCCTGACTTAATCAAACCCATCAGGCCTTTGCAGCTTTATGCTGATGGGGGTTACCAGCTGAGAATTAGGCGTCTTGAGGGTACCCCTAATTATGGTCCCCGACAAAATGACTTAACAAATTCTACAGAAATAAATTACTAATTAATTTTCTTTATGACTAATAATATTCTTTTGGTTTTACCCTTTCTTTTCTAAATAGAAATTATATGTATTGTTACAATGTTATTTATAAATCTCATAACATTAATATTCTAAGAACTACTGTAAATTACTAATTTTGGACTTCAGTAATATAATCATGGCTATTTCGACATAAATAGTTATTCTACTAACTCTTAGTGAATAAGTGATATGCGTATGAACACATATATCATGACTAGCAAAAATCTATATTTTAACCTGACTAAGAAGATGTGGCCTAGTACCTATTTCAATTTCTTATATCAGTAAAGCTACACTTAAACAACTACTAACATAATATTCAGGTTGTCCAAGGCGCTATATGGACTAAAGCAAGCTCCAAGAGCTTGGTATGAGCGTCTTCACGACTTCCTCATTGAGAAGGACTTCAAAATCGGGACCGTCGACACCACACTATTCACCAAGAAGCATAACAGTGATATTTTCATTTGTCAAGTTTATGTTGATGATATAATCTTTGGCTCGACAAATGATTGTCATTGTAAGGAATTGAGAGCACCTAGAGGGGGTGAATAGGTGATCCTATAAAAATCAAACACTAATAGCCACAAAACTTAGTTATAAGTGTTAGAACGGCTAAGTAGCTTGAAGCGAGTTCTCGCAAACACAAATAATCACAGAGAGAGCAACACAAGACACACGATTTTTATCCCGTGGTTCGGCCAAGTAACACTTGCCTACTTCCACGTTGTGGCGTCCCAATGGACGAGGGTTGCACTCAACCCCTTTCAAGTGATCCGATGATCAACTTGAATACCACGGTTTTTCCTTTAGATGATTGTTCCCGTTTGCAAGGAATCTCCACAAATTGGAGTCTCTTGCCCTTACAACAAAGATCACAATGAAGGCACAGAGTAAGGTTGGGAGGAGCAACACACACAAGACTCAAATACGCAGCACACCCATGCACACAAGTGAAGACTAGAGCTCAAATGACAACACAGGGAGTCCTCGACTCGAATAGAGCTCAAATCTCTAACACAACTAAGCAAATGCGTGGGAGCAAAGTCTGGATGCCTTAGAATACTTAGTGAATGCTTGGGTGACTCCTCCATGCGCCTAGGGGTCCCTTTTATAGCCCCAAGGCAGCTAGGAGCCGTTGGAGGCCAACTTGGAAGGCCAAACTTGCCTTCTGTCAGGTGGTGCACTGGATAGTCCGGTGCACCACGGATAGTCCCTGTAGCTGTCCGGTGCGCGATCTCCTTCCATTTCTGGCGCATCCAATCGTTGGTCCTCGGTGTTGGTTGGCGCACCGGACATAGTCCGGTGCACACCGGACATTCCAGTGTGCCCAACCAACCGTTGGCGCGACCACGTGTCACGCGAAGATTGCGCGGCCGACCGTTGGTGTAGGCGACCGTTGGCTCACCGGACAGTTCGGTGCACCACCGGACAGTCCGGTGAATTTTAGCCGTACGCCGCTGATCCTCTTCCCGAGAGCGACGAGTTCGCCGCGGACGACTCACCGGACAGTCCGGTGCACCACCGGACAGTCCGGTGAATTATAGCCGTACACCACCGTTAAGTCCCGAGAGCGGCCTTTTTATGCGGACCAGCCTGGCGCACCGGACACTGTCCGGTGCACCACCGGACAGTCCGGTGTGCCAAGCCAAGTTGAAGTTGGCTGCACACAACTACCTCTTTTTCCAATTCTTTTCTCACTGTTTCTAGAACTTAGACAAAACACATTAGTACTCAAAACAATGTACTAAGTCTAGAAACGTACCTTTCTCTTTGATTTGCACTTTCTCTTTACTTGGCACATGAGAACTTAATTAAATGTGTTGGACACTTAATCACCAAAACATTATTGAAATTGCCCAAAGGCACATTTCCCTTTTAATCTCCCCTTTTTGGTGATTTATGCCAACTCAACAAAAAGCAACAAGAGAAGTGCAAAATCAATGCAATTGAAGACTAAATTGTTTTTTACTGTAATTTGGCATATTTGGATCGCTCTTTGCCACCACTTGGTTTGTTTTTGCAAATCAAATTCATTTTCCTATCTCTAAGTCAAACACACTTGTTTAGGCACAAAGAGAGATATCTCAATGGAAAAATTGATCGAGTACCAAAAACTCCCCTTTTCCCATAATAAAAAATTCTCCCCACAAGAGACTAAATTTTGCAATAAGAGTATTTTGGATAAATCAAAAGTTCTAACTCTATTGTTTTCAAAATTCACAAGTGGTAGCTGATCCATTTGCTTTTGGCCTTAATTTCTCCCCCTTTGGCATTAAGCACCAAAACAGGATCATTCTTGGCCCTTTAACCCCATTGCCTCACCAAAAATGTCAACTAAGAGCAAACGGCAAATAGAGCGTAAGAATGAACTTGGAATGAAATACACCAATACCGGAGTGCAGTGGAAGTCTTTGCATCGTCCAAGTCCATTTTCCCTTTCAATGCACCTTTGAGACTATATCAAGAGTACTCAAACAACCAGGTTAGTCTCAAAGGGTCAAGTTGTAGCACATCTCCCCCTTAACATGTGCATCATTCGCATATGGACTTGTGAGGTCCGGGGATCACTTGTACAACTTGAGCACCATAAATAGATAACAAATGATGTAAAAGCACAATGTAACATGATCAAAGGCATAGAACACATGTATGCTATAGATCAATCCAAGTTACGCGAATCTAAGACATTTAGCTCACTACGCAACCTGCGAAACATTTTCTCATCTAAAGGCTTGGTGAAGATATCGGCTAGCTGGTTCTCGGTGTTATTATGGTACACCTCGATATCTCCCTTCTACTGGTGGTCTCTCAGGAAGTGATGCTGGATGTCTATGTGCTTAGTGCGGCTGTGTTCAACAGGATTATCCGCCATGCGGATAGCACTCTCATTGTCACATAGGAGTGGGACTTTGCTCAGATTGTAGCTAAAGTCCCAGAGGGTTTGCCTCATCCAAAGTAGTTGCGCGCAACACTTTCCTACGGCAACATACTCGGCCTCAGCGGTGGATAGGGCAACAGATATTTGTTTCTTAGAACTCCAGGACACCAGGGACCGTCCTAGGAATTGGCACGTCCCTGATGTACTCTTCCTATCTACCTTGCACCCGGCATAATCAGAGTCTGCGTATCCAATTAAGTCAAAGGTAGACCCCTTTGGATACCAGATCCCGAAGCAAGGCGTAGCAACTAAATATCTAAGAATTCGCTTAACGGCCACAAGGTGACATTCCCTGGGGTCAGATTGATATCCAGCACACATGCATACACTTAGCATAATGTCCAGTCTACTAGCACATAAATAAAGCAGTGAACCTATCATGGACCGGTATGCCTTTTGATCAACGGACTTACCTCCTTTGTTGAGGTCAACATGCCCGTCGGTTCCCATAGGTGTCTTCGCGGGCTTGGTGTCCTTCATCCCAAATCGCTTGAGAAGATCTTGAGTGTACTTCGTTTAGGAGATGAAGGTGTCGTCCTTGAGTTGCTTCACTTGGAATCCAAGAAAGTAGGTCAACTCGCCCATCATCGACATCTCAAACTTTTGTGTCATCACCCTGCTAAACTCCTCACAAGACTTTTGATTAGTAGAACCAAATATTATGTCATCGACATAAATTTGGCACACAAAAAGATCTCCATCAGAAGTCTTTGTAAAAAGAGTGGGATCGGCTTTCCCAATCTTGAAAGCATTAGAAATTAAGAAATCTCTAAGGCATTCATACCATGCTCTTGGGGCTTGCTTAAGTCCATAGAGCGCCTTAGAGAGCTTGAACACATGGTCGGGGTACCTGTCATCCTCAAAGCCAGGGGGGTGTTCCGTATACCTCCTCCTTGATTGGCCCGTTGAGGAAAGCGCTCTTCATGTCCATTTGAAACAACCTGAAAGAATGGTGAGTGGCATAGGCTAATAGAATTCGAATAGACACTAGCCTAGCCATAGGAGCAAAAGTCTCCTCGAAATTCAAACCTGCGACTTGGGCATAACCTTTTGCCACAAGTCGAGCCTTGTTTCGTGTCACCACCCCGTGCTCGTATTGCTTGTTGTGGAACACCCACTTGGTTCCCACAACATTTTGCTTTGGACGTGGCACCAGGCTCCAAACTTCATTTCTCTTGAAGTTGTTAAGCTCTTCTTGCATGGCCAACACCCAATCCGGATCCTGCAAGGCCTCTTCTACCCTAAAAGGCTCAATAGAAGAGACAAACGAGTAATGCTCAGAATCTGGTCAACGGGGTGATGTCGTTGGATCGTTGCTCGGATTTGGGTTGGAGGTGCCCGTGGTGCTTCTTCCTCTATCACTTGTTCTTCCTGTGCTCCCCCTTGATCCTGTGCCTCTTCTCGAGGTGCTTGTTCACCGTCTTGAGTTGGAGGATGCACCATTGTGGAGGAAGATGGCTGATCTTGCTCTTGTTGTTCCTGTGGTCGCACATCACCTATCGCCATCGTGCGCATTGCAGCCGTCGGAACATCATCTTCATCTATGTCATCAAGATCAACTTGCTCTCTTAGAGAGCCATTAGTCTCATCAAATACAACGTCGCTAGAGACTTCAACCAAACTCGATGATTTGTTGAAGACTCTATACGCCTTTGTATTTGAGTCATACCCTAGCAAAAACCCTTCTACAACTTTGGGAGCAAATTTAGAATGTCTACCTTTCTTCACCAGAATGTAACATTTGCTCCCAAATACACGAAAGTAAGAGACGTTGGGTTTGTTACCGGTAAGGAGTTTGTAGGAGGTTTTCTTGAGAAGGCGATGCAGATAGCACCGATTTATGGCGTGGCAAGCTGTGTTCACAACTTCCGACCAAAACCGCTCAGGCGTCTTGAATTCTCCAAGCATCGTTCTTGCCATGTCGATGAGCGTCCTGTTCTTCCTCTCTACCACACCGTTTTGCTGTGGTGTGTAGGGAGCGAAGAACTTGTGTTTGACGCCTTCCTCCTCAAGATACTCCTCCACTTGCAAATTCTTGAATTCGGACCCATTGTCACTCCTTATCTTTTTCACCTTGAGCTCAAATTTGTTTTGAGCCCTCCTTAGAAAGCGTTTTAGGGCCCTTGGGTTTCTGATTTATCCTACAAAAAGAACACCCAAGTGAAGCGGGAAGAATCATCAACAACTACAAGACCATACTTACTTCCCCCGATGCTAAGGTAGGCAACGGGTCCGAAGAGGTCCATGTGAAGTAGCTCCAGTGGTCTTGATGTTGTCATCACATTTTTGCTGTGATGAGTGCTTCCCACCTGTTTTTCTGCCTGACAAGATGCACAAGGTCTGTCTTTCTCGAAACAAACATTGGTTAGTCCTAACACATGTTCTCCCTTTAGAAGTTTATGAAGGTTCTTCATCCCAACATGTGCTAGACGGCGATGCCACAGCCAGCCCATACTAGTCTTAGCTATTAAGCATGCATCTAGATCGGCCTCGTCTTTCGAAAAATCAACTAAGTAGAGTTTGTCGTCTAATACACTCTTAAAAGCTAATGAACCATCACTCCTTCTAAAGACAGATACATCAACATTTGTAAAAGGACAATTGTAACCCATGTGACACAATTGACTTACAGACAAGAGGTTGTAACCAAGCGACTCTACTAGAAATACATTCAATATGGAGTGCTCATTGGTGATGGCTATCTTGCCCAAGCCTTTGACCTTGCCTTGATTCCCATCTCCAAAAATAATCGTATCCTAGGAATCCTTGTTCTTGACGTAGGAGGTGAACATCTTCTTCTCCCCCGTCATGTGGTTTGTGCATTCGCTGTCGATAATCCAGCTTGAGCCCCCGGATGCATAAACCTGCAAGGAATTTAAGCTTGGGTTTTAGGTACCCAACTCTTGTTGGGTCCTACAAGGTTAGTCACAATAGTTTTTGGAACCTAAATACAAGTCTTGTCTCCCTTGCATTTGGATCCCAATTTCCTAGCAACTACTTTTGCATTCTTACATAAAAGAACAAATGAAGTATTGCAAGCATGGTAAGTGGTAGAAGGTTCTTTGCACATCTTTCTAGGAGCATGAGACACAACATTATTTCTCCTAGGCCTACCATTAAAAGTAGAACTTGATGCAAACATAGCATGTGAATTAAAAGCATCATGATCATAACTCCTATTATAATGAGCATGATTAGCAATTTTCCTATCATAAATAAAGGCATGGTTCCTTTGAGGATTACTAACCATAGGAGCCTTCCCTTTCTCCTTGTTGGGAATGGGAGCCCTTTGGCTTGTTAAGTTCTTGGCTTCCTTTTGAAAACCAAGCCCATCCTTAATTGAGGGGTGTCTACCAACAGTGTAGGCATCCCTAGCAATTTTAATCGATCAAAATTAATTTTGCAAGTCTTAAGTTGGGCATTAAGACTTGCCACCTTATCATTTAATTTGGTAATAGAAATAAGGTGTTCATCACAAGCATCAACATCAAAATTCTTACATCTATTACAAATAACAACATGCTCTACACATGAACTAGTATTGTTGACTTCCTCTAGCTTAGTTTTCAGTTCATCATTTAAGCTTTTTAAACTAGAGACCGATTCATGGCAAACAGACAATTCAGAGGATAGCACTTCATTTCTCTTAATTTCTAAGGCAAGGGATTTTTGCACACTAACAAGTTTGTTATGCTCCTCATATAAAATATCCTCTTGTTTTTCTAACAATATATCCTTTTCATTAAGAGCATCAATTAATTCATTAATTTTTTCTACCTTAGCTCTATCTAAACCTTTGAATAAGCTAGAGTAATCTACTTCATCATCGGAAGAATCATCATCGCTAGAAGTAGTGTACTTAGGGGTATCTTGAGCATATACCTTCTTTTCCTTTGCCATAAGACATGTATGGTGTTCGTTGGGGAAGAGAGAAGACTTGTTGAAGGCCGAGGCAGCGAGTCCTTCGTCGTCGGAGTCGAAAGAGGAGCAGTCCGAGTCCCATTCTTTTCTAAGGTGCGCCTCACCCTTTGCCTTCCTGTAGCTCTTCTTTTTCTCCTTCTTCTCGCTCTTTTCTTGTCCCTGTTCACTATCATAATCGGGATAATTTGCAATAAAGTGACCAGTCTTACCGCATTTGAAACAGGAGCGCTTTCCTCTTGTTTTGTTCTTGTTGGGGTGCTCCTTGCGTCCTTTAAGTGCGGTCTTGAAGCGCTTGATGATAAGCGCCATCTCATCTTCATTGAGGCCGGCAGCCTCCACTTGAGCTACCTTGCTTGGTAGTGCCTCCATGCTGCTAGTTGCCTTGAGCGCAACGGGCTGCGGCTCGTAGACGGGTAGAGGGCCGTTTAAGGCATCATCTACATACCTTGCCTCCTTAACCATCATGCGCCCGCTTACAAATTTTCCGAGTATTTCCTCAGGCATCATCTTTGTGTACCTAGGGTTTTCACAGATAAGATTCACAAGATGGGGTCAATAACTGTAAAGGACCTGAGCATGAGTCGGACGACATCATGGTCCGTCCATCTTGTGCTTCCATAGCTTCTAATCTTGTTGACCAGGGTCTTGAGCCTGTTGTAGGTTTGTGTTGGCTCTTCTCCCCTGATCATGGCGAATCTCCCTAGCTCGCCTTCCACCAGTTCCATTTTGGTAATCATTGTAGCATCATTTCCCCCATGTGAGATCTTGAGGGTGTCCCAGATTTGCTTGGCATTGTCCAAGCCACTTACTTTATTATACTCGTCCCTGCAAATTGATGCTAACAGCACAGTAGTAGCTTGTGCATTCTTATGAATTTGCTCATTGATAATCACAGGGTTATCCGTACTATCGAAATGCATTCCATTTTCCACTATTTCCCAAATGCTAGGATGGAGAGAAAATAGATGACTACGCATTTTATGACTCCAAAACGAGTAGTCCTCTCCATCAAAGTGTGGAGGTTTTCCAAGAGGAATAGAAAGTAAATATGCATTCGAATTGTATGGCATGCGAGAATAGTCAAAAGAGTAGTTCTGATTAACCGTCTTTTTCTTTGACGAAGAATCATCAGCATCGTCGTCTCTTGGTGAAGAAGAAGATGCATCGCTATCGTAGTAGATGATCTTATTGATGCGCCTCTTCTTCTTCCCGTCCTTCTTCTTGTGACTCGAGCCTGAGTTAGTGGGCTTGTTATCTCTTGGCTCGTTGAAGATGGACTCCTTCTCTTTGTCGTTGACCACCATCCCCTTTCCCTTAGGATCCATCTCTTCGGGCGATTAGTCCCTTACGTGAAGAGAACAACTCCGATACCAATTGAGAGCACCTAGAGGGGGGGGGGGTGAATAGCTGATCCTGTAAAAATCAAACACTTAATAGCCACAAAACTTAGTTATAAGTGTTAGAATGGCTAAGTAGCTTGAAGCGAGTTCTCGTGAACACAAATAATCACAGAGAGAGCAGCACAAGACACACGGTTTTTATCCTGTGGTTCGGCCAAGTAACACTTGCCTACTTCCATGTTGTGGCGTCCCAATGGATGAGGGTTGCACTCAACCCCTTTCAAGTGATCCGATGATCAACTTGAATACCACGGTTTTTCCTTTAGATGATTGTTCCCATTTGCGAGGAATCTCCACAAATTGGAGTCTCTCGCCCTTACAACAAAGATCACAATGAAGGCACAGAGTAAGGTTGGGAGGAGCAACACACAAGACTCGAATACACAGGACACCCACGCACACAAGTGAAGACTAGAGCTCAAATGACAACACAGGGAGTCCTCGACTCGAATAGAGCTCAAATCTCTAACACAACAAAGCAAATACGCGGGAGCAGAGTCTAGATGCCTTAGAATACTTAGTGAATGCTTGGGTGACTCCTCCATGCGCCTAGGGGTCCCTTTTATAGCCCCAAGGCAGCTAGGAGCCGTTGGAGGCCAACTTGGAAGGCCAAACTTGCCTTCTGTCAGGTGGTGCACTGGACAGTCCGATGCACCACCGGACAGTCCTTGTAGCTGTCCGGTGCGCGATCTCCTTCCATTTCTTGCGCATCCGATCGTTGGTCCTCGGTGTCGGTTGGCGCACCGGACACTGTCCGGTGCACACCGGATAGTCCGGTGTGCCCAACCGACCGTTGGCGCGACCACGTGTCATGCGAAGATTGCGCGGCCGACCGTTGGCATAGGCGACTGTTGGCTCACCGGACAGTCCGGTGCACCACCGGACAGTCCGGTGAATTTTAGCCGTACGCCGCTGATCCTCTTCTCGAGAGCGACAAGTTCGCCGCGGACAACTCACCAGACAGTTCGGTGCACCACTGGACAGTCCGGTGAATTATAGCCATATGCCGCCGTCGAGTCCCGAGAGCGGCCTTTTCATGCGGACCAGCCTGGCGCACCGGACACTATCCGGTGCACCACCGGACGGTCCGGTGTGCCAAGCCGAGCTGAAGTTGGCTGCACACAGCCACCTCTTTTTCCAATTCTTTTCTCACTGATTCTAGCACTTAGACAAAACACATTAGTACTCAAAACAATGTACTAAGTATAGAAACGTACCTTTCTCTTTGATTTACACTTTTATCTTTACATGGCACATGAGAACTTAATTAAACGTGTTGGGCACTTAGTCACCAAAAAATTATTGAAATTGCCCAAAGGCACTTTTCCCTTTCAGGAATTTGGTGAGATAATGTCGAAGGAGTTCGAGATATCAATGATTGGTGAGCTCACATTCTTCTTTGGCTTTCAAGTCAAGCAAACGAAATAAGGGAACTTCCTCTCACAAGAGAAGTATACCGAAGTCTTGTTGAAAAGATTCAAAATGGAGAAGTGCAAACCAACCAATACATCAATGCCTACTAATGGACATCTCAACCTAGATGAGGGAGGTAACCCGGTTTATCAAACTCTCTACCATTCTATGATTAGCAGTTTATTGTACCTTACCGCATCTAGGTCCGACATCATGTTTAGTGTTTATATGTGTGCTCGCTTCCAAGCCAATTCTAAGAAAGCCCATCTTAGTGTTGTTAAGAGAATTCTTAGGTACCTAAAGCGCACACCATGCATTGGCCTTTGGTATCCCAAAGGAGCTACTTTTAATTTAGTTGGCTATTCCGATTCGGATTAAGCCGGTTGCAAAATTAATAGGAAAAATACATCTAGAGGATGCCATTTGCTTGGGAGATCACTAGTCTCATGGACCTCAAAAAAGCAAAATAGTGTTGCCTTATCAACCGTCGAAGCGGAATACATTGTTGCAGGTGCTTGTTGCACACAAATTCTTTATATGAAACAAACCCTTCTAGACTATGGTGTAGTTCTAGAAAAGGTACCTTTGTTGTGTGATAATGAGAGTGCTGTTAAAATTGCTAATAATCATGTCCAACACTCTCGCACCAAGCACATTGACATCTGTCATCACTTCCTTCGAGATCATGTTGCTAAGGGACATATTGTGCTACAAGGAGTAAGGACGAATGATCAACTAGTGGATATTTTCACGAAACCTTTGGATAAAACCCGCTTTTGCATGTTGAGGAATGAGCTTAATATTCTTGATCTTAGAAATTTCACATGATCCTAAAATGGTGGTGTAAAGATAGGATTGTATATTTAAATTCATCTATTGCAACTAGGACTTGTCTAACCTAGTTAAGATAACCACCCAAAAGCGAGTGAAAAAGCTTAACTCAGACCCAAACTTGACAAGTTCTAGCTTTTTAGTTTTTCTTGTTCTCAAATGTTCTTTATTATGCAACTATTGGTTTCTTGAGATATGCATGAGTTACTACACTTAGGAGGAGTATTCACAACTCAATTCATACTTGAAACCCCAAGTGTAACTCTCTAATGCAAACTCTCACCATTTACCTATTTTTCTAAAAACTACATAGCCTATGGCAAAATATTTTGAAAATTATGAGAGAATATGTGAGGGTGCCAATACTTATCCCAACAGGTGTTCTTTTGTGTGCCTATAAGTTGGGATTTGGTTTGGCGCAAAAAATCATAGAAAAAGTGTCAAAAATCCCTCAGTCTGGGCTCATCGGACAGTCCAATATGCACCGGACACTGCACTGTGCAATGTTTGGTGCTACAACTTGGCCTCGGGTGGCTCTGCCTCTGTGTAGCCTGTCCGGTGTGCACCAGACGGTGTCATGTTCACTGTCCGGTGTGCCCATAACCGATGTTTTAATACCTTTTCCTCGTCCAGGCCCGCCTCCGAGCTTGGCTGCTTCCCTTCGCACGCACCTGGCTTCTTCCACCCCCGAGCTCCTACTCTTTATGCACAACTACCGTTTGTGCCTTCTCCCTGCGTCACCATGAGCCTCTCACCAGCACCCTTGCCCTCCCCGCGCTCTGGCTACCGGTTCTCGGTCTCTGTGCCCGAGTCCCTGACCTTCTTCGCGCAGGTGAGCTGCTCTCTCCAGCTCTCCCCAATTCTCCCTAGTTCTTCCTCTGCCTGCTCTTTGTGGATTGTAGATTTTCATCTGTGAAATCTATTGATTCCTATGTGCAAATGAGTTTCTGGTGCACTAGTGTACTTTCCTTGTAGGTATTGTTCTCCCTTTGGGAGGTTTGCTCCTAGAAACCCTTGTTTTATCTCCTTTGCTACGCCAACCAACTGCTCGGCAAAATGCCACAACTAGCCTTTTGAGCCCAATTTTTCTAGTAGACTCTAGATACCACCAGTACTTCACCTACATGTTTTCATACCCATTCGGTTACCCAAACTTCATCTGTGCAACTTATTCACTTTATGCTGAACCATTTGGTGCTTTGTGTTAATCCTATCTTTCAAGAGCCAAACTTCAAACCAAACCTTTCCCGCACACCATCATGTGGTTCTATATCTATTCGTGAAGTTTTTGCTCATGCTCATGCCACACCGTGTGCTAATTTCCAAATTCCAAAACTCTATGTGCTAATTTCCAAATTAAAAACCTTTTCGCTCCATAACTTCATGTGAACTATTGTTGTGTATATGATTCACATTTTCATACTCAATTATGTCTCTATGACTCATGTGCTCACCTCTTCTGTCATTTTGAGTGTTACAGCGTGCCTGCTCGCATGACTCCTCTCCTGCTTGGTTTTTTCTCTCAAGAGATGTGCCCCAGGTAGCTAGCACTAGGGATGAAAACGGTTTCGGAATTTTTCGAAATTTTGGAAACCGTTTCCGGATTTTTTTGATCGGTTTCGTCGGTAACGGTATTTTTTGGAAATGGTATCAGTTGTCGGAACTTTAGTTTGGAATCGGTATCGAAATCGGTGCGGCGTTTTACCGACCGTTTTCATCGGTTACCAATTTTAATCGGAAATTACGGGATTCTAGTTTTGGAATTTCCGGAAATTATATAACCCATCCGGCTAGCCCACTCGTAACAGGCCTGTGACCGTGTGAGTCCGTGACTCAAGGGAGCCCAATAGCCCATGAGTAGGATGAACCATGACTTAACCTTTTGCCCATCCCATGAGCCAGTGATCGGTCGCCGAGCGGCTGTCTGTCTCTGTCTGGGTGGTGTATGGGCGTCTGGCTGAGTGCCCGCACAGGCACAACCACGGTGGGTCGGTGGCTAGGGTTCCGATGGACGGCGGCTAGGAGATCAAGATTCGCGGATGCTCCCGTCGTTCTCAATTCAGGTTCAAGCCTCCCTCATCCTCCATGGCTGAGTAGTCGTCGTCCTGGTTCAGTCGTTCGTCCCTAGCTGGCTAGCTGAATCACTGTCGTGTCTTGCAGATCGTGTGTCGGCGTCGTGCCCTCGCCCTCCCCTCTCGGCCTCCCAAAACGCTGCAGCGCCGTGACCGTGACCTTTGGCCTCCCAGATCGGTGACCCAAAACACTGCAGCGCCCATTTGCTTTGCTTTCTATCTGTACGAATATGCTACTTGCTAGCACCGGTGATCTCTCAGGTGGCCTCAACGTATTGCGTATGAATGTGCTAGTTGCTAGTACGATACAGTTAGTGACTATGATACAGTCATACAGTTAGTGTTCTAGTAAATCTCTCTTGTTGACAAGTATGATACAATTAGTGACTTAGTGTTCTGGTGAATGTAAATTGCAGAGTGAATTTAGTGATCTTTGTGAATTTGTGACATTGTCAACTTTTGATAATTGTTAACTTGTTGTATTGGGATATTTTTATATTGGTATGCTTACCGATCATATTTTTGAATTCCGACCATTACCAGTGTACTTTCCTCGCCGAACTTCCGTTTTCGATGTTTCCGAAATATCGATATTGTTTCCGTTTCCGGAGTTACTGTTTCCGATTTCATTTCCGATAAAAAATATGAAAACGGAAACGGTTTTAGCGTTTACTGATCGTTTCTGACCGTTTTCATCCCTAACTAGCACTTTCCTTCTCTATTATTATCTCCTACTTCACTACACTCGCCTATTTCTCTAGTTCTCGTGCAGCGCATCAGTGATCATTCAAGATGGTGAGGACCAAGAATGTCACTCCAGTAGGGGGAGGCGATGATCAGGACCCTCCTCGCTCGTTCAGACAAGACAAGGGCAAGGATGTCTACCTTGAGCAATAGGGAGGCAATAAGAAGAGGAAGTTGGATAGAGCTACTCGAGCAGCAGCAGAAGCAGCTGAAAGAGCAGAGCAAGGAGGCCAGTTGAGGATTGGATCAGATTAGATTGCCATCCATGTCTGTCGCCTCTTGTCTCGGACTCGCTCCACTTTAGCTCGGTTTGACCCCTCTGCTCCAGTCACCACTACTACTCCACCTTCCATTACCATGCCAGCTTCCACCACTCTAGTGCCTACCACCACACTCTCTACACCTACAGCCTCCACCACACCTGCTTCCACTGCTCCCGCTACCTCTGTCACTCCACCAGTACCTTCATCGCATTTCCGAGAGCGTGACAAGACATAGGTTTGATCACTTGCTGGGATCCCAGACTATTTGACCTCCAAAGGGCCACTGCTGCCAGAGTTCATCGCTTCAGACACGTGCCAATGGAGTCCTGGTTTCCATCTCAGAGAGATTTTGCAGCCACTCCTCTCTTCATCACTCGGACATAGAAGTCTTTTTACCGAGCTCAGTTACAGCCCAGATAGCCTTGAGGGCTCATCGTCGCTTGGATTTGATAGCTTTTCATTCAGCAACCGACTCATAGGTTGAGGGCCATATCACCTATCTACCTGGTCTATACTCTCTGCTGACTTTTAGTGCTTGTTACATTGAGGAGTGGGTCAAAGCGTTCTATGCTACTGTCTATATTGACACCGACCATCAGTGGATGAGTTTCACTTGGAGCATGAGGATGTCATGATTCATACTGCTAAGATCAGAGAGAACTTCGGTTTCCCTAAGTCGACGACGAGGCTCCATAGTCTCTACTATGGTACCTCAGATCCTCCTCGTTGCCCTCATGGTGGAGTTGCTCCTAGCATAGCTCATGTCACAGCGCTCTTCAGGCCTCCTTTCACAGACGGCTCGCGACGCTCTCCTGTAGATTTCACTACAGCAGCGAAGTTTCTTTATGAGCTGATGAGATGCACCTTGCTACCTCGGATGGGCTACAGAGATGCCACCAATCATATTCAGCTCTGGCTCTTAGGTGCTCTGGTATCTCACTCAATGTTCGACATTGTTGACTTTCTGATCTGCGAGATAGAGGATACTGTTTTGGATGGTCTCCGAGCTAGTCGTCATTTGCCCGACGCACACTACCTCTGCAATATCTTCATGCAGCTGATCCAGCCTTCCTCAATTCTAGGCTACACTCGACTATACTGGACTTATGTTTAGTTTCTACCACCTAGCACCTGAGGATGCGGCTCACCCTAGTGCTCTAGCCTCTAGTTCTACTCCTTTGGCTCCTTTGGCCCCCGAGCGTCAGGATAAGGACGAGGCGATCCGTCAACTTGAGAATCAGGGTATGGCTGCTGACACTTCTTCAGATTCAGATGATGATCATCTAGGGATTCCACCACCACCACCTCATGTGCCACCACACCCACACGATCACAAGGCCTGGTGGTTCTAGTGCTGTTCCTCCCTCTGTGCCTTCAGCTATTGATCTGGCCTTGGCTGCTATACTTTAGCCATTGACTCAGCAGCAGGCTCACTTGGCAGCTAAGCAGGCACATCAGGTAGCCATCTAGCAGCAGATGTCCGAGCGGATGCTCTCGATGTTTCAGACTATCCAGGACCGCAAGGACACTCTCCAGCAATAACTCTTGGCAGATAGGGCGGAGCAACGGGCCTTCATGACTCACATTCTTTAGCACACTGGTGTACCCGTGCCTATAGTGTAGTCAGCTCCTCCACTACCTATTTAGATTTCAGTGGTGCCATCTATTCAGTTCGGACCCTAGCTACACACTTTTGGTTTATCATTCTCTCCACTCCAACTTGTCACTCTGGACTTCTCTACTTAGGTCGTCGAAGCTGTGAGTGCTCAACCACTAGTGCCACCAGTTTTAGCAGTTGCTACCCCAGAGTGGATGTTACAGTTCTAGCTCCAGTGCCAGCAGCATAGGCATTGTAGCCAGCGTCAGAGTCAACACTAGCTCCAGCCTCTACATCAGATCCTAGATCCAAGACTGACTCGGATCCCCTTCCTGTCTTTGCTCTGACTGCTCGCCCTCAACATGATGTGCCTGCCCCTCCTCCTCCTTCTTCTAGTCTCTAGGTTAGTGCGACCCTTTTGGTGCTTGCCGCCAAAGGGGGAGATATGAGAGTTGTGAGAGCTAGGGGGACTTAGTTGAGAGAGTCATGGTCTTTTGTTGTAATATATGCATGATACTCTCTATTGTGACTCTCCGCTTTTGTTTGCCTCACAAACTCAATGATATGCTCTCAGGATCTTTTGATGACTGTGTGTGTTTATATGTTTTCACTTACTTTCTTCACCAGTCATGCAACTCTTGTTCATGGATTTCATTCGCATTATTTGAACAAGACATTATGTTATGTATGCGCTTATACTTCCTATATCCTATACATGACTATCCTCTATCAACTTGATGAATATCACTAACAATCTTCTAATGTTGATAGAAATCAAACAAAATTCTCTCACACTCTTGTAGGGTTATCATCAATCACCAAAAAGGGGGAGATTGAAAGCATTTAGGCCCCTGATTGGTTTTAGTGATTAATGACAACGCAAGATTACTTGTGACTAACGTGTGTTTTGTAGAGCAAATGGTAAGTTAGGTCATAATGCAAGAAGTTGCACTCCAACCGTGAAAACAATCTCTCAGATGAGAACTTAAAGTGACGACTAAAAAGGTGAATCAAAAGATGAAGGTCTTGATATCCTAAGTGTCGAATGAGTTGTGGGACACTTGGTATAAAGTTAGGACTTCTATTTTTGTTTTAGTTGTACTATAAAGAGGGGTTGTGCATGAGTAGTTTTACCAAGAGATAACTAGTGTTGTGTCGGTGCATGTTCACACTCACAACTCGTGCTAGGTGTCACTCTAGAATTCACTCACAAATTAGAATCAAAATCGGTTGAGAAAAACTCAAGAAATGAAAGCAGGGTTCCTGACCTAGGGGCACCAGACTGTCCGGTGTGCACCGGACTGTGCGGTGGTCCCCTTGGTAGCGGTCCCGAGAGCGCCCGAGAAGCGAACCCTGAGCGAATAGAAACCCAAGAGCGCACATTTTGGACAACTAATTTTTAGCCCATCACCTGACTGTCCGGTGTGCACCAGACAGGTATTGTGTTGTGTCCGATGCAACTCCATATCAACGGCTAGTTGTAAGAACTAGTCGTTGGGTGTGCACAGTTGGCACACCGGTGGCGCATCGGACTGTCCGGTGCGCCCATGCGCAGCAGAGTTTGCGACGACAATTTTTTTGGTAGGTGGGGTATTTATACCCCCTCCACCAGCCATATTAAGTGTCTTGTTGCCCCTGCCATCTAGAACTTATTTCTAGAGCATTGCAAGTCCACAAAGCCTAGTGAGGTAATTAGCAAAATCATAATCCCATGTTAGGACCTCATTAGTGCGCATGAGAGCCATATAGAGCACACACCACATGCATTAGAATTCTCTTGGTCATGTGAAAGCCTATGGCTTATTATTCTTGGTGATCGGCATCAGCTAGATGGCTCGGTGGCGATTGGAGCTCGGTGATGACCCCGGAAGATTTGTTGGTGACCCGACTCGATGGTTGTAGGTGGTCATGAGGGATCCACCGCGCCAGAGAGGCAAAGGATCTTCTCATAGTGAGCACTTAGTTCTTGCAAGGACCAAGAGGGAGCGATACCCTTGCACGGGTGCTCCAATGAGGACTAGTGGAGGGTGCCGACTCTTCGATACATCGAGAAAAAAATTAGAGGAGTCTTCTTGTCCTTACTTTACTTTCCACGTTTACTTTGAGCATTTTACTTTGTATATTTGCTTTGCTAGTATTCGCCATAATGACTTACAGTTGTTCTCCCTTTCATAGCTTTTACTTCTTGCTAGTAGATTGGGTGAAGTTGGGCTCTTGTTTAGGGTTTAATCTTTTGTAAAAAAATTTAGAAAAGCCCAATTCACCTCCTCCTCTTGGTTATCGCGATCCTTTCAACTCTTGTAGGTATTTTGGTGTGCTACAACTTTTATTAATGGTTCATGTTAGCTTTCTCAATTTCTGTTGGTCCTTCATTTGCTCAAGGTAGTGTGTTAGGGTTTTCGTTACTTTCTCCCTTTTTGTTTTGCATGAAGTGACTAAGGTAGGCCTTCTAAGATGATTACTACTTATTTAGGCCCTTGGTCCTCAAGTATTGTGTCTTTTGTCCTAACTAATCCATATGTGTAATAGGTTTAATAGGGTATGTTGAGTTAACTCTACAAGTGTTGAATTTATAGTAATAAGTGGTTCGGTCGTCCATGCGCATGCTGAACACCCAGTCACTACAGTAAACGGAACAACGTCCGACAGCCAAAACCGTCGGACATAAGGTTCAAACCGTCGGAAATAGCTAATGTCCGACGGCATTACTCTATCTTCGACGGCTTTAAGCCGTCGGAGATAATTCGTCGGAAATAGCGTAATGTCCGACGGCAGCCGTCGGACATAAGCTATCTCCGACGGCCGCCTCTGCCCGTCGGACATAAGGTACAACAACCGTTTTACCGGTCAGCCTGTGGGGCCCACAGGCTTATGTCCGACGGCCCGGCGCTAGGCCGTCGGACATAACCAGGCCTTATGTCCGACGGCTACCACTAGGCCGTCGGACATAACCAAGCCTTATGTCCGACGGCTACCACTAGGCCGTCGGACATAATAAATTACAGAATTTACACAAAATTCTGTTTTTTAAAAAATCTGACATTTACAAAACAAAAACAGATTTCATGCACACATTCACATTCACAATCACAAATATACACATTCAAATAAGTATTCACAATCACAAATATTCTCACATAAATATTAACATTCACAAATTTAACATCAACATATAGGTCTGACGGTTGTTGCAAACTGACATTGTGTCTCACAAACAAGTGTTGCAAAGTGTTTCATAAATTAACATCACGACACATCAATCATATCCATCGCCTGGATGGTTCGAGTAGCCACCTCCTCCGGCTGGACTCTGCGTGTTGAAAAGGTTGTTCACCCACGAATGTGTTGTGTCGTCTTGACCAGACCCATCACCAGGTGCGGCAACTGAAGCGGGTGGTGTCTGAAATCCCTATAACACAAGCACATGAAATAGTAACCACTCAGTTGTTCATTTAAACATATAAGACATCTATGAACATGTCACACACGCATATGTGTACATACCATAGGGAATTGTGACGGAGGCGGAGGCGGAGGTGGAGGCGCCAACATTGGCATTGGCAGTGCAAAGTCTGGAGGCGGCATCCCATATGTCGGCATCGGGACGCCCGCTTGTTGGGCTAGTTGCTACAAATTATATACAAGTCATTGTTGAGCAAATAAGATACACATCAAGTGTTATGCAAAATAAGCTACAAAATGTTACTTCAACTTACCGAGAGAAGAGCTTGATTTTGGGCCTGGAGGCTTGCATAATACTCATCCCTCTTCTTCTGATACTCGGCTGCTTGTCTCTGGTATTCAGATTGTTGCCTCTGGTACTCCAATTGTTCCCTCAAGACTGATTGATGGTACTCTGCCTGTTGACGCAACACTGCAAGCTCTATCTCATGGGCGGATGATCGTGAACGGGACGACTGTGAAGACGACGATGTGGATTGTCGTCCACGGCGTCTTAGCTCTCTGGAATCAATCGTAGAATCAAAAATACCCAACCTAAAAGAGTGAACCATGCACTTAGTATAGTAACTCATGGCTCAGTTGAATCGCAAGCATATGATGATAATTTTGAAAACCAAATCAAATAATCTCACCGTCCATGGGCTTGTCCTCCTGCGCTAGCATATGCTGCCTGAGGGTCGATTGGCTGGCTCCTCCAATCGTCGGAAATAGCTAATGTCCGACGGCATTACTCTATCTCCGACGGCTTTAAGCCGTCGGAGATAATTCGTCGGAAATAGCGTAATGTCCGACGGCAGCCGTCGGACATAAGCTATCTCCAACGGTCGCCTCTGCCCGTCGGACATAAGGTACAGCAACCGTTTTACCGGTCAGCCTGTGGGGCCCACAGGCTTATGTCCGACGGCCCGGCGCTAGGCCGTCGGACATAACCAGGCCTTATGTCCGACGGCTACCACTAGGCCATCGGACATAACCAAGCCTTATGTCCAACGGCTACCACTAGGCCGTCGGACATAATAAATTACAGAATTTACACAAAATTCTGTTTTTTAAAAAATCTGACATTTACAAAACAAAAACAGATTTCATGCACACATTCACATTCACAATCACAAATATACACATTCAAATAAGTATTCACAATCACAAATATTCTCACATAAATATTAACATTCACAAATTTAACATCAACATATAGGTCCGACGGTTGTTGCAAACTGACATTGTGTCTCACAAACAAGTGTTGCAAAGTGTTTCATAAATTAACATCACGACACATCAATCATATTCATCGCCTGGATGGTTCGAGTAGCCACCTCCTCCGGCTGGACTCTGCGTGTTGAAAAGGTTGTTCACCCACGAATGTGTTGTGTCGTCTTGACCAGACCCATCACCAGGTGCGGCAACTGAAGCGGGTGGTGTCTGAAATCCCTATAACACAAGCACATGAAATAGTAACCACTCAGTTGTTCATTTAAACATATAAGACATCTATGAACATGTCACACACGCATATGTGTACATACCATAGGGAATTGTGACGGAGGCGGAGGCGGAGGTGGAGGCGCCAACATTGGCATTGGCAGTGCAAAGTCCGGAGGCGGCATCCCATATGTCGGCATCGGGACGCCCGCTTGTTGGGCTAATTGCTACAAATTATATACAAGTCATTGTTGAGCAAATAAGATACACATCAAGTGTTTTGCAAAATAAGCTACAAAATGTTACTTCAACTTACCGAGAGAAGAGCTTGATTTTGGGCCTGGAGGCTTGCATAATACTCGTCCCTCTTCTTCTGATACTCGGCTGCTTGTCTCTGGTATTCAGATTGTTGCCTCTGGTACTCCAATTGTTCCCTCAAGACTGATTGATGGTACTCTGCCTGTTGACGCAACACTGCAAGCTCTATCTCATGGGCGGATGATCGTGAACGGGACGACTGTGAAGACGACGATGTGGATTGTCGTCCACGGCGTCTCAGCTCTCTGGAATCAATCGTAGAATCAAAAATACCCAACCTACAAGAGTGAACCATGCACTTAGTATAGTAACTCATGGCTCAGTTGAATCGCAAGCATATGATGACAATTTTGAAAACCAAATCAAATAATCTCACCGTCCATGGGCTTGTCCTCCTGCGCTAGCATATGCTGCCTGAGGGTCGATTGGCTGGCTCCTCCAATCGTCGGAAATAGCTAATGTCCAACGGCATTACTCTATCTCCGACGGCTTTAAGCCGTCGGAGATAATTCGTCGGAAATAGCGTAATGTCCGACGGCAGCCGTCGGACATAAGCTATCTCCAACGGTCGCCTCTGCCCGTCGGACATAAGGTACAGCAACCGTTTTACCGGTCAGCCTGTGGGGCCCACAGGCTTATGTCCGACGGCCCGGCGCTAGGCCGTCGGACATAACCAGGCCTTATGTCCGACGGCTACCACTAGGCCATCGGACATAACCAAGCCTTATGTCCAACGGCTACCACTAGGCCGTCGGACATAATAAATTACAGAATTTACACAAAATTCTGTTTTTTAAAAAATCTGACATTTACAAAACAAAAACAGATTTCATGCACACATTCACATTCACAATCACAAATATACACATTCAAATAAGTATTCACAATCACAAATATTCTCACATAAATATTAACATTCACAAATTTAACATCAACATATAGGTCCGACGGTTGTTGCAAACTGACATTGTGTCTCACAAACAAGTGTTGCAAAGTGTTTCATAAATTAACATCACGACACATCAATCATATTCATCGCCTGGATGGTTCGAGTAGCCACCTCCTCCGGCTGGACTCTGCGTGTTGAAAAGGTTGTTCACCCACGAATGTGTTGTGTCGTCTTGACCAGACCCATCACCAGGTGCGGCAACTGAAGCGGGTGGTGTCTGAAATCCCTATAACACAAGCACATGAAATAGTAACCACTCAGTTGTTCATTTAAACATATAAGACATCTATGAACATGTCACACACGCATATGTGTACATACCATAGGGAATTGTGACGGAGGCGGAGGCGGAGGTGGAGGCGCCAACATTGGCATTGGCAGTGCAAAGTCCGGAGGCGGCATCCCATATGTCGGCATCGGGACGCCCGCTTGTTGGGCTAGTTGCTACAAATTATATACAAGTCATTGTTGAGCAAATAAGATACACATCAAGTGTTTTGCAAAATAAGCTACAAAATGTTACTTCAACTTACCGAGAGAAGAGCTTGATTTTGGGCCTGGAGGCTTGCATAATACTCGTCCCTCTTCTTCTGATACTCGGCTACTTGTCTCTGGTATTCAGATTGTTGCCTCTGGTACTCCAATTGTTCCCTCAAGACTGATTGATGGTACTCTGCCTGTTGACGCAACACTGCAAGCTCTATCTCATGGGCGGATGATCGTGAATGGGACGACTGTGAAGACGACGATGTGGATTGTCGTCCACGGCGTCTCAGCTCTCTGGAATCAATCGTAGAATCAAAAATACCCAACCTACAAGAGTGAACCATGCACTTAGTATAGTAACTCATGGCTCAGTTGAATCGCAAGCATATGATGACAATTTTGAAAACCAAATCAAATAATCTCACCGTCCATGGGCTTGTCCTCCTGCGCTAGCATATGCTGCCTGAGGGTCGATTGGCTGGCTCCTCCAATCGTCGGAAATAGCTAATGTCCGACGGCATTACTCTATCTCCGACGGCTTTAAGCCGTCGGAGATAATTCGTCAGAAATAGCATAATGTCCGACGGCAGCCGTCGGACATAAGCTATCTCCGACGGCCGCCTCTGCCCGTCGGACATAAGGTACAACAACCGTTTTACCGGTCAGCCTGTGGGGCCCACAGGCTTATGTCCGACGGCCCGGCGCTAGGCCGTCGGACATAACCAGGCCTTATGTCTGACGGCTACCACTAGGCCATCGGACATAACCAAGCCTTATGTCCAACGGCTACCACTAGGCCATCGGACATAATAAATTACAGAATTTACACAAAATTCTATTTTTTAAAAAATCTGACATTTACAAAACAAAAACAGATTTCATGCACACATTCACATTCACAATCACAAATATACACATTCAAATAAGTATTCACAATCACAAATATTCTCACATAAATATTAACATTCACAAATTTAACATCAACATATAGGTCCGACGGTTGTTGCAAACTGACATTGTGTCTCACAAACAAGTGTTGCAAAGTGTTTCATAAATTAACATCACGACACATCAATCATATCCATCGCCTGGATGGTTCGAGTAGCCACCTCCTCCGGCTGGACTCTGCGTGTTGAAAAGGTTGTTCACCCACGAATGTGTTGTGTCGTCTTGACCAGACCCATCACCAGGTGCGGCAACTGAAGCGGGTGGTGTCTGAAATCCCTATAACACAAGCACATGAAATAGTAACCACTCAGTTGTTCATTTAAACATATAAGACATCTATGAACATGTCACACACGCATATGTGTACATACCATAGGGAATTGTGACGGAGGCGGAGGCGGAGGTGGAGGCGCCAACATTGGCATTGGCAGTGCAAAGTTCGGATGCGGCATCCCATATGTCGGCATCGGGACGCCCGCTTGTTGGGCTAGTTGCTACAAATTATATACAAGTCATTGTTGAGCAAATAATATACACATCAAGTGTTTTGCAAAATAAGCTACAAAATGTTACTTCAACTTACCGAGAGAAGAGCTTGATTTTGGGCCTGGAGGCTTGCATAATACTCGTCCCTCTTCTTCTGATACTCGGCTGCTTGTCTTTGGTATTCAGATTGTTACCTCTGGTACTCCAATTGTTCCCTCAAGACTGATTGATGGTACTCTGCCTGTTGACGCAACACTGCAAGCTCTATCTCATGGGCGGATGATCGTGAACGGGACGACTGTGAAGACGACGATGTGGATTGTCGTCCACGGCGTCTCAGCTCTCTGGAATCAATCGTAGAATCAAAAATACCCAACCTACAAGAGTGAACCATGCACTTAGTATAGTAACTCATGGCTCAGTTGAATCGCAAGCATATGATGACAATTTTGAAAACCAAATCAAATAATCTCACCGTCCATGGGCTTGTCCTCCTGCGCTAGCATATGCTGCCTGAGGGTCGATTGGCTGGCTCCTCCAATCGTCGGAAATAGCTAATGTCCGACGGCATTACTCTATCTCCGACGGCTTTAAGCCGTCGGAGATAATTCGTCGGAAATAGCGTAATGTCCGACGGCAACCGTCCGACATAAGCTATCTCCGACGGCCACCTCTGCCCGTCGGACATAAGGTACAGCAACCGTTTTACCGGTCAGCCTGTGGGGCCCACAGGCTTATGTCCGACGGCCCGGCGCTAGGCCGTCGGACATAACCAGGCCTTATGTCCGACGGCTACCACTAGGCCATCGGACATAACCAAGCCTTATGTCCAACGGCTACCACTAGGCCGTCGGACATAATAAATTACAGAATTTACACAAAATTCTGTTTTTTAAAAAATCTGACATTTACAAAACAAAAACAGATTTCATGCACACATTCACATTCACAATCACAAATATACACATTCAAATAAGTATTCACAATCACAAATATTCTCACATAAATATTAACATTCACAAATTTAACATCAACATATAGGTCCGACGGTTGTTGCAAACTGACATTGTGTCTCACAAACAAGTGTTGCAAAGTGTTTCATAAATTAACATCACGACACATCAATCATATCCATCGCCTGGATGGTTCGAGTAGCCACCTCCTCCGGCTGGACTCTGCGTGTTGAAAAGGTTGTTCACCCACGAATGTGTTGTGTCGTCTTGACCAGACCCATCACCAGGTGCGGCAACTGAAGCGGGTGGTGTCTGAAATCCCTATAACACAAGCACATGAAATAGTAACCACTCAGTTGTTCATTTAAACATATAAGACATCTATGAACATGTCACACACGCATATGTGTACATACCATAGGGAATTGTGACGGAAGCGGAGGCGGAGGTGGAGGCGCCAACATTGGCATTGGCAGTGCAAAGTCCGGAGGCGGCATCCCATATGTCGGCATCGGGACACCCGCTTGTTGGGCTAGTTGCTACAAATTATATACAAGTCATTGTTGAGCAAATAATATACACATCAAGTGTTTTGCAAAATAAGCTACAAAATGTTACTTCAACTTACCGAGAGAAGAGCTTGATTTTGGGCCTGGAGGATTGCATAATACTCGTCCCTCTTCTTCTGATACTCGGCTGCTTGTCTCTGGTATTCAGATTGTTGCCTCTGGTACTCCAATTGTTCCCTCAAGACTGATTGATGGTACTCTGCCTGTTGACGCAACACTGCAAGCTCTATCTCATGGGCGGATGATCGTGAACGGGACGACTGTGAAGACGACGATGTGGATTGTCGTCCACGGCGTCTCAGCTCTCTGGAATCAATCGTAGAATCAAAAATATCCAACCTACAAGAGTGAACCATGCACTTAGTATAGTAACTCATGGCTCAGTTGAATCGCAAGCATATGATGACAATTTTGAAAACCAAATCAAATAATCTCACCGTCCATGGGCTTGTCCTCCTGCGCTAGCATATGCTGCCTGAGGGTTGATTGGCTGGCTCCTCCAATCGTACTCCTCCCCATGGCGTTGAACCATCTCTTGCCCATACGAAGCCTAGAGGCAAACAATATCAAATATAAGTGCATAACCCCTATGCCCTTGCAAACAATATCAAACACATAATAGAGTATCAAAAACTCACTAGACGGTCGGTGGCCGTCTGAGTGCATAACACATCAGGATTCTGAGGATCAGAACCCCTATGCCCTTGCATATACACCTCCACATCCGTGGGCGTACGACCGGATTTGACTTCCTGTACATAAAAGTTATAATGACACATTTCTATGTGATTCAAAGTTACGACAAACTGTGACTTACCATTCGCTTAGCCAAGCGCACATGACCATCACCACCGTAGTTGTGGAACGACTCAGTCCCACGGTTTCCCCTGTTCCTTTCGGAAATGGCACGAAACTCAGGGGAAGCCCACCATCTGCACAATGCCCGATAACCGTCTGATCGGGTGGCCATCCACGGCACCGACACCTACATGAAATTTTTTAAATAAAGCAAGCAAATACATGGCTTCGTGCGATATGAGAGGCAACAACCTGTTTACCTCTAGGTATTGCTCCTCCGTCAAGTAAATTGATGACCACTCGGCCTTGGTATTTGGCATCAGTCGATCATCAGCATTTGCTCTGTACCATGCCTTTATAGCCTGAATTCGTGCATAGTACATAGCATCTGCAACGACATCGTTCGCGTTATACTCAAACACGTAACGAGCGTTCATATCATATGATCCATTGTCCGGCAACTTGTACCGTTTCTGCAAAAAAAATAGTGTTACCATACAAGCAAACATGTATGGAATAACTAAAATAGTATAAACAATTCATACCCAGAATGCATCCCAAACTAGTGCCTGTGTGTTGCCAAACGTTCTATAGACACCATAGCGATAATGCTCCCAAGTGGTGGCGGGGACAGACTCGCCAGTAGGCAAAGTCACAAGACTAGGCCAGTGCAGACGAACAAGATTACCAAGGACCATGTTCACCTACCTGTAGTGTCCTGTGTCTGTGAACGAGTCGTCGATCCAAGTTCTGCAAACAGAAAACAATGTAGAAATTAAAACATAACTTTCAATAACATTTAAGCAAAGATATGTCACTCACTTTCCACTAGGCTTTATCAAAACCCGAGATTCGGGTGGAAGCTCTGGAGGTGGTCCAACGAAATGCAGCTTTCTCGTTCTCTTAACTCGAGAAGTTCCAGACCTAGCTGCGGAATCTCCACCAGCCCCAGAATCCCTAGCCCCAGAATCCCCACCAGCGTCGTCTCCAGCATCATCTCCCACATTATCTCCACCATCATCTTCAACATCATCTTTTGCATGATCCTCTACCACTGGTTCCTCAATTTCAGCATCCTATGAAACAAATAACTTACATCATACAATATTAAGTAACTCAAATAATGTAATTTAACAACTAACTTACATCTTGTGGAGGCAAATGTTCTGCCAGCACTCTCCGTCTGCTCATGGTAGAACCTGTGCCCTGAAAAACTGAATCCTCACCCCTCGAGCTGCTCCTCGAGCTACTCCTCGACCCAAGCAAACTACAAGCAAAAGACTTCATTTTCTTTGACATCCTATTTTAACAAAAACAAGTTAGTACATAAATCGACAATAAAATAATAAAATATGCAATAAAATCATAAAATATGCAATAAAATCATGATCCATACTCGTCAATTGTAATCGTAATCAAAATCAGGATCTAGTTGCTTTCGTCGATTTAATGGACGCCAAGTAGCTTTCTTCTTTCTCGTCACTCGTTTTCTTTTTGGAGGAACCTCTACATCATTTTGATCGCCTAATAAAGATTCTTCCAACATTTCAGTTTGTACATTAAACGTGCTTGTAAGTTCTTCGTCTTGGAAAATCTCAGCAGCCCCCACTTCCTGCTCGATTTGACTTTCAACATAATCAGCATCACCAGGAGCATATAGTCGTTCACGAGGATTAACTTTGTACACTACCCTCCAATCAACCAAACCGTTTTTCTTAGATGGATATGTCATATAATACACCTGCTCGCATTGGTGGGCAAGGATTATAGTGTCGTGGCCTTTTAATCTATCGTTGTGTTTGACTTCCACCATGCCATATTGATTTTCTCGCGTTGTATTTGGAGAAAACCAATCACAATCGAAGAACACCACTTTGAGTTGTTTATCTCCAAAAAACTTGTACTCGATTATATCATTAATGACTCCATAATAATTAGTCACCTTCCCTTCATCATCGACAACTCTAGTTACAACTCCGGAGTTTGTCGTGGCTGCTAGAGGATGATCATCTTCGAACCTTGTGGAACGGAATCTAAAACCATTGACATCATACCGACCATAACGTCTGCCAGTTACTGCTCCTAGGGATAATTGTCGAAGGTCCGGGTGTATATTGTCATTTTTATCTACATAATCTCGAAACCAACACAAGAAATTAAGTCCCCCATCTTTTCCCTCTCGACGAATCTGGTCACATTCACAGCCAGAGATGCAATTTTGAGAATCAAATTCCCTGCTAGTACAAGGAAACAAACCTTTTAGTCTCACAACAAAAATTCTAGCGGCAATGACTAAAATAAAGTTTACACTTACAGGAGAAACTGACTCATCTCTTCCATGTTGTTATACATGTAGAGTAAAGCAGTCTTCCATTCGTCGTTGGTGAAACAGTATGTTGTGCTGGGTCCTACAGTTTTGCCCCTCCATTGAAAAATTTCAATATCACTAATAGGGGGCTCGTCGACATGATACCGCAACGTATGGGCATTGACATTGTGTTCCTCTGCAAAGTACAGGCCCGTGAACGATGCTATCTCTTTGTATTTGAATTCTTCAGTGATGCACCCTTCAACTCGTCTCTCATTACCAACCATTGCATGTAGCTTCTTTAGTGTCCTTTCGATGTGATACATCCATCTATATTGCACAGGACCTCCTACCTTAGCTTCGTATGGTAGGTGAACAAGTAGATGTTGCATCGGATTGAAGAAACCTGGTGGAAATATTTTTTCAAGTTTGCATACCAAAATCGGTATTTGTTGCTCAAGCTTCTCCATCATCTCTTTCTTTATTTCTTTGGCACAAAGATGTCTATAAAAGTAGCTTAGCTCCGCTAATGCTTTCCAGACATCATTTTTTACAAAACCACGAAACATAACAGGAAGGAGTCTTTCCATTATTATGTGGTAGTCATGACTCTTCAACCCAGAAGACTTGCCCGTCTTCAAATTCACAGACCTTCTAAAGCCTACGGCGTAACCATCTGGGAACTTTAAGTTTTCCAACCATTTCATTAATTGTTTCTTCCTTTTAGGTTTAATACTGAAAGGAGCACGTGGCTTCTTCTGATTCTCTCCTATCTCCATTGTTGGTCTTCTACAGATTAAGGCCAAGTCTTTCCTTGCCTTAGGGTTGTCTTTTGTTTTGTCAGTGATATTCATGCAAGTGCTGATAATGCTTTCACCCATATTTCGTTCCTGGTGCATGACATCAATGTTATGCATTAGAATCAAGGCTTTCATATAAGGGAGATCCCATAGACCACATTTGTGAGTCCAATTATGCTCGGTTCCATAACCTTCAAAACGATTTCCATGTTCGTTTAGTTTCAAATCATTAAGTCTCGCGAGAATCTCTGGACCACTTAGACGCTTGGGTGGTCCCCTCGTCACAATCGTGTCCTTTTTGAAAGCGTTCCTATCGAACCTGAACGGGTGATCCTCTGGCAAAAAACATCTATGGCAATCGAAATAACATATCTTTCCACCAAACTTTAGTCGAAAGCATAAAGTGTCTTCAACGCATATCGGACAAGTCAAAATCCCATGACAACTCCATCCAGCAAAAATACCATAAGCCATAAAATCATGAATAGACCATAAAAACGCGGCTCTCAGGTTGAACTTCTGTTTCTTGTAACAATCGTACGCCTCGACTCCTTCCCACAAAATTTTCAATTCTTCAATCAGGGGTCTCATCATCACATCGATCTTTGTTCCAGGATGATCCGGACCAGGTATTACAAGACACAAGAAAATAAATTCATATTTCATGCAAAGAGCTGGTGGAAGGTTGTATGGAACAGCAAAGACGGGCCAACATGAGTAGGACGTTGCAGTTAGATTGAATGGCGAGAAACCATCTGTTGCCAAACCGAAGCGGACATTCCGCACTTCATCAGCAAAGCTGGAATCAAAAGCATCTAGTGCCTTCCATGCATCTGTATCAGCTGGGTGCACCATGACATTTGGATTCTCACGTACCCCTTCTTTGTGCCACCTCATGTGTCTAGCTGTATTCTTGGAGATGAACAAACGTTTCAACCGAGGTATGAGAGGCATGTAACGAAGCTGCTTACGTGCAATCTTCGTAGTCACGGTCAAACCATCGTCGTTTTCAACCTCAACGAATCTACGCTCACCACATACAGTACACTCCTTCTCACCCGCGGTCTCCTTCCAGAAAAGCATACAATTATTTTCACAGACATCGATTTTTTCGTAGTCCATACCGAGCCCAGATAACAACTTTTTAGACTGATACATGTCCTTTGGCATCTTGTGATTCTCCGGAAGTACATCACTGATCAAGTTCAAAAGCTCCTTGTAACAGTTGTTTGAGAATGCAAACTTAGACTTAATAGCCATAAGTCGAGTCACAAATACAAGGACGGTCACTTTTGTGTGCTCATGCAACGGCTCTTCGGCAGCTTTAAGGAGCTCGAAGAACTTCTGAACCTCAGGTGTAGCTGGATCCTCAAACTCGGTGGGTTGACCGGGGTTCTCCGAATCGACGGTTAGAAGCTCATGGCGTACATCGTCAAGCATCTCTTCCATCCTATCGTAGTCCTCCTCTTCATGTGACTGAACTTCCGATACAATACGAGGAGGTGGGTCCTCACCGTGGTGCACCCACACCTCATAGCCTGGCATATAACCGTTCTTGCAAATATGTATCGACATAGTCCTCCTGTCAAGGAAATTAATGTTCCGACACTTGCTACAAGGGCACCTAACATCGGTTCCAGTCTCTGACCGAGCAAAAGCATGGTCGAGAAAAGCATCAGTCTTGGCAACCCACTCACTTGATAGAGCACCTCTTTTCTTCCAACCTTCATACATCCATCGACGATTCTCCTCCATACTAGATACGAGACGTTAACTTAATTAGATAAGTAATGCACGGACCATCCGTTTTTACGAAGAAATCACGCCCCTACATCTGTAGGAAAGGATAGGTCCTAAACCCACCCAGGAGTGACCGACGAGCCCGTGTTTATGACAAGACATGTGGTCGTGCGAAATTTCGGCAGCATAACCCCGCTGTTCTCCAATCGCACGCCTAAAAATGGTGCAATTAGAGAACAGAGGGGTTATGCTGCCGAAACTAAGCAGGAGCACATGCTTTTGTCATAAACAAGGACTCTGTCGGTCAGCCCGAGGCTGTCCAATAAAGGGACAATTCTAGCCCAACATACCTCACATGCGTCGCTTGTAAGGTGTGTTGGACCGAAACGGGTGACGCCTAGGTTTCGTTTGTTCACACTACGATACACTATGATTAACTAGAATCATCGTGCATTATTAAATAATTAAACTAATAAACCACCAATACAATATTACATACGCAATAACATTGCCATGGATGACAAATCATATAAAATGACCTTATTTTCGAGGGCATAATAATTACCCTCGGAAATTAAAAATTTAAATTATCTAAAGCACCACTAAATGAACTAAAACATGCTAATTAAATTACATAATCAAATTTTGGCCGTCGGACATAACAAACTAAACAATCAAATACATGAATACATACAATTCTAATCAAATACATGAATACATACAATTCTAAGAAACAATGTTAAGAATACTCACTTAGCGGTAGTTGTGGCTATGCCGTTGGCGAGGAGCAGCAGCGCGGGAGACACCGGACAGCGGGCGTGGGGAGCCGGACGGGGCTGGCGCACGGTGGGCGGCGGCGGGCGCACGGGGCGGCGGTGGGCGCTCAGTGAGCGCGCTGGTGCGGCGGCGACGGGCACGGCGGCGAGGCGACGGCGCGGAGAGAGAGCAGCGAGCGCAAGAGAGAAATGAAAATCGAAACGGCCCAGGCGCCGTTACCTTGAAATCAGTAATCTCCAACGGCTACGTTGCCAGCCGTCGGACATAACCTTATCTCCGACGGCCTCGTAAACAGCCGTCGGACATAACCTTATATCCGACGGCCTCGTACACAACCGTCGGAGATCAGCAGTATTTCTGAGCGCCCGTTGTGGCCGTCGGACATAACCTTATCTTCGACGGCCGTCTACGAGGCCGTCGGAGATAAGGTGGCCGTCGGATGTTTGTTAGTTTAGTAGTGAGTGTTTCGCAACCGATGAACGGATGGCTCATGGGCGTACGACGACGTACGGGGTTTCATCCTATTCCTAACCATATCCTGCTCTCTAGACCTGCGTGGACCGATATGGTGGCGCGCGCGTACAAATCAGCCATCCCTGTCGGAGAAACCGATGTAAAGCGAGCTGCAAAGAAAGAAACCACGGCAGGGCCGGGGTCCGGTCCTGTGACTAACTAGCAGCTACTTGTCGACCGGCTGTTCTTCCAGGTGCTCGCCGCCCAATGGTAGCTCGCCGGGACTGGAGGAGAAGGGATGCAGATCTCTTGGGGTTCAATCAGCTGATGACAATCGCACGCATTGATTGAGACGTTGAGCCGCGTCGGTAGGCACAGATTTCATTCCCTGAAACCTCAACTTGCGGCTTCGGTTGGTGCTTTCAGGTGAGACAGCGCTTTGGATCCTTTTTCTTTCCTGTCAGAACAGTTTAATCTCCTGTCCAATTTGAGTCATGTTCCTCGCAACCGAAGAAGACTGACCGTGACTAGTTAATTATATCGAGAGGCTTCCCGTTCACAAAATACAAATTACTCAAGTGCTAAGTGTATCTATTGTTAAGATAAAGAAGTATACACTTATGCTCGCTAATTCGTCAAACCGTTCTCTGATTTGGCTAATCAAAATTCCTTAGCTGTCTCGATTCCTATATAGTGATTTTCTAATCTTTGTCACACGCTCTAAAACAGTTCAATCACCTGTTGCTGTCTGTCTGTCTCGATTCCAAAATAAACTAAGGGCGTGTTCGGCTGGCTTGTAGCCGACACTGTTGCAGCTGTTTGGACTGCTGCAGCTGCAATCCATAGAGAGAAAAATACTGTAGAAGCCGCAGCCGCAGCCGGATTGCAGCCGCAGCAAGCCGCAGCGAACAGCCTGTAACTTTTGGATATGGATTTATCTAGATACATAGGCCCTATTACAAAACCTCTCGAATTAGCTAGGTTGTTTCAAATCTGAAGCTATAGATTGTTGTGATAAGATAAATATCCTTACTATCCGTGTCTTTTTTTTTCTTTGTTTTTGATTCGTATTTTCTCACTAGTACACTGTTGTTGGTATGAATATTTAGAAAATAAAAATTACAAATACAAATTTCTAATATTATAAATAGCATAGAAGTTTGAACTACTTCGTAGGTAAGAAGGACCAGAGACAATTTGGTCATTAACCATGATCTATTAGCTGGTTTTAGCCGGGTTAGGTAGCTTACAACTAATGGCTATTTAGAGGTATATATAGCTAACAATTATTTGGTCTATTAGTTGACCCGTTATAAACCACTCAGCTAATTTTAGCTACTAATTATTAGTTTTAGAGGTTTAGTATAGACCCATAGTGTTGTAGCAAAAATGTAGCACAGGTGAGCAAAGACAATGAAACAAGATATTTGGATTATCATGTTTATAGTCCAAACAAAGGAGGGTTTTAGGCACCATCTACCAAAAATGTACATCAACGTTGTTATATATAGAAGGTTACGTATAGTAAAAAAGGTTAATGTCCCTAATCTTGGCAGTGTTGTTACATACAATTTGAAGGCTTGGGGCTGCGCTCCCTAATCTAGGTAGTGTTGTATCTAACATAGAAAACATTCACTTGTACAACTATATATAAGTACATCCCTAAGAGGTTCTTATCTTGTGCCACTTTAACATGGTAACAAATCCAAGAAAAATCTACTAATTCCTCACCGTGCATCTTCTTCCTCCTCCCATGTGTGACACCACCACTTCAACCACCATGGCAACGATCCCCATACACCAAGTCATCATAATTCGACTGATAAAATATCTATAGAGATCGAAGCTTCTAGGATACCTTGATCGATCCAATATCGCATATGAAAAACAGATCACTGTATCGATGATCACGGGTGTCACTAGATTTCCCAATCTAGCGTATGCTTACTAGTATGATCAATACCAACAACTATTGAGTGGCCTTCTCTACTTAATGAATGAGGAAGTTCTTCATGATGTTGTTAGTGTCACATCTTCCAAGGAGGTCTAGAGACTCCTTCAAGAAATTTGCATCATCAATAAAGGCATGTGCGATGTAAATCTATTGAACCTTGCTATATCAAAGAAACATGACCTACCTATTGTTGCCTTCTTCCACAAGATCACGAGGTTCGCCATCGAGCTCACCACTATGGATGCTCCTCTATGTTTTGAGGAGGTCCTCGCCTATCTGCTAGCGGAGCAGTTTTGAGGCATTGATTCACAAGGGGTGCAACCATGTGGCGCGCTTGGCCTCGGAGGACTTCATTGTAAATCGCAGTGTTTACAGCGAAGTCAGTGTAGCCACGAGCCAGGCTGCGTACAAGATGCTGGACGAAATGTGGAGCCCTTATGGCGTCGAAGTAGCACGACGACGCTCCTCAAGAAGAGATGGAGCAGGTGAATATTATTATGTTTTATTGGGTTTGTTTATCCGGGTGGTTCCTTGTGCTTACGACTCTTTTGATTAGGAGAGGATCTCGTACGTCGCAGAGGCTGGAGACACCTCTGGCGTGGAGGTGCCAGAACTAGCGAAGGTTGTCCCTGCGCAACCACCTGCGGATGCTGCTGCTGCATTGAAGGCTCTTCCTCCTGCTGCCGATGTTGTGGCCGAGATGCTGCCAGTGGAGGCTGCCAATTTTTATTTATAAGAAAATTTTGTATGCTTTTGGAGGTGGGTTGTATGATACTTTTTAAATAATGCTTTTTCATAGGTTCCTGTTTGGGGGCCTATGTAGTCCGATTTTGTTACTCATTCTGTAAAGGAAAAGAATCCTTTGGATGCCGCTATTTTCATTATGCCCTTAGCTTGTCGGAGTCCGTCGGACTCCAGCAGTATGGACGATCTTTTTAATTCGGAGTCATCTGTCGATGAAGAAGAATTAGAATTTTTTGTGGTGATGGACAGCAAGTCCTCTGACTTTTTTGTTGCATTGAATGTTGAGGCGTCAGCTGTTGCCGGCACGGGCGATGGGTCTTCTGTTGGCATTTTGGAATGAGGAGGTTCTCCGCCTGTAACATCAATACACTACAACAAATATGACCTTCTATGACAAATATGTTATGACACAATTGAGAATCGTCATTAAATCACTTTATTGATAATAATTTCGATGAGACATCTAAGCTTAATGACAAAAAATAACCACCATCATTAAAACTATCATAACTCAGTTTAACATGCTTTTTGTGACGATGATCTATGACAATATGAGTTCATCATAAGAATAAATCGTCATAGCTTCTTGTATGTATGAAAAGCTCATTCGTCATTGACAGGTGATATAATTCTTTTAATAAATAACATATAATTGATGTAACGAGTGGTCCGTCATCAAGGTTATATGGGTTCTGCATGAGGTGTTTATTGATATAGCACATTAAATATATATTTTAAATTTTTTTATATATTTATAATATAGGGCCTCTAGTATTTAGCTAATATGTAGGAATTCATCACCCATCACCTTAATTTTTAGCCCACAATATATTAACTAGCCCACGAGGATAGATGGTCAAATCATTGTTTTATAAATGTGGGAAGACAATGGCAACTTAGTTTTGCATCTTCTAATTCCCGATCTATCTAGTGTCTTCAAAAAGGAGTGGACCCACTTGAATTGAAGAGTATTCAGTTGAATCTCAATAATTGTACCGACTAGAAGTGAAACCCCTATCATGAATGTTGCATCACCTAGTACAACTACTATAGAGCAAGATGCTTCACCTTTTATGCGGGTTGGCCCTTCTAAGCCAATTACACATGAGAGTTCAGAAAACAATGGTAGTGTTGCACCAAGTGACGCGCCATTGTAGGAGCCCTAGAACAAACCTGAACCAGAACCAAAACCAGAACCAATTCTAAGAAGGTCCCAAAGGTCTAGACAGTTTGCGATCTATAATGATTATGAAGTTTATTCCAGTATAGACATAAAAGTGATGAGATATATGTTAGTTAGGACATTGATGCAGAAGGTGACCCCATTACATATGAAGAAGCTATGAGAAGTGAAAATTCATCCAAGTGGGTTTCAGCCATGGAAGATGAACTAGAATCTATGGGAATGAAAAAAGTTTGGGACTTAGAGGTATCTCCAAGGAGCTAAGATTGTAGGCTACAAGTGGATCTACAAGACCTAGCGTGACTCCAAAGGAAATGTAGAAAGATACAAGGCTAAACTTTGGCCAAAGGGTTCACATAGAGAGAAGGCATTGACTGCCATGAAACCTTCTCACCTATCTCAACAAAAGATTCATTCAGAACCATTATGGCATTAGTGGCCCAATTTTAATCTAGAACTCCATCAGATGAATGTAAAACATCATTCATAAATGGAGATTTAGTAGAAAACGTGTTCATGGCACAACCAAAGGGTTTTATCATACGTAGAAAAGAACTTATGGGATGTCACTTAAGGAGGTCCATTTATGGATTAAAGCAAGCCTTTAGACAGTGGTATCTCAAGTTTGATTAGACTATCAATAAGTTTGGTTTTGAGGAAAACATGAAAGACAATTACATTTATGAAAAGTTTAAGAAAGGAAAGTATATCTTCCTTGTTCTGTACGTCGATGACATACTTTTGGCTAGTAGTGGTAAGGATCTACTGGTGAAAACAAAGAAGTTTCTTTCCTCAAATTTTGGTATGGAAGACATGGGAGAAGCCTCTTATGTTCTTGGAATAGATAGAAGGGAGTATTAGGACTCTCATAGAAGACATACATAGAAAATGTACTAAAGAGGTATAGTATGCATCAGTGTAAGGCCTCGCCTGCGCCAATAGTCAAGGGTGATAAGTTCGAGGATTATTAGTGCCCCAAGAATTAGTATAAGAAAAATAAGATGAAGCCAGTACAATATGCTTATGCTATCGAAAGCATTATGTATGCTCAAATTTGTACTTGGTCTGACTTAGCATTTACAACCGAGATGCTTGGAAGATATCAGAAAAATCCAGGCATAGATCACTGGAAATCAGTAAAGAAGGCTACAAGGTACTAAGGGTCTCATGCTCACATAAAGAAGATCTAGTTCCTTACAAATAGTTGGCTATGCAATTGCTGGCTAGGGAGGTATTTTTTGGAAAAGTTGCAAACAAACAACGAGAGCATCGTCGACAATGCACACTGAGTTTATAGCTATGTATGAGGCAACTGGGCAGGCGATATGGATGAAGAAATTTGTACCCTAATTAAGAGTGGTTGATAGCATAGAAAAACCACTTAGAATTTACTATGATAATGAGCCAACAATATTTTTCTCCTATAACAATAAATCAAATGACGCTGTCAAGTATATTGACATTAAGTGTTATATTGTTAAGGATAAGATTCACGATCAAACCATTGAAGTTGAGCATATTAGAACCCAACAGATGTTAGCGAATTCGCTCATAAAAAGCCTTCCACCCAACGTGTTTAGACAACATGCAGCCAACATAGGTTTAAGGGAGTGGCTATGATCTTGAATCATAGGGGCTACAGATTGCAACCTAGTAAAGTATTTTTTTCGTTCTGAAATAGGAGAGCATGTGGTAGTCAATGAGTGTGGTGATACTTAATTGGTCATTTTCATGTATTGGTCTCCATGTGTAAACTTGTCAAGGGATAGAATCCAGAAAAAATTGAGTGTAAGGAATGTAGAGAACAAAGGGGAGATTGTTAGGGGTGTGTTCTCTACATGAGCTACTTAACTGTCACACCCCGATTTAAGGACAAATCCAAGTGCGTCTCAAATGTGTGCTAGGATCAAGTCTCACACATATGATGACTCATGGTATAGAAATGAATGTTACATCTTTATTACTAAATAATTATATCATATGAAGACAACGATCATTCGCAACCATAGTTGACTAGGAGACGACGGCCTAGACCTCTCACAAACTTATCATAGCATCCTTCATGCTCCTCATCTTGGCGACACTGATTCTTGCCCTGGTGTGAGTTTACAAGAGTGCGCTCACATATGTTCATCACTCAACAAGTTATGGGGAATACTGTGTATGAGATCACTTACGATGGGGGATCATGTGAAGTGTAAGGCTTACCAAGAAAAATGGTTAAGGCTGAGCATTGCTTTTAATAAGTTGGTAAAAAAATAGCAATTACTAAGTATAAGTGTATACCAACCCAATTAAATAATTGATCACAATTGATAATAAATCCCATAATGCAATGCAAATGACAGGTTAAGTTATAATTCCATAAGTTAATCATGCGATAGTCTTGAGATTCTCTTGACCGTGAGCACGACTGATATACCAGTTTTACACTCTGTAGAGGTTGTGCACCTTTACCCACAAGTCATGTTACCCATTTGCCAAGGGGTCTTAAATCCCATTCATCTCTACCTAGGAGACAAGGGAGCCGCACTATGAGGCCTTCCAAAGTTCCACTAGTTCGAGAAAACCCGCTACGATGTTAGGAAGAAGGGAGCATAGGAATCCCTCGTCTGAAAAGCTATCACAGACAGTTTGACCCGAGAACCTACCTATACCCAATAGTGACACACTCCTCGCTTGCCCTTTCGAGTATGGTAATCTCTCCCTAGCTGTTGGGGGCCTTCTTTTTCCGAAGGTCCTAAAAAATGTAACTAATCATATGTTTTCAGGGTGACATAGATTATTACAGGAGGCTTCGGCTTTAGTAAAAGCATACGCAATATGAAGGTAAAACCCGAAGGTAACATGGACGGACGCCGAAGCTATGGTTGAAGGAGGTTCGGCTTAGTATGATGACGAAGACCAAGGATGTAACCGACCTAAGAGGGAAAAGACTACTTAGTCCTTGATAACTTGCTTTATGATTAAGAGTAAATGTCAAGGGCATGAATGTAATTTTGTCCGGGCTGCATCCCGTGCCTATAAATAGATGCCCCGTACTGTTCACGTTGGATTGTAATCGCTCTCGCACCATTTCCTCTCTCACCTTCCGGCAAGCCGAAGGTACAATTGTAATATGAATATTGTTAATGCTTATTCATGTTAAATGAAGATAATAATAAATGAGTCTTTGATATATAGCCATTATTATCTTCATTTATCTATATTCCTTTGTTCTCTTATTCATGTTCATATTTATATGATGAAATGATGAAGATGTATCCTTCATGACCTTCGTCTGAAGATCATTATATCCGAAAGGAAATAATGCTTCAAAGGATGAGGGCCTTTAACCACTAATGATTGTGTTGTTTTGTTCTTGATCTATAGCATTTGAGAACAAGTGACCAACATTGGCACTCACCTCCAGTGTACTCACTTCCACAACCTTCGGCAAAGCATCAACCTTTGTTATGACGCCGAAGAAGATAGCAGCGCCAGGGGCCAGGGGCTGCACTGCAGCCACTGGACACAAACCAGGAGGCAATCTCTCTCTACAAAGCCAAAAGCCAGAAAAGAAAGGCTACCAGCCCAACACTTCAGGAGGAGGAGCTGGACCAGGAGATTAGGAACCTGGAAGACATTCATCAGCAGGTGCAAAGGAAAAAGGAGAAGATGACTCGGCTGGCCGACCTTCAGAAGAAGATCGACGAAGCCGCTGAAGAAATGCGCCATCTTACCCAAGATGACCATGACCAAAGGCCTCAGCATAGGGAGCTTCGTCAGGAGAGCTCATTCAATGAAGATGAGTGGTACAATGACTTTCATCATGCTAACTTTACCTTTGATGATGCTTCTCCTCTGGCGGCAAAATTGCAAGCTATCCTATGGCCACAATCCTACAAGCAACCTCAGTTGCCTATGTATGATGGACACTCAGATCCGATGCAATTCTTGATGAGTTACGAAGCAACAATATCCTCATATGGGGGTAATGCTGCCGTCATGGCAAAGTCCTTCATCATGGCAGTCCGAAATGTGGCCCAAACTTGGTACTCTTCTCTCCGGCCAGGGACAATTACGTCGTGGCAGAAGCTCAAGGACATGCTAGTCACTAGCTTCCAAGGCTTTCAGACGAAGCCAGTCATAGCTCAAGCTTTGTTTCAATGTACACAGGATCATGAGGAATACCTTCAGGCGTATGTCCGAAGGTTTTTGCGCTTAAGATCACAAGCGCCCACAGTGCCAAATGAAATTGTCATTGAGGCCATGATCAAGGGGCTGCGACCTGGACCTACAGCTCAATATTTTGCTAGGAAGCCTCCACAAACTCTAGAGAAGCTTCTTCATAAGATGGATGAGTACATCTGGGCTAACAACGATTTTCGCCAAAGAAGGGAGGAGGCCTACAGGTTTTCTGAGATGACCAAGGGCTTCGGAGGAAGACTTCACCCTAGGCATGTCCGATCAATCCACAACTCTAACACCAACGATGACAGGGCCAGCAATGCTCAACATAACCATCAAAGTTCTCAGACTTCAAGCATGCAACAGACTTCCTTCAGACCACCAGCTCCGAGAGGTAGAGGAGGAAGAAGTTTCAGTGGTGGAAGGTTTGGCAATCAACCTCAAAAGTTATATTGCATTTTTCTCATGAGGACAAGGGCCACACAACAAGGACATGACATGTTACCATTCAAAAGTAGAAGAAAATTGCTGAAGCTGAAGCGCAGCGGAGTCAGCCGAAGTAAGTCCTCCACACTGCTTCGTGTTATTCTCCTTATGTCCCAGAGTATGTAGGCAACCAATAGCCTACGACCTCTGTTGCTTCGGCAAGCTATTCTCAAGCTTCCTGGGCCCAGCTGCCACCACCACCACCGCTAGCACCTTTGGGTCACAGTCAACAGCCAGAAGGGTGTAACACCCCTGGTGTTACTGCAACTAAAACTTGAGCATGGCATCATAAACATTGGCATTGCATATGTTTGACACACCTAGAGTTCATTCACTAGGTAAAAATTTCAAACAAGTTGTATTGTTATAACATTTTGCAAATAGAACCCTAGATAGGAGATTTAACCCTAAATAGGGATTAAAGGGGTAAAACTTAACCAAATTGGGAAAACCTAAAAGCTTTAAGGAGAAGGTCATAAAATGATCCTAAGAATAAAGTTGAATTGCATTTATACCCTTGGGGTACCAAAAACCCTAATTGGAACCCTAGAAAACCCTAAAACCAAACCCTAGGGGCTTATGTGCAAAATTAGTCCACTTTTGGACTAAAGTACAAAAACCAAGTTAAATAAGTATATTGAGTCATTTGGGTCACTCATATGTGAATTTACAAGCCAAACCCTAAGTTTTGGATTCATTTGCAAAAAGGTCCCTAATTGAAATTTCATTCTAAGTCTGAATTTTAGTGTTAAGGGCTCAACTTTTGAGCTTTGTAGCTTTCAAATACTAGGGTTTTTGCCCTAGGTCACCACATCAAACTTGTAGACCTATTTATGGATAACAATTTTGCTAAAGAGGGCAAGCCATGTTCTTGTGAGAAATTTGAAGATAATCATGCTCAAAGTCTGGCTGTCAGACTGATAAAGGACCAAAATTAGGCTAACAGTGAACTACCATCAACTTCAAGCCCAATTTCAAGTATGATTCAATGGCTTTTAGTGGCAACACCATATGGCAACATTGTAGATGGTACATTACTCTACAATTTTGCTACAGAGCCTGACATGGATTATCATTAGGAATTGAGAGAAAATTGGGCTCCAAACTTGACTGTCAAGCTGTCTGAATGTAACTCTCCAGGTACAGTGCTATGAGGAGGATCAGATCGCCAGCGCAGCTGTCCTCACCGTCGGTGACCTGCCGCCGTGATTCGTGCCGTCGTCGCCACGATTGGTGCTCGGATGGAGTGGATAGCGCTCGGGGTCCTAGAAATATCACCGCCGTGGATAACTCCGGTCACTAAACAAGTCCGACCACCGTACCAAGTTGCCACGGCCACTGCGGATGACTTCGCCGGTGAACCGCCGTCGCTCGGCCTTGCGCCGCGTGTCCGGGCGCTTTACCACGTCGCGGATAGTCACGCTAAGGTCGTCCGGTGATCGCCGGTGTGACCGCCACGGTAGAAGCCACCTAGCGCTTGCGCCAGTGCCTATTTCTTTCCCGGCCGCCGCGCGTAATCGCTCGATTCATCGGCCACCGCCCCCGGAGTCTATAAATTGAGTCCACCATCGTCTTCGTTATGTATTCGAGTAGCTAGAGCACCCACCTGCACCCCAAACCCCCCACCAGAGAACTCGAATTCGAGATTTTCCCCAAATCAAGTCTCCGCCACCGTGAAACCCACCTCACCGCGGCCAGCCCTTTCCCGGTCAGTTCATCCCTAGCTCTCCCTCGTTTGAGCACTCTTGACGCTCTGTGATGCTTGCCAAACCCCCAATTTGTACGGAGTAGCTTTAGATCACCGGGAACACGTACCAATTGTCCTCATCGTCCGCGGTTCACGTGGACAGAGCTTGATAGCTTACCAATTGTGAAATTGATTTAGGGGAATCGTTCGGGGAGGGTTCAATCCGGTGTATGTCGCTCGAGAGCACCGGTCGTAGCGTAAATCTGCCAGTACAATCTCACCGGAGTTCGTTCCCCCGCGCTGCCGCCGTCATGGACTTCAAACCGAGAATAGATGGAAGTGCGGGGGTCTGTCTGTAAACGTCAGCGACTCTGTTAAACAGTAGTAAAGCCTATTTTCGGTTAGCTAGAAACCCGAGGGTCTTTATGCAAAGTCACCAAGGCGCAGGCGCGCGCGCGCGTTTCCTCCTGGTATTGGGCCGGCTGGGCTAGAATCAGCCCAACACTATTCATTTTTTCCTTTTCTTTTTCAGTAGAACTTTAGAAATCCATAGAAAATTGTAGAAAAATCCCAAAATTGTGAAACCAATTTTCCTAGGCTCCTTATTTTCCATAATATTTAATAAAAATAGTTTCATGATTTTTAGGCTAAATAAGGAATTTTAAAGCATTTAAAGTAGTTTAAAGCATTAGTTCTAGATTTTTAGAAAACATATGGTAATTCCAAAAATGTCCAAACTTTTTATATGAGTTCTATACATTATTTAGAAGCCTTGGGTAGAGTCTGGGTTAATTTGTACCTTGTTTGATAACTAGAACCCAAAACCCCCCTGCTCTATGAACTCCTTTACTGACTCCGGAAACCCTAAGTTCTCGGAGTTCCATGAAGAAAAATTGTATTCAAGACCTTAGATAATAAGTTTTTATTATCTTTGCACTCTCATGAGGAAGTCCATGTACTGTATTCGCAGCTACATCCCAGTGCACCTATGGATCCTGTCGGGTCGGAAGCCGGACCCTCGCACGTTGCGGGAGAAGCATTTGGTGGTGAGCTAGATCTTTTTAAGCCCCCTCCTTCTATGAGGCTGGTTGATGAATGGTCTGCCACACCTGACGACGAGGCTGCCAGGAACAACCAAAAGCAAGAATAGTGGTGTAGTAATAAAAGTAGTGTATTGTAGGTCGTACTAATGTATAATAGGTAGTGCTATTGTAAACTGGGTAATGTATCCTGTTGTAAAAATCGAGTCTGTATATTACTCTTTTGGTAATGTAAATTGGATGGTTTTGTCTTTGGCATATTATATTTGTTTCCAAATGTTTGTTGCCACAGATGCCGTCCAAGACCCGATCCTAGGATGCAGCTAGAACCTCCAGTGGGAGGGAATCTACTCCAAATCCACCTCCTGTTCCTCCCACACTGGCTGATGCGATTGCCGCCTTAGTGAATGCGACCGCTGATAATACCTGTTTTCTAAGAGAGATGGCGGGTCAACAGTTTCAGCAACAAGGCGGGCGGGGTTATCAATAGGGCCCTCGCGAAACTTCTTACTTGGACTTCTCAGAGACACGTCCACCCCTGTTTGTTAAAGCTGAAGACCCGTTAGAAGCCGACGAATGGATTCGGGTTATTGAGCAAAAATTCAGACTTCTGCGTTGTTCGGAGACCCAGAAGCCTTTATTTGCAGCCCAGCAACTATGCGACCCTGCCAGCACCTGGTGGGGAAATTTCGTGGCCGTTCAACCGGCCAATCATCAAATAACATGGGAAGAATTCAAGGTGGCCTTCCGCGAGCATTATGTACCCGAAGGTGTTCTTCACATGAAGCAAGAAGAATTCATGAAGCTAAAGCAAGGAGGAGATACTGTTAATCAGTATCTCAATAAGTTCAATCATCTGTCGCAATATGCAATCGATCAAGTGAACACTGATCTAAAAAAGAAGAATTGTTTTATGAGAGGTTTAAATGATCGACTGCAAAGAAAAATGGCAACCTGCATAGATCTTACTTATGGAAGAGCTATCAGTACAGCATTGGCAGTAGAAGCGAAGTATGCAGGTGTCGGAAAATCCAAGGGATTTGGAGGTGACAGGCCTAGTCAGGGCCCGGTGAAAAGGCAACGGTTTGTTCTCCGGCCTTCCAACCAGAATCGCTCTCGTGCACCCTCCTTCCCTTTTAAGTAGCCAATAATTATTCGTCCCAATAATGCCCCCACTGCCCCAAGTCAGCCGGGTGCCCTAGGCACTCGATTCCCTGCTCTGCCCAGCTCGTCGACTGGATGTTTCAATTGTGGCAAATCTGGACATTTCATCAAAGATTGCCCTTATCCAAAGCAGAACCAGTCAAATAATCAGCAAGGATCTGGGAATTTATCTCAAGTCAAGGGAAATACTTCGGGCAGAAATACCAAGAAGACGGGACGCATCTATTATACACAAGTGGCCACTACACCAGACGGAGAGCCGGTAATGATGGGTATGTTCCTCGTGGCCAATCATCCTGCTATCATTCTTTTTGATTCTGGTGCTTCGCATACATTCATTAGCAAGAAATTTTTGGAGCAACATCACATTTCATGCCATGAATCAAAAGAGGGGTTTAAAATTCACTCACTTGGGGGACAAATCTTTACTAGAGAAGTGGCCTATCAAGTGCCCGTAACATTGGCCGAACGGGACTTTCCTACCAATATGATCGTTCTGAAAGGCCAAGACATAGATGTCATTTTGGGTATGAATTGGTTGGCCAAACATAAAGCAACCCTCAACACTGATCAAAGAACTATCAGGTTGAGTCATAATCAAGAAGAAATTCTTTTGCCTAACCCCAAAAGCTACTGGCAGAGTTTATGAAGCTATTATACCAGAAATCAAGGATATTCCGGTAGTATGCGAGTTTCCCGATGTCTTTCCCGAGGATTTACCGGGATTGCCACCTGAACGGGATGTAGAGTTTGTAATTGAGTTGAAGCCCGGTATGGCTCCCATTTCTCGAAGATCGTACCGTATGCCTCCGAATGAGTTGGAGGAATTGAAGATTCAATTACAAGATCTGCTTGAGAAAGGATTCATCCGGCCAAGCTCGTCGCCATGGGGTTGTCCAGCCATATTCGTCAAAAAGAAGGATCAAACCTTACGGATGTGTGTGGATTATCGACCCCTGAATGAGGTCACTATCAAGAACAAGTACCCTCTTCCAAGGATTGACATCTTATTTGATCAACTAACCGGGGCGAGGGTATTCTCCAAGATTGATCTCAGATCGGGCTATCATCAGATCCGTATTTGGCCCGAGGATATACCAAAGACCGCATTCACTACGCGGTATGGGTTGTTTGAATATCTGGTAATGTCTTTCGGGTTAACAAATGCTCCGGCCAACTTCACATATTTGATGAACTCGGTGTTCATGCCCGAGCTAGACAAGTTTGTGGTGGTCTTCATTGACGATATTCTAATATATTCCAAGAATGAAGAGGAGCATGCTCAACATTTACGGATCGTGTTAACGCGCCTGAGGGAACATCAGTTGTATGCCAAGTTCAGCAAATGCGCGTTTTGGCTGGAGTAAATTCAATTTTTGGGACATGTTCTATCTGCCAGGGGGATTGTGGTAGACCCCAGCAAAGTCAAGGACATTTTGGAGTGGAAACCCCCAACCACTGTTCATCAAGTCTGAAGTTTCCTTGGACTGGCGGGATATTACCGCAGATTTATACCAGATTTTTCTAAGCTTGTGAAGCCAATCACAAGTTTATTGAAGAATGATATTAAATTCAATTGGTCTTCTAAGTGTAATGATGCTTTTGAGCAATTGAAGACATTATTAACCACTGTTCCGGTATTGGCTCAACCGGATATCACCAAGCCCTTTGATGTATATTGTGATGCATCAGGCAGTGGTCTCGGCTGTGTGTTAATGCAAGAAGGCCGAGTAATTGCGTATGCTTCAAGGCAGTTGCGCCGACATGAGGAGCATTATCCAACTCATGATCTGGAGCTAGCTGCTGTGGTTCATGCCCTGAAGATTTGGCGTCACTATCTGCTGGGAAATATCTGTCACATTTATATAGATCATAAAAGCTTGAAGTATATCTTCACCTAGTCAGAGTTAAATATGAGACAAAGGCGATGGCTTGAGCTTATTAAGGATTATGAACTAGAAATTCATTATCACCCAGGCAAGGCCAATGTTGTGGCAGATGCACTGAGCCGTAAGGTTTCCTGTCGTTGTCTTACGGTGAAGACCTCTAACAATACCTTATGTCAGGAGATGGAGACGCTAAACCTGGGAATGGTCCAACAAGGAACCCTGAGTCAGCTAAAGCTTGAGTCAGTCATCTTGCAAAGGATAATTGATGCTCAACAGAATAATGAGGGTATGAAACACATTCGTGAGAAGATAAGGGCTGGAAAAGCCAAATGTTTCAAAGAAGATGAGCAAGGCATTGTATGGTTTAATAACCGCATAGTGGTGCCAAAGAATGAAGAGATCCGCCAACAAATTCTTGATGAAGCACATCTTAGTCGCTATTCTATTCATCCCGGAAGCACTAAGATGTACCAAGACTTGAAACAACATTATTGGTGGACAAAGATGAAGATCGAGATTGCATGCTATGTGGCTAGATGTGACACATGTAGACGTGTCAAGGCCATACATTTGAAAGCTGCCGGTCCATTACAGTCTCTACCAATACCGACCTGGAAATGGGAAGACATAAGTATGGACTTTATTGTGGGATTACCCAGAACCGCAAAGGGGTATGACTCTATTTGGGTTATCATTGATCGACTTACCAAGATCGCCCACTTCCTCCCGGTTAAAGTAAAATATCCTGTCATCACCTATGCGGAATTATACATTGCTCGCATTCTCAGTTTGCATGATGTTCCAAAGACTATAGTGTCGGATCGTGGATCCCAATTTGTATCCAAATTTTGGGAAGAACTTCATAAGTCCCTGGGTACTAAGCTACTCCACAGTTCGTCCTATCACCCTCAAACAAGTGGACAGACTGAGAGGGTTAATCAAATACTCGAAGATATGCTGCGGGCGTGTGTTCTGGACTTCTCACAGAAATGGGATGAATGTTTGCCTTTAGTGGAGTTTTCATATAATAATAGCTATCAGGAAAGTATCAAGATGGCACCCTTCGAAGCTTTATATGGACGACGTTGTCGTACTCCGCTAAATTGGTCTGAACCTGGAGAAAGGTACTTCTTTAGGCCTGATATGGTGAAGGAGGCCGAAGAAAAGGTTCAAAAAATAATTCATAATATGAAGAAAGCCCAAGCTCGTCAGAAGGGTTATGCAGACAAACGGCGAATGCCCTTGTATTTTCTTGAAGGGGACTATGTCTACCTAAAGGTTTCACCAATGAAGGGAGTATCGCGTTTTGGGGTTAAAGGGAAGCTTGCACCCAGGTACATTGGTCCATATCCTGTACTTGAGCAATGTGGACCAGTGGCGTATCGACTGCAGCTCCCCGAAACTTTGTCTGCTATACATAATGCGTTCCATGTGTCACAATTGAAGAAGTGTCTTCGGGTTCCCGATCGAACCGTTGAAGTAACAGATGTTGTCCTTGAACCGGACTTGACATATTCTGAGCACCCTATTCGAGTCTTGGATCAAAAGGACAGGGTTACCCGGAGAAAGACTCTCAAGTTCTATAAAATACAGTGGAACCAACATTCTGAAGATGAGGCTACATGGGAAACTCAAGACTTTTTAGATAAGAATTTCCCAGGCTTTTTAGCCTCATGTAATTTGTAAAGTGTGTTTATAAGGTGTGTTTAGTTGTTGTAATAAAGAGTGAACCCCACACCACCCCCTGCCTTGTACCAGAAATAAGGAAATAAAAATGTGACACATTTCCTTTTCCATTACTCACCCTAGGACTTTTAATATCGGGACGAGATTCTTTTATGGGGGGAAGGATGTAACACCCCTGGTGTTACTGCAACTAAAACTTGAGCATGACATCATAAACATTGGCATTGCATATGTTTGACACACCTAGAGTGCATTCACTAGGTAAAAATTTCAAACAAGTTGTATTGTTATAACATTTTGCAAATAGAACCCTGGATAGGAGATTTAACCCTAAATAGGGATTAAAGGGGTAAAACTTAACCAAATTGGGAAAACCTAAAAGATTTAAGGAGAAGGTCATAAAATGATCCTAAGAATAAAGTTGAATTGCATTTATACCCCTGGGGTACCAAAAACCCTAATTGGAACCCTGGAAAACCCTAAAACCAAACCCTAGGGGCTTATGTGCAAAATTAGTCCACTTTTGGACTAAAGTGCAAAAACCAAGTTAAATAAGTATCTTGAGTCATTTGGGTCACTCATATGTGAATTTACAAGCCAAACCCTAAGTTTTGGATTCATTTGCAAAAAGGTCCCTAATTGAAATTTCATTCTAAGTCTGAATTTTAGTGTTAAGGGCTCAACTTTTGAGCTTTGTAGCTTTCAAATACTAGGGTTTTTGCCCTAGGTCACCACATCAAACTTGTAGACCTATTAATGGATAACAATTTTGCTAAAGAGGGCAAGCCATGTTCTTGTGAGAAATTTGAAGATAATCATGCTCAAAGTCTGGCTGTCAGACTGATAAAGGACTGAAATCAGGCTAACAGTGAACTACCATCAACTTCAAGCCCAATTTCAAGTATGATTCAATGGCTTTTAGTGGCAACACCATATGGCAACATTGTAGATGGTACATTACTCTGCAATTTTGCTATAGAGCCTGACATGGATTATCATTAGGAATTGAGAGAAAATTGGGCTCCAAACTTGACTGTCAGGCTGTCTGAATGTACCTCTCCATGGTACAGTGCCATCAGGAGGATCAGATCGCTAGTGCAGCTGTCCTCACCGCCGGTGACCTGCCGTCGTGATTCGTGCCGTCGTCGCCACGATTGGTGCTCGGATGGAGTGGATAGCGCTCGGGGTCCTAGAAATATCACCGCCGTGGATAACTCCGGTCACTAAACAAGTCCGACCACCGTACCAAGTTGCCACGGCCACTGCGGATGACTTCGTCGGTGAACCTTCGTCGCTCGGCCTTGCGCCGCATGTCCGGGCGCTTTACCACGTCGTGGATAGTCACGCTAAGGTCGTCCGGTGATCGCCGGTGAGACCGCCACGGTAGAAGCCACCTTGCGCTTGCGCTAGTGCCTATTTCTTTCCCGGACGCCGCGCGTAATCGCTCGATTCACCGGCCACCGCCCCCGGAGTATATAAATTGAGTCCACCATCATCTTCGTTATGTATTCAAGCAGCTAGAGCACCCACCTGCACCCCAAACCCCCCACCAGAGAACTCGAATTTGAGATTTTCCCCAAATCAAGTCTCCGCCACCGTGAAACCCACCTCACCGCGGCCAGCCCTTTCCCGGTCAGTTCATCCCTCGCTCTCCCTCGTTTGAGCACTCTTGACGCTCTGTGATGCTTGCCAAACCACCAATTTGTACGGAGTAGCTTTAGATCACCGGGAACACGTACCAATTGTCCTCATTGTCCGCTGTTCACGTGGACAGAGCTTGATAGCTTACCAATTGTGAAATTGATTTAGGGGAATCGTTCGGGGAGGGTTCAATCCGGTGTATGTCGCTCGAGAGCACCGGTCGTAGTGTAAATCCGCCAGTACAATCTCACCGGAGTTTGTTCCCCCGCGCTGCCACCGTCGTGGACTTCAAACCGAGAATAGATGGAAGTGCGGGGGTCTGTCTGTAAACGCCAGCGACTCTGTTAAACAGTAGTAAAGCCTGTTTTCGGTTAGCCAGAAACCTGAGGGTCTTTATGCAATGTTACCAGGGCGCGGGCGCGCGCGTTTCCTTCTGGTATTGGGCCGGCTGGGCTAGAATCAGCCCAACACTATTCATTTTTTCCTTTTCTTTTTCAGTAGAGCTTTAGAAATCCATAGAAAATTGTAGAAAAATCCCAAAATTATGAAACCAATTTTCCTAGGCTCCTTATTTTCCATAATATTTAATAAAAATAGTTTCATGATTTTTAGGCTAAATAAGGAATTTTAAAGCATTTAAAGTAGTTTAAAGCATTTGTTCTGGATTTTTAGAAAACATATGGTAATTCCAAAAATGTCCAAACTTTTTATATGAGTTCTATACATTATTTAGAAGCCTTGGGTAGAGTCTGGGTTAATTTGGACCTTGTTTGATAACTAGAACCCAAAACCCCCCCTGCTCTATGAACTCCTTTACTGACTCCGGAAACCCTAAGTTCTCAGAGTTCCGTGAAGGAGAATTGTATTCAAGACCTTAGATAATAAGTTTTTATTATCTTTCCACTCTCATGAGCATTACATGGCATTCATTCTTATATACATATATGTGGTTATATTTAGAAAACGAAGAAGAAATTGAAGTGACTGAAGAGAAGGCACCACCACCTTCGGACTCTCAGGCAGGGTCTTGTCTCTACTTTGACATCTGCGGGCCTGAGCCTGACTCACCTACTAACGAAGGCAAGCCCCGGTGCATTTACCACCTTCCTTGATGAATTTAAAATATTTCTCACTTGATTGATGCATTAGGTGATAAGAGTTGATTGCGTAAACAATTCCTGCATTACCTTCCTTGATCTTTGATTACCTTCCTTGATACCCTGTTTTACAAAAGGCTTTCATTATGCTTAGTATTGCTCTAGCCAAACAAAAGGTTTTGTTTTTACAAATGATGATGTGGCAAAAGTGGGTGGGATGTTTTCAAAAATAAAACTTGATGGTGGATCCATTATGGCCGTAATGGGTTCAACATCGGAAAAGATGTACCTCTGTCAGGTACCAAGCTTTGGGTTTGAAATAATTAAGCTGAGACCGGGCGGGTGACTTGCACGAGAAGAGAGTCTCGGTGTAGTGTCTCCGTCTGAGTCGATTAAGGACCGTGTCGATGTAGGCTTGATGACCGAGGACCCTTTAACTGGTCACATGCCTCGTCATGGGTAAGCTTTGCATCGGGCAGACTAAGGCCAGAATAAGATAACACGAAATGGGCGTGGAGCGGTGGCGAGAGTAGCGTGTACCCTCTGTAGCAAGAGGCTAGACGGTGGTGTATCTGTGCTCTCGGTTTGTGTGAACCTGATCTGGTCTTAAGAAACCCGGTGGCGGGTTGACATATGCAAGGGTTAAGTGCTACATATGTCGTGTGATCGGAGATCCTCAGCTGAGAATAATTGATTCGGATCGCCGTACCTTCGCGGTTATGAAGACTTGGTCACTGCCCTATACGTAGAACTCCAGTAAAGATGACGGACTTGTTAAGAAACTGGCTAGTGCAGGACAAATGTTTGAACTAGGGTAGAGAGAACTCAAGATGTAGGTAAGATTACCTAACCGGAAAATAAAATTGGATTTTTAAGGATCCACTCTTAGTAAAGCATTTACGCAAAACAGAGTCTTTGATCTTGAGATACCTTAACTTGACTCCCTTATAACCAGCATACCCTTGAGAGTCTTTTCTTTAGTCGGGTAAGACTTGCTGAGTAATTCCGTACTCAAGGTTTATTCCCTCGTTGTTTTTAGGTGAGGAAGCAGCAAATTTTTGTTGCTTTTGTACCAAGGTGGTTCCACATGAGGAAAAACAAGAGTGAAGCTGCGGGAGGACCTGGTCCTCCATAAGAAACTTTTATGTAAAAACTTATCGGGAGGAGTTTTTGCCTCCCTTGGTAATGTAATAATACTAATCAGCACTCGTTTATATTTTTGGTCTGTAACAAGTAACTTGATCTTACTTTTTAAATAAATATAAGTTATGTAATCACTTCCGCATTTCAATATCTCCGATGTTCTGTAATGTCTGCAAGACGGGTGAAACGTTCCTGGAAAGGTAAGAAAAGATACCGAACTTGTCAAGTGATTCAGGAACATCTACAGGGTTGTCCGATGCCTGTTGGACAAGGACAACTGTAGGTGGGCCTAATGACTTGGGAGGTTCCATCACAAAGGGCAACGCCACGCTCAGCAACAACGCGATCTTTGAGAGGAGTCCGAAGCTCACACAGTCAATAGCACTGTGCCTGAATCAAAGCACATCTACTAGAGGCTACAGTGGTGCGGCCAAACAATATCCTGATCTGTTGTATCTTAAATTTTTCTGCCTTTATATTTTCTTGCAAGAAAGACAATTCAGGAAGAATTAATATCCAATTTGATGTAATAATAATACTTTCGTCACATCATCATTTGTCGAAGACGTTTCTAATGGAACGCAGAGTAAGTTCCAAAGCTACAAAGTCGTTCCTAAGGGAACGCAGAGTAAGTTTCAAAGCTACAAAGTCGTTCCTAAGGGAGCGTATAGTAAGTTTCGAAGCTCCAAAGTCATTCCTAAGGGAATGCAGAGCTAAGATACCACCTAAATAAAAGGTGAATAAGCTCCAAAGTCGTTCCTAAGGGGATGCAGAGCTAAAATACCACCTAAATCAGAGGTGAAGAAGCTCCAAAGTCGTTCCTATGAGGATGCAGAGCTTAGCTCCAAAGTCGTTCCTAAAGGGATGCAGAGCTGAAATGCCACCTAAGTAAAAGGTGAAGAGACTCCAAAGTCGTTCCTAAGAGGATGCAGAGTCTGGGTGTGTTCTCGTGTGGGTGTGTGTCTTCGGCATAGGCATCATGCTACATCATATCATCACATCATTTCGCATAGCATTACATCATACATCATATCGCATCGGCAACAAAGTTGTGGAGGCGGAAGAAATGCTCCTCTCAAAATATTTGATGAATTATGGAACAATGTACTGAAGCACAAAGTACACCTTCAGCAGAGATAATTGTACACAACAGGAAAACCTTCGTCAGCAATGCTATTAAACAACAGTCGTGGCAAAGTACGAAGTATTCAATCAATAGAGGCGGCAATTTTTCTTCGCGAAACATGAAAAGAAGGGAATGTGTTTTTTCGCTGAAGGCTTAAAAACGGTATCTACACAAATTTCATGCATCGCAAAGAAATATATTACATTAATATACATACAAATGTTTGATGTTCGACTCATATACAAATATTACATTTCTTAGAACATAAGAATTCAGTCTTCTTTCAATATCTTCTCGGTAGCTTCATTTAGGAGTCTGTTGACAGCTTCGTCAATAGCTTCGTAGGCGATCCTTATCGTTTATAATGCTTTTTTCATGGCCGGATCGGCCTCGGGATTATACGGCTCAGGCGGCGGTGCAAGTTCAGTTGTAGTAAAGAACAAGCTGTTAATCCGAAGCTAAATTTCAGTGAACATACCTATAAGCCTTGCACGCTCAGCAGCCTCTTCAGCTCACTTAGCTTCTTCTCAGGCGTCTTGAGATTCTTTCTCGTTTTTTCTAATAGCTTCATCAGTCATCTCACAACCACCCTTCATCCACACATCGGAGTAGAACTTATCACCCAAGGTAGAGGCTTCAGCCGAAGGGTTCTTAATATCTTCCACTGAGAAAACAAATCCCGGCCTAGCTGCAGCCTAAACGTGCTCACAATCAGCCTTCTCCAAGATTGCAGCGCCCCTCAGGCGCTAGCAAACGCGTAGAAGTCTCCTCGATCGCTTAAGATTTCCTCAAAGGCTTCGACTTCTCCGCTGATCCACTGCACGACACCATCAAGGTCACCGCAGATGAATTTCTGCTCTGAAGAGTACGCTCCTACTTTTGCAAAATTGTCCTTTAGAGTCTTGGTGCACCCTAAGGATATTTCGTAGCATTTCTCTTTAGAATTCCGGAGCTCTTCGGCATTCTTTTGCGCTCTGGATTTCTCAATTTCGCTTATTTCATGTTTTACCATTGCGACTTCAAATTTCTCACTTGTTTCTACGAGTTGCTTCTTTAAGTTTTCAATTTTGACCATGTGAGCTTCGGTTTGTGCATCGAGCCTAGCTTCAATGGCCTTTAGCCTGTCCACTAAGGAAAGCAATATCTTATCCTTTTCAAGGGCTTTGTTCCTTAGGAAAATGACCTTCGCCCGAAGATTCCCAAGAGCTATTTGGCAGCTCTCATCTTCTGCTTCTTTTTGGGCTCTCAAAGCTTTACTTAGGATCAAACCCTAATAATAGAAATATATGAGAACGTAACAATAAAAAGAAAATCTATAAACATAACTTATTTTACAAAAAAATATATATATACCTTCAAGCTATTATAAGCAAGGTTGTCTATAAGTTCATCCTTCGACATTGCAGATAGGCCAACCTCTAGCTTCGGGAATCCTATATTTTTTGCCATCTCCCGACAAACATATATCTCCTTATTGTCCGGAAGGTAGTATAGAAAGTCATCTTCATCAGTGCCATTAAACACCAAGGATCCTGGGGAATACTTCAAATCCTTGGCATATTGCATAGCTTCGGCAATCTGCTCTTCTGATAGTTTTTTCCTTGCCGCGTGACGCACTATAAATTCCAATCCCTCAGTAGAGGCTTCAGCAGCAGGGAATTTAGACTCTTTGCTAATTTTTGTAGCATCTGAAGGTCTTGCTTCTGTATTCTTCTCAACAACCTCCGTAGGCCCCGTTTCTGCGGGAACTGAGGGCCCAGCTTCAGTTTCAACCTGAGTCATGACGGCTTCGGCAGTTTCCTTCGTATTCTTTTGACCCATGTTAGGTACTTTTGCAGAAGCAGGAGTCAGTACCTTTGTTGATTCCATGACAGCGTCTAATACGCTGGCCATTCTTCTTCTTTTTGCAGTTACTGCAGGAATTTTTGACACCTTCGGTAGCTCCGTCTCTTGCGGCGGGCTCAGAATCTTCGGTTGCTCTACCGATTTCTTTGATTCTGGCTCTTCGGCCAACTTTCCCTTAGCTTCAGCAAGAGCGGGGCAGTCTGACCTAGAAACAGAAGACCCTTTAGCAGGTTTTGGCACTTCGGCCGTCTCAGCGCGCTTGGGGTGATGCGTTAAAACTTTAACTTTTTTGGCTTCGATGTGCTGGTGATCGCCGAAACAACAGATTTTCTCTTTTTCCTTGCTTTCGCAAAGGATAGCAATAATCCGAGTATACGAAGCCAATAACATCAAAAACTCTATTCAATATTTTCTTGCCCCGTCCTCTGAAGGCCACTGTCATGGCATCGTCTTCGGCCCTTTGTACGCACCAAGCAACTCGTCACTAGTTGCCTGAATACAATCTAGCCAGTCATCATTCGGCTCATCAAATTGATTTCTATACCTGAAGGTGTACTTCAGGTAAACTAAGCCACCCTGACTAGACCCGGTAGCAGCTTCCTTCGGCATCTCTCAGCCACTTCCAAGAGGCCACACTCTATAAGCAATATGCTCCTGGACTAAGTCCCTTGTGCCAATATAAGTGCATATGGTGTTAAAGGCCATATGGCATGCTTGAATATCATTTCCAAGGGCAGTGGCTGGCCTCCTAATGCTGAAGCGAGACCAGATAGGGCGTTAAATGACCCCCTTTATATCTTCTCTTTCAACCAAGTTGTTTTTCACATAAAACCACTCTTGCATCTAGGCTCCTGGCCACCTCTTCCAAAATGTTGGGACTGGAGAGCTCACATCAGAGCAAGGCATGAAGCTGTAGCAACCAAAATTATTATGGTATTGTTCTTTGCCAGTAGCCTTCGTCTCATAGGATAGCTCATGAATGTTGCAGAAGCATTTCGCATTCGGCTCTAACCCCTGGCTCTTTATGGCCTAAATAAAAATCCCCATTCTAATGATAGCTTCGGGGGTAATCTGATGAAGGTAAATTTCAAAAGTCTTCAAAACTTCAACCAAAAATTTGTCCAAGGGAAACCGAAGCCCTGCTTTCATGAAGCTTCTGTAGACAACTACTTCGTCAGCTTCGGGCACAGGGGCATTGCTGTCTCCCTGGCCCTCACGATTAAAATATCGTGGAAATATCTTCCTTTCATTGCATCAATCTGACTTTGTTTAATGGTTGATTTTCCGAAGACGGTATGACTTGGTCGCCAGGGACGGTCTTCGGTATCTTTGTTCTCACTCTTTGCATCAAAGCCTTCATCATCACTGGAGCTCTCAGATATCCCAGCTAATGTTTCATGTGCAATCTTTTCTGCGTTGGTTCTTTCCATAGCTTCGTAAAATTCAGACAGGGCTGGGTCAGCAACCTTCTTCTCACCAGCCATGAAATCTTGTTGAAATGATGAAGCTTAAAATTCAATCAAAATTCAACAGAGCAAGAAAACCTAAAATGATGAGCACAAAGTAAGCAACTGAGATGGCACAAGAAAATACTCTCAATGCGAGCTCCTATTTATATGCCTAGCGCTCCACGATTTGGTGGGTCCTACATGACAGTGACTCTCGCTATTCTAGCGAAGGGAAGATGTTTTTCAGACCTTCGGCTAAAGGCCTTCGTTCACGTCGCAGTCTGAATCTGTTACAAAGAAACAAATTAATACAGCGAGGGGTTACTGTTGGGGGCCTTCCTTTCCCGAAGGCCCTAAAAATGTAACTAATCATATGTTTTCAGTGTGACATAGATTATTACAGGAGGCTTCGGCTTTCGTAAAAGCATACACAATATGAAGGTAAAACCCGAAGGTAACATGGACGGACGCCGAAGCTATGGTTGAAGGAGGTTCGGCTTAGTATGATGACGAAGACCAAGGATGTAACCGACCTAAGAGGGAAAAGACTACTTAGTCCTTGATAACTTGCTTTATGATTAAGAGTAAATGTCAAGGGCATGAATGTAATTTTTTCCGGGCTGCGTCCCATGCCTATAAATAGATGAACAGTACCCCCGTACTGTTCACGCTGGATTGTAATCGCTCTCGCGCCATTTTCTTTCTCACCTTCCGGCAAGTCGAATGTACAATTGTAATATGAATATTGTTAATGCTTATTCATGTTAAATGAAGATAATAATAAATGAGTCATTGATATATAGCCATTATTATCTTCATTTATCTATATTCCTTTGTTCTCTTATTCATGTTCATATTTATATGATGAAATGATGAAGATGTATCCTTCATGACCTTTGTCTGAAGATCATTATATCCGAAAGGAAATAATGCTTCGAAGGACGAGGGCCTTTAACCACTAACGATTGTGTTGTCTTGTTCTTGATCTATAGCATTTGAGAACAAGTGGCCAACACTAGCTTTCCTAATTACTTGGCAAGGGCGTCCCATTCCACCCTTGTGGTAGCACTGTTTTCCTAGGTTAAGCTCCATGTTCTAATTAACAAAAAGATCTTATCATGAACAATAAAGAATCCATTGACAATAATAGAGCATGATCATAATTCATATATAGCATTAATCCTAAAACTATGTAGAGCAATTGTAGGACTACCCAATAGTTCATTTGTTTGCAAGGTGTAGGGTGTATGAAACTAGGGTAACCTATTAGGTCCCATCAAAATTAATCTGAGCATGTCACGGTGATTATAGAGAATATTTTTAGGTAAAGAAAAGTGACCATGGACACAACTTGCCTTATACTTGCGATAACCTTGTAGTCCATATGCTGACCCAAAAGTTGAGCTTCAGGTTCCTCGTCACCTCACCTCTACTCATAGAAATACATACAATCAATAAAATAATAGATATGGTAACATTACACCAAAGTATAAGAACAAACTGTGTAAGAATATGCTACGTGTCGTTATGAGGCCGTAGGTTCGAGAACCACTAAATTCAGGATTAAAATGAGAAAGTTATGGATTTTCTATGTTTTTTGGTGATCAAACAACTAAATTTGGTGTTGATAAATATAAAAGATATAACTAACTTAGTTCAAATTTAATCTGAGTTCTAGCTTGATTATAGTTTCTATTTCAGTCAGATTATAATTATAAACAGATTAACTTTGATTAGCAAGATTAATCATAAGTTAAACAGATGTTTAACTACTTTTGAGAACATCTGATATGATAAAAACAATGTGGTTTAATGCGTAGGCCATTTTATTACAGAGCTAACACAACTTGAACAGAGTAAAACGTAGTTAAGATGCAAAAGTTATGACTGAAATAAGTTTTAGGACTGTTTCTATATTAGAAATACTATTCTAGGGGTGTTTTAGTGAATACCAGGGGATATTTTGTAAATTCTAGGACCCCGGCGTAATACCCTTATAACTAAAGAGGACGTCAGGTTTATTATTACCAAAGAAAGGGTCTTTTTAACAAAAGTGCGAAGCTGAAGGGGTACGTTGAATTGTTAGTCGTTGATATCAAGATCTGATGCCACGATTATATCGCAACCTTTATGAACCTTTATATGATCCTAACCCTTGGATCACGATCCTGCGGCCCATGAGACGTCACGGCTCTAGCTGATACGACCCATTCTCCATACAACTAACGACCCTGATTGAAATAGCTGAATCGTTGTACATGTTTTAATCTTATCCGTTGGCCTTAGATCCCATGGCTAGCGGCCGATCTTCCACCACCCGGCAGAACAGGGCGGCGGCGCCATCGCTGGTCATTTCTAAACCACACTCCCGAGCGCGAAGTTTCAATTCGAAGGGTGCTACTTGAAGCGGAAACAAGGGTGATGTTAGAAGAGGGGTTCTTACCAAGAATCATGCGCGAAGGATCCCCGTCCATGATGTTCGGCGGATCTGCGATGGCGTACGCACGACGATAAGCAATTCGGGATATCTCGGCCGAGTCCCTGCCCAATGATGCAACTCGCAGCTTCCACGATCGATGGCGAAGCTCCCTAGCCATCCCTTGGTCTGGAACGTCGACACAAGCGATTTGCTTGTGTGGTGGCCATGGCGGCTACCCGCTTCTCTTTGAGCTCCTCCATCTCTTCTCTCTCTGCTTCACGGTGGTAGGCTCGGGGCGATGGAGCACGACCGTGAGGGATAGACAAGGAGGGCACGAGCTTCGATCCCTAGCGTATATAGGCCGAGGTGGTTTGAAGTTCGTGGTATCCGGTGTGGTGAGGTGAGTTTGTTACAGTGATCTGGTCGTTATGAACGAAGGAGAAGCTTCCGATCTGTTGGACCCACAAGTCAGTGACGACACTAGAATGCTTGTCACGAGAGGGAGAGGTGGACTGGGTGGTCTACTCGGCAGTGGCTATGACGAGAGCGCGTGGGTGAGTCACCGGCCAGGTGGGACCACCAGTCGGTGTAACGGGGAAAAAGATTGGCGGTGACTGTGAGGCCAACATGTGGGGCCCACCGGTCAGGGCAAGGAGAGGTGCATGCGTGCGCGGCTGGTAGGTGGACTTGGGTCGCGCGGAGGTGATGGCTAATCGAGCAAACGGGGCAGATTCGACCCTGATAGGCTTTATCTTTATCTTTTGTTTTTATTTCTATTTTGTGTTTCCAATTTCAAATAAAAAACCAAGTTTAAATCTGTTTTAGATTTAGGTTCAAGTTTTATTGCACAAACAAGAAACTCCAACATGAAAATACAAAAGTATTTTTGATTGTTTATTTATTTCTTTTATTTACTTATTATTACATTCCTTCAAATAAATGCTCCAAAACATGCCATGCACACATATTATTTTATTTTACTTTTAAAGAAAATATAATTTCCACTGTGTAAAGTATATATTATGAAATGGTTTAACATGATTCTTTTATGAATATATCTATACACTTTAACTAGGGATAATTTAGTTTACATAAGTCTTTTTTTGTTTAAGAAAGTATATTCATTCTGGGAAGGGTGATTTCAAAGTTTGGAAAATTCTTAAATAAAGATGTTTTGATGCAAAGCCTTTTGGAGAGTTTTCTAAATCCTAAAATAGAAATTTGAGGGCATTACATTAACAGGAACCTGGTTAGAGTTAATCCTAACCATTCATTCGCGCCCTTGATAGGGTGGGCTATCATAACCGTTGGCTGCAGTCCCCGGTTACACGTCGTCATATAAATAGATTTAGAGCGTCGATGTGTTTAGCAGAAGCTAATCGCTCGACCATAAACCCAAATCGACATCCACGCCGAGGTACCCACCGCTTGGCGCGTGCAGTGACCGGAAGAGTTGCGATTCATGGCGTCGAACTGTGATTTTTCCAAATGGCCACGGGATTCGAACCTTCTACGCAGGACTAACAGAGGCGCCACTGGAGGAAAAGATCCACCACCGACCGGTGACGGTGAGCCTCTACCTCGACAGAACATGCAGGGAGGTGGATGAGGCGGGTCTGCGATGCAAAATGTCGCTCCCATCGTTTCCGCGGCCTACGTATCGGTAATCTAGGGGTTTAGTAATGTTCGCATCACAGAATCTAACAAGTAACAGAAATGGCACGCCCTATTATAATTTTGGAAAGAGGGACAAGTAACCGCGACGGCGGGTAGTTGGTGGCAAAGTAGCTTATCATGGTTTGTGGGGGTTCCACTCGTACTTACTTACTAGCCTGTGGAAATCTCCCTCCTCTCCTCTGGCGACGGTCGGAGTCCTACTGCCTTGACCTAGTTTCTAGAATATCCTTTTTAGGAATCATATCTTAGCCAAACGGACAGAGATCACGCCCCTCTCAGGGCGATCGGGGGGGAAGAAAAAACAAATGCTGACAAGAAAGCAGGCAACTTTCTGGGTAGAAGATAACATAACATACATTGAACACAAGCTGGTCGCGAGTATAGAGTGGTCCAACAGGGGACATGTCATACTGGACCTGTATGAGAAACAGAAATGGGACGGCTGCAGCCAAAAAGCAGTCCAATTGCGGCGCGCATAAAAAGCTAAACCAGTTGGTGACTTGGTGTAGGCTTCTCCTTCAGGGTCCTTTCATTTCGTTCCACTGGAACTTAATGTACTGTACCAAATGAAACCAGTGAGGTTCCTGTCCGTCGATCGAACTTGTTGTATTGTATGCGCTGAGAACGAACGACGCGTCATCAGAAAAATAGAATTGTACAGAGGAAAGCTGCTGGCTACTTCATTTATAGAGATGATTTTTCATACATAGGCATCGACGACAGCAGTTGCTCTCTTGTACTTGTACACAATCAGAATTCAGGATCCAGAGCCAAGGTTCATGGCTGGAGTAGAGTAGGAAGTAATTACAGGAGTGCTACCGCAGCACGTACATTCTTCACCCTTGCCGCGCAGCAGCCGCCACATGGCTCCCGTAAAAACATAGGGAGGCGCCGTGGACTGGACGCACATGACTGTAGTCTGTGCCGTGCACAGCGCAGCGAGCTCTCGTCTCGTCTCAGCTCAGCTCAGCTCAAGTAGGATCGGAGTGGGTACGCTGGCGGACGCGGGGGTGCGTACGGTCTTAATTACTCCCCGATCCCTCTAATTAATCCATCACCCTTAGTATAACTAACTTACATATTGAGCATATATAGTGTATAATTAATCCCAGCTCGAACGTCATCTGTCATCGCGGATTGGATCACCACTTGGGGCGGGCCTTGGAGAGGCGCTCCCACTCGACAAGCCGCAGCAGGAACTCCATCACCTGCACGTCACCAAGAAGGAAGATGTCAGCGTCGTAGGAGGCGGCAGGTGGCGGCGCCGGAGTCGAGACGGAGACGGGGTATGGTATACTTGCCTCGGCGGGCTCCTGCAGCGAGTAGGACGCGCAGGTGTCCTTGGGGTGCTTGGACACGAGGATGCCCACGCCCTGCCCGCGCTTGCGGAGCACCTTGAAGGCGTCCTCGTCGGTGCGGTCGTCGCCGATGTACACGGGCAGCACGTCGGTGCAGTCGGCGTACCCGAGGGACTCGAGGAGGAACTCCAGGGCCTTGCCCTTGTCCCACTTGATGGTGGGGCGGACCTCGAACACCATCCTGCCCTGCGTCAGCTTCAGCTTCGGGTAGTCCTTGAGCACCGACTTCACCATATCCGCCAACGTGATCCAGCTCTGATTGAGCAAAACAAATCTCTCTCTCTCTCTCTCAGGTCTCAACACATAAAAATAATAGTAATATATGCCAAGAGGAAGAGGAGAAAAAGGAGGAGGCCCACTAAAGCTACCTTCTCATCGACGCATCTGAAGTGGACAGACACACAGAACTTGTTGTTCTCCACCTTGGCTCCAGGTATGCACTTGGTCTTTTCCACCAGAGAATCGTGCACCTGACAGCACAAACGAAATTGAGCATTGCAGACGCAGAGGAGGAGGACTGGACAGCCATGCCATGGGCATGCATGGATTTTGTACCTGCTCTATCATGGGCAGGAACTGGCTGGCCGGCTGAAAGAGAACGCCGCCTTTGGCCTGTGAGCGGTGAGCCACACACATAGGACAGAGCGAGATAAGTATCTTGGGGTGGCCGGAGAGGATGCAGGGACAAAGGTTGGAATGGATGGGTACCTTGGTGTGCCGGGACCCTTTGGCGGGGCCCTTGATGTCCATGCCGTGGCTGCCGGCGTAGTACAGCTCCGCCAGCTTCACGAAGTCGAACACCTGCGACGACAGCAATCAGTGTTGAGCTTCATTCAGTGGCTGTGATCGACCATCGATGGTCGGTCCATGGCGCGCGCGCGTCTACCTTGTCGCGGCACCGCCCGCTCACGATCGCCGTCGGGAAGTGCTTGGCGACGCTCCGCACCGCCCGCCGCATCTGGCCGGGGGGAAACAAAACGGCGTTGATCAGAGCCAGCCACAGGTGAATGGACCAGGGAGGGGAGGGCGGGGACAGTCTCGTGTCCAGTACCGTGTCGGACATGTAGGCGGCGTCGGGGTCGTCGACGATGGGGGACAGCGTGCCGTCGTAGTCGAGGAACACGACGATCTGCTTCCCCTTGGACGCCGCCACCAGCTGGTCGAACATGGCCAGCGCCGACGGGTGCTTCACCTGCACGATCGGATTCGGATCCATCATCAGGGGGGACGCGCGATATTGGCACGGACAGCGATAATGCAGGGGGCGGACGCGGACGCACCATCCACGCGGCGTACCGCTCCTCTTCGACGCCCGCGGCGAGCGCTGCGGCCGCCTTGGCGTGGGTGGGCGAGGACGCGCGCATGGACTCCACCCAGCCGCCGATGCGCCCGGCGCCGGCGCCCATCTGCAGGCACTTCTTGCGCACGGCGACGCCCGGCGCGGCCCGCGGCGGCGGGTACTGGAACAGCGGCGCCGAGTTGGGCGGTACCGCCACGGCCGCCTCAGGCACCGGCACCACCATGCCCTGCTTCGTCATCGAGAGCTCTGCCTCTTGGTCAGGCAAGCCGCTACGCTACTTGATCTCGATGGAAGGAAAGCCTTGGGTGGCAGGCAAGCAACAGCTAGTGGTGGCGAAGCGAGCGACTCTGTCTGTCCTGTCCTCGGTGCCTGCAGCTGCAGGGCCTGGCCTGGGAGAGCAGAGCAGAGCAGAGGTGGGAGAAGATGCGAGGAGAACAGGAGGAGGAGGAGGGTGTGTGTAGAAGACGGGGAGAGGACGGCCGCTATTTATAGTTGGGGTTGGGGGGGCGCCAAGCCTCCCTAGAGCACGACGCGAATCTGTAGACGTGGGGCCCGCGGCGGTGTCCGGTGCTGGGCCCCGGATCGGCGTGGGACCCGCCGCCACACCAAGGGACCGGGCCCGGCCGGCCTCTGGGTCGCCGAGAGGCCCCGGGCTATGGGCTCTGGCTCCTTGGCACAACGACCACCACCAACCCGGCCTGTGCTTGTATTGGCGCCGGCCGTCGCGCCAGCTCCAGGTCCCACCCCAGGTGGCCGGCGTGAGTTGCCCGCACGAAGGAGAAGGAACATCCGTGGGCACTGTGGAGTATATTACAGCGACTGAACATATGTCGCCTTCACCGCCTGTTACGGACCTGCAGTCACGCGCTGAAGGCGATCAACCAGCCAGGGCCCAGGAGTTACCTATACCTTCCTCGGCCGCGCGCGCGCGCACGCTGGTTCAATTCAACGAATCGGGACGGCGGCCGGGGTGTTGCGCAGCTTAGCTTAGCTTAGCTAGCGGCCGCGCGGGCCATCCGGTGGGCGACACCGCGAGCCCCGGCCCCCGGGGCGCGGACGCGTGTGCGCCGTGCCACCCCGCCCCACGCGGCCCCGCCCCTGCTCTCGTGACGACTGACGACGGCCCCCTCCCCTCCCTCGTGGCGGCACTCCTGTGGGCGCGCGGACACGACACCCCGTGGCCGCTTCCGCTGGCACGCACGTCCGATCCCTCACTGCTGCTGGTCTGCCGCGCGCATCGCATGCTACCGCCACCCCCCCTTCTTTCGCGTGTCCGCTCTCGCGTCGTGTGCCTGCCCTGCCTGCGTGATTCGATGCAGATCTCTGCAAGCCCGGCCGGCCCTTGTCTCCTAGCCTGTTCCTTTCGTCCTCCGCGCGCAGGGGCTGCGCCGACGACCGGACCGGACCGGCCGTCCTCGTTGATTTGTTTGGTGCATGCGGCATATGTGCTGCCCTGCCCGTGCCCGGCATATCGGCCCATGCATACAGATGCAGGCATTCAGAGGGTCAGAGCACAGACCGCGACAATGCCATCATGCATTGCATTGCTTTGCTTTGCTTTGCCTCCTCCACGTACACCAACGGCCGGTCCCCGTGCTGCCTAGGGTGGCTCCTAGTACCTAGTAGCTACGAGTTTTCCAAAAACAAAAAATTGGTTCCTAGCTACGGTTAGTAGCTAGGCTAGCAGTACATGCATGTCTTATGGTGACACTTGCAACAGCGACGGCACGACGGGCCGGGATCCTGTCCCTGTGCCGAGAGCCACGCGCTGTACGTGCCACCGAAACGAGGGTGCCGACACCGCTGGTCGTCGGATCTGTCCCTGCAGCTCCTCTGTTCGTGTAGCTGGAGTAGCCTGCGACCAACTATTACCTGTCCATTCACCATTCGCACACAGGCCGTGTCGTGTCGATGCACCGGCAGCCGGGGGCAAACACGTCCTAAGCCGGGGGCTAACGACGGAATGCGCGCGGAGGGCGTACGTGCATGTGTGTATATGCGACGACGTACGCCCGTGCACTGTCGCCGCCCAGTGACACGCAGATAGCAGAGGCCGGGAGACCGGCCGACGGTCGATGAACATGGAGACGCAAACGAATGTACGGCTGCTGCTGGCAGGGATGACACGTACGTACGAAAGGCCAAGGCTTGGAGTTTGTATGCGACGGAGCGGTGCCATGCACGCACACGGTTTGGTTGGCCAATGTGGACCATTTGTCGGCGACACGTAGCGTCCGTACATGACTTCTCCTTTTCTTTCCCGTGTTCCTTTCGTATACGCGCCTTTTTTTTTCCTAACAAGGTCGGTGTAGGACAAGTACTCGTGTACCTCGGTACTTGTCTGCCCGCGACGATCACGGCACGGTACCAAATTCTTCTCCCAATATATAACTCATCTGTTGAATTTTAGATAAAAGAGTACTACATCGGTTCACAAATATACGTCATCGTTTACTTTTTTTTAAAAAAAAAACTTTAACCACTTATCTTATTTAAAATATTTATTCAAAAATATAAAATTCTAAGTTAAGCACAAACTAACTTAAGTGATAAAACAAATCAAAAAATAAATGATAACTTATTATTTTTTAAATAAAACAAGTGATTAAATTTTTTTTTAAAAGTTAACGATATCATATATTTGTGAGCGGAGGGAGTACATGTGTTTACGTGCTACTCCCTCCGTTTCTTTTTATTTGTCGCTGGATAGTGTAAAATTGCACTATCCAGCGACAAATAAAAAGAAACGGAGAGAGTACTATTTAATTGAGCACCTTTTCATTATAAAACCAGAACCCTACTCTATCTTTTTTACATTAAAAAAGAATACATTTCAGATTAGAGAAAAAAACTCATAAACTGATAACATGCAATAAACTCCAATTCCCACTTCATGAAAGCCCTATTTTTAACACCACCACCGAAGATGATACTCTCATTTGATCAGCTTATAGGATCACGAAATCTCTATTTTAAAAACCATCATTATTGAAGATACTCTTATTTGATCAGATCCTTTCTCTACCCTAAAGATACGTTTGGTATTACTCTGTTTTATTACTGCAGTACTTTTTTTAGCTTTGGATGGTGAGTCAGCTCCACTGGTCGAGCTAAAACTGTTTTTTAAGTAAAAACATCACATGATCTCGTAACCATACAGAGACCTTCTTAACTCTATAACACACACTTTACCTAATTTTATCTGACCGAAACCTTGTCTCTCACATGGGCACGTGGATGTCTCCTGCATGGACTCTAACAAGGATTAGAGAGGGAGAGACTGCACGTGGACGTCTCTTGCATGAATTTGTATCTTGAGTACTATATTTAATCTTTCATACCTATATTGTGTTACATTGGTTGTGTGATTTGCCTTCCTTGCTTAGTTGTAGGACAACAGATAGGTTTATAACTTAGGTTGAATAACTATTTGTGGTAGAGATAGTAATACATAGAAAAAACTATAGTTGCACATATGATAGTTTATTTATTAAATAGATTTTGACTAGACGAAAATAGACGTATAGTTTAAAGTGAGATTAGACTGTCTAATTCACTCTCTTTTAGGTGTCATCATTTCTTACAAAAGATAGTGTCCATCATCCTATTACTTGTACTACATGAACACGATCTAGTACCCCCAATATACTTTAGAAACTTCTAAAAGCGTATTTCCATCCTTCAAGAAAACTTTTGGTAAAATTTGCATCCTTCAAGCGTATTTCCATCTTCTATATAGCCTATTGTTTGAGTGAGAACTTTTCTTTCAGTTGAACCCATAACATAACATGTACTTTTGCCTCTACGACACTATGTGCTCATCATTAATGGTATTAGATTTCCATCTTTGTATGCTGATGGACACAGGCATCGTGACGAGATAGCCGTAGTAGTTGACAGACATTGTTGCATCTGTGGAAGGTCCGCGTGATTCACCATCTTTTTTCTGTGATAAAGAATATTCCTTCAAAGTTGTTCCAGTGGGGCCATGGGACTTGGTTGAGTTATATGAGCCAAAATCTGATGGTATGTTAGTTCAATAGTCAACAACTGTACGTTAGTTCAACATTGTATCTCATATACGGTCATGAACATCCTCTGGACAAAGAGTTACAAAACTATCTTGAATTATTTGGTTAGAAATGAAACCACTAAAAAATAAACGATTTGTCTCTCATAAAATCCTATTTGCATTAAATTAAGTAAATAATCTCATACAGTAAAACTAAGACGTACACAATACTCCATAGCTGAGATGACTAAACCAGCGGACCATGCGAGCATAGTCACAAGATGGACGAAATTCTTAGTCACAGACACTACCGGACACCGTTTTGTCGAGTGCTTCAGCCACTCGATAAATCCTAGAAAACATTCGGTACACTATATGCAGTGTGACTCTCGACAAAAAGGTCTCAGTGGACTATACATTGGCAACAGTTTCTTTACCGAGTACTTTTTGTCGAGTGTCACCTGGTACTCGGCGTCGCCATTACGACGCGAAATGACGGTGAAGGGGCCTTTGCCAAGTGCCTACTGGACTACCGCTCGGCAAAGAAGGCTTATGTAGGCTTCTTTGCCAGTCCCGGGAGGCACTCGGCAAATGATCCCTCTTTACCGAGTGCCTGCTGGACTAGTGCTCGACAAAGAAGTTATTTTACCGAGGGTCAACTCCTGACACTCGGTATAGTTAACGGCCGTCAACTATAGACGACTGTTGACGACCCTTTGACGAGGGTCATGTTTCGCCAAGAGCTTGACACTCGACAAAAATACCTTTAGCGAGCGTCGGTGTATACCGGATGTTTGACTCTCGGCAAAGGGGGTCTGTACTAGGTGTCATTCTTCGTCGAGAATGACACTCGACAAAGCTTGTTTTGCCGAGTCCGATAAATCGCACTCGGCAAAACACTTGACACTCGGCACAAGAGCAGGATTTCGGCAACGAGAAAAAGCTGACACTCGGTACAAGAGCAGGATTCTGGCAACGAGAAAAAGTTCACCTTGCTTTATAGGGAGAGAACAAGGTCGAGATGTTTGCACGTGCCCTTGAAGTCTGGTGAATGAACTTGAGCTCTGGAAGGTGATGATTGGCGCGGGGCGGCGAGGTAACATGTTTTAAGAATTTAAGTAACTTTTGCTCCTACAATTGTGGTTAAAGTAGTATACTTGATTGTTCATGTCTAGCACATATAACCAGACTAGATTGAGTTAGCAGGTTCATCTAGCACATATAACCAGACTAGATTATTAGGCTCACAGTTCGGCTGGTGTAATTAGGCACCAAACCTGCGTGCAGCTGCGCGGTTGCAGAGGTCCTACATTTTTTAGTGCGTAACCTTTTCATTTTGTTTCTGTCCTGCTGCACATTGTTTTGTAGTCTCTGTGGAGTGAGGAACGATAGAGATCGGAATCATTAGGGGACCAAACGCAGCTAACGCACAAGATTCGGCGAACACGAAGCAATCTCTGTTAGTTCTCGTCGTTAACCTCAGTGACCACATGGCGCCCTCAATAATCTATGGCTTCTTTTCACCTAACAGGGGTTAGTTAAGCCCAGTAAGTTACTCAGGCTTTCAAACCAGGTTCTGCACACAGTGGCTGTGGAGCAGCCACCTAGCTCGTACAAAAGCCACAAACCGATTAACATAGAATATATAACTACTACTAGCAGTATAGAAATATATTAAAGTGTGTATATCAGTGTGCGTATATTAGGATCACTAATTTATAGCATCTCTAATAGATCATGTAAATACATACTCTACTCTAACTTTCACAATAGTATTACAAACAATTTGTGTTGCCTAACAGCAGTACAGAGAAGCTAAAGTGGTGGTTGAAAACATATTTATAATGGCGTTTTTTTGGTATCGCCAGCGCTAGAAGCTAGTAGAAATCGATATTTCCACTGGCAGTCCTCGTAATTTTCCACTGGCGGTTGAAAACGTGTGTGTATATATATGCGGTTGGTAATGGAAGCCCAGGGCTTTCGATAGGTATGGAAAGCCCCAGTCAGGGTAGTGGTCACGCGTGTGGTCAGGTCGGGCCGGTGGGGCGCGAGCGTCCACATGATTGTGGTGAATGTTTATGCATGTGTAAACATGTGTTATGTTTTGCGTAAACAGAAGTTGCGCACATGGTGTGGTCGAGTTGGGATGGACGAAGGTGGCCCAGCGTCGTGTTCGCTGGTCAGGTAGTTGGTTCCTACTCGTGTTTATGCTAGCATATTTAATGGTTCAAACTTGCATAACATGAGAGCGGCAACGAACCTTTGATTGGTTCGTTCAGGTGGACCACCGTGATTAGCGCGCCCACGAAGCTGGAAGTTACCGTATATATTGGAACAGAAGATATGGAGCCGATCGTGCGTGAGAGCTCAGGCGGATTTCAGCGTAATACGTTAACCAAAACAACGTAAATGGGTATGAATTTTAGTGTAAATCATCGATCTATTTCATAAGGAAAACATGTATGGAAACAAAAAAACTGATTTAAATGCTTTATTTCCTTCATAAATATAGGATCTCTCCAACATCCATGCATCAAGGCTCGTTAGAACCAGTTTATGATATATACTGATACTAATTATACTACACAGTGAAGTTATTTATGCACTACGATAGACTGCGTAAAAAATCTATTTTCTACGGCATGTGCACAAATTTAGGATGGCAAGAATGTGAGTTGAAAAGGAAATGGATCGGCATACGCGAGATTTATGGAATTGTGGCAAATGACTTCATTTCTTAGAGCGGTTACCTTTTTCTAAATTTCTATTTTGTTGCGTAAATGTGTGGGTCGTAAATATATCTTATACATATGGCATAAATAATAGGAATCCAATACACACTAGATTAAGTAAACGAGATAATGCATAAAATCAATAAATCGTTTGCGTAAAATGTGAATAGAAAAACCATAAACAGACAAATAGATGGAAGCAGAGCCATGAACTGAAATATATGTCGTAAAAAACTATTGACATTGGCATAAATATGCATACAAAAGAGCATAAAAATAGGACCGCTGCCCTACGGAACCGCCGCCTCGCATCTGGGATGTGCCACTACTTCGTGCCTAGGAGAGGCTGTCGTCGTTGCTCGCGCCTAGGGAAGTCCGCCATAGACGCTCCCACCTTGGATGGCATCGCAGTCGTACGCGCTCAGGGGTCGACCCTCGCACGCGTGCATCCCGAGATCCGTCACACTAGCCGCTTCCACCTCGCTGTCATGCACGCCTTAAGGGTGCCGTCGTTGCTCACGTGCCCTCGAGATCCGTCGTTGCGCCGCCGCAGCCGCTCCCACTTCACCGTCGTGCGCACCTTAAGGGGTCGCTGTCGCGTGCACCTCAGGGAGACGCTGCCGCGCTCGTGCCCCCCCCCCCCGAGATCCACCGCCGTGGCCGCTGCCACCTCACCGTCGCGTGCACCTCATGGGGCCACCGCCGCGTGCGTGCTCTCGGGATCCGATGCCGCAGCCACTCCTACCTTGCCGTCGTGTGTGCCTCAAAGGGGCCATCGCCACGCACTGGCCTCAGAGATCCGCCGCCACGAGCGTGTCTCCCAGATCCACAGTCGTGCACTTGCTCCCAGGATCCACCGCCGTGCACGCCTCTCGGGGGTGGGGCGTAACTGTCAACGTCGCTAAAACTGAACCCTAGCGATCTGAAGCTTCTTTTATAGATGCTTCGAACCTGGTGCGACTAAACAAGTTGGCAACATCGGGTCAGGGTTTTCGCCCAGCTATTGGAAGCCCATGGCTCCATATACATATACTATATATATTGATATTCATATTGAAAGCAACATGAAATTAAATTCTATCATACATTTATATACATCAGAATCTTGTGTTTACAACCATCTCACATTTTATACATCAAAGTTTTCACCTAAGCTATAACAACTATCTCGGCTAAGAGATAGTCTACTAATTTTTGTGACTACTCTCAATTCTTGTAAACCCCGTCCACTCCCGGACCAGCAGTACTTATTCCTGGCAGCTCTATAGGACCATAGACCATCCCCACAGACCAACACGAGTCTTTTGTACGCACTTTGTCCTCACTCATGCGCACCCGAGAAAATATTCCGGTCAGTCACACATCCCAAATTTCTCCAAGCCAATCACACTTAACTTAAAGGTTCTTTCGAGATAGGATTCCAAAAAACAAGATGCACCTTGTTGGTATGAGTACACTATTAATTCTATTAAGCCTTGGGTAGGATATTACCATCCACCGGTGCCAGGATATCACAATTCACCCCCTTAGAAGACCGACGACCTTGTAAGGAAAATGGACCCTGGGCCATTTATCTAAAAAGGTTTTTGTGTTTGATGACCAACATAGCCTATAGACTAATGTGTTTGCTAGTATTTATGATTGTAGTACACAGGATGCTAAAGTGACTTGGACTAAGGCATTGAGGAAAGCAACACCTCAAAAGAAGACATTATGAAGATCACAAGTGAAGATCAACAATTATCAAGCAAAGTCCAAGAAACGAAGAAAAGTGTTGTCAGTGGCGGACTGTCCGGTCGAGGACACCGGACTGTCCGGTGCCACACGCCGGATTGTCCGGTGCATCAGGGAATAGTAGCTCAACGGCTAGTTTCTGGTGGCACTATGGAGGAGAGCTCTGACCGTTCGGTGCTAATTAAGGCTGATAGTGCCAACGGTCGACTGATAGATACAACGGCTAGTGGCGCACCAGATAGGGCACTAGACTGTCCGGTGCCCACCACCGGACTGTCCGGTGTGCCGCAGAAAGCTGCAGCTTTCCTCCAATGGCTATACTTGAGTTGGGGCCTATATATACTTCACCCAACCATCCATTTCAAGGTGTGGGAGTCCAAGCAACATACCAAGGCATAGTATAGACATTTCCAAGTGCTTAATAGAATCACATGGTGATTAGCATAGGTGCTTTGTGAAGTGCTTAGGTTAGTTAGACCGTATTAGCGCTTGCTCTAGGTGAATCCTAGTTAGTTGAGTGAGTTTAGAAAAAACACACAACCCCTTGGCTCTTGCGTGAGTTGTTGTAATTGTACCGAGTGGGGCAAGAATCTTGCGAGACTATGATAACCGCGTTTGTGTCACGGCCGCCACCGTGTACCAGAGGGAACAAGGCCCACTATGTTTCTGCCGGAAGCTCGATAGTGGAGACGATAGAGAGCATCTGAGAGGAGACGGAAGCGGAGCACCACTTGCATGTGGAGAAGGCCCGCGGCTCTCTACGGAGTTACTCGACCGTGGTGCTTGGCCCTCGCGTGGGCTACCCTTTGCGTAGGGGCACCAACGAGGATTAGTCGGGACCTTGCGTGGTTCCGGATACCTCGGTAAAAATACTGGCGTCATCCACAAGAGTTTGCATCTCTACCTTGCTCTTTACCTTCCGTATTTATATTAAGCTTTTGAGTTTCAATCTTGTCTTTATAGTTAGATCTTTTAGGATTGAAACTTAGCCATTGCGGTAGAGATAGCAACACTTAGACAAAACCTAGTTTGCACATTCTAGATTGTTTATTTGCATAGGTTTTGCTCTAGAGATTTAATTGTGGCCTAGTTCAGAGAAAGTTTTAGAAGTCCTAATTCACCCCTCTTAGGCGTCACTGTTTCCTTCAATTGGTATCAGAGCCTAGAATGGCTTGTTACCTAGAGGCTTTTGATCTAGGTGTTTGGAGAGTCACTCATGAAGGGATGAAACTATCCAAGAATCTCGAAAAACCCACCACGAGTAAGGAAAAAGAAATTCATTTAAATGCTAGAGCCAAGAATTGCTTGTATGAATCTCTTAGCATGGATATTTTTAAACAAGTTTTTACATTAAAAACTGCTAATGAGATTTGGCTAAAATTACATGAGCTCCATGATGGCACATCCAATGTCCGTGAGCAAAAATATTGCCTAGTCTTAAATGAGTACAATTCTTTTGCTATGAAGGATAATGAGCTTGTTAGAGACATGTATTCACGTTTGAATCTAATTATCAATGAGCTCAATTCTATTGGTATTAATAAGCTAGGTGATGCAGATATTGTGTGGAAGATTATCTCCCTACTACCACAAAAAAGATATAGGAGCATCATCACTATTCTTCACAACATGGAGGACTTGAGTACAATGATCCCGACCATTGTGATCGGAAAAATTGTGGCATTTGAAATGTCGAGAAAAATGGGTCGATAAGAGGAGCCAACTTCTTCAAAACCATATGCTTTTGCATGTGATGAAAGAAAAGGCAAGAAGAAGGCTCCCACTCCAAGTTCCTCAAGTGAAGAAGAGGAAGAAGAAGAAAGTGATGATGATGAAGATAATCAACCATCAACATCATCCTCCGAGGATGAAGAAACAATCCGACGCATCGGAAAGGTAATGGGGATGATCCGCAAGATTAATCTAATGGGTGTGTCCCTGCAGGTCGAGGATCTTCTCTTTAACATTGACATGGAAAAGCAAAGAAAGAGAAGATGCTTCACATGCGGGGAGAAGGGACACTTCAGGGACAACTGTCTAAATATGGCCGAACCCATAAAAGGGAGGAGCAAAGACAAAGAGCTTACAAGTATCAAAACTTGGGATGACTCTTCAAGCGAAGATGAACCTCCAAGGACGCGTAGCCACCGATCCTCATCACGCTCATCACGGTCATCACACAAGTGCCTTATGGCAAGAGGTAAAATGAGCATTCCATCCTCTAGTGATGATAGCAGTAGTGATGATGAAGGTGAGGGAAAGCCCTCCATAGATGAGCTTGCGGAAGCTGTAATATTTTTTCAAGGATATATGCACTAAGCAAAAGGCTCAACTTAAAACATTGAAAAATAAGTTGATTAGCTCTCAAAATGATTATAAATGTTTGCTACAAAAATTTGAAACATTTGCAAATTTGAATTGTGAGCTATCAACTAAAATTGAGCAATTGGAGTCTAGTGCTCCATCCACAGCTACAAATGATGGACTTATTAAAAAGAAAGAAAAACTTAAGGTTAAGTTAGCTAGCTCTCAAGAAGCCATTGAAAATTTGCTAGGAAAAATGGAAATTCTTAGCATACATAATGATGAGCTAACTACTAAGCTAGAAAACATTAGTAGCACCCCAGAAGTATCTTTGGTTGAAATGCCTAAAATTATTAAGAAGATGCTTCTACTTCTACTTCTTGCTTTGATTTATTTGATGATTCTAACCCCTACAATCAAGTTCCTGTTAAGAATGTTGTTATAGAATCATATTCGGATGAGATTGCAATGGAGAATGAGCAATTAAAGGCAAGAGTTGGCTCGCCTTGGCAAGGCCTTGTAAGACAAGAAAGGCAAAGCCAAACAAATCCAACTTCCTCAGGATATCACTACTGGGGGAGTGAACAAGCCTGTGGAGGGCAAAATTGTGATTTGTAGGCTATGCCACAAGGAAGGCCACAAGTCTTACCAATTGATGGCGAAGATCGGGGATAAGCAAAGACAAAAGCTCAAGCAAAAGCCAACAAGCAAAATCTTCAACACCTACATCAACAAGTTGGATAAAAAGGCTGCTACACCATACTTGATCAAAAAGAAAAAGAATGGAAAGGTGATAGCAATCAAGGCCAACAAGCAAGATAACAAAGGGAAAGGGACCAAATGCATCTGGGTGCCAAAGAAAATTATTTCAACCATGAAAAGCACCAAGAAGGTTTGGATCCCAAGAGGGAAGTAAGAAGTCCGAAGGACTTTCGGAGAATTTGGAGACTTGGAAAAATTAGGATGTATATCATGGGATGCATCATTTTGGATCAAATCTATTGCCAAGTGGGCTAGTGAATATTTTGGACCCAAATTTCCCCACCCATGACTAAGGTAACTAGATTTATTATATTTCCTTTTTAGATATGCGTATATATTTTCTTGTATCTAGTTTTTACCTTAAATGCCTAGTTTTATATGTGATATTTACTTTTGATTTTAATTGCATGCATACTAGGTCAATCATATAGTAGGATTGCTCGTTTTCAATTCATACTCTTAAGCAAGCCTACATGATTTAAAATGTTTAGTTAAGCATCAATTGGTATTTTCACATGACATATACTACAACTGATATACTATAGGTGGTATAATACTTCAATTGGTATCATTTAACTTATATGTGCCAAAGATCGGATTATATGTAGTTTGCCCCTCTTGATATCAAAATCAAGTGCATGTCTCCTACAAGTACTCAAAACTTATATGCACACTTACAGGGGAAGGTTACTCTATAATCTAAGTCTTTGAGACTAATACATGTTTTCAAGTCTATTATATGTAGTCTTATTGAAGGAAAATGGAGTCCCCGAAGAAAGACAATAAGCTTCCACTGCAAATCTACAAGTATTCTTACATCTCACAATCATTTACATGTCTTCTCAAATATTTGATTAGACTATATTTCACATCCTATACTTCCCATGTTGCTATATATGCATACGTTGTCAAATTATATCTATTATCTATGCATAAGGGAAGTTAATCTAATCAAATCATGCCTTGTTCCTCTATTTCACTCATGCTTTTTCCTAAGTAGAAGATCTTTGTCAGGGGGAGTATTTATTCATCCCTAAAGGGGGAGAAGTTTCTTCCAAAAGGAGAACACTCATTTAGGGGAGTAATCTTTTAAGTGCTTAAATTGATAAATCTTTTAAGAGGGCAATCTTATTCACTTCCTACATGCTTTTAATGTCTTCCTTTTTGGTGGTTGATGCCAAAGGGGAGAAGTTTTAGGGACCAAAGCAATGGAAATCATATCAAACACCAATCACAATAAATTAAAATTTTTGATCATACAAGTGGTTTTGGTTCTTTGGTCTAAAATAGGAAGTAAGTGAATTATGGAGTTAGGGGGAGGCTTAAGTCCATAATCTCACATCGTAGGGACATTCATGCATCCTAGCTTGTAGATTGCATATTTTCATTCACATCGTGGGGACATTCATGCTTAAGGCTGGTGTCAGACGAATACGGGGAGAAGACGCTTGTTCCTACACCCTCTGCCGAGAATGGGGTGGCGCGAAGGTGGAGGCATGAGGGGAGAGAGAAAAGAAGTAGAGGCGAATGAGGTGGTGACAACTGAGGTGAGGACCATCATTATCGTGCGGAGGTATAGATGGCCAAATGGCCCGTGTCTGGTGAGCTGGCCCGAAGGACGACTCATTTAATAGTGTCTGGGCCAACCCAGCACGAGCGACGTGCGATGCTTGGGCCGTAGCCTCTACCCGTAGTGCTGGCCAGGCCCAGCACGATTATTTTTTTTATTTAAAAAATCATATATACATATGTACAATTTATATTAAATATTATAAACACATGAGCATCATGGTTATTAAAACGGTAAAACGTTAAAACGTTATGAACCAACTTTTCAACGTTTAAACGTTTAAACGAACGTTGAAACGTCTTTTCAGACTTGACATAGAATTTCAAATATAGAATAAGTTCATACATAAGTTGAGTTCACAAACCAAATAGCATTAGCATAAAAAGAAACAGATCAAGTTCAACAACACAAGTTCAACCACACAACACAAGTTACAACTTTCATGCATGATTAGTAACCATCATCGAACTCATCAGTATTAAGACCATGAGCATCCACACCTTGATCATCACCATCGTTTCCACTATTGCTTCCTTCAATTTCATCTTCCACATCAAGATCATCAAGAATATATTCCTCATCCTCGTCATCTTCATTTGCTAAATTAGTCTCCTCTTCCTCAAGGTCTTCATTCCTTCTCACACACCCACCACCAGCTCTCCTAGGAAAATTACGACCTCTGAGATGTGCAGATGCACCAATAGCTTCATCAACTTGGTCCCACGATAAATTGAAATCATCTCCAAGAGCATTGCTAACATGAGAAGAATTAGCTAATGGATCAACCCATTCATTGTCCCAATCAAAGTCTTCTAAAATCAAAGGATCAAAGTTTTTTCCTTCCTCGCGTATTTTTTGAAACCTATCAGCCATCTTTCTGTTGTATGAAACATATACCAAGTCATTCAACCTTTTGTGCTCCAACCTATTCCTCTTTTTGGTATGCATCTACAAGTGCAAATAAAAGCAACCATTTAACCAATGAAGAACTAAGGATAAACGTAGTGGCGAAACGAAATTGAATAATTTGACTAGCTCACTTACAAATTCAAATGTACTCCAATTCCGCTCACAACCGGATGATGAAGCACAAAGACTAACAATCCGTCTTGCAAACTTATATAGTTCAATGGTACGACCACCATATGCAAGCCACCAATCAACTAAAATGGCAAGAACAAAGATTATATGTTTAGTGCTAAAAATGAATGGGAGGCTATCAATTTTAGAATACTTACGTGGATTCCTTGTTTGTGCATTTTTTATAGCCATTGGATTTGCAAATGCCTCTCTTTGGTTCTCATAAAGAACAGCTTGGGCATCAATCTTCTCTCTAAGATCCTCATCTACCACCATTTTGACAAGCACATCATTAAAGCAACCCCTTATCTCTCCAACATAGCCTTCATCAACACCTGCTTTGATATTGTAGAATTTTCCAGGGTTCAAATATAGTGCTGCTCCATACAATGGGGTATCCATTTGGTTCGCCCAACGTCGATCCACAATGCTCATGATACGTTTCAGACATGCTTTCTTGTTTTGAGTAGAAAATGAGGAGGTAATCTTATTCTTTGCTATAGTCATGGCTGCAGCAACCTCAGCCATGGCTGGCTTCTCATCACCATCAACCAATCTTAGCACGACAAGAAGCGGTAAAGAAGCTCTAAGACAATCCTCAATTGAATTCCAAAATTCTTGAGAGAAAACGATGTCATATGCTTTTTTACCTGCCTCTGTTTTGGATACCTTGGATTGAGTGAAAACATCACTTGAAAATAGACCTTTCAATGAGTTCTTGTGCTTGTGCAAACTCTTCATGGTAAGGAAGGCAGTAGCAAATCTAGTAGCAGCAGGTCTCACAAGATCCATCCCATTTGTATGCACCCTCATTTCACTAAGTATCCTCCCATGTCTATAAATAAAAGTGGTGACATGACGAGCATGAGCAATAGGCTTCTTAAAATCCTTCAGCTTTCCTATGTCCTCCAACATAAGGTCCAAGCAATGTGCCGCACAAGGAGTCCAGAACAATGTAAGAATCCTCTCCATCAAAATCTTACCTGCTGCCTTATAATTAGCACCATTATCAGTGACAATCTGAGTAACGTTTTGCTTACCAATCCCCTCAATTCTCTTTTCTAACAAGTCTGCAAGCATCACTGCACTGTGTGACTCATTTGATGCATCAACTGACTCCAAGAAGAATGTTCCTTGAGGGCTGTTAACAAGGAAATTGATCAAATGGCGACCTCTTTTGTCTGTCCAACCATCAGACATGAGTGTGCAACCATACTGACTCTATGCATCCTCATGCTTCTTCCTCTCATCATCTATGTCTTTGACAGCCCTAGCAAGTAAAGGCTCACGTAGCTCATGGAAAGTAGGAGGCTTGAACCCAGATCCATATTGAGCAATAGCCTCCACAGCTACCTCAAATTGCCTTGAGTTCGCAGCATTGAATGGTATACCACACTCATAGAAAAACTTGGCTATCTCCAAACAAACAGAATTTCTTTCTTCCTTAGGCTTCATGGAAGCACTTATGGTAGTTTGAGCAGGTCCCTTTGCATGTCTCTCTGCTACAACCTCTTGAGGTGTACGTCGAATCATAGATGCAATGGACTTCTTTGGAGCTGCAATTGGGTGGGGCTTCAATTGGAAAATTGCTTTGTTTCTTTTGGCAGCTGTTCCAGAACTTGGCACAGTACACGAGGAAGCCTTGGATGATGCTGACATTGACCTGCTTCCCATAACTTGGACATCATCTTCTTGTTCTGCTTCATCTTCCATTACATCGTCATCTAGGTACAACGGCCTAGCCCGCTTCCCATTATTCAAAGCTTCATTCATCTCTTTAGCAATCTCTCTAGTAGTGTTAGGACACTTGACAATGTCTCCATAGCCACCAGCTAGATGTTGTTTCACCCTCTTGATACCTCCTTTTATTTGTTTGGGGCACAAAGCACATTGAATCAGCTCTCGCTTTCCCGCCTCAACATAGTATGCATATTTCCATCCTGGATCATTTGACTTTGGCCTTCGTGACTGATCTTTGAGTGGGTCATAGGAGTCATTAGCCTCGCTATTTGTTGCCATTGAAATTGAAATTCACTGCCACACTTTAGCCTACAACACAAAGTAGAATGATATTAATATATTATACATTTAGCTTGCAACACACAGTCACACAGTAGCTAGAGCATTGGCTCACTACACACTGCTGGTGGCTGCTTCACTGCACTGCACTGGCCACTGGAACACTGGGTATTGCCATTGGAACACTGGGTATGGCGCTGCAATAGGACTGGGTATGGCGCTGCAGTAGGACTGGGTATGGAGCACTGCACTGGGACTGGGTCTAGGAACCAGGACCTGGAGCAACGAGCAATGGCGCACCTGGCTCTGGCGGCTCTGCCGAGTTGGAGCCTGTAGGTGGAGGGAGGAGGGAGGAGGGAGGAGGGGTCGGCGGCGTACCTGGCTCTAGCGGCTGGCGGCTGGCGGCTCTGGGCGCGATGGCGTCTGGCGGCTGGGCGCGATGCGTCTGGTCGTCTAGCGGCTGGGCGCGATGTCCTCTGGCGGCTGGGCGCAGGTGGCCGGGCGCGATGGCGTTGAGCGGCTGGGTGCAGGCCCATTAAGGCCCACGAACGGTATGCGCATAGAACGTCCCTAAAACGTCTTAAACGTCCAGAACGTGCTTTCCGACGTTTAAACGCCGTTGAAACGTCCAGAACGGACGTTCTACGCAGTATCTGTAAAACGTTTGGACGTTCTAGCTGCTAAACGCGTTTTAGCGTTTAAACGACGCTTAAACATCGTTTAAACGACGTTTTAATAACCATGATGAGCATGATGTTCTATTGGTTAGACAACTTTGCCTAGTGTCTCTCACCCTTCTTCCATCAGGGTGTGGGTTCAAACCCCACCTCTTGCACCGCTTTTCAACATTTTACATTGAGTTGATTTGGAAGAAATGTAGGGACTTTTTTGTAAAAAACACGAAAGAACTAGTTCTAAAGATTCTACTTTCGTATCCGTTCCTGCCTAGAACTGCTTCTAAAGGTTCCATCTTTATTAACAGTTATGTACACAAACCAGTACTAAAGTAGAGACATCCAGTAATGATTATCTAGTAACTGGTACTAAAGTTGATACCTTTAGTAACGGATCTTTACATGAACTAATACTAAATTAAAGTCTTAAGTATTTGTTCCTAGCTAGAACCACTTCTAAAGGTTCAATCTTTAGTGACAATTGTGTACATGAACCGGTACTAAAGTAGAGACATTCAATAACGGTTTAATCTAGGAACTGGTACTAAAGTTGATGACTTTAGTAACAGATCTTTACATGAAATGGTACTAAAGATGATACCTTTAGTAACGGTTATAGGTAGGAACAGTTACTAAAGATGACACCTTTAGTAACGGATCTATATAGGAACGGGTCCTAAAGTACACGCTTTAGTACCGGTGTTTACAACTGATACTAAAGTTGCAGGCTTTAGTCTCGGATACAGAATACTAGATGAAAATCCGGTACTTTAGTGAGTTCCCAACCGGTATTGATTGCATATTCCGCAGTAGTGTTAGTTCCGGTTCTTGCCAAAAACTAGTACTAAAGAGGGGACTTTTAGTAACGGTTTAGCAAGAAAAAAACGATACTAAAAGTCACTTTTTAGTACAGGACCACGCAACCGGAACTAAATGTTGACGTTTTTAGTCCGGGTTGCTTAATACCGATAGATTGAGAATCCGGTACTGTAGCCAAACCAGTAATGATTCAATAGCTAGTATGTTATCGTTGACAACCATTAGGGGTGTGATCGAAAATAAATTAACAATGTTGGTAGCCGTCGAAAATAATGTTATTTCCGAGCACTAAAGATGGATGGATCACTGATATGCATGATGCTTCGAGAACAAGGGGGTGTTTGGTTTCTAGGGACTAATATTTAGTCCCTACATTTTATTCCACTTTAGTTACAAAATTATCAAATATAGAAACTATAACTCTATTTTAGTTTCTATATTTGTCAATTTATATACTAAAATGGAACAAATTGAAGGGACTAAACATTAGTCCCTAGAAACCAAACACCCCAATTGTCGGGTGTGTCTCGTTGATCGTACGTGTCGAGCCTCGTTGGATCGGGGAATCTGGCGGCATAATTGGCCCGGCCTGTGTGCATTTCTGGCCACTGCTAGAAGATTATTCGTGCATGCAACATAACATGCCTGGAGATGCCACGTGTGTATGCTCCTCTTTACATCAACGACTTCCTCGTTACTGCCTAAAGCTCTCGTACCCCGAACATACTACATGCAGCATATGGGACAGTCTAGCTAGAGCTTTTCGATAATGGAAGCCTAGCGCATCTATCGTTCACATGCATGCCATGCAGCAGGGACAATAATATACATCCAAACACATGCATGCATGGCAACGACCTTGCATGCATGCACGATTATTAGGTGATGCGCTGATGATGTGTAGCTGCGTGTGTGGTCGGTCTTGCGCGCGTCAGCACTCTGTCTTGATAGGATACTGGTTCTCTTCGGTTGATCCTTCTAGTCTACTTTAGCTTCTAAAAAAACTATAAACCAACTAAAATAATTTCTCTCACAAGGCAAAGAAACCCACAAATAGCTATTATCTAGTAAATTTTACAGTACCCTTTCCTACTTTCAAATGCTACGAAAGTTGAAAAAATTCACAAAAATATCAACCTTGCCTTTAGTTATGTAGGTATTGGTTCCTTTTCCCCCCCAGTTCATAGACTCAAGAGGAGAAGCCACGTCGTCAAGAGAAGCATATGCCTCCTCCTCGACGGTGGCCTGACCAGCCCCAACGCATGTGAGCGCGGCCGGCCAGCCCGGTGGCTGCCGGCATCGTCACTACTGGAGCTAAATAAAATGCTCATGGCTCGTCGGCTTACTCGATTCATGGTCAACTCAAATTGAATTAAATTGGATCGTTTGATTTTTTTATTAGCTGAGCTAATATCTCAGCTCGGTTTTTTAACGAGCTAGCTCGCAAGCTAAACGAGCTATCACATTTCAGCAAAACGAAACTAGCTATTTGCATATCATTTACGCATCAATTGATAAACATGTTATATATATATGTGCGATTTGTATGGCCTATGGGTTAAACTAATGATTGATGAACTTTGTTTGTGTTAAACTGATCTGTATGACTGTAACTGTGGATTAAACCGATGAACATGTGTGTGATTTGCAGTGCCTACGGGTGGAAGAAGGGACGTCGAGTGGGATTCGTTCGTCAGTGAGAGACAAGAGAGTTGAGTTCAAAGGACTAAAAATAACCTATAAAGTTGTTGAATAGTTTTTTAGACAGTACACAATGCATATTAATGTATCATGTCGTGAGATGTGTCTAGAGGGTAAGTGTAAAAAAAAAATGGCTCGGTTTTCTACGCCCAAGATACAACTTCGCTAGTACAACTGACATAAATGAGCCATGTCTTAGAGAATTTTTATTAAATAAGGCATAAGATTTAGATATGTCTCGTTGTACCTACATGTGTTTTACTTGTGTCTTCTATTTAAAAACTATACTATGGTATCAAGGTTGTACATGCCCTAACCCTAACTGCTCAATAAAAGGACTTTGTTTTTTTCACGGCTCACAAGAAATAACAACTTTTTTCAGAAGCCATAGTTCAATCAAACAAGCCCAAGGAGATCTCCCTATTGAGGGAAACAAATGGCTGATCATCCTAACAATTGTCTGATCATCCTAACAATTGGACATACATTTGAGCGAGCAAATCATACTCCTCTCGAAGGCTTACATACACATGATGGGGTTTGTTCTAGTTCAACCCACCGAGGCACATGCATGCGTGGTTGGATGACTTGACCTTAGCCCCTTCCCATTATAGAGTGTGTCAATGAGCCGTGGCCCATTATATTAAACCTCTATTCGCATATGAGTTAGACTCTAATTCGGATTATTTATGCTCTTAGACATATCTCCAACACCCTGGCAGAGGGGGCCATGCCTTGGTGACGCAGTGGCCACCGTCGTCCTCATCACTGCTGAGCATCTACCTAAACGGCTAGGGGCATGCTGCTTCAGAGGATCCCCACCAACGAACGAGAACAAACGGGAGTGCGCGCAACGTTTACGTACCGTGCATCGATGATGGAGCTAGGTTGCTAGATAGCGAATACTCAATATATGTGTGTGTGTGACGCCTGGCCATATTAATTGCGTGGAACGTTGGTACATGTGGTGTGCGGATGTGGTGGTACAAATTATTGGGCACCGCCGATCGATGGTTGATCAGAGTGTGTATAGGTAGCAGAGGTATATTTTAGGTCGTTGCTAGCTCGAATCTACGCGCGCACAGTTACGGCGTTCCATCATGCATGGTTGATCAATCAGCTGCATGGCGCGCGCGGTTACAGCTAAGCTAGCTAGCTAGCTAGCAGCTATACTAGAGCACTCTCGTTTCGATCCATCATCGGACAACGGAGGGCGGAGGCTTGTTGTAGTAATAATATAAAAAAAAATTGAACTGATCTGACTGATAAGGATTCTTTATGCTTGCCGGCAACGGCAACGAACAACCCACAGGACCAGGAATTGACCTCTCGCATGCACATAAAGAATCCTTATCGTTACCTCGGCCGATCATGTCCGATCCATCCATCCGTCTATCGCCTACACGTGATGCTAGTACACTGCACGCACCTCCTCTCCGTCACTGTGTATTGGACACCGTACCGTGATGACGACATTGCTACTTTTGAGCTTTTCATTGGTTTCTGCTGCGTTTCAATTCCCAGACCTGCTACGAATTAACTTTTAGAAAAGCTTGCTAAAAAAACCCACTATCCAACACACCTGCTTCAGGTACTCAGCAAAGCTTGAAAAATATTCGACGAACTCTTTGCCAAATACCACTCTCGACAAAAAGGTCTCGATAAACTGTACATCGACACGACTTCTTTGTCGAGTACATTTTATCGGACACTCAACACAGAAAAGTAGTCGACACGGCGCAAAGTGACGGTGACAGAGCCTTTGCCGAGTGTCCTCTCTAACACTCGACTAGTGCCTGCTGGACTAGCTCTCGACAAAGGGAGCACTAGTGGGCCCCTTTCACAGGCCCTTTGTCGAGTGTCACGGCCATAACACTCGACAAACAAGCTTTACTAGGTTTTCAGATGTGCCTTCTTTATCGAGTGCTATGGTCATGACATTCGGCAAAGTACCTCTTTATCGAGTGTTACACTCGACAAAGTGACCATAAAATCCCTTTTTATTTGTTTTTATTTTTACATCCAAACAAACAAAAGATATATATCATTGACATCACATATATTACAAAATCAACACATGTATCACCAACACCAAATATCTCACAAATATCAACACATCAAAAAGTTTCACAAACATAAGTCTCACCAAGTATCTCACAAAAGTTTCACAAACAAGTTTCACAATAAGTTTCTCAAACATGTCACCAACACAAATGTCATCAGCGACGTAGGTGGATGGACGGGTTCAGCGAAGGGCTAGGGTGCACAACAACATTGTACATCATTTTTGGCGGCCACCGTTATTTTCGACAGTTAGGGCTCGGCTGCTGAAAATAAACGTTTATTTTCGGCGGCACTCGATGGCCGCCGAAAATAACGCTATTTTCAGCGGCTGGGTCAAAAGCCCCGGAAAATAGCTTTATTTTCGGCAGCCACTGACATAGCCTCCGAAAATAAACCCTTATTTTCGGCGACTGAGCCAGCCACCGAAAATAAGCCGTTTTAAACCGCTTCGGCCGAGCTTCTTCTTCTCTCTTCTCACTTTCTCTCGCCACGCCACCCACACCAGTCGCTGCTGCCTCCCGCCACAGCTCCGGCCCACCGCCTGGCCACGCCGCCGCGCCCGCCCTCGCCCCGTGCCGCCCCTTTTGTCCTGCCCCATGCTGCCGCGCCGCCCCATCGTCCCGCCCCACCATACTGCCGCCCCGCCCCACCGTCCTGCTACGCCGGACGCGCCCATCCCGCCACGCCGCCCCCGCTCCTCCCTCCATCAAGAGGTTAAATTATTTTTTTGCGTATTTTATTCCTTATTTTCGGCGGCCGTTATTTAATTGCCACCGAAATTAGTTTATATTTGTAATTGTGTTTGTTTGGTTAGTGTGTGAGATTATTATTATTGTTTAGTTCAATTTCATTAATGTATTAGTGGTATATGTGGTTTAGGGATCAGGGGCTGTCGGAAGGGAAAATCTCTCCGGCCGGGTGGCGGATTGCACCCGCCCTAAATCCTAAGATGAGGAGGGGCCTAAGCGTTTTGCCTGTTATGCGAGATGGATGGAAGAACACAAGAACACGCAAGAGTTTAGAGTGGTTCGGGCCGCCGGAGCGTAATACCCTACTCCACTATGTGATGTATTGCTTTGGGAGCTTGTATGAACTTGTGAGTGTCTGTCTAAGATTGGGTGTGAGTGAACCTATCTTGTAACGTTGCATGCCTCCCCTTTTATAGCCGAAGGGGGCATGCACAAAGGTACTGAGCCTCGACATGTGGGCCCAGGGGCTTAACGAATATTGTACTTGGAGCCACGATCGTGTGCTGTTGAGGCGATCTTCTAGCGCTCTGACACATGAGATCTGCGTATCCTTGGCGTGTAGGGGAAGCTCCTTGTAGAAGGGGTAACGAGTCCAGTCCACCGCATGGCATGGAAGCACTATTCTATAATAGATTGGACCGGCGCGCTGTTTGACACTATCTGCCAGCGGAAAGGACTAGACGCATTAAATGCCGAGAGGGCACATCCCTCGTTGGCTTTCCGGCAGACGACGCGTCCTTTCTGCAATAAATGCAGCGGCTGCGCAGCTCCAGTGGCCCGACGTCAGACTCTTCTCGTTGGCTTACGTCATGGGCCACCAGCCATGCGGTAGTAGCAGATCTCCGCCTTGGGGTGGGGGAGCGCTATGCGAGCCCCGGACACGTGCCAGCACTGGACCCCTTCTAGTGCAGGACCTGGGTGTCTTCTACCCCAAGATCTAGGATTCGGTGGTGAACTGTCCGGACCTCACTTCGAAGGGTCCGGCATCTATCCCAGAGGTCCGCTCGTCATGCGCGGGGTCCGGTGCTTTCCACGTAGCGGGTCCAGACCTGCTGCGTACATCCGGAGCACATCTTTCCCTTTGGCCACTTGGTGACCCCCAAGGCGGCCGAGGTTGCGTAACGGTGAGCCGTTTATCGCGCATCCAGAGACTTCACTGCCGGCACAACGTCTTTTCCTTGTAACAGGGGGTACCCCTGTTTCAAGGTACCGACAGTGGCCCCCGGGCCCACCTCAGGGGAGGGCGCGAGCCTGCAGGTGGGGCCATAATCCATCTTCTTTGTAAGCTCTGCATGACCGAGAATTGGGGCATCTTTCTAGCGCGCGCCGTACTAACTCAGTGCATGCATGCTGTCAGTTTGCTGCTGGTCACTCCAACCGTCGCGCCCGTCTTGGCGGCAACTGACGCGTGGCCCTCCACACATGGTGGTACGGCCGTGCCCCGCGTGTGTGGGGCGCCCTGCTGGCCCCGCCTATGTTAAGAATATCTGCCAGCGGTGGCCCCGAGGCGACGTGGGAGCGTGCGCGGTGGTTTGCTCCTCTTGCGCATGGAAACCATTGCCTCAGCCGTGGGGTCTGCGGGTCCGAGTCCCTCTGTCAGCGACTAAGTTGCTCGAGCGCTAGGTACGCGCCAGGCAGATTTTCCGGAGCGTGCGAGGAGCCATCCCTTGAAGTAGGGTTTTCCGTGCGCAGTTGTTTCGCTCCCGCATTCTTTCTTAACTGCTCCGCCCTTTCATCTCCGAGCCTTCCACGCCTTTTCGCGTTCGTGCTCCTCAGTTCTCCGCCGCCGCGGCTACCATGGCCACGTTGGTTCGCCCTGACCACTACCAAACCGAGGAGGCGCTTGATTCGGTGCGCCGTATGCTTGGATGGGGCTCGCCTGCGTTTGTCGGGAGGATCCGGACCGGCACTATTCTCCTCGGCGATCTTGCCGCCGGGGAGTTTGTGCTCTTTGTCTCTTATCTCTTCTGTGGGCTGGCACTGCCGATTTCACCGTTCTTCCTGCTGCTGTTGGAGGAGTTCGGGCTCCAACTCTAGCACCTCACGCCCCACTCCATCCTCTAGGTGGCCATCTTTGTTCATTTCTGTGAGGTGTTCGTGGGAGTGGCTGCTTGCACTTCCCTCTTTCGCCAGTTTTTTGTGCTGGTGCGGTCTGGGAAAGGCAAAGACCACGTTGGGGCCTACTACTTCCAGACAAGGTCAGATCCGTCAGTGACCTACATCGCCTCTCTCAGCGGCGCAAGGTGGGAGAACTGGCGGCACGACTGGGTGATTGCCCGTACTGAGGTCAGCGATCGTCTTGCCCTTCCGAGTGATGGGCCTAGGCTCGGTCGGAAGCAGTGGAGGGAAAGACCACGCCTCGTGCCAGAGTTCAAGCCCATCCTGGATAGGGTTAAGGAACTGGCGGTTGGTGGCCTGACCTCAATGCACGTACTTGGCGATTTCTTGAAGCGCCGAGTCATGCCACTGCAGGGGAGGCCGCATTTGTGTTGTTGGTTCACCGGCTCCAACGACATCGGCAGGATCCTGCGCGGGCCTGGGACTGACCTGACCTGGGAGGAGTTGGAAATTTTTGTGAGGGGGATTACTGGTGAGGCTTTTATCCCGGAATCCTTGATGCCTCCCCAGGGCATTCCGCCACTCTACGACAACCCAGCGGTGCGGTCAGCGGTGCTGGCCCGGCTGCCGACCCTTGATGAGAGTGGTGTGGCGGTCCGCCAGACCGGCGGCTGGGACCCCCACCAGGGGATTCACATTCCTGGTGTACCAGTCGGAGGCCCCCAACCTGCTAATGTGGCCCCTAGGGTCCCTTCTGTGGGCCCTAGTTCTTCGAACAAGGGCAAGGAGCCTGCATGCAGCTCTTCTACTCCGGACGCCGCCGGGAGGTCAGGGGAAGAAAGGCGACATCGACTGCGTCGCACCGATGGGTCCCTTGTCTCGGACCCACCCTCTGATTTGGGCTCCTACCAGAAGCGTCAGAAAACAGCTGGTGGGGCTAAGGAGGCTGAACCCCAGGCCCAGGACAGGCAGAGGGGCCTGAGTCCTTCGCCGCCATCTCTTCCGGATTTAACACCACCACCACCGCCGCTCATGACAGACCGACCGTCGTCACCGTAGGGGCAGCGGCAGCAACGACAATGGATGCCTCGCTTCCAAGGCCACTGGGAGGTTCATGGCCCTAAGTAAGCATGAACTCTTCCAAATGTCTCATTTCAAACATAGTCTTTACGTTGACAGATCTTGAACCATCCTTTGCCTGTCAGGGCCTGTCGGTGTTTTGGGTCCGACCGCACACTGGGGTTGCCCCTTAAGGTGTTTTAGGAGTAGGACGGTGTTGACAACTGTAGCAAAATGGTTCGTGCAGATCGCACGAGGGACAGTGGACGAGGTTTGTAGGTTCGGGCCGCTTAGAGATGCGTAACACCCTACGTCCTGATGAGTATGCTTGGTGAATGTGGTTACAAGAGAACTCTCTGGATTGAGAATACAGAGAGATGAGGTGGGTGGCTAAGTAAAGGGTCGATCGTTCTGAAGGGGTGCCCCCTAGGCCTTATATACTCGACCGTGGGGCAGTACATGTGGATATGATAACAACAAGTAGCTAAAAGGTAGTGAACCTCTTGAGTTTATCCCTACGTAACCCTCGCCGACTTATCCTCGCATGGCTCCATTGCATGGGGGCTTTAGCGCGGGAAAGTCGGGTCTCTGTTGCGATTTACTCGCTCGACGTTGTGGGCCGTCCGGGTTTGCACCAATCTGGTCTCACGTCGCTCTGCTTTGTTGGTTGTTTCTCCCCAGGCCCACGAAAGAATGACCTTACGATTTATTGGGCCCTTGGGCCTTTCGTGAGGTCTTTTACCCCTTTAGTGGACCCGGGGGACATCTATCCCCCACAAGCCCCCAATCTTTGGGTTAATTTAGAGATAATCAGCCCAAAGATCCCAGGTCCAACTTGCGGGTGTTTTGAAGAAAAATGATTTCCTGCTGTCTTCTCTTGCTCCGATCACTCATTTGACTGAAGCTTAGTTTCGAGTTTGTGCCTTAGAGGTCGGCATTTCAATTTGTAGGATTCTGAACTTCATTGGGTGCACCAAAGGTGCACCCAATGGGTGTAGCCCCCGAGCTTCGAGTAGATCTTTTTAAAAAATAATCTACTCGAAGGTCTTCCTCAGAAATTGTTTCCATTTGTGCTCTTGCGTTTTGATTGAGGGCTAGCCTTTTAATCTTGTCCCACGCCTTAGAAGTTGGCACTATCTTGGCTTGGAATGATAATCCATGGGGTGCACCGGAGGTGCACCCAATGGGTGTAGCCCCCGAGCTTCGAGTGGATTTTTGAGGATAATTCACTCGAAAGTCTTCTTTTTATGTCCTTTTGCTGAAGATTATCCTTTCTGCCTGTAAAAAATTGGCATGATGTCATCCGCACTATGTCATCAATAATATGCTTCAGAGGTCAGCACGTATTTTGTCTTTTGCAGCCGAGTTCGCAATCCATCCATATCTTGTTGGGTAGTGCAATTTATTTGCTCTGTGACTGATTAGACATTTGATGGACGTTCTCTGTCTAGTCTTCAAGTCGTTTCTGTCGACTGTATTTTGTACTCCACTGGCTATATTTGGCTTCCCTCTAATTCTCACTGATATCTCATTTTTGTCTTGAGGCATTCACTGCGTGCCCTGCACAGATGTGACCAATTTGAAAAATATACTGATAATTCCTGGGCGTCCCCCCCCAATGGGTGTGGGCAAGGGACGGCTTGGTACGCTGAGTGTTTTAGCCGGCTGCTTCTGAGTAGTAATGTGATGTGACGGCGAGTGTAATCATATCCTTCGCGCTGTTGACTGGAGTCCCAATGGGTGTAGTGTTGCGTGAAACGGCGTCAGCCGCCTGACGTGTCTTCAGACGGGTTGAGGTGCTTATTGAATGCTTTGCGACTGTTCGGTGACCGCGGTTGGAGGTGAGCGGTTGCCTCCTCCTTCTATAAATAACGCCATTGTCTCTCTGGCTTTTTCACATCTCTTCGCTGTTCTTCTACTGCCTCCACCATGGGCAAGAACAACAAGCGCAAGCGCGAGCCAACTCCTCCATCGGAGGAGTTTGGTGACTCCGAATACTCGGAGGAGGAGTTATCCTCCGAGTCCGAGGGGTCTCCGGCTCCCGTCTCTCCCCCGGCGTCGTCTGATGATTCAGACGACTCCCAGGGGATTGCCGCGGAAGTCTGGACGTACATCCGGGCCGTCGAGCGCTCCGGGCTCGAGGGCTCGGATGAGTCGGAGTACTCCTCGGACGGCGGCGGCGCGGACGAGGACGACGACGACGACGACGGCGACGACGACGACGGTGGCGACGGCGACGGCGGCAGGGACGGTGACGGCGGCGGCAGCAGGGACAGCACCAAAGGCGGCAGCAGCAAGGGCAGCACCAAGGGCGGCGGCGGCAGGGGCAGGGCCAGTGGCTAGACGCCACTGGTCTTCTTAGATATTAGTATAATATAGTATAGTTAGAATAATGTAGTAGTAATGTAGAGTAGTATAGCGTAGTATAGTAGTAGTAGTAATGCAATGTAGTAATAGTAGGGAAGCATCAACTCGCAAAGAGTTGATTTGTAAGCTTACTGTCTTCCCTTAATGAAAGAATGACGTTGGCTTCTTGATGACTCGCTTTGCTTGATTATAAAACTGATTCTTTTGAGACAGTAGATGAATAACTTGGACATCATACTGACGCTTCCAGAAGTAGCTGCCGAGTAGTCTTGTAGTCTGTGTCGACGTTTTAGAAGTAATGCCGAGCGACTGAACGCTATACCAGCGTCTTAGAGGCAATGCCGAGTGATTGAAGGTCGACGTCGGCATTTTAGAAGTAATGCCGAGCGATTGAATCATGAGATCAGCGTTTTAGAGGCAACGCCGAGTGATTGAAGGTCGCCGTCGGCATTTTAGAAGTAATGCCGAGCGATTGAACACGAGATCAGCGTTTTAGAGGCAACGCCGAGTGATTGAAGGTCGCCGTCGGCATTTTAGAAGTAATGCCGAGCGATTGAACACGAGATCAGCGTTTTAGAGGCAACGCCGAGTGACTAGATGGTGACGTCGGCACTTTAGAGGTAATGCCGAGCGACTGAATATGAAATCAGCGTTTTAGAGTCAACGCCGAGTGATAGCAGGTCGACGTCGGCATTTTAGAGGTAATGCCGAGCGATTGAACACGAGACCAGCGTTTTAGAGGCAACGCCGAGTGATAGCAGGTCGACGTCGGCATTTTAGAGGTAATGCCGAGCGATTGAACACGAGACCAGCGTTTTAGAGGCAACGCCGAGTGATAGCAGGCCGCATGAGCTATTTTGAGGATGATAACCGAGTGATGAGGTGGCCCATCGGCTTTTTGGAAATAACTGCCAAATGACCACGTGGCATGCTGGGGTTTTGGAAATAACCGCCGGGTGATGACTGGGCACTTTTTGAAACGGTATATGGCTCGAGAATATCCTATAAGAGCTGCGCTTTTAGCCGCCTTTGCTTTCCGTGCCCTAGTTCTTGCATTCCCGCTTCCGAATCCTCTCTGCTGCTCGCCTCCACTCTGCTCGCTGGTAGAATCGAGATGGCGCCCAAGAGGAAAACCGTGAGCTCGTCCGCTGTGGTGATTCCTCCAATCGATCCCAACAGCCAGTTGCCTTTTGCAGGTAACCACATGTCCATCATTTCCGAAGCTGAACTCCTCCACCTCGTGTCCATCGGGGTTCTTCCTCCGCGGGAACTCTGTTCTTGGCGGATTTGCCACGGGACTACTGTCCCGACAGAGGATACCCACGAGTCTGTAGTTTACGCTCCTTTTCTTCTCCGCGGCCTTGGCCTTCCCATCTCTCCCTTTTTCCGCGGTCTCCTTGATTTCTACCACATTAACCTGACCCATTTGAACCCTAACTCAATTATGCAAATCTCCATCTTTGTTCACTTATGCGAAGCCTTTCTTGGTGTGCTGCCGCATTTCGGCTTATGGAAATACCTGTATCATTGTCGCCCTGGGATGGCCGGGGGACAACATCAGTTGGTCGGAGGTGCCAGTTTGGAGATGCGCCGCGGACGGAAGACTGAGTACCTTGAGATTCCCCTTAAAGATAGCATTAAGGGATGGCGTCTAGAGTGGTTCATAGTCGATAATTATGGAAATTCTCTCCCTTCCCGGTCGGGAAGGCAGCCAGACGTTCGCACCCCAAGCTGGACTGAGTCTCCCACAGATGAGGAGGTAGCTGAAGCGGGTGTGTTGCTAGCTGAAGTTGGACTGCTGAAAGAGAGAGGTCTAACTGCTGATGCTGTGGTCGCTGACTTTGTTTTCAAGAACATTCAGCCACTGAAAGATAGGGTATACCCAGCTTATCTGTATCGAGGGCTAGCCGACTCAACTCGGGTTACCAACAGGAGAATCCCTTCTGCAGACTTGGTGAGCCGACTGGAAATGATTCTCAGGGGCAAGGTGTCCAATGTTGGTGCTCCGGTGGCGTACTCGGCCTGGAACTTGCCTCCTGCCAAAGTCTTCACTCTTTTCGTGTCAAATCCACCTGTGACTGATGGCAATTTGGGCCTTAGAACGCGACCCTCTGATGAAGAAGTCAGTGCTTTGGTTGCCTCGCTTGGGGAGATTCTTGATGACGAACGACAAATCCATTTTGAGGTGCCCCTGAACCCTAGTGATGCAGATATAAGTGCCATGCTTGATCTGCTAACTGAAGATTCCTCCGACGCTGCTCCTGCTGGTACATTAGCAGTAGTGCCCCTCCCAGAGGTTGATACAACTTTGGATGTTCAGAAACCAGTCAATACTCGCCCGAGGCGCCTTAGCCGAACCAATCAGCCTTTGCCTTCTGCTGACGAGCAAAAGAAGAAAAGAAGACGCATCCGGCGAGTATCCAGTTTTAATGAAGACGCTGGTACCTCGGTTCCTGCTGCTGAAGATATGCCTGCGACTGGGCTTACTGAAACTGACCCCAATGGGTGTACCCAAACTGCTACCGATCCTAATGTGGGTGCTCCACCTGTTGCGGATCCCAATGGGTGTGCTGCTTGTGTTGTCGTTGTAGATGACGAGGGGGCGGAGAATGAGGTTCCTTTGACTCGAAAGAACAGCCGGCAATTCGTCGCCAGTGGTGAAAGTAGTGGAGTTCCCTCTCCTGCTTTGTCTGCCCTCATTGGTCTACAAGAACTGTCTCTGGCCAACTTTGATCAAACTCTTGAGGATATGGTCCCAGAAGACTTGTTATTGGAGCCAGTGGATGATGGTGCAATGGATGCTTGTGCTGATGTGCCCGATGCTGGGTTGAGGTCATCTCGTGCCTCTTCGACCTTAGAGCGCGATCTTGAGGGCCGGGAGACTGACTTGAATCGTCCTGGTCCTATGGAGGTAGATGAGGGTCCATCAATCTTAGAAGTGGTTGTCGCGGAGAACTTGGACCTCAAGAGTGGTGCTGTCATATGCCCAGCCCCCGAGGGTATCACCGGGGATGACTTAGCTCGGGTGGAGAGTGTAAGCCACTGCCCAGCCCCCGAGGGTACTGCCGGGGATGATCCGGCTCAAATGGGCAGTGCCAACTATGACCCAGCCCCCGAGGGTGCCCGAGCAGGGTCTCCTTCCTGTACCTCCATGGATGTTCACGCGGGATCTCCTCCACACTCTGGCTGTATGGTGGTGACCCAGAATTTGGATCAGGGAATCGCTTTAGAGAGCAGCGCCCCTGCTGACCGAGTGTTGGGTTCTGTTGAAGGTACTGAATTGATCTCTGCTGATTCGTTGCAAGCTGCTCCGGGTGGTGGTTTTACATCTGCTTATCAACTGATTTCTCCTGATTTGGGGATCCCTTCGTTCTTTTCCAACCTTCAGGTACTGTGATGTATTTTAATTTGACTTTTATATTGCCTGAACTGCTGTCGTCACACTCGTCTGTTTTCCTCATCAGGCTTTGGTGGATGGGATGGCCGGCCAGCTGAGGCTTCAGGGTGCTTCCACCCTAGAGGTAGCTTCATCTCTTGCACGTTGGAACCCAGTGTCGCTTCAACGTCGCGTTTCTGAATTGGAGGCAACCAATGCTGGTTAGTGCTTTTTTGCTTTTCTCTGCCTTCGCTATGGACTGCCTTGCTTTCTGACCCCATTTTGTTTGATTATCTCTCGCTAGGAGTGACTCGGCAGATTTCGCTTCTTGAGGAAAAACACTCCCAACATCTGGCTGAATTGGCTCAGCGGTGTACTGACTTTGAGGAGAAGTACTCTCAGGGCCAAATTGAACTGGGTCAAGTTTCTGCTGCTTTAGACGACGCCAATGCCCTGAATTCTTCCCTTCATGCTCAGCTTGATTCTGAAAAGGTATTATACAAAACTGTGCCTTGCCTTGCTGTGCTCCCATTACTTGCTTGGTTTTTGAAGGAGCTGACTTTCGCTCGCAGGAAGAAAAGCGTATCCTTGCTGCTTCTCGTGACAATCTTGACAGGTTGTATCGTGATTCTAGCAATTCGTTGACTATCCTGGAGAGAAGTCATCGCTTCACCATGGAAGAATTAGACCTCCAACGTCGTAAGCTGCAGGAATCCATGGAGGAGGTAACCCGGCTTAAGCAGTTGATATCAGCGAAGGATGCTACTATCAAAGGGCTCCGAGCTTCCAAAAAATCCATTGCCCAGGAGTTAGAGAGCGCTCGACTGGCTGCTAAAGCTGCTGAAGAAACTTCTGTTACTCTCAAGGCCCAACGCGACAAAGCCCTGGACAAGGCTATTCGGGCGGGACGAATCTTGATGAGGAGACCCGGCGTGGTTGTTCCTGAAGACATAAGGGCTGACGTGAACGCCGCCCCTGATTCCTCGAGTCGCCCTTCTTCGTCGGTCGCTCCTGAGAAAGACATTGCAAAATAGAAAAACATTTTGCGTGCTCCAAGCGCGCGGTTAGCATGATCGAGTATTTGTTAGAGGACACCAGTTTATCATTCGAATGACATAATTACTCTCTCATTGTGTCAGAATTTATTAGTTAATGAGTTGGCAGTAATGACGCATGATGATTATGAAATTTGTTTGCGGGATATGGAAGTCATCCCCTGAATTATATAGGCGCGAGCATGTTGCACCGGTCTTAAGTTGCTGCCAACTTAAGTCGATCGCTGCGTTTGTAGGGCATAGTGGTCACCCTAAGTTAAGTAAGCGTGAGCATGTTGCACCGCCTTAAGTCGTTGCCGACTTAAGTCGATTGCTCCGTTAGCAGGGCATAGTGGTCACCCTGAGTTAAGTAAGCGTGAGCATGTTGCACCGCCTTAAGTCATTGCCGGCTTAAGTCGATTGCTCCGTTAGCAGGGCATAGTGGTCACCCTGAGTTAAGTAAGCGTGAGCATGTTGCACCGCCTTAAGTCATTGCCGGCTTAAGTCGATTGCTCCGTTAGCAGGGCATAGTGGTCACCCTGAGTTAAGTAAGCGTGAGCATGTTGCACCGCCTTAAGTCATTGCCGACTTAAGTCGATTGCTCCGTTAGCAGGGCATAGTGGTCACCCTGAGTTAAGTAAGAAGGCAAGTCAATCGTGAATGAATTGAGTATCCTTGAAACCTCTTTTTTATTGATGACATATTTCCACTTTACAGAGTACATCATCATCCCAGCCGTTTTGAGATACAGCTAAGGATAAAACTTTCTGAGGTGTTCTATGTTCCAGGAGTTCCCAACTTTTGTGCCATCCATCTGAGTGAGGCGATACGATCCGGGCCGAGTGACTTCTGCTACCACGAAGGGTCCTTCCCATAAGGGTGATAACTTGTGTCGTCCTTCCCCCGTTAGAATTCGGCGGAGGACGAGATCTCCTACTGAGAAGAATCGTTGTCGCACAGCCTTGTCGTGATAGCACCTTAGAGTCTGCTGGTACCTTGCTGATTGGATTACTGCGTTTAGCCGTTCTTCCTCAAGTACATCTATGTCCTCCAGCCTGGTGATCTCAGGTTCTGCTATGTTTTCAAAGATCAGCCTTGGCGCCCCAAACTTGAGATCAGCAGGTAGCACTGCCTCCGACCCATAGACCATGAAGAAAGGAGTGTTTCCATGCAAAGCTCGACTAGGTTGAGTTCTTAGGCTCCAAACAACATAAGGTAATTCCCTTATCCACTTTCCTGCGAATTTTTCATTCTTATCGAAGACCTTTTTCCTGAGTGCATCCAATATCATCCCGTTGGCTCGCTCAACTTGCCCGTTGGCTCTTGGATGGGCTACAGATGCATACTTGATCTGAATGCTCTTTTGCTCGCAGAAGTCAAAGAATTCTGAACTTGTGAAGTTGGATCCTAAATCAGTTATGATGCTGTTTGGTATCCCGAATCTGAATATTATGTCTTGTATGAATTCCACGGCCTTAGCAGAGGTTAAAGAGGCAATGGGCTTGAATTCTATCCATTTAGTGAACTTGTCAATTGCTACCAATACATGAGTGTATCCCCCTTGAGCTTTCTTGAAAGGTCCAATCATATCCAGTCCCCAGCATGCGAAAGGCCAAGTTACTGGTATGGTCTGCAGTTGCTGTGCTGGCATGTGTCGTTGCCTTGACAAGTATTGGCAGGCTTCGCACCTTCGAACTAACTCGGCTGCATCGTTCTTTGCTGTTGGCCAATAGAATCCCGACCTGAAGACCTTCCCGACTAGTGTTCTAGAGGCTGCATGTATTCCACATTGCCCAGCATGGACTTCCTCCAGAAGTTGCTTCCCAGTGGATGGGAGAATGCACTTCATGAAGACGCCTGATGCACCCCTTCTGTATAATGTCTCCCCAATAAGTGTATAGTGAGCCGACTGTCTTGCAATGCGCTCTGCCAAATTTTTGTCGTCTGGTTCCTCTTCATTCTCTATATACTTAATGATCGGCCTCCTCCAGTCATCAGGGTCTAACTCGGGTTGATCTATGATGTTGCATTCTTCTGTCTGATCCATTGAGATACTTGGCCGCAGAATTTCTTGCACGAAAACCCCGGGTGGGACCTGAGTTGGACCAGACCCTAGTTTGGACAGTACATCAGCTGCTGTGTTCCGATCTCTTTCTATATGATGAAATTCCAGACCCTCGAATTTATCTTCTAGCTTTCGGACGGCAGTGCAGTATTTTCCCATTGAGTCGCTTGAGCAATCCCACTCCTTGTTTATCTGGCTGATGACTACCAGAGAATCTCCGTATACCATTAATCTTTTGACGCCCAACGATATGGCAATGTTCAATCCATGGATCAAAGCTTCATACTCGGCTGCATTGTTGGAGGCTGGGAATAGCAACTTGAGGGCGTACTTGAGGTGTTCGCCTCCAGGCGCAGTGAAGAGAATCCCTGCTCCTGCTCCCTGTAGCTTCAGTGAGCCATCAAAATACATTCGCCATACTTCTGCAGTCTCCGGGTTGTCTGGTACTTGTTGTTCAGTCCACTCTGATACGAAATCAACCAGTGCTTGAGTTTTGATGGTAGTGCGAGGTCGGAACTCGATGTCTTGAGATCCCAGCTCACAAGCCCACTTGGCTATTCGGCCGATGGCTTCCTTGTTGTGAAGAATATCCCCTATTGGAAAACTTGTAACTACTATGACTTTGTGGTCGTCAATGAAGTAGACAGGATGTTGTACTGGATGAGCATGTCCTTTTTCTATTCGCTCGACTACTAACGCGGTGCTTACCACGTGAGTCGTGCAGGAGATATATAGTAGCAAGTCTTCAGCTGGTTGAGTTGACGTAGCTCGCCGAGGTGGTTTCAGTACTGGTGGTGTTGTCAAGAATTTTTTCAGAGCATCTAGAGCTTCTTGCGCTTCTGAAGTCCATTGAAACTTATCCACCTTCTTGAGTAACTTGTAAAATGGCAAACCTTTTTCTCCCAGCCTGGATATAAATCTGCTTAGAGCTGCCATACATCCAGTAAGTCGCTGAACCTTCTTCTACGATCGAGGTGCTTCCATCTTCATGATAGCTTCAATCTTATCTGTATTAGCCTCAATTCCCCGGTGGCTGACAATAAACCCGAGCAACTTTCTGGCTGGTACCCCGAAAACACATTTCTCGGGATTAAGCTTCCATCTATACCGCCTCAGACTGTTGAAAACCAGTTGCAAGTCTTCGATGAAGTCTTTTGAGTCCTGTGTTTTGATCACCACATCATCCACGTAGGCTTCCACACGCTTGCCCCAGTGATCGGCTAAGCATGTTTGAATGGCTCTCTGGTAAGTTGCTCCAGCGTTTTTGAGGCCAAACGGCATGGAGGTATAACAGAAAGCACCAAACGGAGTAATGAATGCCGTTTTTTCTTCATCTTCCTTTGCCAGACTAATCTGATGGTATCCAGAATAGCAATCCAGGAAAGACAGCATAGAACATCCAGCGGTGGAGTCCACCACCTGATCTATCCTCGGGAGCCCGAAAGGATCCTTCGGACAGTGTTTGTTGAGATCAGTATAATCAACACACATGCGCCAATCCACTTTATTCTTTTTGAGTACAAGAACGGGGTTGGCTAACCACTCGGGATGTAATACTTCTCTAATGAATCCAGCTGCAACCAAGCGAGCTAGTTCAGTGCGAATGGCCTCTCTCTTGTCAGGCGTGAAACGACGTAATTTTTGCCGAATCGGCCTTGCCTGGGGATAAACCTTCTGTTTGTGCTCGGCCAGTTCTCTTGGGACTCCCGGCATATCCGCAGGTTGCCATGCAAATACGTCTCGGTTATCTTGCAGAAACCGGACGAGCGCGCTTTCCTATTTGTCATCCAAGCTGGAGCTGATGATAGCCGTCTTGCGCTCATCGGCGAACCCCAGGTTGATTCTCTTGGTTTCTTCAATCGGCCGCATAGATGTCGCGGTCTGAGCTTCGCTTGCCGGTACTGCGAGGTCCTCCTCACGCTTAGAGTTCACCAGTGTGGAGGGAGCCGTCGATGGCTTGGCGATGAGGGCTGCTTGAATGGCCACTCGGAAACACTCTGCGGCGCCTTGGAAGTCGGCGCACACGGTTATGATTCCTTGCGGTCCTGGCATCTTCAGTATCATGTATGTGTAATGCGGAATGGCCATGAACTTGGCCAATCCAGGTCTCCCGATGATGGCGTTGTACCCGCAGTCGAAGTTCGCCACTTCAAACCTCAGGAACTCGGTTCTGTAGTTCTCCGGAGTTCCGAAGGTAACCGGCATGTAGATGTGGCCCAGCGGGTATTCCCCTTCCGTCGGCACGATGCCGAAGAAAGGAGTGTCCGACTCGTGGAGCTCTTTGAGGTGAACTCCCAAGCCTTGGAGTGTCCGGGGGAAGGTGACGTTGATGCTGCTCCCCCCGTCCACTAACACCTTCTTCACCCGGCTCTCTCGGATCACCGGATCGACGAGAAGCGGGTATTTGCCCGGATGGTCGAAGTTGAGCCATTGATCTGCCCGAGTGAAGGTGATCGGGTGCTCCGACCACCGGTATGGGACGGGAGGGCCGGTGGTCGCCACCAGTATCTGGCGATCGTTGAGCTTTTGCTGTCTTCTGTTCTCCTGCGATCCGTGTCCGCCGAAGATGACGTTGACCTCCCTGTCAACGCGTGGGAAAGCTCCTCCTCCTCCCTCCTCCCGCCGATGGGGTTGTCGTGGTTCGTCTGGTCCTCCCCTCGGCGGAGGAGGAGGTAGAGGTTGGAAAGGTCGGCCGTGTCCGACGGAATGCTTGAAGTCTCGGCAGTTACGAAGAGTGTGGCGCATGTCCTTGTGGTACGGGCACTGGGCGTCGAGGATGTCGTCCAACGTGCGTTCGCCTCCACGAGGTCCTCCTCGGGCGCGAGAGGCAGGTGGTCCGGCAGCGTGCACTTCTTCGCGAGGCCTCTTCTCCCATCGTTTGTCGGGTTGCTGGTTCGTGTCGCGTCGTGGTGCTACCGGTGCGGGCTTTGCTCCTCCGATGAGGTCCTGGGCTCGCTCGTCGGCGGTGATGTAGAGGTCGGCTTCCCGGAATAGCTCCTCGGAGGTAGTCGGTGCCCTCTGTAGTATGGCTCGGACGAAAACCGAGTCATTGGAGCCTCTGTAGAAGTCCTCGATCACGGCCGCCTCCGTGACCTCAGGGATACGATTTCTCATGGTCTGAAACCTTTTGAGGTATGACCGGAGAGTCTCGTCCCCCCGGCGCTTGATGGATTTGAGGTCCCACGGTTGCGCCGGCTTGTCGGAGAGGGACTGGAAGTTGGCGGTGAAGCGTCGACTGAAGTCGCCCCAGACGTCGATGCAGTGTCGGGGTAGATGTCGCAGCCATTGCAGCGCGTCTTACCCAAGGACAATGGGTAAGTATGCGGTCATCACGTCTTCGGACGCCCCGGCAGCTCGAGCAGCGGTGGTGTAGACGGCTAGCCAACCCCATGGATCCTGTTTAGGTTCATATTTGTCAACATTGGATACCTTGAAGTTGGGAGGCCATTGGATGGCCCTAAGGCGCGGAGTAAGAGCGGACACTCCGCATGTGTCCTCCTGTCGTCGGGGACGATGTTTGTCCCGGGGAGGGGAGTTGTGATTGTGATTCCTCGACTGTCCCCGGGTGGTTCCGCTAGTTGAAGTCGTTGCCGACTCAGTTCTGGTGGCTTGGCTCTGAGTCGGGATGCCATGATCCCTGTCATACTCCTCCCGACGGCGAATCTCGTTCTCATGCCGCCGCTCGCGTGAAGCATTGATGGAACTTCGCGCGTCTCGACGGCTGTTGATGGCGTGTCGTAGATCGTTCGGCGGGTGAGCAAGCGGTAGAAGATGGTTGGCCGCCTGGGTGAACAGCCGTCGGTAGCCATCGGCGTCAGGAGTCCGAGGAAGTCCCTCAGCTATCCGAGCTAGTACCCCTCCGACTTCGCTCGGCGTGTTCATAGCTCGGGCGAAGTCGGGGTTCAGGTTGCGCCCGAAGAATGGATTCTCCCGACGCTGCCTTGCATCTTGCTCAGCCTGTTCCTGAGCTCGTCGGCGATCACGTCGTCGGGAGTTCCTTCGTTCTCTGAAGACGCGTTCTTCCGGGGTTTCTCCTACTTCCGAGACCTCGTCTCGCGAGACAGGCTGTTCCGGATTCCGCTCTCCGGCAGCATAATGTCGTCGAACATTCCTGCGCCGGTGTCGGGGACCATAATTAGGGGCACCCTCAAGACGCCTAATTCTCAGCTGGTAACCCCCATCAGCATAAAGCTGCAGAGGCCTGATGGGTCTGATTAAGTCAGGGATCAGTCCATACGAGCGACTCGATCACGCCACGCCCGAGCCTAGCCTCGGGCGAGGGCAGCCGACCCTGAGATGGTTCCGTCTCGCCCGAGGTCTCCTCTTTCACGGCAGACGCATCTCCGGCTCGCCCGAGGCCATGCCTTCGATAAGAAGTAACCCTGACTAAATCACCGCGCCGACCGACCAAATCACTGGGGCCTTTAATGCAAAAGGTAAGACTGACGGGTAGCCAGGCTTGGCCGAAAGCGCCAGAGGAAGCTCCGCCCGACCCAGGGCTCAGACTCGGGCTAAGGCCCCGGAAGACGGCGAACTCCGCTCCGCCCGACCCAGGGCTCGGACTCGGGCTAAGGCCCCGGAAGACGGCGAACTCCGCTCCGCCCGACCCAGGGCTCGGACTCGGGCTAAGGCCCTGGAAGACGGCGAACTCCGCTCCGCCCGACCCAGGGCTCGGACTCGGGCTAAGGCCCCGGAAGACGGCGAACTCCGCTCCGCCCGACCCAGGGCTCGGACTCGGGCTAAGGCCCCGGAAGACGGCGAACTCCGCTCCGCCCGACCCAGGGCTCGGACTCGGGCTAAGGCCTCGGAAGACGGCGAACTCCGCTCCGCCCGACCCAAGGCTCGGACTCGGGCTAAGGCCCCAGAAGACGACGAACTCCACTTCGCCCGACCCAGGGCTCGGACTCCACCCTGGCCTCTGCCGAACGACCTCCGCCTCGCCCGACCCAGGAGCTCAGGTTCGGTCTCGGCCATGCAGGACGGACTCGACCTCGGCCTCGGAGGAGCCTCCACGTTGTCCGACCTAGGACACGAGCCCGCCACGTCGACAGGAAGCGTCATCATCACCCTACCCCGAGCCGACTCGGGCCACAGAGAACAGGACCGACGTCCCATCTGGCTAGCCCCGCCAGATAGGCAATGATGGCGCCCCGCTAGACCATGACGACGGCGGCTCTCAGCTCCCTTACGAAAGCAGGGAGACGTCAGCAAGGACCCAGCCACTCCGACAGCTGTCCCTCCGTCCGGTTCCATCGCTTCTCCGACAGCCACGACGCCACACTAGCTGGGTGCCAAGATCTCTCCGGCTGCCACCTTGGCATGTACTCAGGGCACTAGCTCTCCCCCGCTAGACACGTAGCGCCTTGCTACACCCCCATTTGTACACCTGGATCCTCTCCTTACGCCTATAAAAGGAAGGACCAGGGCCTTCTTAGAGAAGGTTGGCCTCGCGGGAACGAAGGGCAGGGGCAGGCGCTCTCTCGGGGCCGCTCGCTCCCCTCACCCGCGCGGACGCTTGTAACCCCCTACTGCAAGCGCACCCGACCTGGGCGCGGGACGAACACGAAGGCCGCGGGAATTCTCCGACTCCCTCACGACCCGGCTCCGGCCACCTCGCTCTCGCTCTCTCTCTCTCTCTCCCCTTCGCGCTCGCCCACGCGCTCGACCCATCTGGGCTGGGGCACGCGGCACACTCACTCGTCGGCTCGGGGACCCCCCGGTCTCGGAACGCCGACAGTTGGCGCGCCAGGTAGGGGCCTGCTGCGTGTTGACGAGTAGATTCCCGTCAAGCTCCAGATGGGCAGTCTCCAACGACCTCTTCAACCCGGGACGGTGCTCCGTTTCGGGAGTCTCGAGTTCATGTCTTTCGGCGGCAGCTACGACATGATACTCCTTCCACCGCCGCGCGACAGCGACAATGGTGGCGGACAGCCCGCCCGCCGGCGGCGGAATCGACGACGCCTTTCCCGCGTGGGGGAAGGACAACTTTCGAGTTCGCTCCGTCCTCTCCCTCGCCATCGGAGGAGGAGGCGGGGCAACCAAGGCCGAGCGGGAGGCTGCGCTCAGTCGACTGTCAAGCAAATCGACATCCCTAGCGCCCCAACGGAGGATGTGTCGGGCATCACCCCCGCGTTTGAGGCGAAGGCGAGCGCCGTCCCCCCGCGTCACGCCGATCCTGAGCAAGTGGACGACGCCAGCACGCTCACGGAGGGCCTGCAGGACGTCGCCCTCGCACCCAGGACGACAGCACGATCAGCCCCCGATGCGACTTCATCGATCCTCGTCGACCAAAAGGTACGGGCTGATTCCCATCCTTCGTCATTTCGACTCGGCCTCAACCCGCCTGGCGACCTCGCTTTGGCGGGCGCTCACGTTGAGGCGAGTGCAACCTCTCTGGGGTTTCGTGTGCGGTCGCCTTGGGACCGATTGACGGGTGTCTCGACCTACGGACCCTCTGGGTCCGAGGAAGATGACGACCCCAGCATCTGCTGGGATTTCTCCGGATTTGGCAACCCCAGAGCCATGCGGGACTTCATGGCCGCATGTGACCACTGCCTCTCCGACTGTTCCGACGGCAGCCGCAGCCTTGACGACAAGGACTGCGGCCCGAGCCGCGAATGTTTCCACGTCGAGCTAGGGGATCCCTCCGGAGGCGGCTGTCTCGGCATGCCGGAGGATGGTGATCCCCCTAGGCCGGCGCCTCGCGCCGACATCCCGCGGGAGCTAGCTGTGGTCCCCGTTCCGGCGGGGGGTCACGACCCACAGCTCGAGCAAGTCCGCGGGGCGCAGGCCGGGCTCGATGAGGGAGCAGGAGCGCTCGAGGCAATCCGCCAGAACATCGGGCAGGTATGGGCGAGCCAGCCCCCGGCCGGAGGAATACGTCACCTGCCCCAAGGTCTCCAGCACCGCATCGCCAACGATGCCAGGGACAGATCGCCACCCGCATCCGGCGGAACCGGTCAGGCCCTGGCCGCCGCAGCGATGCTCCTCCGCGCGATGCCGGAGTCATCAACCACTGAGGGTCGGCGAATCCAGGGAGAACTCAAGCATCTCCTGGAAGGCGCTGCGGTCCGGCGGGCCGAGAGCTCTGCCTCCCGAAGGTAGGGGTACCCCTCGGAACCTCGTGCCGCGACTTCCCGACTCACGCGGGAAGCCTCGGTCTACACCGGGCGCACGTGCAACACCGCGCCTGCGGCCCCGGGCCACCTCGGCGACGAGCACCCTCATCGCGACCGTCGGGCCCGCCTCGACGAAAGGGTGCGCCGAGGTTATCACCCCAGGCGTGGGGGACGCTACGATAGCGGGGAGGATCGGAGTCCCTCGCCCGAACCACCCGGTCCGCAGGTCTTTAGCCGAGCCATTCGGCGGGCGCCGTTTCCGCCCCGATTCCGACCCCTGACTACTATCACAAAGTACTCGGGGGAAACAAGACCGGAATTGTGGCTCGCGGACTACCGCCTGGCCTATCAACTGGGTGGGACGGACGACGACAACCTCATCATCCGCAACCTCCCCCTGTTCCTTTCCGACACCGCTCGCGCTTGGTTGGAACACCTGCCTCCGGGGCAGATTTCCAACTGGGAAGATCTGGTCCAGGCTTTCGCCGGCAACTTTCAGGGCACGTACGTGCGCCCCGGGAATTCCTGGGACCTCCGAAGTTGTCGACAACAGCCGGGAGAGTCCCTTCGGGACTACATCCGACGATTCTCGAAGCAGCGCACCGAGCTGCCCAACATCACCGAGCTGCCCAACATCACAAACGGAACTCCGGTTCCCCCCCCGCAGGCACGAACTACCCCACTCGGTAGGGGCGGGCCTGCGGGGCTACAGAAGACCGACAGGCGGCTCGTCGCCGCCCGCTCCGACTACGACGGCAACGGCCCCCACTCCGGATGGCCGAACTACAGCAGCGCAGGCCTCAGGGGTAGGCACGGCTGCAGTCTTACCCCCGCCCGCGCCGACGCTCGAGGGGCGAGGACAAGTACAAAGAGCAGGAGGCCCGAAGCGCCGATGGTGGCGGTGATCCCGTCGCTGACGGGGACTTCTCGAGCCGCCTCCACCTCGGCGCTGACGCCAGGAGCCACCAGCCTACCGGCAGATCCCCACTCAAATCCTCCCAGATGAGTGGGGCACTGGCCTACGCGCAAAGGCGCCGCCCTGGTGCAAAGGCAGGGCCACCCCAGAACACGAACGCCGCCCTAGCAGCGCGTGACGTCTAGGGTGGACCTCCCGTGTACACGGCGCGGCAGCTGCCCCCCAACGGAAGGGGCCGCCGGAGCCGAGCCAGCGGACCCGACACGCTGGAGGTGACGACGTCCGCCGCCGATCCACCCCGCGTTGTCGAAGTCCAGGCCGCCCTCAGGGCCAGTGAGCGCCTTCTCCCTCGAACATCGTGGGAGAGGATGACCCACGAACCCGTGCGGGAGGTAGGGCGCCAGCTCAGTCCGGCACCCACCCCAGCGAGGATGATGGACATCCTTGAAGCTGAGGGTGGGACCTAGATCGCAGTCCGGTTTGCTCCTCCCCACCCAGGGGCTGGTGGTCACCGTCTCGGGTGACCCCCAGCGGAGGGGAGCAACCGGGCTGCCTGATGGAAATCCTTGAAGCCGAACGATGGCCGAAAGGTACCCGCTCCCACGGAGTGGTATCCCCCGACGACGAGGCACAAAGACGGCGGTTTCCCCCATCCGGGGGCTTGAAAGGTAGAAAGACGCGATGCATAAGGGAGGAAGAAGACATGGTCGCCCTACGAAAGGGGTCGCCCTCCTTTTAAAGGCAACTCTCCGTGCTCGCGCCCCCAACCGTCACGGGCTGAGTCTTCTCCAACACACCTCCAAAGCCCTCCCCTGCGGCGCGGGGGCTAGGACCCACCTGTCATGCGGACCGACTCCGAGCAAAAGAAGCCGAACTGCCGCGCGCGGCGTGCGCGCAACCACCCAGCGGTTACAAGTGACCCTCCACTTTTGCCCAGACCAACGGGCGAAGGGGGCGGGCAGCCATGCGGGCGGTATGCAACCGCGCCAAGTGGACGCGCCTCTCCGACTCCTGACAGGCCAGCATGAAGGCTCAAGCCCACGCGTCGCGCAACCGGCGCGCCGGACGCTACATGTAAGCCACCATGCCACTTGCGCCACCACCGCACCTCCTCGGTTGAGGAACCAATACCGCGACCCAAGGCGGCCCGGCGCGCGGCCCAGCTGCGCCAGCCTGACGCAGCGGTCAAACACGGTCAAAAGTGGGCCGGCAGTAATGACAGTGGCAGGCGCGCAAGAGCAGCGATCACGCCATCAGCCGGGCTCACGTCCCATCCGGAGGCAGCAAGAGAACCCCCTCTCTCTCACGGTGTGAAGACGACACGCCTGTGACCCGTTCCTCGAACGGCTCGCGCACGCGCAACGGCAGCCTCGCCAACTACTCGCCCCGGCGCATTAACTCCGCGGCTCGATGGGCGGCGCTACTGGCGGGAGCAGCTGGCAACGTTTCGCCTTCGCCAAAACCACGACACCGAAAAAGGTACGCCACGACGTTCAATTTCGCATCCTTTTTTCCCTTTTCCTCTTTCTCTATCTCTTGCAACAGGGACCGAGAAGGGGGATAACCCCAAAGGGATCCTTCCCCGTGAAGGAACTAGGCTCCGAGCCTCCTTACTGATCAGGGGTTCGAAGGCTGGCCCCCCGAAGGGTTCAACAGCCGCCTCAGATCGCGTGGGCCCGACACCCACTACTGGTCAGGGGTTCGAAGGTCGGCCCCCGAAAGGTCCCACGACCGCCTCAGGCTACTCGGGCTCCGCGCCCATTACTGATCAGGGGTTCGAAGGCTGGCCCCTCGAAGGGTTCACAGTCGCCTCAGACACCGAGCGAGGGATGACTAGGGGTACGTTCGATACATAACCAAGGCTCGGGCTGCGCTCCCGAGGTACCCTAGAACATTTCCGAGACCAGCGGGAACGACTCTGTAACGGAATCCCATCGGAGGGAGGCAACGAGCCCTCGGACCCCGTCGCCAGGGGACCGGGTCCGGCAGATCACCCGCAGGTACTTTTGGGCGTGCCTCCGGGCCCCTAGCCGACCCCCAACGAACGGGGCACGGACGTCCACTCGGATTACCCGATCGCAGCTCACCGGAGACACCATGTTCGGTGCCCATCGAGGGTAACATGGCGCTCTCCCCCCCTCCTCCTTGCGGAAAGGCGACGTAGGGGCGTATGTAAAAAAGCCGAGTCTGTCCCTGATCGTCCTCTCGCTCTGTGCGGAGGCTCGGGGGCTGCTCTCGCAAACCCGGCTCCGGCCAAACCGTTGACAGCGTCAACATACCAGCCCGAGAACTTGGGCCCCGACAGTGCACCTGGGCTACGGCCTGTTCGCATGAGGGAACCGCCAGACCAGCCGAAGCATTACGCAAGGCATTAAGACCTCGAAGGAGTGAAACCACTCCTCCGAGGCCTCGGGGGCTACACCCGGCGGGTGCGCTCGCGCGCACCCACCGGAACAAAGTGCAACCGAGAAAGGCTGGTCCCCTTGCAAAAAAGTGCGACGAAAGCCTCCAAGCGAGTGTTAACACTCCCTTCGAGGCTCGGGGGCTACTGTCGGGGACCATAATTAGGGGTACCCTCAAGACGCCTAATTCTCAGCTCGTAACCCCCATCAGCATAAAGCTGCAGAGGCCTGATGGGTCTGATTAAGTCAGGGATCAGTCCATACGAGCGACTCGATCACGCCACGCCCGAGCCTAGCCTCGGGCGAGGGCAGCCGACCCTGAGATGGTTCCGTCTCGCCCGAGGTCTCCTCTTTCACGGCAGACGCATCTCCGGCACGCCCGAGGCCATGCCTTCGATAAGAAGTAACCCTGACTAAATCACCGCGCCGACCGACCAAATCACTGGGGCCTTTAATGCAAAAGGTAAGACTGACGGGTAGCCAGGCTTGGCCGAAAGCGCCAGAGGAAGCTCCGCCCGACCCAGGGCTCGGACTCGGGCTAAGGCCCCGGAAGACGGCAAACTCCGCTCCGCCCGACCCAGGGCTCGGACTCGGGCTAAGGCCCCGGAAGACGGCGAACTCCGCTCCGCCCGATCCAGGGCTCGGACTCGGGCTAAGGCCCCGGAAGACGGCGAACTCCGCTCCGCCCGACCCAGGGCTCGGACTCGGGCTAAGGCCCTGGAAGACGGCGAACTCCGCTCCGCCCGACCCAGGGCTCGGACTCGGGCTAAGGCCCCGGAAGACGGCGAACTCCGCTCCGCCCGACCCAGGGCTCGGACTCGGGCTAAGGCCCCGGAAGACGGTGAACTCCGCTCCGCCCGACCCAGGGCTCGGACTCGGGCTAAGGCCCCAGAAGACGACGAACTCCACTTCGCCCGACCCAGGGCTCGGACTCCACCCTGGCCTCTGCCGAACGACCTCCGCCTCGCCCGACCCAGGAGCTCAGGTTCGGTCTCGGCCATGCAGGACGGACTCGACCTCGGCCTCGGAGGAGCCTCCACGTTGTCCGACCTAGGACACGAGCCCGCCACGTCGACAGGAAGCGTCATCATCACCCTACCCCGAGCCGACTCGGGCCACAGAGAACAGGACCGACGTCCCATCTGGCTAGCCCCGCCAGATAGGCAATGATGGCGCCCCGCTAGACCATGACGACGGCGGCTCTCAGCTCCCTTACGAAAGCAGGGAGACGTCAGCAAGGACCCAGCCACTCCGACAGCTGTCCCTCCGTCCGGTTCCATCGCTTCTCCGACAGCCACGACGCCACACTAGCTGGGTGCCAAGATCTCTCCGGCTGCCACCTTGGCATGTACTCAGGGCACTCGACCGCCATTTGTACACCTGGATCCTCTCCTTACGCCTATAAAAGGAAGGACCAGGGCCTTCTTAGAGAAGGTTGGCCTCGCGGGAACGAAGGGCAGGGGCAGGCGCTCTCTCGGGGCCGCTCGCTCCCCTCACCCGCGCGGATGCTTGTAACCCCCTACTGCAAGCGCACCCGACCTGGGCGCGGGACGAACACGAAGGCCGCGGGAATTCTCCGACTCCCTCACGACCCGGCTCCGGCCACCTCGCTCTCGCTCTCTCTCTCTCTCCCCCCTTCGCGCTCGCCCACGCGCTCGACCCATCTGGGCTGGGGCACGCGGCACACTCACTCGTCGGCTCGGGGACCCCCCGGTCTCGGAACGCCGACAGCCGGTTCCTCCGTCGACGGGACTCTCATTGAGGCTGTTCCTCCCCGGGTACAGTCGGCTCGTCGTCGGAGATGATGGGCGACTCCGCTCTCCCGATGAAGAGGACGTCGGGGTAGAATGGTGCTGCTGTCGTGGTGATCCTCTTCCCGTTCCCCTTTGAGGCATGAGGAACGGAAAGAGCAACTTGTTTCTCCCCGGTTACCTTCTTCCTTGCAATCTGTGTCCACTCTTTTGTCGGAGAGGTAGGCAGTGGAGTTCTCCGGGTCAGCGAGCCCTTGGCCCCCGGCTTTCCGGAGACGATCCTCATCCGGAGAGCTGGAGGTTGTGCTTCTCCGGTATTTTCGGAGTTCGTTGGGGGAGACTTCTTTTCCGGCGGATCCGCGATACGGTGCAGAATTCCTTCTTCATCCGCTACAAATGAGATTGTTCCGAAGCAGAACACGGATCCGGGACGCAGGGTGATCTTGCTGTAGAAGGAGATGGCCATTGAGCTAGCTTGGATTGTCGACACACCCCCTACCTGGCGCGCCAGCTGTCGGTGTTTTGGGTCCGACCGCACACCCGGGGTTGCCCCTTAAGGTGTTTTAGGAGTAGGACGGTGTTGACAACTGTAGCAAAATGGTTCGTGCAGATCGCACGAGGGACAGTGGACGAGGTTTGCAGGTTCGGGCCGCTTAGAGATGCGTAACACCCTACGTGCTGATGAGTATGCTTGGTGAATGTGGTTACAAGAGAACTCTCTGGATTGAGAATACAGAGAGATGAGGTGGGTGGCTAAGTAAAGGGTTGATCGTTCTGAAGGGGTGCCCCCTAGGCCTTATATACTCGACCGTGGGGCAGTACACGTGGATATAATAACAACAAGTAGCTAAAAGGTAGTGAACCTCTTGAGTTTATCCCTACGTAACCCTCGCCGACTTATCCTCGCATGGCTCCATTGCATGGGGGCTTTAGCGCGGGAAAGTCGGGTCTCTGTTGCGATTTACTCGCTCGACGTTGTGGGCCGTCCGGGTTTGCACCAATCTGGTCTCACGTCGCTCTGCTTTGTTGGTTGTTTCTCCCCAGGCCCACGAAAGAATGACCTTACGATTTATTGGGCCCTTGGGCCTTTCGTGAGGTCTTTTACCCCTTTAGTGGACCCGGGGGACATCTATCCCCCACAGGGCCCCTCCTTCTTCGGCTTCCGCGGGCGCTCATACCCCTTTGATCGCCATGCCTGCTGGTGGGTCTGGTTCCCAGCAGCGTACACCCGCTAAGGACGTAGCCGGTGATCCGTCAGCGGCTACCGCATCTTCAGCATCAGTTTTGGTGCCAAGTCCTCCGTTGGTGGTGGCCGAAGAGGTCCCCATTGCGTTTGCCCCCATCATACAGGGTGGCGCTGGTGCTGTGGTAGCGCCGTCGGATCCCCAGGATCTACCTGCCACCATTGGGGCAGCTCCTTCGGGTTCCCGAGTTCCAGCTGGGGGTTCGAAGGTGGCAATGTTGCCAACAGCTGCTGAGGGCCTAGCAACGGGGACACCATTGGATGCACCGTCAGCGGGAGGCGCGTCCAGCTCTGTTCCGCCACCAACTCCGGGGTCTCTGGAGGTTATCCTTAGGCGATCGCTCTGGTCTAGCGTTGAACCTGAAGGAATGCTGACTCCCCTTCCCCAGGTGCTGTCCCGTGCTCACCAAGCTCTCTAGGAAACCGAGGTGGCTATCCAGCGAGAATGGGAGGCGCTTGAGACCGAGCACCAGCGCCTTGGCGACTGGTGCACCCAGCTGGAGGAGCGCACTAAGGCGGTGTCTTGCCATTTCGCCTCGGAGTGGGCCGAGTTTGAGAAGGAGCGCGAGGACTTCAAGGAGGACATCCAGAAGGTATCTGACCGAGAGGAAGAGGTGGTTCAGAAGGAAAAAAGTCTGGCTAGGAAGGAGATACGCTTAGAGCAAAGGGAGGAGGTCGTCACAGCGCTCCATGATAAGCTGAAAGCTTATAATACGGTGCTGGAGAAACAGCAGGACAAGCAGGCTACGGCTGACGCAAAGTTGCAGAAGCTACGGCAAGAGCTCACCGACAGGGCCAGCGACATTGCTCGCGCCGAGGGGAGCCTCAAGGCGAGGGAAGCTTCCCTTGCGAAATGGGCAACTGACCTCACCCGGCAGGAGGAGGACCTCGCCTTCAAGGAGGAGATGTGGGCAAGGCGGAACAAACTGCTGGATGAGCTTGAGCTCAAGGCAGAGGAGAGGAGGAAACATTTGGAGGAGAAAGTGTGGGCTCTAGAGGAGCAGGTTCGCCAGTTTCAGGCAATGCAAGTTGCTCAGGTGACGCAGTCGGCCTTGGGCCCCCAGGCAGTGGAGGTGATGCAGAAGACACTCGACGACCTCCGGGCTGAGCAACGCGTCGGGGCCCAGTGCATTGCTGCCTGGGCCGGCGAGGCAAGCACGACGTTAGTGCCGTTGGGGTGAGCCCCATCCTGGCACTGGTACGGCCAGCGTCCATCTCCGATGCGCTCCCGGTACTGGATTCTGCTGCTGACCGCCTCTGGTGCCTGGATCAGATTCTTGGCGCCCGCTTGGAGGCCGAGGGCAGCAGACTTTGTCGGTCCGCAATAGAATATGTCTTGACATGCTTCCGGAGCCACGACCCGACTGTCTCCTTAGGGCCAGTCATCGTGGGTCCGGTGGCTGATGCTGAAGATGCTACTCGGGAGGGCATGCAGGATGTTGTGGATGCGGTGGCCGAGCGCTTTTAGCGGGATCCCACTGATGATGAGTAGCTAGGTCTGCGTGGAGAAAACAAGGGTTCCGCTGGGGAGCGGGTTGTAATATACCTTTGATTTCGTAAGATACTCTTCAGGTTCTACTTACTGGGCGATATTACAACTTATCTACATGCCACTTTTGTTGTGTGCACTGTTACTAACTTCTTCCTTGGTTCTTGGCCCCCCTGGGATACGGCCTCGACGCGTCGGGGCTGGATGCCAGGATTCATAAGTAGTAAACGGTGTCGTGACCTGCACACATTTCTGGCTAGGTATTTTTAGTAGTGCACCCATAGGGTCCGCCAGCTGGTATTGCTTATCCTTTAATTTACGCAACAGGGCCGGCTGCAGGGCGGTGAGATAGCAATAATGATCGCAAACTTTATGAATAAAGTCCACATAAGAACAGTTCTGAGGGTCAAACCCCTTCCTTATAACTGGATATACACGAGTGTATGGCATAGACCGGGTATACTGAGGGCGGACCTCCCCGGGCTGGCGCATATAAGTATGCTTCTTCATTACAGGGAAAGAGACCGAACCCTCAATTTTGTTTTTATGGGAAAAACTTACGGAGATGCTCTATATTCCAAGGGTTGGGAAGAGGTACTCCGCTGGCTGTGGCAAGGCGGACGCATCCGGGGCGGCATATTCCTGTCACTTTGAAGGGCCCTTCCCAACCGGGAGAGAGCTTATGGAGCCCTTCTCGGTTCAGTATTCGCCTTAGGACTAGGTCCCCGACCCCAAGCTTCCTACTATGCACGAACCATTGGTGGTAGCTGAGCGCCTGGTTGTACCGTGCATTTCGGATTGATGCTTGCCACCTGTGCTCGTCGATGAAGTCCACATCTTCACGTTGCAGCTGCTCTTGCGCAGACTCATCAAATTTCTGGACTCGTGGGGAGCCCATAATGATTTCCGGGGGAAGGCAAGCTTCAGCCCCGTACACCAGGAAGAATGGGGTCTCCCCGGTGGCTCGGCTGGGCGTGGTCCGGTTCCCCCACAACACGGATGGGAGCTCACTGACCCAATTTGCGCCATGCTTTTTTAAGCAGTCATAGGTGCGCGTCTTGAGTCCCCTGAGAATCTCTACATTTGCCCTCTCTGCCTGCCCGTTAATTCTGGGGTGAGCCACGGATGCAAAGCAGAGCTGGGTGCCGATGTCCTCGCAATATTCCTGAAAGATCTGACTTGTAAACTGGGTCCCATTGTCTGTAATGATACGACTTGGGACCCCAAATCTACAGACGATCGACTTGAGGAAGGCGACAGCAGCACCCTGGGTGATGTTGACCACAGGGGTGGCCTCTGACCACTTGGTGAATTTGTTGATGGCGACAAAGAGGTACCGGTAGCCGCCGACTGCCTGGGAAATGGTCCTAGGATATCCACCCCCCATACGGCGAATGGCCAGGAGGGCGGAATCATTTGTAGAGCCTGAGCCGGTGTGTGTACCTGCTTTGCGTGGTACTGGCACGCTTCGCAGGACTATACTAGCTCGGCCACATCCTGGAGGGCGGTCGGCCAGTAAAAGCCATGCCGAAAGGCTTTACCGACCAGTGTGCGGGATGAAGAATGACTTCCACACTCCCCTCCATGGATCTCCGTGACTAACTCACGGCCCTCCTCCTGGGTGATGCACCGCATGAGAATACCATTGGCGCCACAGCGGTAGAGATCCCCTTCTACCGTCGTGTACCGTTTAGCCAACCGTACTATGCGCTCTGCGGAGACATGGTCTTCAGGAAGGATTTTTTCTTTCAGGTAGTCCCGGATCTCGGAGATCCATGCATCGGGACCACTCTGAGTAGTCGGTTGCGGTGCTACGGGGTTGGTGAATCCTCCTAGAGCACACACCACCTTTGGTGGGTCCTAGGACGCCAACGGGACCGTCGGCTTCGAGGTGCCGGTCTCGCCCCCCTCGCTCAGTTCGGCAGGCTGGGCGGTGGGTCTCAGCAACCGCCTTTCGAAGGCGCCCTCGGGCACAGGAGCTTGAGTTGATGCTCTCTGGGAGAGGTCATCTACCGCCGAGTTGTCGGCCCGGAGAACATGCTGTAGTTCTAGGGCTGCGAAGTCCTTCTCCAGCTTCTTTACCTGAAGGAGGTAAGCTACGAGTCTGGGCTCATTGCAGCTGCATTCCCCACGGGCCTGTTTGATGACTAGTTGAGAGTCCCCCTTCACAAGGAGTTGGCGGACCCCTAGGGATTGGGCTGCAGAAGGCCGAAGATCAGCGCCTCATATTCTGCCATGTTGTTGGTGGCTTTGAACTCGAGGTGCACCACATACTTTAACTGGTCCCCGTCTGGGTCGACGAGGACCACTCCTGCGCCAGCGCTCTTTTGGCGGGCGGACCCATCGAAGAAGAGTGTCCAGTGGGGTTCGGTGAAGACCGGGCCCCCGCGCCCCACAGAGGTGGGGTCTAGATTGGGGTCCGGCCCTCCTGGGGTGCACGGGGGTGGAGTCCACTCCACGATGAAGTCAGCTAGGACCTGACTTTTGATAGCGTGGTGGGGCTGGAATTCCAGTTGGAATTCAGTGAGCTCTGCTGCCCATTTGGCGATGTTGCCAGTGGCGTTTGAGTTGTGGAGGATGGCCCTCAATGGAAAGGAGGTTACCACCGCAACTCTGTGCGCCTGGAAGTAGTGACGTAACTTCCTGGACGTGACTAGGACAGCATAGAGGAGCTTGTGTGTCTCGAGGTACCTGGCCTTTGCTTCATGGAGGACCTCGCTGACGTAATAAACCGGCTTCTGGATGGTCCGGGCGCCCGATGCTAGTTTTAAGTCTTCAGGTCCCTGTCCTTCTGGTGTCGCCCTTTCGGCGACTAATACCATGCTCACTGCTTCCGCAACCACCGCAATGTACAGTTACAGTGTTTCTCGTGGCTCTAGGGCGACCAAGATGGGCAGGGAAGTTAGGTGCTGCTTCAATTCCCGAAAGGCTTGCTCCGCCTCTTCGATTCAGGTAAAGGGGCCAGACTTCCATAGGAGCTTGAAGAAGGGTAGAGCCCTCTCAGCCAACCTTGAAATGAAGCGGCTAAGTGCGGCCAAAGATCCTGTAAGTTTCTGGATGTCCTTGACACGAGCGGGGGGCCTCATTATCTCGATAGCCTTGATTTTTTCTAGGTTAGCCTCAATGCCCTGGTACGAAACCAGGAAACCTAGTAGCTTTCCTGCGGAGACACCGAAGATGCATTTCTCCGGGTTCAGTTTGGTGCGGGTTGCCCGCAGCTTGTCGAAGACCAGGGTCAGGTCTTCTACTACAGTCGACCCCCTTCTAGTCTTGACCACGATATCATCGACGTAAACCTCCACCTTGTCCCGGATCAAGTCCCCAAAGGTCTTACTCATCGCTCGAACAAAGGATGGCAGGGCGTTCTTCAGACCGTAAGGCATCACAACATAACATTATAACCCATCCACCGTTACAAAAGTGGTGTGTTTCCTATATTCCCTGGACATCCGGATTTGATGAAAAACGGAGTAGGCATCCAGGAAGGACAAAAAGTCGCACCCCGAGGTAGAGTCCACGATCTGATCTATGCGTGGAAGTGGGTACGGGTCCTTGGGGCATGCCTTATTCAGGCTGGTGTAGTCAATGCACATCCGGAGTTTCCCGTTTGCTTTTGGCACGATGACTGGGTTGGCTAGCCACACGGAGTGTTGAACCTCTTCTATGAAGCCAGCATGCAACAGCTTCCGAACCACTTCTCGGATGAAGTCCTGCCGCTCCACGGACTGTCTCCAGGGCTTCTGGCTTACTGGCTTGGCGTCCGGATAGATCTTCAGATGGTGCTCAATCACCTCCCTAGGGATCCTAGGCATCTGCGACGGCTCCCAAGCGAATACATCGACATTTGCCCGGAGGAAGGTGACGAGCGCGAGTTCCTATTTCTCTCCCAGATTTCCCGCGATGCGGGTGGTCCGGGTTGGGTCTATGCCGACCTGGATGGTCTTTGTGGGCCTGCTGTTTGCTTTGGTTGGTCGCACCTTTGGTGCTTTGGCACCAGAGGCTGAGGAGCTCCTCCCTCCGCCGTCCGACCGAGCGGTTTCGGCCGCTAGGGCGTGTAGCTTTTCGACGGCCGCCAACGCGGCGGTGCGGTCACCCCACACGGTGAGGACCCCTGCGGGGGATGGCATCTTGAGGACCAAGTACCCATAATGGGCGATGGCCATGAACTGGTATAGGGCTGGTCTCCCAATGATGGCGTTAAAGGGGAGGTTAACCTCCGCGACGTCGAACTGGACGTTCTCCGTGCGGAAGTTTTCCTCCGTCCCAAATGTAACCGAGAGCGCAATTCTCCCGAGGGGGTACACGGGCTGTGGGCCTACCCCGGAAAATGGGCGGGAGGCCCCCGGCTGGGACCCTAGGATCTGCAACTGCTTGAGCGCTGCGTGGCTGATGACATTGAGGCCAGCCCCCCTCGTCGATCAGCACATGATGCAGCCGCATATTGGCGACAATGGGGGCGGTGATGAGCGGTAGTACGCCGGCCCCACCATGTTGTTGGGGCAGTCGAGTGCCCCAAAAGAGATGGTGGTGCTCCTCCATCGTTGGTGCGAGGCAGCTTTGGGGACTCCCGGGACTGCCGACAGGACCTCCCGTCACAGAGACTTGACGCTTCTGCGAGAAATGAGCTCCCAACTCCCGCCGTACATGACATACAGCTTCTTGTGGCGGTCGTCGTCATTGTCGGAGTCGGTTTCTTTGGTGAAAATGTCCCTAAGGTTCCTCTTAGGCTGCTGGTAGGTGAGGTCCTGCCCCCCCCGCAGCCGCAGCCTCTTTGTTGGCCCCTTCCTTGTGAGGCCGGCGACGAGGCGGTGAGTCGTCCCTGGGGGATGGCTCGCGCCGCTTGCTGACTCTCTTTGCTAGTTTGATAATCTCCCGGCAGTCGGCGGCACTGTGGCGACTGTTGGGATGCACCGGGCATGTGTTGTTGCTGCATCCCTCGGGCCGTGAGCGCTTGTTGCGCTCACCTTGGCCCCCAGCTGCGGCAGCGACAACCGGAGCAGCAACTCGCTGCTTCTCATGACTGTGACCCTTGTTTCTCTTTTTCTTCTTGCCACCGCCCTGGGCAATGGCGCCTAAATTGCCCGTCTGGGTGACCCCAGCTTGCGGCGCCGAGTGCCAAGCTTGGCCCTTGGTGGCCCTGGCGCACTTATCAGCCAGAGCAAAGAGTGTGGTGACGTTGTCCACATCACGCGTGGCCAGTTTTTCCAGCATATTTTCGTCGCACACCCCATGGCGGAAGGCAGTGATGATGGAAGCATCTGAGATACGAGGGATTGTCCCACGTACCTTGGTGAAGCGGGAAATGAACGCCCGGAGGGTTTCTCCAGGTCCCTGCCTTACTGCATGGAGGTGTGCTTCCACACCATGCTGCTGATAGGCGCTGGCGAAGTTCGCCATGAACCGCACGCAGAGCTCTTCCCAGGAGTATATGGATCCTGGGGCTTGGTTCATGAGCCAGGTCCGAGCTAGTCCAGATAGAGCTATATGGAAGTAGGTCGCCATTACGGCGGTGTCTCCACCTGCCGCTGTGATGGCGGTGATATAGACCTGCAAGAATTTTGACGGGTCTGTCGTACCGTCATATTTTTCCGGCAGGTGCGGTCGAAACTTGGCTGGCCGTGTCACCGCGTGGAGGTGGTTAGCTAGGGCGGCGCAGCCTACTCCGGCCAATGGGATGCCCGTCTGGAATCAGGTATCTTCCGGGCCCCGCGACACGGCGGCTGCGGGACCTTGCTCGAGGTTGTGACTCTCGAAGCTCCGGCGACATCCTCGCACCTTTCTTAAGGAGAGACAGGCATTCTTGACCGCCCGCCTATGGTTGAGTTCGTCCCGTAGGTCTTCTAGTCTTTCCGGGATGACGTGCGTATCATCTGCCACATGCTTCCAAATTGAGCTCTGCTCATAGATCTTTGGTCGGCGCGGCCCTCCTCGAGGGCGAGTGCACCGAAGCTGACGCCTCATAATGGCGTTGGGACGATTGAGGCCTAGGCCTAACCGATCCAACGTGTGCTATGTCAAGGAGGCGATCCACGTCATCGCGCCATTGTCCCACAGCCCCCGGTGAGGCTATGGAACTTGGTGGGTGGCACAACAATTCCTTGGCCGCGGAGAGCGCTTCGGCGGGAGCGAGCCCCGATGGGGCTCGGGTCGCCTGCGCCGATGTGCGCTGCAGTGTGGAGCACATAGTTGTCGCACCGAGCGCCGGACAGTCGGAATCCTGTGGCGTTGCAGATGTGGCCCCCTCCTCCAAGAGGAAATCCTTGGAGGCCTCATCTTGGTGCTCGGCGACCATTGTGTCAAACAGGCAACAAGCAAAAACCTAAAAGCCTGGCCCCTACCTGGCGCGCCAAATGTCGGAGGGGAAAATCTCTCCGGTCGGGTGGCGGATTGCACCCGCCCTAAATCCTAAGATGAGGAGAGGCCTAAGCGTTTTGCCTGTTATGCGAGATGGATGGACGAACACAATAACATGCAAGGGTTTAGAGTGGTTCGGGCCGCCGGAGCGTAATACCCTACTCCACTGTGTGATGTATTGCTTTGGGAGCTTGTATGAACTTGTGAGTATCTGCCTAAGATTGGGTGTGAGTGAACCTGTCTTGTAACGTTGCATGCCTCCCCTTTTATAGCCGAAGGGGGCATGCACAAAGGTACTGAACCCGACGTGTGGGCCTAGGGGCTTAACAAATATTGTACTTGGAGCCACGACCGTGTGCTGCTGAGGCGATCTTCTAGCGCTCTGACACATGAGATCTGCGTATCCTTGGCGTGCAGGGGAAGCTCCTTGTAGAAGGGGTAACGAGTCTAGTCCGCCGCATGGCATGGGCACGCTATTCTATAATAGGTTGGACCGGCGCGCCGTTTGACACTGTCTGCCAGCGGAAAGGACTAGACGCATTAAATGCCAAGAGGGCACATCCCTCGTTGGCTTTACGGCAGACGGCGCGTCCTTTCTGCAATAAATGCAGCGGCTGCGCAGCTCCAGTGGCCCGATGTCAGACTCTTCTCGTTGGCTTATGTCATGGGCCACCAGCCATGCGGTAGTAGCAGATCTCTGCCTTGGGGTGGGGGAGCGCTATGCGAGCCCCGGACACATGCCAGCACCGGACCCCTTCCAGGGCAGGACCTGGGTGTCTCCTGCCCCAAGATCCGGGATCCGGTGGTGAACTGTTCGGACCTCACTTCGAAGGGTTCAGCATCTGTCCCGGAGGTCCGCTCGTCATGCGCGGGGTCCGGTGCTTTCCACATAGCGGGTCCAGACCTGCTGCATACATCCGAAGCACATCTTTCCCTTTGGCCACTTGGCGACCCCCAAGGCGACTGAGGTTGCGCAACGGTGAGCCGTTTATCGCGCATCCAGAGACTTCAGTGCCGGCACAGCGTCTTTTCCTTATAACAGGGGGTACCCCTGTTTCAAGGTACTGATAGGGGAATATTGTATTTGTGGCATTAATTTCGGATTAATATGTGGTACTATTATATTATTAGTTTTATAAGTACATTATATTGGTACGTAGTACAGTTGCATTATTAGTGGTATGTGGTACTTAGTTTGATTTGATTAATAGCGTATCATTCTTTATTTTATATATAAGTAATATATTGTTTAGTGGCAGCGAGGCTATGCTGCCGAAATTTTATTTGGGTCTTGCTATCTTATGGGTTTATAATGTATCCTTACTTATGCATGTAGGACTGATACCCTTTACGAAGTTGAATAATGTTTTCACAATATGGTCCGGTTTAACAATCTCAGGCATGCTGAAGATCGTGCATGGATGTATAATGGCTGGAGTGGAATGTACGTCATTCTGATGATTAGGTAGCCAAGACCAAAGATTTTGTGTACCACGTATCCTCCTTGTGATTAACCGGCACTGTCAGATGCCCTTATAGGCAGCACAAAAACAGTATATTCCTTAATAAGGAAAGAGTTATCCTAGATCTTTGTTAGTTTGGATTTATGCCTGGATATGAGGTGTGGGAACATCATGGTGAGGTAGTACTCAACCCGAGTGTAGAAGAGGAGGAGAACAATTACTGGCCTGGCGATGATGCGATGCATGAGATGCTAGATTCGCTACGTCTAGAGTTAAACCTAAGCTCCGAGGATCTGCTACACGAGAGGTTTCCAGATTTTTAAACTACTAAAAGACTCTAAAGAGTAGTTGCATGAACACACAGATGTGAGTATACTCGCTTTTGTGACCCGGCTCATGACCATTAAGTCCAAGTATTTTTTTCTCGAACAACTATTATAATGAAATTTTAAAGTATTTGGAGATGTGCTACCAAAGCCCAATAAGTTGCCTAAAGACATGTACCATTCAAAGACAATTATCAAAGGTCTTGGTATGGATTACGAAAAGATTGATGTGTGCAAAAATAATTGTATACTTTTCATGAAGGAGCATACGAGAGATAAAAAATGTCTGAAATGTGGACAATCTAGATTTGTGGAAGTTGTTAATGATGATGGTGACAAGGTGATGACAGATGTTGCAGTAAGCAGCTTCGCTACTTGCCACTAACTCCTCGAGTGAAACGGTTGTTTCTATCTAAAAAACCGCTATGCCCATGCGATGGCACAAAGATGGTGTCCATAAGAACGATGAGCTAATTAATCGTGCACCCTTTAGTTATGGATGCTTGGAAGGCTCTCGACACGTTTGATCCAAGCTTTGCAGCTGAACCGAGGAATGTATGAATCGGCATCGCGATCGATGGCTTCACACCTTTTGGTCAAATGGCATCATCATACTCATGTTGGCTCGTCTTTGTTATTCCATACAACCTTCCACCTTATCTTTGTATGAAATTTGAATTTATATTTCTTTGCTAAATCATTCTTGGCCCGGACTATCCTAGAAAGAAACTCAATGTCATGTTAAAACCCTTGATTGAAGAGTTGAAGGAGCTTTGGAAAGGAGTCGAAGCATACAATGTTTTAAAAACAGATATTCAAACTTCGAGTTGTGTATTTATGGTCGGTGCATGACTTCATGATGTATGCTATTTTTACCGGTTGGAGTACACATGATAGATTGGCATGTCCATATTGCGGTTTAGATACATATTGCTTCCGTCTTGCTCATGTTGGAAAGATCAATTACTTCGATTGTCATCGACGCTGGTTGCCCAGAAAACACCCCTTTGGGAGCGATTAGAAAAACTTTATAAAGAACACCGTGGTCACCAAAGGACCTCCTAAACGTCTGAACGTAGTAGAAATATACGCTCAGCTAAACAACCTTGGACCAAGGATTCAGAGTGGACCACAACTTGACACATATATGTGGTCTATGGGAGCTCCCTTATTTACCATCATTGATTGTTGTGCACAACATTGATGTCATGCATTAAGAAAGTAATGTTGCTGAAGCCCTCATACACACCAGCATGCATTTTAAAAAACAAAAGACAATATGAAAGCTCGAATAGATCTAGCAATGCTTTGTGACCGACCAACCCAAGTGCTCAGTGACAACGTCAAGCCGCTACATGCCCTGTTCTGTCTTACCTCTAAAGACAAGGTCGAGGTAATGAGATGGATAAAAAAAATTAAATTTCCCGATGGTTATGCTGCGGGCTTGAAAAGAGCTGTGAATTTGAAAACGGGAAAACTAACTAGATTAAAGAGACATGGCTTTCATATATTAATGGAGAGGATTATCCCTGTCATGTTTCGTGGTTACATGCCCGACGCCATGTGGCAAGCAATAGCTGAGCTAAGCTATTTCTACAGGCAGATCTATGCTAAAGAAATAAGTAAAAATATGATGGAGAAGTTGGAGAAAGAAATAACAGTATTGCTATGCAAGCTAGAAAAAATATTCCCACCTAGATTCTTCAATCGATGGAGCATCTACTTATTCACATTCCATATGAGGCAAAAGTTGGTGGACCTGTACAATATAGGTGGATGTATCACATTGAACGTGCACTCAAAAACCTGCGAGCCATGTTTTGAAATAAGGCTAGAGTAGAATGATGCATCGCTGAAGCCTTTTTGCTAAAGGAGGTTTCATACTTCACGAGTGTGTATTTCACAGAGGAACAAAATGTCTATGCTGCTACGATGCAATACAATGTCTATGAGGAACCTCCTGTCAGTGATCTCAAAATTTTCCAATGGAGAGGCACAAGTACTAGTAAGGACACGTTCTACCACCTTAGCATGGATGAAAGAATGTCCGCATTGCTATACATGTACTCGAATATGGAAGAGATGGAGCCATATTTCATGTAAGTCTTTATTTTGCCCCATAATTTCTTTGCCAAGGAGCCATATTTAATTACTTATTTGTTGTATAGTAAGTTCGACGAGGAAAATTGGACTTATTCCCATCAGCCTACAAGCAAACAACTAGATACGATGCGACGACATGGGAGGCAAGGAAGTCCTAATTCTGTTGACTAGTTTCGAGAGCATGTAAACTCTTTTTATTCCTTAATTTAATGTAATTTTGTGCTAACACTTAGATACAGGTAACTCTTCCATGGATGGTACACCGGCCATAGGCTTACAAGGCTTTGTGTGAGATATGGGCTTTGCAAGAGTGGATTGTGAAGTCAAACAGGAATCGACATAGGCAGCGCCATCAGTAGGACAGGGACGATGATGAGGTCGTAGTCAACCATACCTATGGGGCTGGTGGACACATTCGGTTGGCAAAGCAAATGGTGAGTATGTAGTATTCTGTTTTACTCAGAAATGGAATTGGTTTAAACTCGTATATTTGCAGGAGGCACAAATTGGAGTTGTCCTGAGCCCAATCGATGTTTATAGGCGAGGGCATGGAGCAAAAAACAGTGAAATCTCTGATGAGCTATGTAGTCAAGCGGCCGTTGAGCGTATGGTTAGTTGTTGTTAGGATTAATGTTTTTTTGCCATATAGCTATAAATTACATGTGTGCTGAACCTTCATATTGTATTGCAGGAGATTTACGGGCAGGAGATGGTTAGGAAGTATGGAGAAGACTACAATTGGCGAGGAGCGTCTACCATTGACACTGAAGTTGTGCATTCTATTAGAGGAAAGACCCATGGACGGTATTAATTTGTGATTTTTTAATAATATTGGAACTATGACCGAATAGCTAATTTTTGTATTTTTCAAGATATTCTATGTTTACTGGTGTGATCGATTCGATGGAGTTGCGGTCTCGTGGTGGCTCTTTGTCACAGGCGGGTTGTGGTAGCAGCCGTAGTTGGCGCTCTAGCATGGAGGACACTGAGGGAGCAGCAAGAAAGGTTTCGTGAAGAGCTGTGGCAACAACAAATGATATTCCTCCAACAACAATCAAAGTACATAGCTGCTTACAACGCACATGCGCAACAAGCAATGAATGCGAGTGTCTTATTTATTCTCAACACGGTTGATATTTGTCATATAACTAATATATTGTATTTGCAAGAGTCTTGGTTTCTAGAGCAAGCACAACAACAACCATTTGTTTTCCCTCAATTTTAGCCGCCGATGCCTCAGTGGGGATTACATGCTCCACCACCTCCACCTCAGGTGCTTCAATTTAGTTTAGACTTGTCATTTGTATTAACCTTTCAAATCTTGACTAAACTTGATTTTGTAGGGATCCAGGGTTATGGGCCACAACACGCCACCATCGGTGATACCAGCACCAGGAGGAGCTTATGCAGGGGAGGGAGCTACTATAGGAAAGGTTAGTCTGACAAACTATTCGTTTGAATAGTGGTCATGTAAACACTATAGTTATTAATGTCTTTTTTTCTTTAGAATCCAAACCAGTTAAACAACTTCGTTAACGAGTTGTTTGCTTCTGGAGGTAGTGGTCACAACTCAAATGACCCCGATTGTGATGATTTGACTCTTGTAGTGAATTGTTAGTTTGTGTTATGTTGTAATGGACTATGTGATGTATTTGTGAAGAATTGTGAACTCTGGTGGTATTTTGGTGAACTGTGATGTATTTGTAAAGAATTGTGATATTTTGTGTTAAATGTGTATAATTTTGGTATTACTGTTTCTGCCATATTATTGTGATTATATTGTTGTTGAAATTGCTGTTTTTTGCATTCCTTTCATATTTTTTCCTTTGAAATTGCTTATTTTCGGTGACCGCATGGGGGCCACCGAAAATAACTCTAGGAGAATTTCGGCGGCCGAGCTCGGCCACCGAAAATACGTTATTTTTGGCGGTCTGTGGGCTGGCCGCTGAAAATAAGCTATTTTCGGCGGCCGCGCTCTGGCAACCGAAAATTAACCTTTATTTTAGGCTATTTTTTGGCGGCCAGAAGCTGCCAAAAATATGCCCAAAGCCGCCAAAAATAAGCTATTTTTGGCGGCTTCTGGCAGCCGAAAATGATTGTAGCTGCTGTAGTGGTGAAGCGTAAGGGTTGTTCTATGCCGCCGATTGTCCATGCACAGAGAAGAGATTGCATGTGTGAGACTAGATGAATATATATATGATGCAAGACTAGAATTTTGATGCTCACAAGAGTATGGAACTAAGAAAGGACAGTTGGAGGGAACAACAGAGGTGGTGGAGCAAAACCATGTGTGGCTACTTGTACTGGAACATCTTTGCCATCCTCTACTGATTTGCCAAGCGAGCCACCCGCTCCGCCTCCCGCTTTGCCCTCATCCTCCCCTCCATCTCCATCCGTTCCCTCCTCTCTTCTTCTAGCTGGGCCTGTAATATTTGACCCCAATGTTATAATTATGAAAATAGAAGGTATATAACTCAATGAATGATGAGGTACAGAAGCACTAACCTGGAGTTTCTAGATGTGATGCTGTGAGTTGTCCTGCCAAGGTCGTATGGCTGGGCTCGTGCTCGTGCTCCTTGCTCGCACCTGAGATAGAAAGGGAGTGGAGGACGAGTAGATTGCCCCATCGACAATCTAGTACTGCCCATGTCTCTTGCCTCCTACAACCCTCATGAGGACATCTTCGTCGATGTCTTCGTCCTCGGATCGTAATCTAGCCCATGGACAAAGAATCATCTACCAAAAAACAAGTACAAAACATATTAGAAGATAAATTAAGCATATTTAATATCAATATTAATGTTCTGTATTTACCTACAAGTACTAGTCCGGAGTCAACGACATGGTCCAGGCGTCCTTCTTGCTCACCTTCTCTCTAAGGATGAAGCTGTAGTATGTGACGACGACCTGGATGTGCGCCTTGTAGTGCATGTCCATAATGAGCTTCTTATAGCTCGTGGTAGCCACCACATCCGCCCTGCTTATTATAGTGTAGTGGTCGAAGGAATAGGCTAGGCCAGTCACTCTGGCATACTCAACAAGTCTAGGGAAGTGTGCACAAAAGGCCGAGGATGCCATTAGTCTTGCAGCCGTGACCCCCTGCATTCTCCAAAACCTTCCAAGACTAGTCCAAGTGATTAAGAAAATGTATTAGTTTCTATTTAAAATTTGAACATATAATATGAAGAAGCAGAGACAACATCGATCTAAAGTTATATAGCTTTCCCCATTGGGTAGAATAAGCGGGCACCTGTCACAAAGTATCGACCGCTTAGTGAGACTCGCAGGACCTCGCAAGTAGACGTTCGTTGAACCTGATGCGCCAGACCCAGAGGCGTCCTACTAATCATCGTCATCATGCTGTGCTACATCAACAGCGGCCTGCTGCTCCACCTGCTATTTTATGACGTCATCCTGCTATGCCACCACCTCCGTCCTATGGGTGCTCCTCATCCTCCTCATCTTCGTCCTCATCCCACCGCCCACCATCTTTGTCCAACCATCTGCAATTGAGAGTAAGCAAATAAGCACAGATAAAAAGATATGTATTTAGAAACAGATGCAAAATAAATAAAATATAGCATTACATCGATTAAAAATAATCTTCATATTTGTCTAGATTAGCCGGATCATAAGTCTCATCATCACTATCAACCATTTCATAGTCAAAACCATCTAAAGGTGCAAGTTCATCATTGTCATTACCTTCAAGCATTTCTAAGTCATTCTCATTTTGCACCTCATCATCCTCCTCATCAACAACCATTTCAATATCTACTTCCATTTCGACCGCTTTGGTTAAGTCTATCTCAAATCACCCTTCTAGCCCATCTTCTTGAAAGAACTCTCTATCACATGTGTCTGGATCTAAATTATAATCTTCTCCATTTGGAACAGGTAATTTACCATGTGGTGATACCTTATACACAAAAATCCCAACCCTTAAGATGTTCCTTTGTTATCGCATGGTAAATTACTTCAGTGATATTCAAATGTCATTGGGATGTTGTGTACCAGCCCAAGATTAGAATGTGTCCGTCTCGTCACTTCAGGGTCAAACCAATGACATTTGAATATCACTGGAGTAAGAAGTTAGGAACCATAAAAATTGAGTTCATATATTTATTCAATTCTTCCATAATACTCAACCTTGTCAAGCCCGGGCGTAAAGACTCCAGAACACGTGGTTTTTCGATAGGGATGACTTTGGTCGTAGCTTGTTGTGCGAAAACGGTATCCATTGACGTCATACCCAGAAAATTTTCTGACTCTATAGGCAAAGCCATTGGCTACTTGTTTCAACATGCTCTTTGCCGAGGGTTTCACGCTTTGCAAAGGAGGTCTATGTCGAGTGTCATTATTCGACGAGAGTGGCACTCAACAAAAATTATTTTGTCGAGTGCCCGATAAATTGCACTCGACAAAACTCCTGCCACTCGGCAAAGAGCCTGTTTCCGGTAGTGACCTCTGCGTGTTCCTCCCCAAATCACTGCACCTATAAGATAATTGCATTTGTGCATCATATTCATTTTAGCCATTTTTGTTAAACTTTTTGGATCTCCCCAATAACACTAACCACTAGATTAATACAAAACACAGATCTTACCTCTGTTTTGATAGACCCAACGCCATCACGTTCGTTGGTGAAGATCTACACTATTGTAGCGACGTTCTGGAAAGCGAGCTCGATGTCGGCGGTGAGCTTCCCGCTGCTGACAACCTCCCTCTATATCAGTTTAGGGTTTAAAGGTGGGAAGCATGGTCGACTACTGTGAACCTCGTGTGTTTAGCCATCGACCCTCACCTCTCTATTTATAAGGCTACACAACAGGGGGCCACCAGGCTTGCATTGTGCTAGGCACCCCTGGTCAAGGTGCAAGGTCAATGGCCCGGTTAACCATTGGGTCAATTGGTGGAGATCAATTCCAACATTCTCCCCCTTCATCTCATCTTATACTTTCAAATTTATACCTTTTTGTTCTTTTCATTTCCACTACAGATTGGTGCATAGAGAATGCTTCGTTGTCATGGCAATCGTCGATAGACTTAACAGCTATAATACACGTCTCCATCTTGAAATAGATTCTTTAACTTTGGGCCCTTTTATTGTCTGAAAAACATAGGCTATACCATAAACCTATGTTGACTTTGTGTTCTCTGAACGCACTGGTTGGTAAGCCTTTGGTAAGCGGATCCGCAAACACTTGCTTGTTACTTATATGTTCAATACTTTTAATATGATTCCGGACTTTCTCGTTTACAATGTATAACTTTGTGTCAACGTGTTTGGTAGCACACTTGACTCGTTGTCTTGGGAGTGAACTATTTGAATGGTTATTGCTGTTGTCAACCATCATCAACTCCAGGTACAATTTCTCTTAATCATTTTGCATGTCCCTTAGCCTCATATCATGCTATATCATGTCTTTGCATCACATTGATGATAACTGCTTGTTTGGAGCTTTTCCACACAAAAACTCCAAGTGTGAATGTTAGCGACAATTATGGATTTCACTACACATTTCACAAGGTTCTATCTTTGTACTCACAATCTTTGAGAGCACTAGTTCTTTCCTTTTAGCACGAGACCAACAATTGTAACTCCATTCCAGTGATCTATATCTGGACTGGACACTGCCAAAACAGCCCGGATATGTGAAGTATGTTAGGGTAACACCTTACTTCTGCATTCTTTGAGCTTCCAATAGCTGAAGCATATGGTACTATATTCATTTAATCTATTCCATAATGCATCTTGGAAAGTTCCCAAATCCATTACCCTTGATCATTGGAACTGGCGTAGGTTTTCTCGCATCAATATTTATTCCTTTATAACTTTTCTTAGCATGCCTTTGCGATAATCCTAATATATTTGGTGAATCTCAATTCTTAGAACAAGAGACGCTTCCCAGAGACCAATTTCATTTAATCTTTAGGACAAGAACTTCTTTTCTGCAATAGATTGACATCACTAATAGCAAGCAAGATGTCATCCATATACGTAAAATTAGGGAATGAATTTCCAGTTCTATAACTTTGCACAAATGCAATTGTCCTCTCATTCTCTTTAACCCAAACATTCTTCAACTTTAAATGCTACTGTATAGATACTTGCTCTAGTACATAAACAATTTCTTCAAGTGGCATCCCTTCTATACTTTTAATTACTTTCATGGCAAAACTTTTAGCTTATTCCATGTAATCATTTCGTACAAATCCCACTAGGGTGTCATCTTTACTTTCATTTGATGTAACTCAGATCATGGTGTGCTACTAGCACTAATTAATTTATTCATTCTATTTTCGCAAAAACTTCCGATTCAAGTTGCACTTTTCATCTTTTACATATTCCCTTTAGATTCACATTTTGTCTTTTAGACCCTTTGTAGCCTACTCTTTTGGCTCTATGAGGAATTATTTCTGAGTCTCAAACATCCATGGTAATCAGTGATTCTTTTGCCTTTTAGACGAGCGAGTGCCTCTATAGCTTCTTCAAATAAGGTGGGATTGTCCTCCATCTAAATTCCAAACTTCCTTATTCTTTAAGACCATCCAGGGCATCAATTATTAGCACTTCTTTCATATGGGACTATTATTAATCTTTATTGCCAAGAATCAAATGATTCTATAGTCTCATGTATCACAGGATCCTAGTTTAATTTTTCTTTGAAGGACCAACAACATGTGTTGTATCAGTCATACAATATCAACATGTATCAACCAATTTGTCGTTCTTGAATCATTGGAGTAGGAACATAGCCCCCCTTCTCTTCAAGTCTTAGGTTTCTATATACTTGCTCACCAGATTACTCCATCTTTTGTAAAGATAGTGTATGTTCAAACCTTCTCAATTTTGGTTGGGTCTATTTTGTTAAACTTAAATGGCACCTTAAGCACCACATTTAAACTGTATTCTTTGCTAATATGAATACTAATTTATATTGATTGACTGCGCTATTTTCCTGTCGAAACCATAAAATGTCCATTTAGAAATTTAACTATTTCTTTTGCTTTAAGGGTATCGTTATTATGACTGTCGTACTCCCCCGACAATCACATTCATCTTTCATAGATCACTCTTGCCTATGCATCTCAATATCTAAAGTAAAAGGGAGTATCTTTCTTAATTGATCGCACATATCTCCCCCTCGAAATGTGGCATGAACTTTTCTGCCAAAATTTCAAAAACCATTAAGAACTCCTATGAAGGAGGCACTTTGATTACTTTCTTCATCCACATGATTACATCATGCAAAATGAGGTTATTTCTAAATTTGTATGGAAGTACTCTTTCCTCATTTCACATCAAGACTCAACATAGTCCTTTATCATTAGTAATTTTGCAAGCCACGCTCGCATATCATTCTTATCTTTAGGTTCAACTGTAACTTTCTATTTTCCTTAAACTTATTGAGTGCATAATGACCTTGACACAATAGAAGTGTTCAATCAATACATGGATAGCATAAAATCTAATCCATACTTTTCTCTCAGTGTGGGATACACTAAAATCGCATGAGCCACCATAACTTTCTCTCACTATGCAGGACAAGTTCTATGTCAACTTTACCTCGTAGTGCAAGTATGAATCTCAGACTTTTACCGCCATGCGGGTATTATCGCAAACTTTTCCCGCCGTGCGGTAATTCCCTCGAAGGAACAAAATGCCAAGATTGGCTCATATTCAATCATCAAATTCAGAAATCATTCTAAAATTCTGTAACACACATGCTTAATCCAACGTTGGTCAAATCAAAACATGCATATTACTTATCACAACTCTTACTATAATGGCTGAACAATAGAGAGTACATAAAAGACATTTCTTAAATTGTACTTCCATATTAGCTTTGATGCCATTAGCGACTCTTTTTGCTTTTTTATCTTTTCTTTGATTAATATCCAAGTATTTCTGTTCATTTCAAGCTATTCTTTAAGGAGAACACACTCCCCCATGCAATGACCTTCCTTCTTAGTCACAAGTACCCAACACATTTTTATTGCCTTCCTTGAGAATACAACAATCAATAGTAATGCTCATTAAAATTTGAAATCTTTATCACTGTTGGGTAGAAATAGAATAAAACATCATTGTTCTATATGGTCCCCAACTTTAGTGGCCTTTTCCCTAACCTATCTACATGTGATTAAGGGGTTAAGTGAGGAAGACTTGAGTAACACTTTGGTAAACTCCAGAGGTGTTACAATTAGCTTTCCAACGATATCTAAAACTTCCAAATCCAAGTCCATATGCATCCTGGGTGTCCATCTTAGTGCAGGCTGGTCCAGGATTCAAAAATTGCCTCAAATTTGGTAAGGATGGTGATTCCACCTTGCCTTGGATGTAATTGATAGCTTCCAAAGGTGGTGTCTAGGGAGGAGGATGTCCAAGTTCCTTTCCATGATATCCATCTAGTTTTGGTATGATCCAACTTGGGCCTGGATCCCAAGGGTGCATGACTCACCCATGACGATGTCTCAATACCTTCCAACATGATATTGTAGTTGGCAATTGATGAACTAAAAATTGAAATTATAATCAATAGTTGTATTTGTTGGCACCGTGTCCTCATCATTCTCCTCTTCAGGGTTTTGAGTCGTCATCGATCCAAAGTTGTTAGTGCTTGCGGAAGTAGTTGTGTAACACCACAAAAGCCATCAACTAAAAATAATAAATTTAGTAAATATGGTAATAATTTTTTTAAAGTGTTTAATTATTTATTTGTATTTTGAATCAATTTTCTTTGTATGCGCTTGATTGATTATCGGATGTTTTTTTATCAATTCTTTTTAAAGAAAAACCTAGTAATTAATATAATAATTAAATAATATAATAGTTATTAGTCTAAAAACAAGTATTTTATTTATAAATAGTTTTGGTGAATTTTTAGGAATTTTCGAGCTCTTTAAAAATGCATTTCGGAAAAAATAAAAAAACCCTAATCTAAACTGGACCACTAGGGGCCCATCTAAATGCCCTACCATGCACGCGCCCTGCCTGGCTTCCAGCCACAACCGCCGCCGCCCCCTGTGCTTCCTCTCCCTCTTCTCTCTCTCTTTCTCCCTCCCCTGCTCTCTCACGCACGCGCCCGTGGATCGAGCCCCTGCCCAGCTGCGACTAGGATGCAAGACTGCGCCCTGGGAGCTCCTGTGTCCGTACCAGGCAGCCGGGCCCGACCCTTGTAACACCTACTTTGTAAATTGCTAGAAATAATACCAATAGAGAAACAATTTCTCTCTTTATGTAAGTTTGATCTTTATGCATCATCATATGTGAACACCATATTTTAAAACAGGTAATTATAAAACATATGCCACTAACTCATTGCATCATGCTGGGATTTTTATTTTGTGTGCAATTTATGACAATATAAAAATAAAGTAAAAAGAAATATATTAAAGTCCAAAGTGGAATTTGATATCTAAATGAAATTCTAGAAATTTGAAAAGAGAAATAAATATTATAAAATACAGGATAAATTCATAAATGAGTAGATCCTATATTGGTAAGTTCAAATTAAATATATAAACTGAGAATAAACTTGCCACAAAGTTTGGAAACTTAAACCTGGAATTGATTTGAAAATTTGAATTTGAAATAGAAAAGGAAAAATAGAAAAGAAAATGGAAAAAAGAAAAACACCTTACCTGGGCCGGCACATCCCTTTCGGCCCACCTCAGAATTACCCACGCGCGGCCCATCTCCTTTCCGCTGAGTCTGGCGCTGGCATCTGGGCCCCGCTTGCCAGCCATTGTGGCACACGCGCGTCTGCTTCTTGGATGTCACTGCCAGGTGGGCCCCATCGGTCGGAAGCATCCCCCTAACAGAATCTCCCTGAACTCGACCGCGCGACACGGAGTCCGTCCGCGGTGCTCGGCACCTCCTGGCCGGAATCCTTCGCCTCCCATGAATAAATACGTGGTCTTCACGAACCCTGGACCCAACCAATTGGGTGTTACCCCCCCGGCAGTTGACTGTTCTGGCCACCATCGATGCTAGCGGTGGATGGATGGGTTGTCGTCGCCGCCGTCGGCCAATTGGGGCATAACGTTGCTGGGGGCTCGATTGATGCATAGTGGGGGTTCGGCGATATGCAGACATGCTTATGGGGGCGTCAGGGGGGAGGGGAGGACCCTGTAGCCGCCGGAATTTCTCTCCAATGTCTCTGCTCCGCCGCGGGCCGTGCTGCACCGTGGCCGGTGCCCTCCACGCCGCGATAACCGGTGAGATGCGTCTTACCATGATCTCCATGACCTCCTCTTCATCTCGCGTCGTTCGGGGGATTGGATGGGGCCCGAAATCCCGTGGTCGTCCCACGCCGGCCATGGCTCCGCCGCGTCAGGGCCGTGCGCCGCCGCGACCCGGTGGCTTGGGGTGGGAGGCCGTTGGGCCGTCCGATCATAGCCAACGGATAAGATTAGATCTGGGGGAGGTGTAACGCACAGCCGTAGGATCTTGATCGGACGGGTCCGTGTTGATCTCGGTAAAATAAAATCCAGACCGTTGATGTTGATCGGAGGGGCGCGGTTTAGAGCCGGTTCAGGATCTGATCTCAACCGCGGATGTGTGATCGGATGGCTGATCCTCGCCGATACCCCTTCGGTATGCTAAATTTCTAAAGAGACCCTGCCTTATTTTGAAATCAACCCGCGATCCTTTCTTAGGTGAAGCTGAGTCTTGAGGATTTTTACAAATCAAACCCCGATCTTCTCTGTATTAGTGGGCCCAGTCCAGAACTCAGTTAAATTGAATAAATAGAATAGAAAATAGATTTTTAATATGAAAATAATTACTAGGACTTAATTAATTCATAACTAATTCATTTTAGTTCCAAATTGAGTCATTCCAATTCCTAAAATTTTGTAATAATATTCTCTACCATTTAGAATCACTGTTTTGACATGAACTCTGTCAGAAAATTTATTTATCATTTAATCATATTTTAATCACATTAAACCTTAGGAAAATCATAACTTGAATTCCACAACTCCAAAATTAATAATTCTTTTTCCTGTGATCTTATTTTAATATGTAGATTATTAATATGTATTTTGCATATATGTTTGGTGTAATGTTAATTTTGCCTATACCATGTATGTTTGTATTGCTACGACTAGCAGTGAGGACACGTGTCACCTGAAGATCATCTTGGTACCTGGAATCTCAAGGCCCAGGCAAGTTGTGCCCTTGATCACTTCTTTTTACCCAGCCATGTTCTAATTAATCATAATGATCTGCATAGGTTAATTTTGATGGGACCCAATAGGTTACCCTAGTTTGACTAACTTTATACCTTGTTCACCACTGAATCTTTGGGTAGTACTTGCTAGTGCTATATGTGGTTTTGGGTATAGAGTTACACCTTACTATTCATGATTATACTTTTGTTATTAGTTGTTATTACTGTTCATGTTAAGATCATTATGTTAATTGGAACATGGAGCGACCACCCGGGAAAACAGTGCTACCACAAGGGTAGTATGGGATGCCCTTGGCTGATTAATTAGGAAAGCTAGTGGAAGACTACCTTACCCGAAAGGGGCAAGGGCAGTAGGGGAGAGGTCAGTGTAGGGAGGCCCTCGGGAGGATTTTGCTGCGATGGCGGTCCTGCAAGGGATTCCTGCACTGGATCTTCCTATAAACTGTAGCGGGTTTTCGGAAGCTAGTGGAACTTTGTAAAGGCCTCGTAGTGGATCCCTAGCCATTCACCTCGGAAGTGTCTAAGGGCTTTGCAAACCCTGGCGACATGGGATACACGACTTGTGGGTAAAGATGCGCAACCTCTGCAGAGTGTAAAACTGGTATACTAGCCGTGCTCACGGTCATGAGCAGCTCGGACCCTCACATGATTAAATGATGGAACTAAATTCAATTTGTCATATGCATTGCATCGCAGGTGAAGTTGTTACTTTTGTTCTACTACTTAATTGGGTTGGTATTTACTTATACCTAGTAACTGCTAATAAAATTTTGACTAACTTTAAAAGCAATGCTCAGCTCCAACCATCCTCTTTGGTAAGCCTTACACTTCACGTGAGCTCCCACCTTTGGCGAGTTCATGCACATTATTCCCCACAACTTGTGGAGCGATGAACGTATGTGAGCTCACTCTTGCTGTCTCACACACCCCACAGGTCAAGAGCAGGTACCACAGGATGAGGCGCTTGGAGGATGCTGCGATGAGATCGTGAGAGGTCTAGGTCGTCGTCACCCAGTCAACTTCGGGTTGCTGGACTGTTGTCTCCTTATAATGTAATTATTTATTTTGTATAGAACTCCTGTTATATATAAAGATGTGACATTCGATCCTGTGCCACTATACATCATATGTATGAGACTTGGTCCCAGCATACCTGGTGTTTTAATCCCGGGTTTTGGATCCCTAAAATCCGGGTGTTACAGAAGTGGTATCAGAGGAATGTTGACTGTAGGACGAAACCTAGATAGAACTGGACAACCATTATTTACTTACCTCTGCTACTCTGATTCTTTTCTAAACTCATCTTAATCTTTTCTCATCTATTTCCGCTTTACTCTGATTATTCTTACCTTTTCCTTCTAAAGACAAATGTGGATTTCACACTTTGAAATCCTGTGACTGAAGTGACTTTAGGAATAGGAGACCCAATCTTAGGGACAAAAACAAAACTATTTTTTTTTTTATGTACCTGAATGTTTGTTCTTATGATACATGTCTGATTTGGATCTTTGATTGAGTGTGATGAGTTGTGGAGTAATGTCCACAATTGCATCTGCATATACACATAGGTATTAAAATATATTTATAAAATAACTAGACAACCTAGATTATCCCCATTGGAACATATCTAGCATAAAAGATTTATCTTATCCTAAAAGATCTCATTCTAACCAATTCATCTTACCTTAAAAGATTCTCCCTTATCTTAATAGATCCATCTCATCTTAAAAGATACTCATCTTATCTTGAAAAGATTTTTATCTCATCCTAATAGATCTAACTGACCTCAAAAGATTCTATCTTATCTTTATGGATCCATCTTATCCTAATAGGCATACTTATCCACCCTAGTTTATCAACTATGATTTAATGCAAATTAATTAGATCTTATCTAGTTAAACTGGTCATACCAATCTAATTTAGATCTCATCTAACCTAATATGATCTAATCTAAAGTGACCTATCAAACATGTTAGATAATACTGATGAAATAGATTAGACTCCACTCCTATAAAGCATGTCTTAACTTAGTTCACCCTGCACTAAATTAAGAACGACAAGACCAACTTGGCCATATGCAACTACCTTAACCATCCAATAGTTGCATAACCCCTCAATTTTAACCTAGCAAGAAGATTCTAACCTACTTACATCATGTAATCCATCCTATCCCAAAAGATTCTAACATGTATCCGACCCTAGTAGATCTATCTAACCTAAACTAGTCTAACCTAGTCATATCCAACCTAATCTAGATTTTATCTAATCTATTATGATCTAATCTAGAGTAAAGTTACTTAATGCTGGTACACAAGATAAGACCATACTCCTAAATCACTTAAGCCTAATTTGGAAACTTATATCAACTTGGCCATACACAACAACTCGATCTATATAACAAGTTACATAACTTATCCAATCAATAAAGTCTTAATGGATTGCATAATCTATCAACCACCACTTGACATCAAACCAGATTTTGACCCACATAATAGGTTACATGACCTATCCAACCAATCTAGAGGCAAACAACCAAACCAAATTTTGACCAATCTCATTTAACTCCTAAGCCACCCACTAAACTAGCTGCTCTACCTACTTGTCACCCACAAATCTATCTTAAACCATAGGTCCCTAACTCTGGTGGTAACCCCAAGAATGAAGACACCAAGGTCTGAAAAAGAACAGCTCAACCTCGACAAGGAAGAAGATGATCAACTTCATCAAGGGAGGATGAACACCAACCCAAGCCTTCAAAGATCAAGCTAAATCATCAAGATGAATCAAGAGCCACAAATCTTGGATGGAGTCTTTCCTTAACCTACACTTTCTTACCTAAACCCATCTATGCTTTAAAGACATCTTCAATCCTACATGATTATGTGGACATACATATATATACCCATGCTCTCCTAATCACTTACTAATGAAAAGAAAGAGAGACTCTTGATTTTGAACTAATTAGAAACTAAAAGCTAAATTGTAAACCACTTTTCCTATATCCTCTTTCTTACTAATCTCGAGGACGAGATTATTTTTAAGGGGGGTAGGATTTGTAACACCTACTTTGTAAATTGCTAGAAATAATACCAATAGAGAAACAATTTCTCTCTTTATGTAAGTTTGATCTTTATGCATCATCATATGTGAACACCATATTTTAAAACAGGTAATTATAAAACATATGCCACTAACTCATTGCATCATGCTGGGATTTTTATTTTGTGTGCAATTTATGACAATATAAAAATAAAGTAAAAAGAAATATATTAAAGTCCAAAGTGGAATTTGATATCTAAATGAAATTCTAGAAATTTGAAAAGAGAAATAAATATTATAAAATACAGGATAAATTCATAAATGAGTAGATCCTATATTGGTAAGTTCAAATTAAATATATAAACTGAGAATAAACTTGCCACAAAGTTTGGAAACTTAAACCTGGAATTGATTTGAAAATTTGAATTTGAAATAGAAAAGGAAAAATAGAAAAGAAAATGGAAAAAAGAAAAACACCTTACCTGGGCCGGCACATCCCTTTCGGCCCACCTCAGAATTACCCACGCGCGGCCCATCTCCTTTCCGCTGAGTCTGGCGCTGGCATCTGGGCCCCGCTTGCCAGCCATTGTGGCACACGCGCGTCTGCTTCTTGGATGTCACTGCCAGGTGGGCCCCATCGGTCGGAAGCATCCCCCTAACAGAATCTCCCTGAACTCGACCGCGCGACACGGAGTCCGTCCGCGGTGCTCGGCACCTCCTGGCCGGAATCCTTCGCCTCCCATGAATAAATACGTGGTCTTCACGAACCCTGGACCCAACCAATTGGGTGTTACCCCCCCCGGCAGTTGACTGTTCTGGCCACCATCGATGCTAGCGGTGGATGGATGGGTTGTCGTCGCCGCCGTCGGCCAATTGGGGCATAACGTTGCTGGGGGCTCGATTGATGCATAGTGGGGGTTCGGCGATATGCAGACATGCTTATGGGGGCGTCAGGGGGGAGGGGAGGACCCTGTAGCCGCCGGAATTTCTCTCCAATGTCTCTGCTCCGCCGCGGGCCGTGCTGCACCGTGGCCGGTGCCCTCCACGCCGCGATAACCGGTGAGATGCGTCTTACCATGATCTCCATGACCTCCTCTTCATCTCGCGTCGTTCGGGGGATTGGATGGGGCCCGAAATCCCGTGGTCGTCCCACGCCGGCCATGGCTCCGCCGCGTCAGGGCCGTGCGCCGCCGCGACCCGGTGGCTTGGGGTGGGAGGCCGTTGGGCCGTCCGATCATAGCCAACGGATAAGATTAGATCTGGGGGAGGTGTAACGCACAGCCGTAGGATCTTGATCGGACGGGTCCGTGTTGATCTCGGTAAAATAAAATCCAGACCGTTGATGTTGATCGGAGGGGCGCGGTTTAGAGCCGGTTCAGGATCTGATCTCAACCGCGGATGTGTGATCGGATGGCTGATCCTCGCCGATACCCCTTCGGTATGCTAAATTTCTAAAGAGACCCTGCCTTATTTTGAAATCAACCCGCGATCCTTTCTTAGGTGAAGCTGAGTCTTGAGGATTTTTACAAATCAAACCCCGATCTTCTCTGTATTAGTGGGCCCAGTCCAGAACTCAGTTAAATTGAATAAATAGAATAGAAAATAGATTTTTAATATGAAAATAATTACTAGGACTTAATTAATTCATAACTAATTCATTTTAGTTCCAAATTGAGTCATTCCAATTCCTAAAATTTTGTAATAATATTCTCTACCATTTAGAATCACTGTTTTGACATGAACTCTGTCAGAAAATTTATTTATCATTTAATCATATTTTAATCACATTAAACCTTAGGAAAATCATAACTTGAATTCCACAACTCCAAAATTAATAATTCTTTTTCCTGTGATCTTATTTTAATATGTAGATTATTAATATGTATTTTGCATATATGTTTGGTGTAATGTTAATTTTGCCTATACCATGTATGTTTGTATTGCTACGACTAGCAGTGAGGACACGTGTCACCTGAAGATCATCTTGGTACCTGGAATCTCAAGGCCCAGGCAAGTTGTGCCCTTGATCACTTCTTTTTACCCAGCCATGTTCTAATTAATCATAATGATCTGCATAGGTTAATTTTGATGGGACCCAATAGGTTACCCTAGTTTGACTAACTTTATACCTTGTTCACCACTGAATCTTTGGGTAGTACTTGCTAGTGCTATATGTGGTTTTGGGTATAGAGTTACACCTTACTATTCATGATTATACTTTTGTTATTAGTTGTTATTACTGTTCATGTTAAGATCATTATGTTAATTGGAACATGGAGCGACCACCCGGGAAAACAGTGCTACCACAAGGGTAGTATGGGATGCCCTTGGCTGATTAATTAGGAAAGCTAGTGGAAGACTACCTTACCCGAAAGGGGCAAGGGCAGTAGGGGAGAGGTCAGTGTAGGGAGGCCCTCGGGAGGATTTTGCTGCGATGGCGGTCCTGCAAGGGATTCCTGCACTGGATCTTCCTATAAACTGTAGCGGGTTTTCGGAAGCTAGTGGAACTTTGTAAAGGCCTCGTAGTGGATCCCTAGCCATTCACCTCGGAAGTGTCTAAGGGCTTTGCAAACCCTGGCGACATGGGATACACGACTTGTGGGTAAAGATGCGCAACCTCTGCAGAGTGTAAAACTGGTATACTAGCCGTGCTCACGGTCATGAGCAGCTCGGACCCTCACATGATTAAATGATGGAACTAAATTCAATTTGTCATATGCATTGCATCGCAGGTGAAGTTGTTACTTTTGTTCTACTACTTAATTGGGTTGGTATTTACTTATACCTAGTAACTGCTAATAAAATTTTGACTAACTTTAAAAGCAATGCTCAGCTCCAACCATCCTCTTTGGTAAGCCTTACACTTCACGTGAGCTCCCACCTTTGGCGAGTTCATGCACATTATTCCCCACAACTTGTGGAGCGATGAACGTATGTGAGCTCACTCTTGCTGTCTCACACACCCCACAGGTCAAGAGCAGGTACCACAGGATGAGGCGCTTGGAGGATGCTGCGATGAGATCGTGAGAGGTCTAGGTCGTCGTCACCCAGTCAACTTCGGGTTGCTGGACTGTTGTCTCCTTATAATGTAATTATTTATTTTGTATAGAACTCCTGTTATATATAAAGATGTGACATTCGATCCTGTGCCACTATACATCATATGTATGAGACTTGGTCCCAGCATACCTGGTGTTTTAATCCCGGGTTTTGGATCCCTAAAATCCGGGTGTTACAACCCTGCTCTGTGCCATGGCCAAGCCCTGCGCGCACAGCGCGCCCGACTGCACCCGCGAGCCCGACGCCCGGACGCGCGCGCACCAGAGGCCCAGCCCGACCGCGGACCGACCTGCGCCATTGCACCAGCCGAGCGACCGCGCCTGCATTGACCCCAACCGCCCGAGCAAGCCCAACGTCCACCATGCCATGAAGCCGCGTCCGTTCTTCTTCGTGTATTAAGGAGCGTTCATTCCTTCCGTTTCCTTTCCCCCATCACTTCCCTGTAAATGTCAGCGCCATTGGTGGCCATGAAGTCCGACTGCGCCCATTGAAGAGGCTGGCCGACTCTCCCTCTCCCTTCTGCTCCCTATAAAAGGCAGTAGAGCTCTCTCTCCATTTTCCCCCTACCCAAGCTCGCCCCATCTCTCTAGCTCTCCTCGCTCGCCAGTGCACTACACGTCACCGGAGTTCACCGGAGTTCGTCATCGCCGGAGCTACGCCATCCGCCGTCCGTAGTCGAGCCCCTGCTATTCTCCACCCGGCCGAAAACCCGTCGATCCATCGCCGTCACACGCACGAACCCAAGGTTGATGATGACCCAAATTATTTTGTGTATTTTATAAAATACATTTTGATTCGATTCATGAATTGTATATTTAGTTTGTTGTAATATGAACACGTGTGATCCACAATTTATGTGTATGTGCGTTATAGAATTTTTGGTAGAGATATGCGATTGTTAGTACACCGTGATATTTCATGTTAGTCGTGGCGATGATTTTTGGATTAGAGAAATATGACGTAGATTAAGTAATCACACGCTGGTGATAAAAATACTAGATAAGAAACTTTGTAGTTAAATTTGGTCACAAGGAACTTTAGAAACTATTTAGAGAATTATAGTCATAGGTGCATTTTAATGGATTTAGAAAAGAGTATAGAACTCATGTCATATGAATAATATAGGATTTTTAGATGATTTATCTAACTATTTTATTAACATTTTACTTTTATAAAGAAAGGAGAAAATATCATTAGTAGGATGGAAAATAGATTTTTGCTAGTCAAATAAACATGTTCGCAAATTTAGCACTTAAATTTTTAGAGTAAGCAAAATACTAGTTTATGTCAAAATAACCTCGCTTGTGTTATAAAAAGTTCAATTAGTATTTATAGGGATTTTTTAGAATGTTACATTCATTTTTGCTATGCTCAATAATTTGAGTTAGAAATAAAAAGGATAAAAGGTATTAATTTATTTATTAGTATTAAAGACGATAATTATCATTTAATTTCATTGATGATGTTAAAATATATTAATACTAGTTAAAACTGTGTTTATTGCACCCACTCATAAATTCATCATTTAGGACTCACAATAATAGCTATAATTGAATTAATAAATATTTACGCGATTAGGACGTATTTAAGATGTGATAAGTGCGATGCGTTAATGTGTATGTAATGGTGTATGTTTATGTAATGGTGCGTGTTTATTTATTGGTGTATGCTTTCTTTTTGTATGGCCACGTGTAACGTTATTAGAGACTGACGGTGTGGTAGACGAACCAAATTCGTTCGAGGACGATCCGCAGGACGCATTTGGGCAAGGCAAGTGGATTCTCCCTCTGCATATTCTTTTTGTACCCACTCATTGCATATAATAATGTTTAACTTTTTGATATACTGCATAATTTGATGGGTTTTACCTAATTAAAGATTCCCTAGATTTATCAACTATATTCCTTGTTTACCCTGGGAAATAATTAAGCTTTGCAAGATTTATGCTACCGCTCAACTTAATGATTTTTAATGTCACTCATCAATTGGTATTAATGTTCCAAAAATTTAATTGGCAATTATGGCATTAACCCGATGGTTAAGATAACATTATTTCAAATTAATTGGAACATGGAGTGACCACCCAGGATAACAGTGCAACCACGAGTGCTATCTTGGCTCTGGCTTTGGTAATTAACTTTATATGCTTAGTGCCTAGCAACCTTACCTAAAATATGGGCAAGAGGGGGAGCGGTAGGTGCTGACAGCCCACGTTAACATGGGGACGTATTCTTGGCTAAGATACCTCACCCAGGGGGCCACCACCATCGTCTTTAGAAACCTTAGCGGGTTGCTTCGTATTAAGTGTATTTTGTGAAAGCCTCATAATGGATCCCTAGCCATTCACCTCAGCAGTGTTTAAGGGTCCAATCAACCCGGACTAGATGGGATACATGACTTGTGGGTAAAGTTGTACCACCTCTACATAGTGTAAAACTGATATATCAGACGTGCTCCCAGTTAAGAGCGACCTGGACTCCTCACATGATAATTGAACTTGAAGATGGAATTAAATTGAGATCCGATGATCTGCCAATGGTTTGCTTAAGTGGTTTCACTTAAGTGTTTTTGTTATACTCATATTCCTTTGTTTAATGGGATATTCGGGATTCACACTTATTAGTAAGACAGGTTTTGTTAATAAAATGTTGACCAACTAAAATGCTTATTGCTCAACCTTAGCCTCACCTTGTTATACCTGCATTAATTTTTCCCCCACTTGCTGAGCCCCGACCATAAGTAAGCTCACACTTGCTAATATTTTGATCAGAGGGTGATGCTGGAGACTTTGATGGAGATTTTAACGACGACGAATTCTAAGTCTAACGATGCGCCGGTCATCTTCCTGTGGGAGATTGTCCCTGTTATTTAAATTCCGTTTTACTTTGATGTGATACTTGTTCAAGATACAATGTTTCAGATGATGTAATAAGTATTCTACTCTCTTTACGCCTTTATTGCATTGTCTTTTGATATATTACACTTGTGACGTCAACCTATGTGTGGAAATGGATCCTGGCACACATATGCTATGCGCTCGGTTCTACCCCCTGGAACCGGGTGTGACAGAAGTGGTATCAAAGGTATGCTGACCCTAGGTCGTTAGACTAGTTAGAAATGGAAAGCGTAGTTTGTTCAAAACTTGCTAATTTCATTCTTATAACTTATTTTATCAGCCTTACCTCTTTAAAATTTCAACTGAGTTGGCTCTTCTCTTGTAGATGGTTCGTACTCTCCAAACTACCCGCATCAACACCAGCTATGCCCCTCAGCCCCGGTAGATCCCGGTCTACCCAGTGGTAGTCGAGGAAGTTCCAGCAGATCTCCCTCCCATCCGAGTGGAGAATGTAGTCAACCTGGAGGATAGCTCAGAGGAGCAGCTGCCGACCCCCACCCCATTGGCAGAGTCCCTGGCCTTCGCAGCTAGGTCATCAACGTCAGCACCGCCTGCACCAGCCTTCCAAGTACCTGCACCCGGAGGCGACAACCCCGACGACTTCGGAGACGACGATGACGAGGATGACGACGACGAAGAAGGTGGAGATGGACACGTCCACGAGGAAGCTGACTATGCCCAGCAGGACTACTTCATGGGGTTTGGTCCTGTTGTCGAACATTATACATTAATGTTCGAGACGGGGCACTTCCCCAACCTGCTGCAAGAAGTCCTGCACGCGCTAGGGACCTACGTCCGCCCCCTGTACGAAACAAGGCGAGTAAGCGAGCCTCCCCGGGCTTGCTACTACATCACTCACATCCACGTCAGGGTGATGGATACAGGGGATAGGGGATTCAGGACTCTGTCTGTTCACGAGTCCCTGACACCACTGTCCACCTACGCTGCCTCGGTCAGCGACGCTGCTCGTCGGACCTTTTGATCGCTCAGCCACACCTACCGGCAGCAGCTGCAGAACACGAGGTTCAGGCATCTTCCTCAGTGTCTGCGTGGAGGAAGTCAGACCAGCATCGTCCCAGGTGAAGCTGGTGAGGATCGCCTCAACACCCTAGCTGGTGTAGTGGCCGGTCTCAACACCGACCTGGACAGTGCCACCCTGGATCTCTTTAGGGTGCACTTGGAGCTGGAGAATGCCCATGCCAGGATTGTAGCCCTGGAAGCCCAACTGCAAGGACTGGATCCACCCGAAGCTCAGGTCCCCGCCATGGCATTGTCTCCTCCCCGCAAGAGGCTGCGCTATGGAGAGCCCGGATCCGTCACTAGGCTGCTTTAGCTATTTTGAGATATGATGTAATAAGTTATGCTTCACGTTAGACGATGATACTCTTTTTAAGTTATTCTATTAATAAATAACAATCATGTGATGGTGATTGATTGAAATGTTTGAGTTGGATCTTTGTTTGAGTGCAATGGATTTATGGAATGATGGCCATAAGATTATATTAGAAAAATAATAATAAACTTAGGATATTCCCCTCTAGAATCTTTTCTACTCTTCACTCCTCTAAGATGTTCACTTCCTAACCAATCAGATGGTGAACGCTCGACAAGGACCCAACAACAATCGGAACCAGCGTGGTCAACAAGTACCCCCACCACCACCAAATCCCAATATGGAGCAGTTCATTGCTGCCCAGATGCAGATTCTGCAAGGACTCACTGTGGCTATTCAACAAATTCAACAGAACCAGCAAAATCAGCAGCATCAGCAGCAACAGTAGTATGCACCCCCGGCTAGAGATAAGCACCGGGATTTCATGAGTCATCACCCGCCGACATTTTCTCATGTGGTTGATCCTCTGGATGCCGATGACTGGCTAAAGGTCATTGGAAAGAAGCTGGACATCACCCAGTGCAACGACCGGGAGAAGGTCTTGTGCGCCTCGGGAAGACTCGAGGGTTCCGCGTCCGACTGGTGGGATGCCTTCACAGCGGCACATCCCAACGCGGATACAATAACTTGGCAGGAGTTCCAAGTGAACTTTCGTGCTCATCACATTCCTTCGGGAATTATGAAGTTGAAGAAGAAGGAATTCCTTTCCCTTACTCAAGGGAATATGTCTATCAGCGAGTATCGTGATTGCTTCACTAATCCTTCACGCTATGCCCCGGAAGAAGTGAACACAGATGAGAAGCGCCAAGAGCGTTTCTTGGAAGGACTAATTGGACCTCTGAATTACCAACTTCAGAGTCATACATTTCCCAATTTCCAGACACTGTTGAACAAGGCAGTTGGTCTTGAAAGCAAAAGAAAGGAATTATCTGACCACAAAAGAAAATTTCAAGGTCAGTCCAGCAGGAACACTCGCCCGAACAATGCTCAAGGTTCGCAGTTCTGCTCTGGAAATCAAGGCGGAAACAATTATCAAGTGCAACGCTCTGGACAGCAAGGCCAGAGAAATAATCAGAGTCAGAACTGAGACCACCTAGAGGGGGGTGAATAGGTGATCCTGTGAAACTTGAAAACTTAATGCAACAAAACTTGATTAGGAGTTAGCACGATAATGCCAAGTGGCTAGAGAGGAGTCTTAGCAAAACACAATAACCACAAAGAGATCAACACAGAGATGGCACAATGGTTTATCCTGTGGTTCGGCCAAGTCCAATACTTGCCTACTCCACGTTGTGGCGTCCCAACGGGCGAGGGTTGCAATCAACCCCTCTCAAGCAGTCCAAAGACCCACTTGAATACCATGGTGTTTTGCTTTGCTTTACTATGTCCCGCTTGCGAGGAATCTCCACACTTTGGAGCCTCTCGCCCTTACAAAGATGTTCACAAAGAATCATGGAAGTAAGGTTGGGATGAGCAACGCACACAAGACACAAAATTAGAGCAACAACACACACAAGTCGCAACACGAGCTCTCAACACAACCCGAAGAGTACACTACTCAAATGGAGCTCTAGTTGCTATCACAAAGAATCGAATGCGCGGAATTGAAGTCTTGGTGCTTAGGAATGCTTAGAGAATGCTTGGTATATTCCTCCATGCGCCTAGGGGTCCCTTTTATAGCCCCAAGGCAGCTAGGAGCCGTTGAGAGCATTCCAGGAAGGCACTTCTTGCCTTCTGTCGCCTGGTGCACCGGACAGTCCGGTGCACCACCGGACACTGTCCGGTGCGGATCTCTTTCCTTATTTGGCGAAACCGACCGTTGCAGATTCAGAGCCGTTGGCGCACCGGACACTGTCCGGTGCACACCGGACAGTCCGGTGCCCCGTTGTGACCGTTGGCTCGGCCACGCGTCACGCGCGGAATCCTCGGCCGACCGTTGGCCCGACTGACTGTTGGCTCACCGGACAGTCCGGTGCCTCACCGGACAGTCCGGTGAATTATAGCCGTATGCCGTTAATCGCTTCCCGAGAGCAACGACCTCGCCTGTGAATGGCTCACCGGACAGTCCGGTGATTTATAGCCGTACGCCGTTGATCGCCTCCCGAGAGCAGCCAGTTGACAGTCGCCAGCCTGGCGCATCGGACACTGTCCGGTGCATCATCGGACAGTCCGGTGCACCCAGATCGAGCTGTCTTTGGCTGAACAAAGCCATCTCTTTTCCAATTTGATTTCTCCTGTTTCCAGCACTTAGACACAAATACATTAGTTCTTAAAACAATGTACCAAGTCTAGAAACATACCTGTAGATTTGATTTGCACTTTGTCCATCACTTTGCATAGATTACCATAAGTCCACTTGTGTTGGTACCCAATCACCAAAATACTTAGAAATGGCCCAAGGGCACATTTCCCTTTCAATCTCCCCCTTTTTGGTGATTTATGCCAACACAACAAAAAGCAACTAAAGGAAGTGCAACATCAATACAATTGAGAACTCAATATTGTTTTGATTCAAATTTGGCATATATGGATCATTCTTTGCCACCACTTGGTTTTGTTTTTGCAAATCAACCTCAACTTTCTATCTCTAAGTCAAACACACTTGCTGAGACATAAAAAGAGTTGTTCCAAGAGAAATTGATCAAAGATTTAAAAAACTCCCCCTTTTTCCCATAATCGACTATTCTCCCCACAAGAAGCCAACTTTTGACAAAAGAGACAACAAGAGAGTTTTGAAAAACCAAAAGCTCTATTCTACTATTTTCAAAATTCTCAAGTGGTAGCTGATCCATTTCTTGCTTTGGCCTTATTTTCTCCCCCTTTGGCATTAAGCACCAAAATGGGATCAATCTTGGCCCTTAAACCCCATTGCCTCACCAAAATCTTCAAATAAGAGTACAAAGGCAATAAGGAGATGGGATGAACTTGGAGTGAGTTACCCTCTCATCGGAGTGCAGTGGAAGTCTTTCATGGTCCAAGTCCACCTTTCCCTTTCAATCCACCTTTGAGACTAAATCAAGCAAACTCAAGCACACAGTTAGTCTCAAAGGGTCAAGTTGTAGCACCTCTCCCCCTAAATATGTGCATCACTCACACATGGACTTTTGAGGTCCGGGGAGTGTTTGTACAACTTGAGCACCAAATAAACAACAAAATGCGTAAGGGAACATGATCAAGGCATGATACACATGTATGCTATAAATCAATCCAAGTTCCGCGAATCTAAGTCATTTAGCTCACTACACAGCCTCCAAAAGGTCTTCTCATCTAAAGGCTTGGTAAAGATATCGGCTAGCTGGTTCTCGGTGCTAATATAAAACACTTTGATATCTCCCTTTTGCTGGTGGTCTCTCAAAAAGTGATGCCGGATGTCAATGTGCTTTGTGCGGCTGTGCTCAACAGGATTATCCGCTATGCGGATAGCACTCTCATTGTCACATAGGAGTGGGACTTTGCTCAGATTGTAGCCAAAGTCCCGGAGGGTTTGCCTCATCCAAAGTAGTTGCGCGCAACACTGTCCTGCGGCAACATACTCGGCCTCAGCGGTGGATAGGGCAACAGAGGTTTGTTTCTTAGAGCTCCACGACACCAGGGACCTTCCTAAGAATTGGCACGTCCCTGATGTACTCTTCCTATCGACCTTACATCCAGCATAATCGGAGTCTGAATATCCAATTAAGTCAAAGGTAGATCCCTTTGGATACCAGATCCCGAAGCAAGGCGTAGCGACTAAATATCTAAGAATTCGCTTCACAGCCACTAAGTGACACTCCCTTGGATCGGATTGAAATCTAGCACACATGCATACACTAAGCATAATATCCGGTCTACTAGCGCATAAATAAAGCAAAGAACCTATCATGGACCGGTATGCGTTTTGATCAACGGACTTACCTCCTTTGTTGAGGTCGACATGTCCGTCAGTTCCCATCGGAGTCTTTGCGGGCTTGGCGTCCTTCATCCCAAACCGCTTTAGCAAGTCTTGCGTGTACTTCGTTTGGGAGATGAAGGTGCCGTCCTTGAGTTGCTTCACTTGGAACCCAAGGAAATAGTTCAACTCGCCCATCATCGACATCTCAAACTTTTGAGTCATCACCCTGCTAAACTCTTCACAAGACTTTTGGTTAGTAGAACCAAATGTTATGTCATCGACATAAATTTGGCACACAAATAAGTCACCATAACAAGTCTTAGTGAATAAAGTTGGATCGGCTTTCCCAACCTTGAAAGAATTAGCAATTAAAAAGTCTCTAAGGCATTTATACCAGGCTCTTGGGGCTTGCTTAAGTCCATAGAGCGCCTTAGAGAGCTTACACATGTGGTCGGGGTACCGTTCATCCTCAAAGCCTGGGGGTTGCTCCACGTACACCTCCTCCTTGATTGGCCCGTTGAGGAAAGCGCTCTTCACATCCATTTGGAACAACCTGAAGGAATAGTGAGCGGCATATGCTAGCAAAATACGAATGGACTCTAGCCTAGCCACAGGAGCAAAAGTCTCCTCAAAGTCCAAACCTGCGACTTGGGCATAACCTTTTGCCACAAGTTGAGCCTTGTTCCTTGTCACCACCCCATGCTCGTCTTGTTTGTTGTGGAACACCCACTTGGTTCCCACAACATTTTGCTTGGGGCGAGGCACCAGTGTCCAAACTTCATTTCTCTTGAAATTATTGAGCTCCTCTTGCATGGCCAATACCCAGTCCGGATCTAGCAAGGCCTCTTCTACCCTGAAAGGCTCAATAGAAGAGACAAAGGAGTAATGCTCACAAAAATTAACTAGTCTAGAACGAGTAGTTACTCCCTTGCTAATGTCACCCAAAATTTGGTCGACGGGATGATTCCTTTGAATCGTCGCTCGAACTTGGGTTGGTGGTGCCGGTTGTGCTTCTTCCTCCATCACATGATCATTTTGTGCTCCCCCTTGATCACACGCCTCTTCTTGATGAACCTGTTCATCGTCTTGAGTTGGGGGATGCACCATTGTTGAGGAAGAAGGTTGATCTTGCTCATTTTGTTCCTGTGGCCGCACATCTCCAATCGCCATGGTGCGTATTGCGACTGTTGGAACGTCTTCTTCATCTACATCATCAAGATCAACAGCTTGCTCTCTTGGAGAGCCATTAGTCTCATCAAATACAACGTCGCTAGAGACTTCAACCAAACCCGATGATTTGTTGAAGACCCTATACGCCTTTGTATTAGAGTCATAACCTAACAAAAACCCTTCTACAGCTTTGGGAGCAAACTTAGAATTTCTACCTTTCTTTACTAGAATATAACATTTGCTCCCAAATACACGAAAGTAAGACACATTGGGTTTGTTATCGGTTAGAAGCTCATACGAAGTCTTCTTGAGGAGGCGGTGAAGGTAGACCCGGTTGATGGCGTGGCAAGCCGTGTTCACGGTTTCCGACCAAAACCGCTCGGGGGTCTTGAATTCTCCAAGCATCGTCCTCACCATGTCTATGAGCGTCCTGTTCTTCCTCTCTACCACACCATTTTGCTGTGGTGTGTAGGGAGCGGAGAACTCGTGCTTGATCCCTTCCTCCTCAAGGTACTCCTCCACTTGAAGGTTCTTGAACTCAGACCCGTTGTCGCTCCTTATCTTCTTCACCTTGAGCTCAAACTCATTTTGAGCTCTCCTTAGGAAGCGCTTAAGGGTCCCTTGGGTTTCAGACTTATCCTGCAAAAAGAATACCCAAGTGAAGCAGGAAAAATCATCAACTATAACAAGACCATACTTACTTCCTCCTATGCTTAGATAGGCAACGGGTCCGAAGAGATCCATATGAAGCAACTCCAAAGGTCTTGATGTGGTCATCACATTTTTGGTATGATGAGAGCTTCCCACCTGTTTACCTTCTTGACAAGCTGCACAAGGTCTATCTTTTTCAAAAGTTACATTAGTTAGACCTATCACGTGTTCTCCCTTTAGAAGTTTGTGAAGGTTCTTCATCCCCACATGAGCTAGACGGCGATGCCACAGCCAACCCATGCTAGTCTTAGCAATTAAGCATGCATCTAGACCGGCCTCCTCTTTTGCAAAATCAACTAAATAGAGTTTGTCGTCTAATACACCCTTAAAAGCTAATGAACCATCACTTCTTCTAAAGACAGACACATCTACATTTGTGAATAAGCAGTTATATCCCATATTACAAAGCTGACTCATAGACAACAAGTTATATCCAAGCGACTCAACTAAAAACACATTTGAAATGGAGTGCTCGGATGAAATAGCTATTTTTCCTAACCCTTTCACCTTGCCTTGATTCCCATCACCGAATATGATTGAGTCTTGGGAATCTTTGTTCTTGACGTAGGAGGTGAACATCTTCTTCTCCCCCGTCATGTGGTTTGTGCATCCGCTGTCGATAATCCAGCTTGTACCCCTGGATGCATAAACCTGCAAGGCAAATTTAGGCTTGGGTTTTAGGTACCCAACTCTTGTTGGGTCCTACAAGGTTAGTCACAATGGTCTTAGGGACCCAAATGCAAGTTTTATCTCCCTTGCATTTTGCCCCTAACTTCCTAGCAATCACCTTCTTATCCTTTCTACAAATAGCAAAGGAAGCATTGCAAGCATGATATATTGTAGAAGGTTCATTTATTCTACTAGCAACATTTCTCCTAGGCATATGATGAATGACATTTTTCCTAGTCAAATTTCTATCATGCATAATAGAAGAACTAGAAGCAGTCATGGCATGAGAATTAAAAGCATCATAACTTCTATAATTATTCCTAGAATGTCTCCTATCATGGTACATGAAAGCATGGTTCTTTTGAACACTACTAGCCATAGGGGCCTTCCCTTTCTCCTTGGCGAAGATGGAAACCTTATGGCTTGTTAAGTTCTTGACTTCCCTCTTGAAGCCAAGACCATCCTTAATTGAGGGGTTTCTACCAATCGTGTAGGCATCCCTTGCAAATTTTATTTTATCAAATTCACTCTTGCTAGTCTTAAGTTGGGCATTAAGACTAGCCACTTCATCATTCAATTTAGAAATTGAAACTAGGTGTTCACTACAAGCATCAACATTAAAATCTTTACACCTATTGCAAATTGCAACATGTTCTACACAAGATGTTGATTTATTTGCTATTTCTAACTTAGCATTCAAATCATCATTTATGCTCTTTAAGCTAGAAATAGAGTCATGGCATGTAGACAATTCACAAGAAAGCATTTCATTCCTTTTAATTTCTAAAGCAAGGGATTTTTGTGCCTCTACAACCTTATCATGTTCTTCATACAAAAGATCCTCTTGCTTTTCTAATAATCTATTCTTATCATTCAAGGCATCAATCAACTCATTAATCTTATCAACCTTAGTTCTATCTAAGCCCTTGAATAAACATGAATAGTCTATTTCATCATCGCTAGATTCTTCATCACTTGAGGAAGCGTAAGTACGAGTGCTTACCTTCTTTTCCCTTGCCATGAGGCAAGTGTGATGCTCATTGGGGAAGAGGGATGACTTGTTGAAGGCGGTGGCGGCGAGTCCTTCGTTGTCGGAGTCGGATGACGAACAATCCGAGTCCCACTCCTTGCCAAGGTGTGCCTCGCCCTTAGCCTTCTTGTAAGACTTCTTCTTTTCCCTCTTGTTCCCTTGTTCCTGGTCACTATCATTATCGGGACAATTAGCGATAAAATGACCAATCTTACCACATTTGAAGCATGAGTGCTTCCCCTTCGTCTTGTTCTTGTTGGGATGCCCCTTGCGACCCTTTAGCGCCGTCTTGAAGCGCTTGATGATGAGGGCCATCTCTTCATCATTAAGACCTGCCGCCTCAACTTGCGCCGCGTTGCTAGGTAGCGCCTCCTTGCTCCTCGTTGCCTTGAGAGCAATAGTTTGAGGCTCTTGGATTGGGCCATTTAATGCATCGTCGACGTATCTTGCCTCCTTGATCATCATTCGCCCGCTTACAAACTTTCCAAGTATCTCCTCGGGCATCATCTTGGTGTACCTAGGATTCTCACGAATATTGTTCACAAGATGTGGATCAAGGACGGTAAAGGACCTTAGCATTAGGCGGACGACGTCGTGGTCCATCCATCGCGTGCTCCCATAGCTCCTTATTTTGTTGACGAGGGTCTTGAGCCGGTTGTACGTTTGGGTTGGCTCCTCGCCCCTGATCATTGCGAATCTCCCAAGTTCGCCCTCCACCAACTCCATCTTGGTGAGCATGGTGACGTCGTTCCCCTCATGTGAGATCTTGAGGGTGTCCCAAATCTGCTTGGCGTTATCCAAGCCGCTCACCTTATGGTATTCATCCCTGCACAATGAAGCTAGAAGAACAGTAGTAGCTTGTGCATTTTTGTGAATTTGCTCATTAATGAACATGGGACTATCAGTACTATCAAATTTCATTCCACTTTCTACTATCTCCCATATGCGTGGATGGAGAGAGAACAAGTGACTACGCATTTTGTGACTCCAAAATCCGTAGTCCTCTCCATCAAAGTGAGGAGGTTTACCAAGTGGAATGGAGAGTAAATGAGCATTGGTACTTTGCGGAATACGAGAGTAATCAAAAGAAAAGTTCGAATTGACCATTTTCTTTTTCTCGTAGTCGTTGTCGTCGTTGTCCTTTTGGGAAGAAGAGGACTCGTCGCTGTCGTCATAGTAGACGATCTCCTTGATGCGCCTCGTCTTCTTCTTCTTCCCATCTTTTCGTTTGTGGCCCGAGCCCGAGTCGGTAGGCTTGTCATCTTTCGGCTCGTTGACGAAGGACTCCTTCTCCTTATCATTGATCACAATCCCCTTGCCCTTAGGATCCATCTCTTCGGGCGATTAGTCCCTTTCTTGAAGAGAACGGTTCTGATACCAATTGAGAGCACCTAGAGGGGGGGGCATGAATAGGTGATCCTGTGAAACTTGAAAACTTAATGCAACAAAACTTGATTAGGAGTTAGCACGATAATGCCAAGTGGCTAGAGAGGAGTCTTAGCAAAACACAATAACCACAAAGAGATCAACACAGAGATGGCAAAGTGGTTTATCCCGTGGTTCGGCCAAGTCCAATACTTGCCTACTCCATGTTGTGGCGTCCCAACGGACGAGGGTTGCAATCAACCCCTCTCAAGCAGTCCAAAGACCCACTTGAATACCACGGTGTTTTGCTTTGCTTTACTATGTCCCGCTTGCGAGGAATCTCCACACTTTGGAGCCTCTCGCCCTTACAAAGATGTTCACAAAGAATCCCAGAAGTAAGGTTGGGATGAGCAACGCACACAAGACACAAAATTAGAGCAACGACACGCACACAAGTCGCAACACGAGCTCTCAACACAACCCGAAGAGTACACTACTCAAATGGAGCTCTAGTTGCTATCACAAAGAACCGAATTCGCGGAATTGAAGTCTTGGTGCTTAGGAATGCTTAGAGAATGCTTGGTGTATTCCTCCATGCGCCTAGGGGTCCCTTTTATAGCCCCAAGGCAGCTAGGAGCCGTTGAGAGCATTCCAGGAAGGCACTTCTTGCCTTCTGTCGCCTGGCGCACCGGACAGTCCGGTACACCACCGGACACTATCCGGTGCGGATCTCTTTCCTTATTTGGCGAAACCGACCGTTGCAGATTCGGAGCCGTTGGTGCACCGGACACTGTCCGGTGCACACCGGACAGTCCGGTGCCCCTTGTGACCGTTGGCTCAGCCACGTGTCACGCACGGAATCCTCGGCCGACCGTTGGCCCGGCTGACTGTTGGCTCACCGGACAGTCCGGTGCCTCACTGGACAGTCTGGTGAATTATAGCCGTACGCCGTTAATCGCTTCCCGAGAGCGACGACCTCGCCTGTGAATGGCTCACTGAACAGTTCGGTGCACCACCGGACAGTCCGGTGATTTATAGCCGTACGCCGTTGATCGCCTCCCGAGAGCAGCCAGTTGACAGTCGCCAGCCTGGCGCACCGGACACTGTCCGGTGCACCACTGGACAGTCCAGTGCACCCAGACCGAGCTGTCTTTGGCTAAACAAAGCCATCTCTTTTCCAATTTGATTTCTCCTATTTCCAGCACTTAGACACAATACATTAGTTCTTAAAACAATGTACCAAGTCTAGAAACATACCTTTAGACTTGATTTGCACTTTGTCCATCACTTTGCATAGATTACCATAAGTCCACTTGTGTTGGTACCCAATCACAAAAATACTTAGAAATGGCCCAAGGGCACATTTCCCTTTCAAGAACCAACAAAGGTGTAACTCTCAGACCAACCAGAGGTCTGGTGGGAGTTCACAGAACCGTCAAGGTGGCGCCAGTAACACGCAGGCCAGAAGCAACAACGCACCAGTCCAACCCAATGGCTGTTTCAAGTGCGGTGAGCTAGGCCACTATGCTAACAACTGCCCAAGGCGCAACCAGCAAACACCCCAGAAAAGCAATACTCAGAGAAATGACCAGAACACCCCCGCTCGTGGATCTGCTCAGAATAAGACTCCACAGAACCAGAGCAGAGGAAGGGTCAATCACGTCACCGCAGAATCAGTACCTGAGGATGCCGACATAGTGTATGTTATGTTCCTTGTTAACTCCATACCTGCATCAGTTTTATTTGACTCTGGAGCATCGCATTCTTTTATAACTGAGTCATTTGTGGAAAAACACAACATACCTAAGTACCCCCTTAAGAAGATGTTACACATTAGTTCACCGGGAGGTGACATGAAGGCCACACACTCATGCCCCCATGTTAATATCAAGATTCAAGGAATAGATTTTTCAGTCAACCCAGTGGTCCTAAGATCCAACAGTATTGATGTGATTCTTGGATGCAACTGGTTGAAAAGTTGTGATGGAGTGATACAGTGTGCCAATGGAACAATTATGTTGACAAGTCCTCAAGGTGAAAGAATCCAAGTTAACATAGACAAGTCAACAGATGAAAAAGGGAAAACAGTGATCAATCACTTGGAAGAAAAGCCCTTGGAAAATATCAAGGTAGTGTGTGAATACCCAGACGTGTTTCTGGAGGAATTACCAGGTATGCCACCTGACCGTGATATAGAGTTTTCTATTGAATTATTACCCGGAACCGCACCTATCTCGAAAAGACCATATAGAATGGATGTCAAAGATTTAGTATAACTTGTCGGTGTTTCGAAACCCGGGGGGTCCCTGGACCGACGAGTGAATCGTCGCCGCGTGCCCCAGCCCAGATGGGTCGACGCGAGGCGGAACGCAAAGGGGGGAAAGGAAGCAGCCGGAGGGAGGCAGGCGTGAGAGAGCGGATCCCGCGGCCTTCGTGTTAGCCCCGCGCCTGAGTCGGATGCGCTTGCAGTAGGGGGATACAAGCGTCCACGCGGGAGTGGGAGCGAGCGGCCTTGCGCGAGCGCCGTCCCGTCCTTCTCCGCACGGGCCAAACCCCCTGTAAGAGGGCCCTGGTCCTCCCTTTTATAGGCGTAAGGAGAGGATCCAGGTGTACAATGGGGGGTGTTGCAGAGTGCTACGTGTCTAGCGGAGGAGAGCTAGCGCCCTAAGTACATGCCGTCGTGGCAGCCGGAGAGGTTTTGACACCCGGTTCATGTGGTGTCGTGGCCGTCGGAGGAGCGCTGGGGCCTGGCGGAAGGACAACTGTCAGGGCTGTCGAGTCCTTGCTGACGTCCTCTTGCTTCCGTAAGGGGGCCGAGAGCCGCCGTCGTCACAGAGCGTGCGGGGCGCCATCACTGCCTATCTGGCGGAGCGAGCCAGATGGGACGCCGGTCTTGTTCCCCGTAGCCTGAGTCAGCTTGGGGTAGGGTAATGATGGCGCCTCCTGTCGACGTGGTCGGTCCGTGCCCTAGGTTGGGCGATGTGGAGGCTCCTCCGAGGTCGAGGTCGAGTCTGTCTTCCGTGGCCGTGGTCGAGTCCGAGCCCCTGGGTCGGGCGAGGCGGAGACCGTCGGCTGAGGCCAGGGCTGAGTCTGAGCCCTGGGGTCGGGCGAAGCGGAGTCCGTCGTCTCCTGGGGCTGAGCCCAAGTCCGAGCCCTGGGTCGGGCGAAGCGGAGTTCGTCGTCTTCTGGGGCTGAGCCCAAGTCCGAGCCCTGGGTCGGGCGGAGCGGAGTTCGTCGTCTTCCGGGGTTGAGCCCATGTCCGAGCCCTGGGGTCGGGCGAGGCGAAGTTCGTCGTCTTCTGGGGTTGAGCCCAAGTCCGAGCCCTGGGTCGGGCGGAGCGAAGTTCGCCGTCTTCCGGGGCTGAGCCCGAGTCCGAGCCTTGGGTCGGGCAGAGCGGAGTTCACTGTCTTCTGGGGCTGAGCCCGAGTTCGAGCCCTGGGTCGGGCGGAGCGGAGTTCGCCGTCTTCCAGGGCTGAGCCCGAGTCCGAGCCCTGGGTCGGGCGGAGCGGAGTTCGCCGTCTTCCGGGGCTGAGCCCGAGTCCGAGCCCTGGGTCGGGCGGAGCGGAGTTCGCCGTCTTCCAGGGCTGAGCCCGAGTCCGAGCCCTGGGTCGGGCGGAGCGGAGTTCGCCGTCTTCTGGGGCTGAGCCCGAGTCTGAGCCCTGGGTTCGGGCGAGGCGGAGTTTCCTATGACGCCCGAGGCCGGCCTTGGCTGCTGTCAGCCTCACTCTGTCGGGTGGCTCAGCAGTCGGAGCGGCGCAGGCAGCGCTGTCCTCTTGTCAGACCGGTCAGTAGAGCGGCGAAGTGACTACGGTCACTTCAGCTCTGTCGACTGGGGGGCGTGCGTCAGGATAAAGGTGCTAGGCCACCTTTGCATTAAATGCCCCTGCGATTTGGTCGGTCGGCGTGGCGATGTGGCCAAGGATGCTTCTCGGTGAAGACTGGGCCTCGGGCGAGCCGATAGTGTGCCCGTTGCTGGAGGGGGGTCCTCGGGCGAGACGTAGGTTCTTCGGGGTCGGCTTCCCTTGCCCGAGGCTAGGCTCGGGCGAGGCACGATCATGTCCCTTGAATGGACCGATTCTTGACTTAATCGCACCCATCAGGCCTTTGCAGCTTTGTGCTGATGGGGGTTACCAGCTGAGATTTAGGGGTCTTGAGGGTACCCCTAATTATGGTCCCCGACAGTAGCCCCCGAGCCTCCAAGGGAGTACTAATACTCGCTTGGAGGCTTTTGCCACACTTTTTTGCAAGGGGACCAGCCTTTTTCGGTTGCATTCTGTTCCGGTGGGTGCGCGCGAGCGCACCCGCCGGGTGTAGCCCCTGAGGCCTCGGAGGAGTAGTTTTACTCCTTCGAGGTCTTAGTGCGTTTCGCAACACTTCGGCTGGTCTAGTTGTTCCCTCATGCGAGCTGGTCGTAGCCCGAGTGCACGGTCGGGTCCCAAGTTCTCGGGCTGGTATGTTGACGCTGTCAACGGTTTGGCTGGAGCCGGGTTTGCGAGAGCAGCCCCAGAGCCTCTGCACAGGGCGAGAGGACGGTCAAGGACAGACTCGTCTTTTTTACATACGCCCCTGCGTCACCTTTCCGCAAGGAGGAGGGGGGGGGGGGAAAGCACCATATTGTCCTCGGAGGGCGCCGAACATGGTGTTTCCGATGAGCTGCTGGCGGGTAATCCGAGCGGACGCCCGTGCCCCATTTGTTAGGGGTCGGCTAGAGGCCCGGAGGCGCGCTCCAAAAGTACCTGCGGGTGATCTGCCGGACCCGGTCCCCTTTGACGGGGTCCGAGGGCTCGATGCCTCCCTCTGATGGGATTCCGTTACAAGATCGCTCCCGCTAGTCTCGGAAATGTCCTAGGGTACCTCGGGAGCGTAGCCCGAGCCTTGGTTATGTATCGAACGTACCTAGGGTCATCCCTCGCCCTGTGTCTGAGGCGACTGTTAACCCTTCGAGGGCCAGCCTAGGAACCCCTGATCAGTAGTGGGCGCGGAGCCCGAGTGGCCTGAGGCGGCTGTTGAACCCTTCGAGGGGCCGACCATCGAACCTCTGACCAGTAGGGGGCGCAGAACCCAATCGATCTGAGGCGGTCGTTGAACCCCTCCGAGGGCCAGCCTTCGAACCTCTGATCAGTAGGGAGGCTCGGAGCCTGTTTCCTTCACGGAGAAGGGTCCTTTTCAGGGTATCCCCCTTTCCTGGTCCCTGTTGTAAGAGAGAGAAAGAGGAAAAGGAAAAGAACACGAAATCGAATGACGCGCCGTACCTTTTTTGACGCGGTCATTATGGCGAAGGCGAAGCGTCGCTCGCTTCTCCTGCCAGAGACGCCGCCTGTCCCGCCGCGGAGTTAATGCGACGGGGCGAGCGGTTCGCGGGGCGGCCGTTGCGCGTGCGCGAGCCGTTCGAGTAACGGCCGTTTCGCCTTGGGTTTTTGAATCCCGCGGCGGGTCCGGGCGAAACGTTGAACGGGTCTCGCCTTGGTCTTTATATACTCGGGGGAGGGTCTGGCGACGGTCTTTTGCTCTGCTTCTTGCCTCCTTCTTAGGTTTTCGCAACCTGAGAGGTTTAGCCGGAGAAAAGGAAACCGCCCACCCAGTCCTTTCCGCCGCCACCCCCTTTTGCTCGGCAATGGCCGACCGGGTGACCATCATCTCGCCGCGCGATCCATGGCCCTTCTCCATAGTCACAGCGGAGGACCTAGAGGATTTTGTTGCCGAGGGTTTACTTCGCCCTCTCTCTGATGAGAGGCAGCTGGAGTGGATTCCTCCCGCGAGCGGAACCGCCCCGTCCCCGCCGCCGGGGTACGTCGTGAGCTTCGTCTCCTTCCACGAGCGGGGGTTCGGTGTGCCAGCAAGCCGCTTTATGCGGGCGATCCTGTACAACTATGAGGTGGAGTTGCACAACCTTAGTCCCAACTCTATTTCGCAGGCCGCCATCTTCGTAGCGTTGTGCGAAGGATACTTGGGGATCGCCCCCCACTGGGACTTGTGGACTCATCTCTTCTCCGCGGAGCTTTTTGCTTCGTCGACGGGAGAGAGAAGGGTCCGTGCGGCAGTGCGGGCCGACGGTTGCATTCTCCAGCTGAGGCAGTCGCGGGCGTCGCTGTACATCCCCGCCATCCTCGCGTCCTCGAACAAAGTGTGGCAGCGCCGGTGGTTCTACCTCCGTAATGACGGCGAGATGCTTCCACCGTTTTCTCAACGAGTGGTCACCGCCGCTGCCGATACCTGGCGCTACGGGACCCCGCACGACAGGCAGAAAAACCTCGAGCCCCTTCTCAAGGCCCTGGAGGTGTTGCGGAAAGGAGGACTTACTGCCGCAGGAGTGATTGCCGCCATTCACCGCCGTAGGGTGCTTCCCTTGGCGGAGCGGCAGTTGCCGCTTTGGGAGATGACACCGGAGGCTGACTTGGAGGGCTCGCAGATGTCCTCGGATCCTCTTCCCATCGACATTCTCCACGGGCGGGTGGCCGTCGCGTTGGGAAAACCGGACGCCAACGCCTTCTCTCAGCCCTTGATGCGCCCCGACCACGGGTGTGTGACCCTGGTGAGTATCCGCTCCTTCCTTCTCCTTGCGTCAGGTTGCCTTTGGTCCTTACGGTCGGGATTTCCATCCGCCTCCAGGAGGTAGGGTGGCACAAGTCTTCCCGGCCACGGGTCCTGGAGGACGCGGTGGACTGAGCAGCGCGGCGGGTTGTCGCGGAGGAGGAGAAGAAGAAGAAGGACGCGGAGAAAGCCCGGGCCCGCGAGCGGACGTGGGCCCGAGATGTCTTGGAGAAGCTCCGTCGTTGGCAAGATAGGGAGGGGCTCCCGAGGGATCCGTCGCCGGAGACGACTGACGACGACGACGATGAAGATGATGACGAGGACGACGACATGGCTGCCCGCCTCGGCCTCAGCCCGGGTTTGAGGCTAGGCCAGGAGTCATCAAGCCAGCCCCCGAGTGGGCTGGCGCCGTCAGTTCCCGGAGTCGGGATGCCGAGGTCCCGGCCCGACGAGCGGGGGCAGACCGAGGGGGTACTTGACCCCTCGGCCGGGGAAGTCGAGGTGACCCCGGGGAGTCAGGCCGAGGCGTCTGTTTCTCGGGAGCCGTCGGCCACGCCGTCAGCGCAGGAGGGTGACCCTCAGGTCGCCGTGGCAACGCTCGGGCAGTCCGTCTCCCGGGCGTCCAAGGTGCCCAAGGCGAGGGTGATGTCGAAGCTGGCGGCGAGGCGGACCTCGGCGGTGTCTTCGGGGGTCGAGATCCGAGAGACCTCCCCTCAGGCGCGGTTGATCATGGCCTGGAGCGGGTAAGTATCTTGGAGCGTCTTTGTCCTGGCTTCTCATTCGTATGTCCCGACCGCGACTTTCCTTTCCTCCTCAGCAAGCGAAGCCACGACCTGACCGATCTGGCTCCCCGGAAGGCCCTTAAGACGGCGTCGGCTTCCGCAGCCAGTGTCGCGCCGTGCCTCGCTGTTCAGCTGGCCTTCTCGCTAGGTGCTCCATAGCGGGGGGCTCTGGCGGCACCAGCCGTCGTGGAGCGAGTTCTCGAGGCCGGCTCTTCTGCCGAGGCGGCCATCGTGCTAGAGGAGGCGGCTGGCGCAGACGTGGCCCCAGGCCCACCAGACATGTCGCCGGTACCGGCGCCTAATGCTGCTGAAGCCGCTGCCGTCCCAGTCGGGGAGCGACTCGTTGCTGCCGACGCTGAGATGGCCGAGGCGTCGGCGCTCGGTGCCTCGGAGGAGGGGGGTGTGGAAGCGTGATCTGTCCCACCGAGCGGCGGCCTTGTCGCTGCGCGGCGGAGCTCCGAGGAGCGGCCCCAGCTGCTCCGGTTCCGGACCCGTGGGGCCTTGGATCCCTTCTTCGTTCTCGACCACGAGCGGGAGGAGTAGTCTTGGGACGAGCTCCGCAAGTGCGCCGAAGCAACGGTGGGGTCGCTCCGGTCATCGCTGGAGGTCTTCTGCAGGGACATCCCCAAAATCCTCCAGGTAATGGTTTCAGGCGTACCTTTTCGTGACCAAGGCGTCTCTTGTGACGCCCCGCTTCCTTCCCTTAGGATCTGACGGATCTGAGCGCCGCTAAGTCGTCGTTCATCCGCCACAAGGTCGATATTTGGGGCTCGCTGCGATCCCTGAGGACCTCGCTTGCCGGGGCTACTGCGCGCCTCTCCCAGCAGGGCACCGAAGTGGCGGACCTTCGGTTGCTCTGCGCCGATCTGAGAGCAGAGGCGGCAGCGGCCCGCACAGAGGCGGCAGCGGCACGCGCAGAGGTGCAGCGACGGCAGTCGGAGTTCGACCAGGTCGTCGATGAGCGAGACCAATCCCGGGGCCGGGCTGCCGAGGCCGAAAGCTGGGCTGGAGCCCTTGCAGCGGACCTAGCCGTAGCCCAGGCCACAGCTTCGGAGCAGCGTGCCCGAGCCGGAGGTATGTCCTGGCCATTTCCGGTTCTCGTTTCAGCTTGTTTCCTCCACTTGTGTTTGAGGCCTTGCGTTCTGGCTGTTCGTAGAGCTTGAGTCCGCCCTTGATGAGTCCACCAGGGCGCTTGTCAGGGCGGCCGAGCAGAGGGAGGCCGACCACGTGGCCATGTCCGAGGCCATCTCGGACTTCTGCCGGGTCTTTGGCTTCGGCGACGTCCCCTCAGGAAGCTCCCCTCAAAGTCGCCTGCAGGCCTTGGGCGATCATGTGCGCGGCAGATTCCGCGAGGCGCTACACCATGGCGTCAGGCGGGCCTTCGCCGTGCTCGCTTCCCACTACGTCGTGGACCTAGAGCGGGTCAGCGAGGGGTATTGCCTTCCTGACGAAGATGAAGCCGCCCTGGCAGAAGTCCAGAGGCTCGACGCGGCCGCCGCGAGTCCGAGCGCAGTGCTGGCGACCACCTTCGAGGCAGAGATCCTCCCGCCTGCGCCATCGTCCGAAGCCGGGGTGGACTTTGCCGAGGGCGGGGACGAAGCCGAAGGCGCGGCTCCTTCCCCGAGCGACGCCTAACTCTGTTGGAGCAGTTTCTGTTGGATGCACGTGTGTCTTTTTGCGGCCGCTGAGGCCTGAACACTTTATTATCGTTGCATAAAGTCGTACCCCTTTTCCTTTCATTTTGCGTGTCCGGCCCCGTCCGTCAGTAGCAGGGTGGCTTCCCCAAGTAGGAGTCACTTTTCGTGGTGGGTGACGAGTGAGGTATCTGTAACCCAGAGGCGTAGGATTCCCTTGGCTCAGTCAGCCTTGCCACTTACATGCACCCGCGTTCGCTCCTTGGGGTCCTGCTTCCGATATAGCCAGGGGTACGCAAAAGCCTTTTTGATTGAAAATTTTGACGCAGAGGGGGTTCCCCCCTTTTAGCCCCCGAGGGAGGGTCGGGCTCTGCCGAGGCAAGGCTGACCCTTCCTTGATGACTAAACCTTGCGTGGGAGTGAGGTGTATGAACAACTTGAAAGCATCTTAAGGGTAGAGGCGACGTAGCTGTTAGACGTTCCAAATGTTGGTGCAGACCTCGCCTTGACTGTCGGCCAGTTTGTTTGTTCCAGGCTTCAGGACTTCCCAGGGGTGCGTGTAGCCCCCGGGTGTCTTCCGCGAGGGGTGGGTCTGCCTTGCGTAGAACTGACGCCCTTCGCGGGTGTGGACAATTCGGGTGGCGTCGGCCACCGCCGTCGGTCATTAGAGACCTTGTCGGAAGGCGTCTCCAACAAGGGCTCGGGGTGCTGCGCGATGGTCGCAAGCCCCCGAGTGTATCTCTCGTAGGAGTTCCTGACCTTCGGCGATGGAAATGCATTGCTGGGGGATGCCCGAGGGGCTGCGGTGGTAGAGCTCCTTCCCATCTCCCAGCAAGACGAACGACTTGGCGCGTCGCGCCAACCGCCGAGCCTCGGCTCAGTCGAGGGGTAGCTCTCCTCGGTGGAGATATTTCAGGTACGGGGTCTGCCAGTTTTGATTAGGCGTGACCCCGCTTCGCTCCTCCTCGACGCGCAGTGTCTCGCCCTCGGGGGCCGAGGGCACCTCGGGCTGAACCGAGGATGCCCCGGGCCGAGCCGAGGGTGCCTCGGGCTCGGGCGTGTCATCGATCTTGACGGAGGGTTGATGCGGGTCTCGGGTGAAGGCGTCCGGGGGAACCGTTGTTCGCCCCGAGGCTATTTTAGCCTGCTCCTCCAGCAATGGGGGGGGGCACCAAGACGGGCGCGTTCGTGAGGAGCGCCTTCAGGTTCCCAAGGGCTTCCTTGGCCCCAGGGGTCCACGTGAAGCACTCGACCTTCCTTAAGAGGCGGTACAGAGGCAGGCCTCTTTCGCTGAGGCATGAGATGAAGCGCGAAAACGTCGGCGTTTGCGCGGAGAAAGTCGACGAGCACTGCTTCCTATTTGGGATCGAGCTCGGAGCCGATCTGGATCTGCTTGGAGGCATCGTTGCAGTGGTCGAGAGGGACGGACTTGACCGTCTCCGCTGGTTCGAAGTTGCCAGCGTGGCGCTTCACGTCGGGCGCCTTCCTAGAGAGGCTCTCCAGGTCAGCGATGAGGGCCTCGGATTCGGCGAAAGCCTCGGCGTACTCCACGCACTCCACATCGCATTCGTATGCGTGTCGGTACGTGGGCCCAACGGTGATGACCCCGTTGGGGCCCGACATCTTGAGCTTGAGGTAGGTGTAGTTGGGGACGGCCATGAACTTGGCGTAGCATGGCCTCCTCAGCACTGCGTGGTAGGTTCCTCGAAACCCGACCACTTGGAACGTGAGGGTCTCCTTTCGAAAGTTGGAGGGCGTCCCGAAACAGACGGGTAGGTCGAGTTGTCCGAGGGGTTGAACGCGCTTCCCGGGGACGATCCCGTGGAAAGGCGCAGCGCCCGTCCGGGCCGAGGACAGATCGATCCGCAGGAGCCCGAGGGTCTCGGCGTAGATGATGTTGAGGCTGCTGCCTCCGTCCATGAGGACCTTGGTGAGCCTGACGTTGCTGATGATGGGGTCGACAACGAGTGGGTATCTCCCCGGGCTCGGCACGTAGTCTGCATGGTCGGCCCGGTCGAAGGTGATGGGCTTGTCGGACCAGTCTATGTAGACTGGCGCCGCCACCTTCACCGAGCAGACCTCCCGACGCTCTTGCTTGCGGTGCCGAGCCGAGGCGTTCACCACTTGCCCGCTGTAGATCATGAAGCAGTCGCGGACCTCGGGGAACCCTCCTGCCTTGTGATCTTCCTCCTTCGCGTCGTCGAGGGCCTTGCCACCCTCCGCGGGTGGCCCAGCCTTGTGGAAGTGTCGTCGAAGCATGGCACACTCCTCAAGGGTGTGCTTGACGGGCCCCTGATGATAGCGGCATGGCTCCTTGAGCATCTTGTCGAAGAGGTTGGCACCTCCGGGAGGCTTCTCGAGGGTTCTTGTACTCGGCGGCGGCGACAGGGTCCGCATCGGCGGCGTCGCGTTTCGCTTGCGACTTCTTCTTGCCCTTCTTCTTGGCGCCGCGCTGAGTTGACGCCTCGGGTGCATCTTCCGGTGGGCGGCCCTGGGGCTGCTTGTCCTTCTGGAAAATGGCCTGAACCGCCTCCTGGCCAGAGGCAAACTTGGTGGCGATGTCCATCAGCTCGCTCGCCCTGGTGGGGGTCTTGCGACCCAGCTTGCTCACCAGGTCGCGGTAGGTGGTGCCGGCGAGGAACGCGCCGATGATATCAGAATCGGTGACGTTGGGCAGCTCTGTGCGCTGCTTCGAGAATCGCCGGATGTAGTCCCGGAGAGACTCTCCCGGCTGCTGGCGGCAACTTTGGAGATCCCAGGAGTTCCCAGGGCGCATGTAAGTGCCCTGGAAATTGCCGACGAAGGCTTGGACCAGGTCGTCCCAGTTGGAGATCTGCCCCGGGGGCAGGTGCTCCAGCCAGGCTCGAGCGGTGTCGGAGAGGAACAGGGGGAGGTTGCGAATGATGAGGTTGTCATCGTCCGTTCCACCCAGTTGGCAGGCTAGCCGATAGTCCGCGAGCCACAGTTCCGGTCTCGTCTCCCCCGAGTACTTTGTGATAGTAGTCGGGGTTCGGAACCAGGTCGGGAACGGTGCCCGTCGTATGGCGCGGCTGAAAGCCTGCGGACCGGGTGGTTCGGGCGAAGGACTCCGATTATCCCCGCTGTCGTAGCGTCCCCCACGCCTGGGGTGGTAGCCTCGGCGTGCCCTGTCGTCGAGGTGGGCCCGACGGCTGTGATGGTGGCGCTCGTTGCCGAGGCGACCCGGGGCCACAGGCGCTGTGTTGCGCGTGCGCCCAGAGTGGACCGAGGCATCCCGCATGAATCGGGAAGTCGCGGTGCGATGTTCCGAGGGGAACCCCTGCCTTCGGGAGGCAGAGCTTTTGGCCTGTCGGACCGCGGCGTCTTCCAGGAGATTCTTGAGCTCCCTGGATACGCCGCCCCTCGGTGGTTGATGGCTCCGGCATCGCGCGGAGGAGTATTGCCGCTGCAGCCAGGTTCTGGCGGACTCCGCTGGAATCCGGCGGCGGCCTCACCCTGACGTCGTCGGCAATGCGGTGCTGGATGTCCTGGGGGAGATGACGCACTTCTCCGGCCGGGGGTTGGACCGCCCATTCCAGCCCGATGTCCCGGCGGATCGGCACAAGCGTTCCTGCTCCCTCGTCGAGCCTGGCCTGCCTCTCGCGGATTTGCTCGAGCTGTGGGTCAGGACCCCCCACCGGGACGGGGACCACAACTAGCTCCCGAAGGATGTCAACGTGACGCACGGGCCTAGGGGGATCACTCTTTTCCGGCATACCAAGATGGTTGTCTTCGCCGGGACCCCCTAGATCGACGTGGAAACATTCACGACTTGGGCCGCGGTCCTCGTTGTCGAGGCCGCGGCTGCCGTCGGAACAGTCGGAAAGGCAGTAGTCACATGTGGTCATGAAGTCCCGCACGGCACTGGGGTTACCAAGTCCGGAGAAATCCCAACAGAGGTCGGGCTCGCCATCTTCCTCGGACCCCGAGGGCTCGTAGGTCGAGTCGGCCGTCAGTTGGTCCCAGGGTGACCGCACACGATACCCCAGAGGGTTTGGACTCGCCTCTAAGAGAGTGCTCACCGAAGCGGAGTCGCTTGGTGGGTCGAGGCCGAATCCAAAGGACGCGAGATGGGAATCGGTCGGTACCTTTTGGTCGACGGTCGGTGACGAGGTCGCGTCTGGGACTGACTGCACCGTTGTCTCAGGTACGAGGGTGACGCCCAGCAAGTCCTTCGTGAGCGTGCTGGCGTCGTGCATTTGCTTGAGATTGGCGTGTTGCGGGGAGGCGGCGCTCGTCTTCGTCTCAGACGCGAGATCGATGCCCGACGCGCCCTCCGTTGGGGCACCGGCACCGTCGACTCGCTCGACAGCCAACGAGGTGCTGCTTCCCGCTTGGCCTTGGTTGCCCTGCCTCCTCCTCCGTCGGCGTGGGAGGGGACGGGAAAAGCCCGAATGTCGTCCTTCCACCACGTGGGGAAGGCGTCGTCGATTTCCCCGCCGGCGAGCGGGTTGTCGACCGCCATTGTCGCTGTCGCACGGCGGGGGAAGGAGTATCATGTCGTAGCTGCCGTCGAGGGACATGAACTCAAGATTCCTGAAACGGAGCACCGTCCTAGGCTGGAAAGGTTGCTGGAGACTGCCCATCTGGAGCTTGACGGGAAGCTGTTCGTCAACACGCAGCAGGCCCCTACCTGGCGCGCCAACTGTCGATGTTTCGAAACCCGGGGGGTCCCTGGACCGACGAGTGAATCGTTGCCGCGTGCCCCAGCCCAGATGGGTCGACGCGAGGCGGAACGCGAAGGGGGGAAAGGAAGCAGCCGGAGGGAGGCAGGCGTGAGAGAGCGGATCCCGCGGCCTTCGTGTTAGCCCCGCGCCTGAGTCGGGTGCGCTTGCAGTAGGGGGATACAAGCGTCCACGCGGGAGTGGGAGCGAGCGGCCTTGCGCGAGCGCCGTCCCGTCCTTCTCCGCGCGGGCCAAACCCCCTGTAAGAGGGCCCCGGTCCTCCCTTTTATAGGCGTAAGGAGAGGATCCAGGTGTACAATGGGGGGTGTAGTAGAGTGCTACGTGTCTAGCGGAGGAGAGCTAGCGCCCTAAGTACATGCCGTCGTGGCAGCCGGAGAGGTTTTGGCACCCGGTTCGTGTGGTGTCGTGGCCGTCGGAGGAGCGCTGGGGCCTGGCGGAAGGACAGCTGTCGGGGCTGTCGAGTCCTTGCTGACGTTCTCTTGCTTCCGTAAGGGGGCCGAGAGCCGCCGTCGTCACAGAGCGTGCAGGGCGCCATCATTGCCTATCTGGCGGAGCGAGCCAGATGGGACGCCGGTCTTGTTCCCCGTAGCCTAAGTCAGCTCGGGGTAGGGTAATGATGGCGCCTCCTGTCGACGTGGTCGGTCCGTGCCCTAGGTTGGGCGATGTAGAGGCTCCTCCGAGGTCGAGGTCCAGTCTGTCTTCCGTGGCCGTGGTCGAGTCCGAGCCCCTGGGTCGGGCGAGGCAGAGACTGTCGGCTGAGGCCAGGGCTGAGTCCGAGCCCTAGGGTCAGGCGAAGCGGAGTCCGTCGTCTGCTGGGGCTGAGCCCAAGTCCGAGCCCTGGGTCGGGCGGAGCGGAGTTCGTCGTCTTCCGGGGCTGAGCCCAAGTCCGAGCCCTGGGTCGGGCGGAGCGGAGTTCGTCGTCTTCCGGGGTTGAGCCCATGTCCGAGCCCTGGGGTCAGGCAAGGCGAAGTTCGTCATCTTTCGGGGTTGAGCCCAAGTCCGAGCCCTGGGTCGGGCGGAGCGAAGTTCGCCGTCTTCCGGGGCTGAGCCCGAGTCCGAGCCCTGGGTCGGGCGGAGCGGAGTTCGCCGTCTTCCGGGGCTGAGCCCGAGTCCGAGCCCTGGGTCGGGCGGAGCGGAGTTCGCCGTCTTCCGGGGCTGAGCCCGAGTCCGAGCCCTGGGTCGGGCGGAGCGGAGTTCGCCGTCTTCCGGGGCTGAGCCCGAGTCCGAGCCCTGGGTCGGGCGGAGCGGAGTTCGCCGTCTTCCGGGGCTGAGCCCGAGTCCGAGCCCTGGGGTCGGGCGAGGCGGAGTTTCCTATGACGCCCGAGGCCGGCCTTGGCTACTGTCAGCCTCACTCTGTCGGGTGGCTCAGCAGTCGGAGCGGCGCAGGCGGCGCTGTCCTCTTGTCAGACCGGTCAGTAGAGCGGCGAAGTGACTGCGGTCACTTCGGCTCTGTCGACTGGGGGGCGTGCGTCAGGATAAAGGTGCTAGGCCACCTTTGCATTAAATGCCCCTGCGATTTGGTCGGTCGGCGTGGCGATGTGGCCAAGGTTGCTTCTCGGTGAAGACTGGGCCTCGGGCGAGCCGATAGTGTGCCCGTTGCTGGAGGGGGGTCCTCGGGCGAGACGTAGGTTCTTCGGGGTCGGCTTCCCTTGCCCGAGGCTAGGCTCGGGCGAGGCACAATCATGTCCCTTGAATGGACCGATCCTTGACTTAATCGCACCCATCAGGCCTTTGCAGGTTTGTGCTGATGGGGGTTACCAGCTGAGATTTAGGGGTCTTGAGGGTACCCCTAATTATGGTCCCCGACATAACTGAAGAAACAAATAGAAGAATTACTAGAAAAAGGTTTCATTCGCCCAAGTTCATCCCCTTGGGGAGCCCTAGTGCAATTTGTGAACAAGAAGGATGGTTCGAGGAGAATGTGCGTTGATTATAGAAGTTTGAATGAAGTAACCATCTAGAATAAATACCCATTACCTCGGATTGAAGATTTATTTGATCAAATGAAGGGAGCTAAAATATTATCGAAGATAGATCTGAGATCGGGATATCATCAGTTAAAGATTCGAGCAGAAGATGTACCGAAGACAGCCTTTACGACGAGATATGGATTATATGAGTTTTTGGTCATGTCGTTTGGACTGACTAATGCACCTGCATACTTTATGAACTTGATGAATAAAGTATTCATGGAATATCTGGATCAGTTTGTGGTCGTATTCATTGACGACATACTGATATATTCTCCGAATGAAGAAACACATGAAGATCATCTAAGGCTAGTCCTACAAAAGTTTCGTGACAACCAACTGTATTCTCGAAGTGTGATTTTTGGTTGAAGGAAGTTGCTTTCTTAGGGCATATCGTTACCGATGGTGGAATTAAAGTGGACCCAGGAAAGATAAGTGAGATACTGGATTAGAAGCAACCAAAGGATGCGTCTAAGATCAGAAGTTTTCTTGGATTGGCTGGATACTATAGAAGATTTATTGAAGGTTTTTCCAAGTTAGTGAAACCTCTTACCTCTCTACTGGAGAAAGGTAAAGAGTTCAAATGGGATGAAGCTTGTCAGAATTGTTTTGAAGAACTCAAGAAAAGGTTAACCACTGCACCAATATTGGTAATGCCAGACATCCACAAGGGATTTGATCTGTATTGCGATGCATCACACCTTGGACTTGGATGTGTGCTAATGCAAGAAGGAAAAGTGATAGCTTATGCCTCAAGACAGTTGAGGAAACATGAGAAGAATTATCCTACGCACGATTTGGAACTAGCTGCCGTAGTGCATGCTTTGAAGATTTGGAGGCACTATATGATTGGAAACAAGTGCAAAATCTTCACGGATCACAAAAGCTTGAAATACATATTCACTCAAAAAGAACTCAACCTCAGACAGAGAAGATGGCTTGAGTTGATTAAGGACTATGATCTGGAAATACAATATCACCCTGGAAAGGGAAATGTAGTAGCTGATGCTTTGAGCCGTAAGGGTCAAGTAAACAACATCACTACTCATTTGATGTCACAAGAATTGTGCTAGGAAATGGAACAACTCAACCTTGGTATGCTCAATAATGTAGAAGCAACAGTTATGGAAGTTGAGTCTACTTTGGAAGAAGAGATTCGTAAAGGACAAGAGTCCGATGAGAAAATTAAGGAAATTAAAGCTTTGATTGGTTTAGGTAAAGCCCCAGATTTTACGGAAGATGAACAAGGCATAGTATGGTTTAAGAAGAGAATCTGTGTACCCGAAATCGAACACCTACGCCAACTTTTTTTGAGAGAAGCTCATGATTCAGCTTACTCTATTCACCCTGGAAGTACAAAGATGTACCAGGATCTTAAGGAAAAGTATTGGTGGTACGGTTTGAAAAGAGATGTTGCTACTCATGTTGCATTATGTGACGTGTGTCAGCGAGTTAAAGCCGAACACCAAAGACCAGCAGGATTACTACAACCTCTTAAGGTACCTGAATGGAAATAGGAAGAAATCAGTATGGCTTTCATAATTGGACTACCCCGTACTCGAGATTGTTATGATTCAATATGGGTCATAGTAGACAGGTTGACTAAAGTGGCACACTTTATACCTGTGAAGACAACTTACTCAGGAGCCCAGTTAGCAGAATTATACATGTCAAGGATTGTTTGTCTGCATGGAGTACCAAAGAAGATCGTATCAGATCGAGGAACCCAGTTTACCTCGCGCTTTTGGAAAAGACTACATGAGTCCATGGATACCAAGCTAAATTTTAGTTCAGCTTATCATCCGCAAACGGATGGGCAAACAGAAAGAACAAACCAAGTGTTGGAGGATATGCTAAGAGCTTGCGCTCTAAAGCATGGTAGAAGCTGGGATAAAAGTTTGCCTTATGCAGAATTTTCGTATAACAACAGTTATCAGGCAAGTCTAAAAATGGCACCATTTGAAGCACTTTATGGACGAAAGTGTAGAACACCGCTTTATTGGAATTAGACTGGAGAAAGTCAAGTATTTGGTCCAGAAATTCTCCAAGAGGCGGAAAAGCAAGTGCAGATTATCAGAGAAAATTTGAAGACAGCACAGTCAAGACAGAAAAGCTATGCTGATAATAGAAGAAGAGAGTTGATGTTTGAAGTAGGAGACTTCGTATACCTTAAAGTTTCACCGATGAGAGGCATGAAAAGGTTTAAGGTTAAGGGAAAATTATCACCTCGTTATATCGGTCCATTCAAGATTTTGGAAAGAAAAGGTGAAGTAGCCTACCAGTTAGAGCTACCCGATAGTTTATCAGATGTGCATGACGTATTTCACGTATCACACAACTTAAGAAGTGCTTAAGAGTACCAGAAGAATAGTTACCCATGGAGGAATTGAATGTCAATGAGGATTTGACCTATTCAGAGTACCCAGTCAGAATTTTGGAAACATCTCGCAGAATTACACGGAGTAAAGTTATTAACATGTGCAAAGTTCAGTGGAGTCATCATTCGGAAGATGAGGCCACTTGGGAAAGAGAAGATGAACTCAGAGCAGAATTTCCCCAGTTATTCTTGGAAGTTTCTTAATCTCGAGGACGAGATTCTTTTTAAGAGGGGTAGGTTTGTAACACCACAAAAGCCATTAACTAAAAATAATAAATTTAGTAAATACGGTAATAATTTTTTTAAGTGTTTAATTATTTATTTGTATTTTGAATCAATTTTCTTTGTATGCGCTTGATTGATTATCAGATGTTTTTTTATCAATTCTTTTTAAAGAAAAACCTAGTAATTAATATAATAATTAAATAATATAATAGTTATTAGTCTAAAAATAAGTATTTTATTTATAAATAGTTTTAGTGAATTTTTAGGAATTTTCGAGCTCTTTAAAAATGCATTTCGGAAAAAAAAACCCTAATATAAACTGGCCCACTAGGGGCCCATCTAAATGCCCTACCACGCACGCGCCCTGCCTGGCTTCCAGCCACAACCGCCGCCACCCCCTGTGCTTCCTCTCCCTCTTCTCTCTCTCTTTCTCCCTCCCCTGCTCTTTCACGCACGCGCCCGGGGATCGAGCCCCTGCCCAGCCGCGACCAGGATGCAGGAACGCGCGCTGGGAGCTCCCTCGTCCATCCCAGGCAGCCGGGCCCGACCCTGCTCTGCGCCATGGCCAAGCCCTGCGCGCACAGCGCGCCCGACTGCACCCGCGAGCCCGACGCCCGGACGCGCGCGCACCAGAGCCCCAGCCCGGCCGCGGACCGACCTACGCCACTGCACCAGCCGAGCGACTGCGCCTGCATTGACCCCAACCGCCCGAGCAAGACCAACGTCCACCGCACCATGAAGTCGCGTCCATTCTTCTTTGTGTATTAAGGAGCGTTCATTCCTTCCGTTTCCTTTCCTCCATCACTTCCCTGTAACTGTTGGCGCCATTGGTGGCCATGAAGTCCGACTGCGCCCATTGAATAGCCTGGCCGACTCTCCCTCTCCCTCCTGCTCCCTATAAAAGGCAGCAGAGCTCTCTCTATTTTACCCCTACCCAAGCTCGCCCCATCTCTCTAGCTCTCCTCGCTCGCCAGTGCACTGCACGTCGCCGGAGTTCACCGGAGTTCGTCATCGCTGGAGCTACGCCATCCGCCGTCCGTAGTGGAGCCCCTGCTCTTCTCCACCCGGCCGAAAACCCGTCGATCCATCGCCGTCACACGCACGAACCCAAGGTTGATGACGACCCAAATTATTTTGTGTATCTTATAAAATACGTTTTGATTTGATTCATGAATTGTATATTTAGTTTGTTGTAATATGAACACGTGTGATCCACAATTTATGTGCATGTGCGTTATAGAATTTTTGGTAGAGATATGTGATTGTTAGTACACCGTGATATTTCAGGTTAGTCATGGCGATGATTTTTGGATTAGAGAAATATGACGTAGATTAAGTAATCACACGCTGGTGATAAAATACTAGATAAGAAACTTTGTAGTTAAATTTGGTCACAAGGAACTTTAGAAACTATTTGGAGAATTATAGTCATAGGTGCATTTTAATGGATTTAGAAAAGAGTATAGAACTCATGCCATATGAATAATATAGGATTTTTAGATGATTTATCTAACTATTTTATTAACATTTTCTTTTTATAAAGAAAGGAGAAAATATCATTAGTAGGATGGAAAATAGATTTTTGCTAGTCAAATAAACATGTTCGCAAATTTAGCACTTAAATTTTTAGAGTAAGCAAAATACTAGTTTATATCAAAATAACCTCGCTTGTGTTATAAAAAGTTCAATTAGTATTTATAGGGATTTTTAGAATGTTACATTCATTTTTGCTATGCTCAATAATTTGAGTTAGAAATAAAAAGGATAAAAGGTATTAATTTATTTATTAGTATTAAAGACGATAATTATCATTTAATTTCATTGATAATGTTAAAATATATTAATACTAGTTAAAACTGTATTTATTGCACCCACTCATAAATTCATCATTTAGGACTCACAATAATAGCTATAATTATATTAATAAATATTTACGCGATTAGGATGTATTTAAGATGTGATAAGTGCGATGCGTTAATGTGTATGTAATGGTGTATGTTTATGTAATGGTGCGTGTTTATTTATTGGTGTATGCTTTCTTTTTGTATGGCCACGTGTAACGTTATTAGAGGCTGACGGTGTGGTAGACGAACCAAATTCGTTCGAGGACGATCCGCAGGACGCATTTGGGCAAGGCAAGTGGATTCTCCCTCTGCATATTCTTTTTGTACCCACTCATTGCATATAATAATGTTTAACTTTTTGATATACTGCATAATTTGATGGGTTTTACCTAATTAAGGATTCTCTAGATTTATCAACTGTATTCCTTGTTTACCCTGGGAAATAATTAAGCTTTGCAAGATTTATGCTACCGCTCAACTTAATGATTTATAATGTCACTCATCAATTGGTATTAATGTTCCAAAAATTTAATTGGCAATTATGGCATTAACCTGATGGTTAAGATAACATTATTTTAAATTAATTGGAACATGGAGTGACCACCTAGGATAACAGTGCAACCACGAGTGCTATCATGGCTCTGGCTTTGGTAATTAACTTTATATGCTTAGTGCCTAGCAACCTTACCTAAAATATGGGCAAGAGGGGGAGCGGTAGGTGCTGGCAGTCCATGTTAACATGGGGACGTATTCTTGGCTAAGGTACCTCACCCAGGGGGCCACCACCATCGTCTTTAGAAACCTTAGCGGGTTGCTTCGTATTAAGTGTATTTTGTGAAAGCCTCATAATGGATCCCTAGCCATTCACCTCGGCAGTGTTTAAGGGTCCGATCAACCCGGGCTAGATGGGATACATGACTTGTGGGTAAAGTTGTACCACCTCTGCAGAGTGTAAAACTGATATATCAGCCGTGCTCCCGGTTAAGAGCGACCTGGACTCCTCTCATGATAATTGAACTTGAAGATAGAATTAAATTGAGATCCGATGATCTGCCAATGGTTTGCTTAAGTGGTTTCACTTAAGTGTTTTTGTTATACTCATATTCCATTGTTTAATGGGATATTCAGGATTCACACTTATTAGTAAGACAGGTGTTATTAATAAAATGTTGACCAACTAAAATGCTTACTGCTCAACCTTAGCCTCACCTTGTTATACCTGCATTAATTTTCCCCCACTTGCTGAGCCCCGACCATAAGTGAGCTCACACTTGGAAATATTTTGATCAGAGGGTGATGCTGGAGACTTTGATGGAGATTTTAACGACGACGAATTCTAAGTCTAACGATGCGCTGGTCATCTTCCTGTGGGAGATTGCCCCTGTTATTTAAATTTCGCTTTACTTTGATATGATACTTGTTCAAGATACAATGTTTCAGATGATGTAATAAAGTATTCTACTCTCTTTACGCCTTTATTGCATTGTCTTTTGATATATTACACTTGTGACGTCAACATATGTGTGGAAATGGATCCTGGCACACATATGCTATGCGCTCGGTTCTACCCCCTGGAACCGGGTGTGACAAGTTGTTGTAAGTTTTAACATCGTCTAATTTTGCTCCCCTTCTTGGAATTGATTCTATTGGTGCAAAACATAGAAAGAAGAACAAGTGGAACTCGACATGATATGGTTAGTGTTAATAAAACCCTCTAACTCATCACATTGTTTCATAATAAAAGGAGATTTCATATTCGAACAAATTTATACTCGATGTACCATATATTCTCCTTTACAATTATCTTCCAATAAAATCTTATGTAAGCTTAGCTACCCATGAAAAATCAGTTCTAAAAGAAAGTCTCTCCTATAAATTGTTTAGATTACATGGAACATCATATTCAATATAACCCAAAGTATATAAAGAAGACAATAATTTGAGCTCATTTGACACACAAGTAATGGGGAGAAAATGACCATTTTTATCACAATTGTTTGACTCAAGATCAACAATATCAACATTGCCAACAAGTTGTGGCATAAAAACAATAGAAGTATCATCACACATCTCTACTTTAACACAAGGAACTTTAAGATAAATATCTTGTGATAAAGGCAAAACCGCAAAATGTTCCACTATGGATGGCTCTATAACAGTCTTAATTGTGGACAAATTTTGTGCTTCAAATTTTCCTCACCTTGAGAGACCATAGAGCACAAGATGTTACCTTTGTTTACATTTTCGATGCATGGTGGCAAGTATGGTGAAGAAGCTAGCTTATGCTCGTTTTCCTCTGTCTTGTCATTTTTATTCTTCTCATGTTCAACATCCTGCAAGAAGTTAGTAGCAAACGGAACCTCCACTATATATATGTAATATGTTCAATTTTAGAAAGGCATCCATATGTTTTAGTTTTAGAAAGTTGTTCTCTCTCATATTTAATTTTACTATCAGCCTCAAAGCAAGACTAAAAAAATCATTAAGAGTGTTATATTTCATATCAGCGACAATATCATGAATTTCATCATTAAGACAATTTAAAAATCTTTGCTTCTTTCTATTCTCATATTGGAAACCACAACGCAATAATAAAGAGTTCAATGCATGAAAATACTACTTAACTGTCTTATCTTGTTGTTTTAGATGGTGTAAGTCACAAATTAACTTCATAGATGAGGAATCAGAAACAAATTCATTTCACATACAATGTTTTATATCTTTCCAAGTTAATGGATCTTCATCATAATCACAAAGATATTCCACCAATCTAGAGCATAAGAAGTAAAACAACTAACAACATTCTTAATTTTTCTTCTTTCACACATACAATGTTTCACAAAAAATTTATCTATCTGAATTTCCCATCTAATATATCTTTTAGAACCATAACAATCATATGAAGGAAGTCATGTAAGAATATAACTAGTGTGAGAAGGGTTATCAATTGTGGTGCAACTCCTAAAGGATTGCATGGTTTTCTTCTAAGTGGTGATACACCCTGTCATTGCTAGCAAAAGACAAGAACCACATAAAAGTATATTGCCTAATTATCTACTAGGTATATATAGTGGGATCACACACACTCAAGCGTCCTACTCCACTCTTACAACGGTTTCTGATGTAATACAAAGGACACAAAAACACCAACAGAATGTTGGGTGATTGCAAAAGAAAACTGCCCAACCGGGTTGAAGGTGGACTTTTGGGATGGCAATATACAGTGGCTAAGAAAATATGATTCGAGACCAGAAAGTAAAGTTTAATATGAATTCAAATGGGAGACAGTTGCTGGTCAAACATGTGCTATAAATCTATCCCAAAGGGAAGTAGAAAAGGCAGCAAGGGAAATAGCATATGCAAATAGAAGGAAGAACACTAGAATGGCTTCAACCATTCTGTGGTGTATCTATGTTTTTTTTGCTATCTTTTTTTTCTTTTGTTTTGCACTCTAGCTTTATTTGCTCTTTTTATTTTACTTTCCCCTTTTTTCTTTTTTATGCAAAACACAGAGACACCCACATAAGAATATAACCAAACAGAATGGAATTTTAGCCTCGATCTCCAATCATCAGCGACCGAGTTTAGTGTCTTCCTGAGGGAATTTGTGTGGATGCAGCGAAGCAACACAAATTCATATGTAAAATTTTAATTTTACACAATTTGAAAAAATGCACCTCAATCGGAGGTCATATGTAAAAGTTATCATAGTTTTACAAAAAAGGGTATCAGCTAGAGGGGATAAAATTAGGGTTTGCCCACGGAAACCCGAGCGGAGCCACGATTGATCTCAGAAAAAATGTTGCACAATAGAGGGCTGATTGTAAGATGGTCAAGGATGAGAGGCTCAAAGGGTTTTTGATCTAGCGAAGATTGTGAAGCAGGAGTTAATGCAAAGGCAGCTAGCCAGGGCAAACCGATTAGTGTGGTGGATCAGTTTGTAGTTTAGGATTCAGGAATGGGATAGTGGTAAAAATGATGGCAAGAAAGAAATGTACAAGACCCATCACATGATGCTATAACCAGCAACAAACTAAAACCATATGAAAAAATTCAACAAAACCAATCTGCAAACAAAATTGTAGGCTCTAAGGACGATAGGTATGGTTTTATTGTAAAACTTTTTTGTGGACTCTAGGTAATGTAATAACAAATCTAATCTACTAATAAAAACTAGTAAAAATACTTATCGGTCAACCTAGAAATTTGATACCACTTGATAGACTAGGGGAGGCTCAATCTTCTGATAAGTCGTTTGGGTCGAGATCTCGACATTGATGATTCGAAGTTTCTCGGTGACGCAAGAAACTCCCGCAATCTCTACACCACTACTCCATTGGTTACTAACTCGTGAGAACATAAGTTAGCCTTGCCAAGAAGGCTAGTCCCTGCCAATGTAAACGAGAAACAGAAGCAAGACCAGAGAAGAACAAAATCCTCACGCAAATGTATTCAAAGTTGGGGTACTATAACCGATGAACGGTGAACTGTATGAGTATAGATTGAACTAAAGCAAAACCCAAGTCAAACATGTGGCTGTAGGGTGTATTTATACTAGTTATGGCGTGGCTAACCCCTAGGACCATACCTTAATGAACCCAACTAGGTACAAGGCAATTTGAGCCCATATGGTAACAACTCAGATTATAATCCCCTTGATTGATTGGGTGATCCTCGTTGATTCCGGTTGAATTTGGAATCACTTAGAGAGGCATTGGAAAGGAATCATTGTTAGCTTTCTAATGATATCTAGAACTTCCAAACCTGAGTCTGTATGCATCCTAGTCATTCATTTTATTGCAGGCTGGTACTTGATTCCGAAATTGCCTCAAAATTGGTAGGATTGTGATTCCAACTTGCCTAATTGATAGCTTCCAAAGGTGGTGGCCAGGGAGGAGGACGTCCATGAACTCCATTTTCAATCTATTTTTGGTATGCTCCAACTTGGGCCTAGATCCCTAGGATGTATGACTTACCCATGACGATGTATTAACACTTGCCAACATGATATTGCAGTTGGGCTGTTGATGAACTGAAAATTTGACTTATAATCAATAGTTGTATTGGTTGGTGTCATTTTATCATCATGTAGTCACCTGGTTTCTACACTCCCTCGATCAAGGCCTAGCGCTTGTCCTTCGTCGCTCTCAACCCATTGACACGAACCCGCATAATCTTCACCTTCGCCGTCAACCACTGTCCCTGTACTGCACACTTGCACACCACAAGCCGAGAGACATGGTTGCACAACATAAGACGCATACTCACTCACACCAAAGTACTACCCATACTAACAATCACTCATCATCAACTCAAACCATAAGGGATAAGTCAACCTTGTGTTCACACCACCCCGTTAGATGACAACGAGGAAGAAGACGACATGATGTACCAGCGGTGACGGCAAGCAATTTGCTTCACGCGAGCTAGATTCATAATGGAGCAACCGATCAACGGTGATCGAGCATAGATAGAACACAGCACCGACCCGCGGTGCACATTGAGAGCATGCGATGAAGATTGAGGCCAAAAGTAACCTTAGCGTCCCACGGACGACAACATTTATAGGCCCCAACCCACATCAAAACTCAAAATGACACAAAGTAAAATGTCACTAGTCACATCACGTCGTGCCCCAAGGTTACTTTTCAATGCCCCGATGAGCGGTCCAACTTGTGATCAAGGGCATCATTCGTCTGTCTCCTCAAAAGGACTTCAAGATTGGCTGATGTAGTTGAACCCATCCCTTGGGGGCTACTGTTGGAGTGAAGATGAAACCAGCCCTTGACCACCCCTTGTCCTTATTGATCAACAAAGATATTTCATGCAAAGTAACAAGCCAAGGGGAAACGAAGGCAGATGCATGGGCTCATCGTTCAATAGGGGGCGAAGTTCCCCACCGCATATGCAGCAGAGATGTCGTTATAGAGAGCGAAGACCCAAAGCGAGGATGGTTGGGGTGAGTCCTCGCTAGTAAACAAAGGCCCCGCACCGACTCCTAGCAAAGAGTTTGATGACATCGCCACCCAAACAGTGGAGACGTCGTCTATGTCCCAGCAAGAGAAGGCCCGCTCCCAACGGGGACGATGATCGCACCTGTTAATTTCACTGTAAGGTAGAAAATCTGGAGTAAATTGGATGTAGGGCTTATTGTTTCGTAATGACCCTATTGTACAGTATTTTCTAGGATTGTAGTCGGTAACCAGGGGAATGGACGTATTTTAGGCCAACAACCCCCAGTCGCCCTATAAATACCCCTACCCTGTAGCTGGGCAGGACACTCTAGACAAGACATTTGAGCTCCCAGCCATCAGTTTTGTTGTGCCACCTATCACCCATGTCCGCGAGTGCTTCGGCCCATCATTCTCGGTCCCAATAGTGGGATGATGTAAGAATGGACTTCACTACCTGTTTGCTAAGAACTTCTTATGGTTATGACTTGAATTGGGTGATTATGGATCGATTAACCTAGTTGGCTAATTTCTTACCATCAAAACCACCTACACACGAGATCTATCTCGCCAAGGTTGTGTTTCTTCATGGTGTGCCAAGGTCAATTGTTTTGGATCGAGTATCATAGTTTGTTGCTCATTTTTGAAGAATCTTGCATGAAGCCTTAGGAACAAAGCTCAAGTATATCACCACTTATCATCCTCAAACAGGTGGTCAAGCAAAAAGAGTTAGCTAAATCTTGGAAGTTATGCTATGAGTTTGTGTTCTATCCTATGGGAAGAAGTGAGCAACATTTCTATCTTTTGTGGATTTCTCCTCCAACAATAGCTATCATGTAAGTATCAAGATGTCACCCTTTGAATTCTTTATGTAAGAAGGTGTAGGACACCTACCAATTGGTCCGAGCCAAGAGAAAGGCCATTCTTTGGTCTAGACTTGGTGAAAGAAGCCAAAAAGAAAGTGAAGACAATCTAGAAGAATCTTCGAATAGCTTAATCTCATCAAAAAGCTTATGCCAACGTTGCCAGCATGAGATGCACTTTAAGGTGGGTCAATATGTCTACCTTAAGGTTTCACCTCTCAATGGTACTCATCACTTTGGAGTAAAAAGAAAATTGGATCCTTGCTTTGTTGGGTCGTTCCCTATTCTTCGAAGTGTAGGAACCAAGGCATACCAATTGGAGTTAACTCCTCTCTCTCTCTCTCTATCATTCATGATGCGTTTCACATGTCACAACCCTAGAAGTGTCTCCATGTGCCTACTGAAGCTATGGATGTGGATGTTCTAGATCTTTGACCAAGTCTTGTTTATGTGGAACAACTCTCATGTGTTCTTGAGGAAGAAGGAAAGACAGTCAAACTCGTGCAGGTCCTATGTGTAACACCTGAAATCCATTAATTAAAATAATACAATAATAGTCATTTAAAACTTAGTATATAGAGTAAGGTAGAAACTTAAATCAAGTGCTTGATCTCATTTATCTTTAGAGAATGATTTTTGACTAATAATAATTGGTTGGTGATTTTTAAAAATCCTTGTATGTAAAACCCAATTAATTATTATATAAACATTGGTCTAAAAACAAATATTTTAGTTATAAATAATTTTGGTATAATTGTTATGATTTTTCAAAATATTTAAAAATATATTTATTTATATTTTTAATGTAAAAGAAAAAAATAAAAAGGAAAAAAGAACACGAAACCCTAATTGGCCGACTGGCCATTTTGGCCCAACCCACCAGCCACCTCCCCTTTATCTCCCTCCCCTCCCTCACTTCCAGGCGGGCCCGCCCCGGCTCCGCCCTCTTCCTCACGCGGGCAAACGCGCCGCCGCCGTGCCGCTCGGCCTTCCAAGCGCCGCCTCGTCTGCACCATGCCGTCGCCGCGCCGATCAGCCTCCCTAGCGCCGCCTCGCCTCCTCGTAACGGCCACCCTCTCCTCTTCCCCTTCCCCCACTCCCTCTCCACCTTGGCCACACCATTAATGACGGTAATGGCGCTGCCTCCTCCCTCTTCCTATAAAACTAGACCCCGAACCCTTGGAATCGGCCCCCTTGCCACCGAGCTCGCCTTCTCCCTCACCCGCGCCCACTCCTCTCCCCCTCGCTTGACGCCGCCACCAGAGCCTGACGTCGCAGAAGCTCGCCGTCGACTGCGCTTGTGCCCCTGTCCCCGGCTGTGCCACGTCGAGCCGTTCCCGGCCGCGCCGCGCCCTCTCGGCTGCACCGTACCCCAGCCCTGACCGTGCTCGTGCCTCGCCATCAACCGCTCCCTACTTGACGTTGTTCCTCCTCTCCCTTCGTTCGTCGACGAACTGCTCGAACGCAAGAACCAGAGGTTGAAGACAACTCGAATTTTATTTAAATTTTCAAAATCATGTTTTATATAACAATTTGTTTTAATTTGTGTATACGATGATGTGTATATAAACGATTGATTTTAAGTGCATGCAATGAACTAGTATGAATCGTATGGTGTATGTTAATTGTTTACAGTTATTTTGGAATTTATTTTTAGAAAGAAGAATGACATAATTTGGTAGACCACGTGTTAGTTGTAAAAACATTAGATAAGTAATTTCACAATTAACTTTGTTTATGATGAATTTTAGAATTAGTCTAGAAGTTTATAATCATAGGTTTATTTAGATCCACTAAATAAATAATAGAAGCTTTATTAACATTGAGATGATAAGTAGTACCTGTGTTCATGATAATTCAAATGGTGAAGCCCAATCAGCGGTTTAATTTATTAATAAAAGTTATTTGACCTTTGATTATTATGATGACATTTTTCCTTTAGAAAGAAAAGATAAAACTAAAAGTAGACACATGTTTATTGTAGAAATAATTAATTAATAATTAATTCATTTCCGTAGAGTTGGTTAAATCACTACCTCTAAGCTATGTTATGTAAAGTACTTTCGAAGTCGAACTTCCATATAGCTTTCACTAGTGGCAATCTAAAAAGTAGGTTTATATTTTATGTCGTAGCAAATGGATGTTAATACGTGTAGACTAATAATGTAAATATGAATTAAGTTTTATTCTAGACATTTATATAAGTATGGTTTGTTTGGTATATGTCTTGGTGTATGTTTATTCATGTAATGGTGTATGTTTATTTATTTGGTGAATGTTTCCTTTTGTATGTACGATATGTGAATCTATATTAGAAGCTAATTTCGTGGTAGAAGACCAAAATACGTTTGAAAATGATCCGCGGGACACCTTTGAGCAAGGTAAGTGGATTATCCCTCTGCATTTTTGTTTGTACCCAAATAATGTATATAGTAATGTTTACTTTTGAATATTTGCATAAATTTTATGGGATTTGCCTAAATAGGATTACCTATAAATACCAACCCTATTCCTTGATTACCATGGGATAAATATTGTGCTTAGTAATTGTGCTACTGCTCAATTTATTCATTATGATGTCACTCTTTAATGATATTGATGTTCCAGAAATAAAATTGGTATTATGATGATAACCCGATGGTTAAACAAGATCATTTCATATTAAATGGAACATGGAGTAACCACCCAAGAAAATAGTGCAACCACGAGTGTTATCATGGCTCTGGCTTTGGTAAATAGCTTTATAGATTTAGTGCTTAGCAACCCTACCTGAAAGATGGCAAGAGGGGGCAGTAGTTGTTTGGTGGTAGCTCATGTTAACATGGGGTGGTAGTCTTAGCTAAGTTACCTCGCCCAGAGGGTCACCAATACTGATGTGGAAACCTTAGCAGGTGGCTTTGTACTAAGGATATTTTGTGAAAGCCTCATGATGGATCCCTAGTAATTCACCTAGGCAATGTTTACGAGTCCGTACAACCCAGGCTAGAGGGGATACATGGCTTGTGGGTAAGTTGTACCACCTCTGCAGAGTGTAAAACCGATATGTCAGTTGTGCTCATGGTTAAGAGCAACCTGAACCCTCACATGATAATTAAACTTAAAGATGGAGAATAAATCGTGATCCGATGATTTTTAAATGGTTTGATTAAGTGGTTTCATTTAAGTGCTTTTGAGATATAATCATATGCTTATGATTAATTGGGAATTTGGGATACACTTACAATTAGTAAGTTAGGAGTTGTTAATAAAATATTGACCAACTAAAATGCTTACCGCTTAACCATAGCCTACCTTGTTAACCTTACATAATTCCTCCCACTTGCTGAGCCCCCACTATAAGTGAGCTCACCCCTTACTAAATTTTTTATCAGAAGCTGATGAGGAAGATTGTGGCAGTGGTGACGATGAGTACTGAGTCTAGCGATGCGCCAGTCAACCAGTCATCTTCCTGTGGAAGATTACCCATGCTATTTCCACTTTACTTTGATGATGATACTATTTAAGACTTTTATGTCTGGATGATGTAATAAAGTTATTTTACTCTCTTTTACGCCTTTATTGCATTGTCTTTTGATATATTACACTTGTGACGTCAACATATGTGTGGAAAATAGATCATGGCACACATATGCTATGCATTCGATTTTGCCCCTAAAACTAGGTGTGATAGAAGTGGTATCAGAGCTATGCTGACTCTAGGTCATTAGACTAGTTAGAAATGGAAATCCCAGTCTATTCAAAATATGCTTATTTTGCTCTTACAAATTTATTTTATTAATCTTGCCTCTTTAAAACTCAACTAAGGTGAACACTTTCTCTTGTAGATGGTGTGTACTCACCAGACCACCCATGTAAACATCAACCATATCCCTCCGCCATGGCACGCTCCTTTCTACCTAGTGGTAGTGGAGGAAGTCCTTATGGAGCTACACCACCTTCAAGTGAGGAATGATGTAATCTTGGAGGATAGTTCTGAGGAGATTTTGGCAACACCCTCTCTATTGTCATAGTATGATGCCTTCGCTGTTGGAGCTTCATCTTCAGCACCACCAGTGCCAGCATCTCTAGCCCTGGCTCCTGGAGGTAATGACCCGAATGATTCCAATGATGATGAAGACGACGACAACGAAGAAGAAGAGGAAAATAATGACAACATTTAGGATGGAAACAATAAGCATGAAGACAACTTCGTTGGATTGCGGCCTATCGCAGAACATTACACTTGAATGTTCGAGACGGGACACTTCCCAAACTTGCTGCAGGATGTGCTACATGCGTTGGGAACCTACGTTCGACCTCTCTACGACACATGCTGGGTGTCTGAGCCCCCTTGGGCTTGTTACTACATCACTCGCGTGCATATTAGAGTGTTGGATGCAGGAGATAGAGGTTTCAGGACTCTATCATCACATGAGTCTCTGACGCTGCTATCCACCTACGCTGCTTTGGTCAGCAATGCTGCTCAAAGAGCTCTGTGGTCCCTCGTCCACAGTTATCGGTAGTAGCTACACGACACGAAGTACATGCACCTTCCCCTACGTCCTCGTGGAGAAAGCCAGACAAGTATTGTTTCTAGTGAAGCTAGAGAAGATTGCCTCAACACCCTTGTAGTTGTGGTGGCAGGTCTTAACACTGATTTGGATAGTGCTACCCTGGATCTTTCAAGGATACATGAAGAACTTGAAGACGCACATGCAAGAATTGCAGCCCTCGAAGCTCAACTCGAAGGAAGGAATCCACCTGAAGCTCAAGTCCCTGCCATAGCTGTGTCCCCGCCCCGCAAGAGGATTCGCTATGGAGCCTCAGGACCTATTACTAGGCTACTCTAGAGTTTTTATAAGTCATGTTGTAATAAGTTCGAGTTTGTGTTAGACGATGAAACTCTTTATGATATTATTATTATAATAATAACAACCATGGGATGGTGACGTTTGCTTAATGTTTGATTTGGATTTTTGCTTGAGTGCAATGATCTTATGGAATGATGGCCATAAGAACATTTAAAATTACCAATTAAGCTTAACATTAGTTAAAAGCTATTCCCTCTAGAAACTTTCTCTACTCTTCACTTATCTAAAGAATGCGCTTTCTAACCAACCAGATGGTGAACACTCGCTCAGGTCTCAGACAAACACAAAATCAATGTACTGGTCAACAATTCCCACCACCGCCACCCAACCCAACAATGGAGCAGTTCATTGCTGCGCAGATGCAACTTCTCCAAGGCATCACTGCCTCGGTATAGCAAATTCAGCAAAACTAACAGAATCCCCAACATCAAAATGCACCCCAAGCTTGGGACAAACACAGAGATTTCATGAGCCATAACCCACCTACTTTTTCTCACTCGGTTGACCCATTGGATGCCAATGCCTGGCTTAAGGTCATAGGAAAGAAGCTGGACATTACGCAATGCAATGACTGAGAAAAGGTCTTGTATGCTTTAGGAAGACTTGAAGGCGCCGCGTCCGACTGGTGGGATGCCTGCACTGCGGCACACGCAGATGCAGAGGCGATAACCTAGCAAGAATTTTAGGATAACTTCCGTGCTCATCACATTCCCTTAGGAATAATGAAACTTAAGAAGGAATTCTTTTCCCTCACTCAAGGAGGTATGTCCGTTAGTGAATACCAGGATCGTTTCACCCAACTTTCACGCTTGCACCTAAGGAAGTTGACACAGATGAGAAGCGCCAAGAGCGGTTCTTAGAATGGTTGATTGAAGTTTTGAACTATCAGCTGCAGAGCCATAGTTTCCTGAACTTCCAGACTCTACTCAACAAAGCGATTGACCTCGAAAGCAAAAGAAGGGAATTGTCAGATCACAAGAGGAAATTCCAGGGACAGTCTAGCAGGAACACTCGTCCACATAACAACTCTCAAGGTTCTAAGTTTTGCTCTAGAAATTAGAGTGAAAATAATAATTATCAAATGCAACGCTCTGGACATCAAGGATAGAGAAGCAACCAATACCAGAACCAATAGAGGAACAGTACTCTGACCAGTCAAAGATCTAGTGGTTAGCAGCAGAATTGTAAAGGAAACGTCGTGAACACACTGGCCAAAAATAACAATACAACTACCCTAGTATAGCCTAGTGGATGTTTTAAGAGTGGAGAAATTGGTCATTATGGCAACAACTGCCCAAAGCGCAATCCACAGACACCCTAGAGGAACAGCACTCAAAGACTTGATCAGAATATACCTGCTCATGGTACTGTATAAAATAAGACTCCGCAGAACCAGAGTAAGGGAAGAATTAATCATGTGACAGCAGAAATAGTTCCAGAGGATGCCGACATGGTGTATGGTATGTTCCTTATTAACTCCATACCTGCATCAGTTTATTTGATTCTAGAGCATCTCACTCTTTTGTAACAAAGTCATTTGTGGAAACGCATAATATATCAAACTATCCTTTGAAGAGGAAATTAGTAATTAGATCACCAGGAGGTGAAATTAGAGCCACTCACTCATCCCTCCAACTAAGCATGAGATTAGAGGAATAAGCTTTCTAGTAGAGCTGATAATATTGGAAACAAGTGGAATCGATGTGATACTTGGAATAAATTACTTAACCAAGTATGATGGAGTAATATCTGTTCTAAGAGAATGGTTACATTAAAAAGTCCACAAGGAGAAAGAGTGGAAGTCAATGTTAGTATGCCAGCAGAAGCAGAAGCCATGGTAAATCAATTGGAGGAGAAATCTTTGGAAAACATCATACTAGTGTGTGAATACCTAGACGTATTTCTATAGGAATTACCAGGTATGCCACCTGATCGTGATATAGAGTTCTCTATTGAATTATTACCCGGAACTGTACCTATATCAAAAAGACCTTATAGAATGGATGTCAACGATTTAGTTGAACTGAAGAAACAAATAAAAGAATTATTAGAAAAATGTTTTATTTTCCCAAGCTTGTCTCCTTGGGGAGCCCCAGTTCTATTTGTGAACAAGAAAGATGGTTCGAGAAGAATGTGTGTCGATTATAGAAGTTTGAATGATATGACTATTAAGAACAAATACACTGTACCACAGATTGAAGATTTGTTTGATCAAATGAGAGGAGCTAAGATATTCTCAAAAATAGATCTAAGATCAGGATATCATTAGTTGAAGATTCGAACTAAATATGTACCTAAGACAGCCTTTATGTAAAACTCTGGATTTGGGGGTATAAAATTTCTTCCCTAATATCTACCAAATTCAGGTGTTACACCTTTCCTCACCTCTATAGATTTTCTTTTCCTTTGTCTTTAATAGAATTTTGGGTTAATTATGTGAAAGATGTATTATTTGCTTTAGAATATTGAAACCTAGGAGAGATATGAATGTTTGCATCATGCTGAGCTCAAACTTTGTTTTTGATTGATGCACATGTTTAAAATATTTGAATTTGGATTTGTGGTTTGATTTGATTTGAATTCAATAGAGAAAAAAAGAAAAGGAATTGAAATTCAAAGGAAAAAGGAAAAACCATTTTAGCGCAGCTTAATCCATTCGACCCATCACGGCCCAGCGCCGCGTGCCCGCGCACACTTGCACACCCCCTCTTACAGGCGGACGCCACATGTCAGCGCCAGCCTGCGCTCACACGTCCCCGCTCCTTCTCTCCCACTGCCCAGTGGGGCCGATCTGTCGGCGTCGTTTCCCCTCGCGCGTGTGCCCCGTCCTCTCTCTGCACAGTGGGCCCCACCCGTCAGCATCGAACCGATCCACTCGCATGCACGCCCGTGCTTCTGCGCCATGGGTCTGCCTTGTCAGCTCCGTCTTCCCTGCGAACCGTCGCTGACCAGCGCACACGCATGCCGAGAACCCCGGCCACGTCGTCTGCCCACACGCCCCATCTCCCTTTTGAGCCCCGCCTGCACCCGCTCTCTCTCGCCTGCCTCATTTCGCCCATGCTCGCCATCTCTCGCGCTATACCATCGCCGCCAGTGCTCACCGGAGTAAGCACCCACCATGTCAGCCGTCTAAGGCACCAAACACCACGCCAAGCCTTCCTGAGCGCCGTCCTAAGGTGAGAAAGCCGCTCCCATGCTCCGGTTACCTTAATTCTGCCCTGCCGTAGCTAATTCATGCTAGCCGGAGCTCTACCACGCCGATTTACCGCGCCCGCTCGACGACCGATCGATTCAGCCCTGTCCCGAGCCCCTGCTTTAGTCCGTAGCATTCCCCTCCCTTGCTGAAGCTAGTCCTAGCCTTAGCATGCCTGATTTACCCTCCACGCGGCTGGGATTCCTCGCCGGAGTTATCCCGACCCGCCTGGAGCGCTCCCTCCACCGTTCCCTTGTCCCTGATCCAGTTCTCACAGCCGAAGTCCTGCGAGTGGATTCGTCAGGCCCTCCTCACCAGTCCTGGCCATCCCCGTTGAGCCCAGACCCCCCAGAGGCCGTGTCTGCCCTATCTCCGGTGACCCCGCCGCCGCGGACAGGAGCAGCGCCGGTCACCGCGCCGATAACCCCTGGGCGCCTCATCGTAACCGTTCATTCTCGATCTAGCGGTCCAGATCTTTGGATATCGCTTCGCGTGAGCGCGCCCTGCCCCTGGGCCCCACCCATTAGTTGCTTGCGCCCCTATCACTGGGCCTGACTAGTCAACCTGCCTTCCCTCCCCAGTCACATACCTCCCTGGCCTGCCCGTCAACGCTCACTCACGCCCGCGCACACTCGCACTAAGATCTAATCTTGACCGTTGATCTATGATCGAGCGGTCGAGATCACCCGATATACCCCTTCGTTTGGAAAACATGTTAAAAGACCCCTTGGTTTCTTACAAAACAACCCGCGGTCCTGTGTTCTTGTGCTTAGACCTCCGGTTTCTTACAGAGAAGCCCCTGATTTTTATTTTAATCATAGAAATGGGTCTAAATTAGTGTTTTTGAATTCTAAAACTTGTGAATTTCATATCTTTTGCATATGAACTCCAAATTGGGTGGTTCCAATTGCAAAACGTTCATAATGTTATTCTCTATCAGTTTAAATTATAATCATTCACTATTTGCATGTCTTAATTTTACGGCTAGACTATAGGTTAATTTAAAGTGAGGGAATATTTATTAAAGAGAGAATAAAAGTGAAACCCTAATGAATAGTTAAGTGGTTAACTTTGTGAAATTAATCCCATGTAATATATGATCTCATATCTGGAATAACTTTAATTAAGTAATTCATTAATATAGATATATTTAAGTAATGTAATTGTTGGAACCTGCCCTCCAGGACAGGTTGATCCAATAGGAAGTTAGGGTGAGAGTTTGCAAAGCTTAATATAGGATTTCAAAAGCCTCGTTGATTTCCCCGTGCCCAGTACAGGGGTATTAATAGGTACTCGAGGGGCTGCCTATCCCTGTCAAAGACATTTAGACCCTCGAGTACCTGGTTTATCCCTAAAATATTCCTACGAGGGGAGGTTATAGACAGTCATCACAGTAGACTTTATTATAGACATGGCCCTAATCACATATGTCCGCACGAGGCCCAACTCTGTGGGCCGAACCGCACATGGGCCTCTCTCGGTGGTGAGGGAGTGGGAGGTCCCATGGTCTTCGGCGGGGCCTTCGTCTTGTCACGTGTGAGCGAAGGGGGTCGAATAGGCTTTCGTCCGGTTAGCTCCCTTGGCCTGTCTGGCGGGTTCTGTGGATCCAGCCTTCGCCTGTGCTGAGCGAGGATGAAGTCATCGAGCGAAGGGTGGCATGTTCGCCTTCGTCCCAACAGTAATCTACTGAGATAGGCAGTAGTTGGAGAGCAATAGACCTCTAGGTATAGTAATCTACCCTAAAACCTAGAGTTCACTATTGTGTTTATACTTCTCTATTGAACTTGTGTTCACTCCGTTGCATATGTTTGGTATACTGTTCTTTTGTCATTTCCCAAATGTGTTGAATGATTGATTGCTTTGCGTACACAACGAGTAGTCCAAGGTTTCCGAGTGTGTTGCAGGAGACTTCCCTGAGCAACAACCTGGTGAAGGTAAGTGCCCTCTGACCCATTATGTCCTATTTACTTTATAATTCACTGTTCCGCATACCATGATCTACCTAAGGTTTGACTAGCTTTTTATTTACCTTGTCCTTAATTACTTTTTAGGTTACTATGGTTAGCTTCATGCCATTGCTTTATTTTAATCAATGAACATGATGAGAACATTTATGATATGATGATGCTATCTTGATTATGATGATGAACATGTGATACTTTAGGGAACTCGGGTTGTTTCTCGAGTACCTCTTTGTAAGGACTTGTTCGTTGGATGACCACCCGGGAAAATAGTACAACCATGAGGGTGGAGAGGGACGCCCTTAGCTGATTAATTGGATGAATTTGGGGGTGTAGCTGGCTTTGCTGTTGTGCCATCAATGGGGGCTGGGGCATAGTGCTTGCTCTGCTAAGGGTGGGTGCCGAGGTTCATTCGATTTGGTTTTGTTAGTCACACACCTTAGGGAGGAGTACTGTGTTTGTATGACTGGCGAAACCTAACGAGCAACTACACACTAGGGAAATCTTTGTAAAGGCTACGTAGTGATATCCTACCAGGCCACCTAGGTAGTGGTCAATGGGGAGTAGCACTCCTCGGGCAGAAAGGGAATCACGGTCATGGGTAAAGTGTGCAAGCTGTACAGAGTGTTAGAAACTGGTATATCAGTTGTGCTCGCGGTTATGAGTAGCCTTGGGAGCTCCTTTGATTAGAGTTACTATGGATAATTTTATTATGATGCTTAATGATGATGATTATCTTTATAGTATTTTGGGTAATAATTTGGGTTTAGGGTTTTTACCCTAAACCCTAAATACCTGACCAACTAAAAGCAACGACTTTGAGCTTAACCCCGCATACAGCTAGTGCACTTTAGCCAAATGGGACATTTGCTGAGTACGTTGATGTGTACTCACCCTTGCTTTAAAACCCACCCAACCCCAGGTTGTCCCCATTGGAATCAGTGCTTAGGAGAAGATGAAGGCAACATGGAGGACCTCCAGGAGTTTTAGGACTTCGATGAGTTCTAGTTGTGTTTAGTGGCAAACCCCCAGTCAGCAGCCTGTGAAGGCCTTATCGTACTACGTTTCATAATTCACACTTTGATTATGATTATGACTTAAGTTAATGACTTTGTGGATGTCTTGGACAACTTGATGTAATAAAGTACTATTTTCGCGATTATTTTGAGCAATGTGTGATCTTGTCCAACTATGTAATCGTTGTGTACGTGATTTTCTGATCCTAGCACGTACATGGTTCGCATTCGGTTTACCTTCTAAAACTGGGTCTGACATAAGTGGTATCAAAGCCTTGCTGACTGTAGGACCGCTAACCTAGACTAGAATGGTTGCTTTGAGGACTATAGAACCTTATTCTCACCTTTACCCTTGGTGTCACTTCAAAAGTTGGTCATCTCGACCAATTCTATGTTATATTACCTACATATATATTCATCTCATAAAATTTTTCTCTTATTCTGCTTAAGGTTTACTTGCTGGTCATATAGCTCTATTCTCACTCTTGTGCTTACGAAATCTTTTATAGATGGCCCGTCTTAGATGCACTGCACGTAAATCAGTGATCCCTTTCTTGCCCTCTCGCCCTGTAGAGCGTCCACTGTGTCGCACGATGACAGGACAGTCGAGTCACCTGGAGAGACTGCACCACCGCCTGCACGGGAAGCAAGAACAACGACGCTAGGAGCGAGAGCAGCAAGACTCTTCCCCCTCGCCTCAGCAGGAGGTGGAGTCTAGGAGGCAGCCTGCCTCTGTGCCTCAGCTAGAGGTGCCCCCTGCACCACCATAGGGCACCCCAGATGCTGGAGGAGACCCTGACGGAGACGACGACGACGGTGCTTGTTTGAGCCACATCATAGAGCTTTCGGAGGAGTAGGAGCCGAAAGGATGGGTCGCCCGACCTATCACTCGTGATGCCGCGGTTGTCATTTCCACGATGCTCTCGACACCTTGCTGTGTTGGGCCTTCGACCGACACACTTGGTCTATCGAGTACCGCTGTGTAGTCTACCAACACAATCACGGGTTAGACCCGGACCAATGGCAGGCTACCTGCTTGGTGCGTCGTACGGATGATGATCTCTAGGGTGCAGAGGCCTACTCAAAGCATTATTCTATCACTAAGCGGGACACTGCCGAGGCAGCCATGTAGGATGGTGCACGACTTGCGCTTTCTCAGTACTGTTCGTTGTTCAGTGGGGTGTCTGACGGTCTTGACCTGAAGTATTACTAGAGGTGTGATTGTCTCACCTTTTGGTGAGGGCAATCCCAAATTGAGCAGTATCGTCAACCTGGTCGCCATGCTCAACACCGAGCTAGACTACGCCCTTTACGAGTTGGGCAAGGCTCATGCGAAGATTGCGGAATGGCGTGCTGAGCACGCGGAGCCCCGCCATCAGGAGGATGGTTCCCCCGCCCCTATTGGGACTCAGCACCCTTACCGCTCGCCGCCCAGTGGTCATTATGCTTATGGCACCCCTGACTGCAGGACCTGGATAAACTTGGAGCCCTAGATCGCTCAAGTCGGAGTTTGTAATAAAATGTTTAAGTTAGTGTCTTAGTCAGTATTAGATGGAATAGTTTTCTTATCATGTGTTCCTATGTTTGCTGTGATGAACTTATGATGGATTTGGCTCTTTGTAATGATTGTCATCAAAGTGTGGGTATCCCCTGCAATTTGGTGTAGTTATTAATAAAGTTAATCATTTAGTTGGGAAACCTTTTATTTCCATTTTCATCTTTATCTAAGAAGCTGTGTTGGCTGTGTTGAGAGTCAGTGAAAGATGCTCATTTGTTCAGTATTATGAAAACTTATATATACCTTTTCTTATGCGGAAAGACTGCAAGGTCAGGTCTAATGTGTGAATCTTTCTAAAGATGTCTAACAACAAGTGTCAAGGTGGAAGGCGTGCCCAGCTAGAGCAGCAAGCACCACAGGATGAGGCACCCTAGCAGCAGTTGCCACCACCACCCCCAATGACAATAGAGCAGATGTTTCTCGTGCAGACTCATGCAGTTCAAGCGATTGGTCAGACCCTGGCAGCCATGCAACAAGTGCAGCAGCAACCTCAGCCTCAACCGCAAGTGCAGATGCCGCAGATGCCCAGAGACAAGCGTGCAGAGTTCATGCATCCCCTGTGTTTTCCCACTCTACAGACCCCATGGATGTCAAAGACTGGTTGTGCACAGTAGAGCGAGAGCTGCATACCGCCCAGTGCAACGATCGAGAAAAGGTTCTGTATTGTCCCCGTTTGCTGAGTGGAGCAGCACAGTCCTGGAAGGAGTCCTACCTCACCACCCATGCCGATCTCGAAGCCATCACCTAGGAGTTTAGAGACAACTTCCGCCGGTACTACGTTCCTAAAGGTTTGATGATAGTGAGGAAGAAAGAATTTCTGGCACTAAAGCAAGGACCCCTGTCTGTTAGTGAGTACAGGGATAAATTTCTACAACTATCTCGCTGTGCGCCTAAGGATGTCAATATTGATGCCAAGAGGCAGTACAATTCTAGAGAGGTTTGGTTGACCTCCTACACTATCAGTTGATGAACCATACCTCCCCTACCTTTCAGCTTCTGATTGATAGAGCTATAATGACTGAGAGAAAGCACCGGGAGATGGAAGACCGGAAGCGCAAGGTTGGTGGACCTCAGGCTGGGAGCAATAGTCGTCCCCATTTCTCAAGCAATCCACCCCAACAATTCAAGCAGAATTACCCTTAGGGATACCAACACCAGCACCAGAATCAACGTCCACATCAACATCAATTTCAGAGGCAGTTCACCCAGAAGCAGCAGTACCACCAGAACAACTAATTGGGATGAAACCAGTACCAGAGATAGAACAACCAGGCACCTCGCCTTCCTGTCCCAGCAACCAATCAGAGCAATCAGATAGCCCCAACGCAAGGAGGAGGTCGAGGATGTTTCCACTGTGGAGAAAAAGGCCACTGGGTGTCGCATTGCCCAAAGAAATCAGCTTAGCAGCAATAAGCTCCCAATGCCCCAGCAAGATAGAATGAACCCTAGCAAGGAGCAAACAATCGTGGACAGCCCCGTGCTCAGTATGGAAAGGTGAACCACCCGGAGGTCGACACAGTTTAGGAGACCCCAGGAGTGGCACTAGGTACATTCCCAGTCGAATCTCATTATGCAAATGTGTTATTTAATACTGGAGCCACACATTATTTTGTGACAGCATCATCGGTAGAAACACATAACATACCAGTAGCACCCATGTACCTGCCTATTAGGGTTAGTTAAATTGGCGGGAGGACATAAACAAATAAATTTTGCCCAAGTGCAAGAGTTCAAATAAGGGGGATAGAGTTCCCCGCTGATCTGATAGTAATGGGTACCCAGGATGTAGACATAGATGTCATCCTAGGGATGAATTGGCTAACCAAGTACCAAGCCGATCTTAGCTGTGATAAGAGGACTATAAGTTGGTGTCCTTGTCAAGAGAAGAAGTGTTGGTGGAGTTGGTCTTGTCTGGACCAAGGAAAGGAAGCTATCACCAGATAACTGCCCATAGTGAGACAGTCAATCCGCTTGAAGCCATCAAAGTAGTATCAGAATTCCCGGATGTGTTCCCCGTGGAGTTACAAGGCATGCCACCTGAGAGAAAAGTAGAATTTGCCATAGAGCTTATCCCTGGCACTGCCCCTATTTCTAAGAGAGCTTGTAGAGTGTCCGAACTAGAATTGGTGGAACTCAAGAAGCAGATAGACGAGTTGTTGGAGAAGGGTTACATCAGACCCAACACCTCGCCTTGGGTCACCCTAGTGTTGTTTGTGGAGAAAAAAGATGGTACGAAGAGGATGTGCATGATTACTGAGCTCGGAATGAAGTCACTATCAAGAACAAGTACCCCCTGCCTAGAACAGAAGATCTGTTCGGCGAGTTGAGAGGAGCCAGTGTGTTCTCGAAAATACATCTGAGGTCAGGTTATCATCAGCTCAGGATCCAGCCTTCGGACATACCGAAGATAACATTCTTCACCAAGTATGGGCTTTATGAGTACATAGTTATGTCATTCGGATTGACGAATGCGCCATCTTTCTTCATGTATTTGATGAACAGTGTGTTCATGGACTATCTCAACAAGTTTGTAGTGGTGTTCATCGATGATATCCTCGTATATTCTCAGAATGAGGAAGAGCACGAAGAACATTTAAGGATGATGTTGCAACAGCTATGGGATTGTCAATTGTATGCCAAGCTGAGCAAATGTGAATTCTGGATCAGCGAAGTCTTGTTCTTGGATCATATCATAAACCGAGACGGGTTAGCTATGGATCCGAAGAAGGTGTCAGATATTTTGGACTAGAAAGCACCAAGAGATGTCTATGGGATCAAAAGTTTCATTGGAATGGCTGGATACTATCGGTGTTTCATTAAAGGTTTTTCAAAGATTGCTAGACCAATGACAGCCCTATTGGCAAAGAAAGTTGAGTTCAAGTGGATCCTAGAGTGCCAAGAGTCCTTTGAAACATTGAAGAAGTTGACTACAACACCGGTGTTGATCCTACCAGATGTTCATAAGCCATTCTCAGTGTATTATGATGCTTCGGACACCAGACTGGGATGTGTGCTAATGCAAGAAGGGAGAGTAGTGGTGTACTCATCCCGACAACTGAAGATTCATGAGAGGAAGTACCCCACATATGACCTAGAATTAGCAGCCGTGGTTCACGCATTGAAGACCTGGAGACGCTATTTATATGAGCAGAAGTGTGATGTCTACACAGACCACAAGAGTCTTAAGTATATATTCACCCAGTCAGAGTTAACCATGAGGCAGCAAAGATGGCTGGAGTTGATCAAAGACTATGAGAATGAGATACATTATCTCCCAGGCAAAGCTAACATGGTTGCAGATGCCTTGAGCAGGAAAAGCCAAGTCAACATGATGGCCGCTCATCCGATACCATATGACCTAGCGAAGGAATTCTCCGATGCCATATGAGGTAGCGAAGTAATTCGACAGGTTGAGCCTCAGATTTCTAAATAGCACCTAAGGAGTGACAGTTGAGCTAGAACCCACTCTAGAACAAGATATCAAGGATGGCCAGAAAAATGATGAGAATATCAATGAAATTCGGCAACTGATCTTAGATGGGAAAGGCAAAGATTTCCGAGAAGACGTGGAAGGCGTCGTATGGTTCAAAGATAGGTTCTGTGGTCCCGACATCAAATCGATTCGGGAGCTGATTCTCAAAGAAACTCATGAGATAGCTTATTCCATACACCCTGGCAGCAAGAAGATGTACCAAGACTTGAAGAAAAGATTTTGGTGGTACAGTATGAAGAGGGAAATTGCAGAGTATGTGGTCATATGTGATAGTTGTCAGAGTATTAAAGCGGAGTATCAAAGGCCCGCATGTTTGTTGTAGTCGTTACAGATTCCTCAATGGAAGTGGGATGAGATTGGGATGGACTTTATAGTCGGTTTGCCTCGCACTCGAGCCGGTTATGACTCCATCTGGGTAGTGGTGGACCGCTTAACAAAGGCGGCTCATTTCATACCAGTCAAGACCAGCTACAACAGTGTCGTGTTGGCAGAGTTATACTTGTCCCGGATCGTATGCTTGCATGGTGTTCTGAAGAAGATAGTGTCCGACCGAGGAACCCAATTCACTTCTCACTTTTGGCAGTAGCTATAGGAAGCTTTGGGCATGCATTTGAAGTTCAGTTCAGCTTATCACACGTAGACAGATGGTCAGAACGAGACAACCAACCAGATCCTTAAAGACATGCTGAGGGGTTGTGTTGTGTAAGACAAGTCAGGTTGGGATAAAAGGCTAACTTATGCAGAATTCTCTTACAACAACATCTACTAGGCTAGTTTAAAGATGTCACCGTTCCAAGCACTCTATGGGAGGAATTGTCAAACTCCGTTGCATTGGGACCAGCCCGGCGAAATGAAGGTGTTCAGTCCAGACATTTTGCTTGAAGCCGAAGAGAATATCAGGATGGTTCAAGAGAATCTAAAGACAAGTTATGCCAACACCAGAAGAAGAGAGCTAAGTTTCTAAGTGGGAGATTATGTTTACCTAAAGGTGTCACCGATCAGAGGAGTCAGAAGGTTCAGAGTCAAGGGCAAGCTAGCACCTCGATACATCGGACCGTACCAGATTCAGGCAAGACGTGGAGAAGCGGCATACCAACTTAGCCTACTAGAAAGTATGTTAGTCGTGCATGATGTGTTCCATGTGTCTTAGCTGAAGAGGTGTTTGTGAGTGCCAGAAGAGCAATTGCCAACCGAGGATCTCAAAGTTCAAGAAGACCTAACATATATCGAGAAACCAACTCAGATTCTAGAGACAACAGATAGAGTGACTCGAAGAAGCACCATCAGAATGTGCAGAGTCAAGTGGGACCACCATTCAGAGGAAGAAACAACCTAGGAAAGAGAAGACGATCTGAAATCCAAATATTCTAAACTCTTTGCTAGCCAACCCTGAATCTCGAGGGCGAGATTCTTATTAAGGGGGATAGGTTTGTAACACCCTGAATTTGAGGGGTATTAAATTTCTTCTCTAATATCTACCAAATTAAGGTGTTATTCCTTTTCTCACCTCTATAGATTTTATTTTCCCTTCTCTTTAATAGAATTTTGGGTTAATTATGTGAGAGATATATTATTTGCTTTAGAATATTGAAACCTAGAAGAGATATGAATGTTTGCATCATGCTGAGCTCAAACTTTGTTTTTGATTGATGCACATGTTCGAAATATTTGAATTTGGATTTTTGGTTTGATTTGATTTGAATATAATAGAGAAATTAAAAAGAAAAGGAATTAGGAATTCAAAGGAAAAAGGAAAAACCATTTTAGACCAGCTTAAGCCATTCGGCCTAGCTCGGCCCAACCTCGCACGCGCTTGCACTCCCCCTCTGACCAGCGGACCCCACTTGTCAGCGCTAGACCATGCTCATGCATCCCCGCTCCCTCTCTCCCTCTGCCTGGTGGGGCCAATCTATCAGTGTCGTTTCCCATTGCACGCGCGCCCTGTCCTCTCTCTATGCAACGGGCCCTGCCCATAAGCGCCGAACCATTCCCCTCGCGCGCACGCCCGTGCCTCTACGTCGTGGGCCTACCATGTCAGCTTCGCCTTCCCCGCGAATCACTGCTGACCAGCGTGCACGCACGCTGAGAACCCTGGCCATATCACCTGCCCACGTGCCCCAGCTCCATTTTGAGCCCCGCCCGCACCCGCTCTCTCTCTGCTGCCTCATTTCACCCACGCTCGCTTTCTCTCGCGCTCTGTTGCCGCTGCCACTGCTCAACGGAGTAAGCGCCCACCGTGCCAGCCGTCCAGGGCACCAGACACCGTGCCAAGCCAACCTGAGCATCATGCCGAGGTGAGAAACCTGCCCCACGCTCCGGTTACCTTAATTTAGCCCCGTCTCGAGCGCCTGTTTTGGCCCACTGAATTCCCCCTCCCTCGCTGGAGCTAGTCCTAGCCTTAGCGCGCCCAATTTCCCCTCCCCGCGACCGAGATTCATCGCCGGAGTTATCCCGACCCGCCCGGAGCGCTCCCTCCGTCGTTCCCTCGTCCCCGGTCAAGTTCTCGCGGCCGGAGTCCCTCTAGTGGGTTCCCTGGGCCCTCCTTGCCAGTTCTGGCCAACCCGGCGACCCTAGACCCCCTGGAGGCTGCGTCTGCTATCTCTAGTGACCCCACCACCGTGGATAGGAGCATCATCGATCACCACGCCGATAACCCCTGGGCGCCTCATCATCACCGTTCATTCTCGATCCAGCAGTCCAGATCTCTGGATATCGCTTCGCGTGAGCGCGCCCTACCCCTGGGCCCCACCCGTCAGTTGCCTGTGCCCCTTGGCGCTGGGCCCGACTGGTCAGGCCACATTCCCTCCCTAGTCGCTAACCTCCCTAGCCCGTCTGTTAGCGTTTGCTGACGCCCGCGCGCGCTCGCACTCAAATCGAATCTTGACCGTTGATCTGTGATCGGGCGGTCGAGATCACCCGATAACCGTTCGTTTGGAAAACTTGTTAAAAGACCCTCGATTTCTTAGAAAACAACCTGCGGTCTTGTGTTCTTGCGCTTAGACCCCCAGTTTCTTGTAGAGAAGCCCCCGATTTTTATTTTAATCACAGAAATGGGTCTAATTTAGTGTTTTTGAATTCTAAAACTTGTGAATTTCATGTCTTTTGCATATGAACTCCAAATTGAGTGGTTCAATTTGCAAAATGTTCATAATGTAATTCTCTATCATAGTAAATTATAATCATTCACTATGTGCATGTCTTAATTTTATGGCTAGACTATAGGTTAATTTAAAGTGAGGGAATATTTATTAAAGATAGAATAAAAGTGAAACCCTAATGAATAGTTAAGTGGTTAACTTTGTGAAATTAATCCCATGTAATATATGGTATCATCTATGGAATAACTTTAATTAAGTAAGTAATTCATTAAGATAGGTATAGTTAAGTAATGTAATCTACTAAGATAGGCAGTAGTTGGGGAGCAATAGATCTCTAGGTATATTAATCTACCGTAGAACCTAGAGTTCACTTTTGTGTTTATACTTTTCTATTGAACTTGAGTTTACTCTGTTGCATATGTTTGGTGTACTGTTTTTTGTCATTTCCCAAATGTGTTGAATGAATGATTGCTTTGCGTAGACAACGAGGGTTCGAGGTTTCTGAGTGTGTTTTAGGAGACTTCCCTAAGCAGCAACCTGGTAAAGAAAAAGTGTCCTCTGACCCATTATGTCCTATTTACTTTATAATTCAGTGTCTCGCATACCATGATATACCTAAGGTTTGACTAGCTTTGTATTTACCTTGTCCTTGGTTACCTTTTGGGTTACTATGGTTATATTCATGCTATTGCTTTATTTTAATCAATGAACATGATGAGAACATTTATGATACGATGATGCTATCTTGATTATGATGATGAACATGCAACATTTTAGGGAACTCGGGCTATTTCCCAAGTATCTCTCCATAACGACCTATTCGTTGGATGACCACTCGAGAAAATAGTACAACCATGAGGGTGGAATGGGACACCCTTATTTGATTAATTGGATGAACTTGGGGTGTAGTTGGCTTTGCCGTTGTGCCGTCAATGGGGGTCGGGGCATAGTGCTTGCTCTGCTAAGGGTGGGTGCCAAGGTTCATTCAATTTGGTTTTGTTAGTCACCCACCTTAGGGAGGAGTGTTGTGTTTGTACGACTGGCGAAACCTAACGATCATTTACACACAAGGGAAATCTTTAAAAAGGCTACGTAGTGATACCCTGTCAGGCCACCTAGGTAGTGGTCAATGGGGAGTAGCGCTCCTCAGGCAGAAAGGGAATCATGGCTCATGCGTAAAATGTGCAACCTCTGCAGAGTGTTAGAAACTGGTATATCAGTCGTGCTCGCGGTTATGAGCAGCCTTGTGAGCTCCATTGATTAGTGTTACTCTGGATACTTTTATGATGATGCTTAATGATGATGACTATCTTTATGGTATTTTGGTATTTCCTCTTAGAGGGAGTGCCACTTGGGTAATAACTTGGGTTTATTACTAAAACTTTGCTTTCTACTAGTAATAAATACCTGACCAACTAAAAGCAACCGCTTTGAGCATAACCCCACATACAACTAGTCCACTTTAGCCAAACGGGACATTTGCTGAGTACGTTGATGTGTACTCACCATTGCTTTAAAATCCACCCAACCCCAGGTTGTCACCATTTCAATAAGTGCATAGGAGAATATGAAGGCAACATGGAGGACTTCCAAGAGTTTCAGGACTTCAATGAGTTCTAGTTGTCTTTAGTGGCAAACCTCCAGTCAGCCGCCTGTGAAGGCCTTATTGTACTACGTTTAGTAATTTACAATTTGATTATGATTATGACTTAAGTTAATGACTCTATGGATGTCTTGGACATCTTGATGTAATAAAGTACTATTTCCGCATTTCGAGCAATGTGTGATGATGTCCAACAATGTAATTACTGTGTACTTGAGTTTCTGATCCTGGCACATACATGGTTCGCATTTGGTTTACCTTCTAAAACCGAGTGTGACACTTTACAACAAGATATGGATTATATGAGTTTTTGGTCATGTCATTTGGACTAACTAATGCACCGTCTTACTTTATGAACTCGATGAAGAAAGTATTCATGGAATATCTCAACCAGATTATGGTTGTATTCATCGACGATATACTAGTATACTCTCAGAATGACTAAACACATGAAGAACATCTGAGATTAGTTCAGTAGAAGCTTCGTGACAAACAGTTGTATGCAAAGTTCTCAAAGTGTGATTTTTGGTTGAAGGAAGTCGCTTTCCTAGGACATTATCACAGATGGAGGAATCAAGGTAGACCCCGGTAAATAAGTGAAATATTAAATTGGAAGCAACCAACAGAAGTGTCCAAGATCAGGAGTTTCCTTGGATTAGGAGGGTACTATAGAAGATTCATCGAAGGCTTCTCCAATATAGTGAAACCCCTTACTTCACTGCTAGAGAAAGGAAAAGAGTTTAAGTGGTATGAAGCATGTCAGAAAATTTTTGAGGAATTAAAGGAAAAGCTAACCACTGCACTAGTCTTAGTAATGCCTGATATTCATAAAGGATTTGATGTATATTGTGATGCATCGCATCTAGGACTCGGATGTGTGTTAATGTAGGAAGGAAAGGTAATAGCTTATGCCTCAAGGCAGTTGCGAAAGCATGAAAAGAATTACCCGACACATGATTTGGAATTAGCTGCCGTAGTGTACGCTTTGAAGATTTGGAGGCATTACATGAGTGGAAACAAGTGCAAAATCTTGAGATCACAAAAGTTTGAAATATATATTGACTCAGAAAGAACTCAACCTAAGACATCGAAGATGGCTTGAGTTAATCAAAGATTATGATTTGGATATACAATATCATCCAGGAAAAGCAAACATAGTGGCAGATGATTTAAGTCGTAAAGGTCAAGTGAACAATGTTACTACCTATTTGATGCCGCAATAATTATGTTGGGAAATGGAACAACTTAATCTTGGTATGGTTAATAATACGAAAGCAACCATTATGGAAGTGGAATCTACTTTGGAATAAGAGATTCATAAAGGATAAGAATCCGATAAAAAAATTAAGGAAATTAAAACGTAGATTAATTTGGGAAAGGCCTCTGACTTCACAGAAGATGAACAAGGCACTGTTTGGTTTAGGGTCCTGTCAACTGCAGTGAGAAGCAAGAGAAGAGTTGGAGTACCGAAGCGGAGATTGGGAACTGCTGGCGAGCCACCTTGAGGTGTCGAAGGTTCCCGGAGGCGTCGTCGTATGGGACTAGGGGGCCTCACCTGCGGGTCTTGCTTCATGAGGTGCTTCGCATGTCACCCCTGTGTCCTCAAGAACGAGAGAGGGCACGGTTGGAGGAGGGGCCTCGCTGGATTGTTCTCACGCCAACAATCGAAGGGGGCTTCGAAGAGCAAGATCTTAGGGTGCTTTTTGATGGCAAATAGCTTATGCTTATGTTGTTTATTTTTTGGGAGGCTAGTCTAATCCCAAAGGCGGAGCCTTTGTAATATTTGAAAAATTTGCATAGTCGTGCCTTGGCGATTTGAGTGAAACGCTGCCCCCGCCCTCCTTCGTCGAGGGACGACTATGTGAGTCTTTGGTTCTTAAATATACCGAGGGTTTTTCCTTTTTCTGTGGGTGGTAGTTTGCTTCGTGTGTCGATGTGCGTATGCGGCTGCACCCTTAGTCGACTTGTTTATGGACGATTTCACGCTCTTAGGTGTTTTTGCGCACGTGTGCTAATCCGGCTACACCCTTACGCGACTTTTTGCTCGGATAAATGATGCGTCTCTCAGATGACTTTGCACCCTTAGGTGTTTTGGCGCACTTGTTGTGCTAATCCGGCTGCACCCTTAAGCGACTTTTTGCTCGGATAGATGTTGCGTCTCTCGGACGACTTGGCACCCTTAGGTGTTTTTGTGCACTTGTTGTGCTAATTCGGCTGCACCCTTAGGCGAATTTTTGCTCGGATAGATGTTGCGTCTCTCGGACGACTTCGCACCCTTAGGTGTTTTAGCGCACTTGTTGTACTAATCCGACTGCACCCTTAGGCGAATTTTTCCTTGGATAGATGTTGCGTCTCTCGGACGAGTTCGCACCCTTAGGTGTTTTGGCGCACATGTTGTGCTAATCCGGCTGCACCCTTAGGCGACTTTTGCTCAGATAGATGTAATTGTCACACACGATGGCTGACTTAAGACTTGATGTCGTGGTGATTGTCCTATCGTCAAATAGCGAAGGCTGACCTCACGGCCTTTTTTGATGTGTTCGGGCCGCACTTCTTTCTTTTATGGGGGGGATTTTCCTGTTTATTTTATTACATGGCGTTGTCTCATGAAAAACCTCGCCCACTTGCGAGGAAAAGAGTGCGGGCCTAAATAGAGTGATGTATCAAAAATGGTTACAAAGGCACGAAGGCCCTGGCTGTGTGCCGTCTTACAAATAGAATTTTATCAAATTGTTTACATTCTAGGAATGTTCGAGGTCTGCGCCAGTTTGGCTTGCAAGTCTGTATGCATTTGGGGATGTTTAATTTTTGACGATGAAGGGTCCATCCCACTTTGGCTCGAGTTTGCCTCTAGATTATGTTCTACCGGTCCTGATGAGAACAAGCTCCCCCTCTTCAAACTCCATAGGAGTGACAGCTTTGTCTTTCTAGGCCTTCGTTGCTGCTTGGTACTTGCTCAATGCACCGAGGGGAATTGAAACTATCTCCATCGAGGAGGTCTTTCGTTGTTAGCTTGTCGATGTCTGGGGTGGCCTTGGGGTTTGTCTAGGGTGAGCCATGCTTGAGCTCATGCGGAGTCATTGCCTCTGTTCGATACATTAATCTGAATGGGGTGAATCCAGTAACACGGGACTCAGTTATGTTGAGTGCCCACAATGCTTCGGGTAATTGCTCTGCCCACTTGCCCTTTTTATCTTCTAACTGATACACCCAGCTCAGGTGGGGTTGGCCGAGGCCCAACAAATTAGGGTTGCCCGGAGCCCAATAGTTCATTAAGCACACCCAACTTAGGGAAAGGCCCAATCGCCCCAAAAGACTAGTCCAATGGGGGAAGGGTGGCTCTCCCTTTTAAAGTGGCTTCCTCCTCCCAAGTTAAGCGAGGTGGGATAATTCTGAGGCTCACACGGTCGCTATCCGACTACAATTGGGCCAACTGCCAATTGCGTCTTCGCCAACAGGTAATAGTGGAGGATGTCCTCATCATTCCCACCTTCTTAAAATGGGCCCTACCACTGGTACCAGATGATACACCCAGCCTAGGTGGGGTTGGCTAAGGCCCAACAAATTAGGGTTGCCCGAAGCCCAACAGTTCATTAAGCACACCCAACTCAGGGAAAGGCCCAATCGCCCCAAAAGACTAGTCCAATGGGGGAAGGGTAGCTCTCCCTTTTAAAGTGGCTTCCTCCTCCCAAGTTAAGTGAGCTGGGATAATTCTGAGGCTCACACGGTCGTCGTCCGACTACAATTGGGCCAACTGGGCCAATTGCGTCTTTGCCAACGAGTAATAGTGGATGATGTCCTCATCACTAACAGTCTTTTTGGTTGCGGTTAAGATTTTACCGTTTGCACGCTCCACAACTCCATTGGATTGTTGGTGGTAACTGATCCAAAGACTACCCACGTGCTGATAGAAGTGTAGAATTCCCTGAAATCTTAGTTGTCAAATTGTTTTTCGTTGTCCATTGTCAACTTGGAGGGGACTTCGAAGCGATAGACAATGTTCTGCCAGAAGAACTTTTATGTTGTCTTCGTAGTGATTGTTGATATGACTATTGGGGGTTTTCTTCCTCGCCGAAGGTCCTCAAGTAAAAAACACCTTCGACAAGACAATACAAAGGCAGGCGCGACGTGAAGATACAACTCGAAGATAATATGGACAGAAGCCGAAGCTATTACTAAAGGAGCTTCGGCTCAGCATTATGGTGAACACGAAGGACGATACCGACCTAAGGAGGAAAAGTCTATCTAGTCCTTAACAATTTGTATTATGATTACTGTTGTGTGACAAGGACATAAATGTAATTTTGATTGGGCTGCGTCTCGTGCCTATAAATAGGTGAACAGTAACCCCGTACTGTTCACGCTGTCTTGCAATCCCTCGCGTGTCACTTTCATATTCTTACCTTCTGTCAAACCGAAGGTATTAATGTAACTCAATGTCATTAATATTTGTTCATGATCACATAATGAGAATATTAATATTCTAATGGTTTGATACAATTATTCATGTTCTTTCTATGTCTTATATGTTCTTGCTTTTATTCTTACATACTGAGATGATGAAGGTATGCCCTTCATAACCTTCGTCTGGAGACCATTATATCCTAAGGGAAATAATGCTTCGAAGGACGAAGGTCTTTAATCATTAACATTTGTGTTGCCTTGTTGAAAGTTCCCTTTGACCCGGGAACAGGATCTAGATGTCGCCTAGAGGGGGGGTGAATAGGCGAATAAAACTTATTACTTTAAAACTTAAATTCTTACTCTACTCGAAGACTTAATACGCAGTGGAGTGAGAAGACTCTTCGAGTAGGTTGCAGCGGAATCGGAGATCCTGTCTCAAAATGTCCTGCACTCCAAATAAAGCTTATACCACAGATAAGTGTTGAAGTGCAGATATAAAAGCGAGTAAGACAGAGAGTCAGGATATAATACAGAACAGAGCACGCAGACGCAAGGATTTATCCCGAGGTTCGGCCAAGCCTGAAATGCTTGCCTAGTCCTCGTTGGAGTTAGCCACACCTGGGCTTGGAGTCTATTTCAACTCCTTCCTCTGTTTGCTCAGATCTGTCAGTATGACAGATGGAGCCTTTCACTATTGAGATGGGTTACAACAACACCGTGGCTGCTTACAAACTTCTCGGCAGCGCCTCGGTAGAGTAACGATACGCTCAAGACCTTGCTCTAGCTCTTAGCAGCACTTCTCCTCTCTCTAAAGGCTTATAGCTGTGCCTTCTAAACAAACTATAGAGTTACACACAAGAGGGAGAGTGAGAATTGATTTGAGTGATGTCTACACTTGTTGGCTGCACTTGTACATTGCTTGAGGCGCCTAGGGGTCCCTTTTATAGGCACAAGGGGCCTAGGAGCCATTGGAAGCAATCCAGGAAGGCAAATCTTGCCTTCTGTCGGGTGGCGCACCGGACAGTCCGGTGCACCACCGGACACTGTCCGGTGCCTGATCTCCTTCCATAAATGGAGCAGTCGACCGTTGCAGTCCTGGAGCCGTTGGCGCACCGGACACTGTCTGGTGCACACCGGACAGTCCGGTGCCCCCATCTGACCGTTGGCTTGTCCACGCGTCACGCGCGGATTGCGCGGCCGACCGTTGGCCCAGCTGACCGTTGGCTCACCGGACAGTCCGGTGCACCACCGGACAGTCCGGTGAATTATAGCCATACGTCGCCAGACTCCTCCCGAGAGCGGCCTGTTCATCGGGGTTCAACCTGGCGCACCGGACACTGTCCGATGCACCACCGGACACTGTCCGGTGCACCACCGGACAGTCCGGTGTGCCAGACTGAGCTGAGTCTTGGCTGTACACAGCCAAGCCTTTTGCACCTCTTTCCTTTTCTTCTTCTTTCTGTTTCTAACACTTAGACAAGTATATTAGTCCACAAAACCAATGTACTAAGTCTAGAAACATACCTTCTCTTAATTATTACATCTATAGCATTTGACATGCTTGAGCTTTGATGTTGGACTCATAAATCATCAAGTCAGCTTGACTTGATCTAGATTGACATTTCTTAGCTCCAACATCCTGCAAAGGTCACATAGAACATCTCCAAACATAGGAACAACCCAAACTAAAGATCAAGGTGAACTTAGCTCTTTTGGGCTGCTTCCAGTTCTGGTTTTGACACTTGTTCTCCTTCTAGTGACCTTGATCTCCTTCTTAGAGCTTGATCTTGAGCCTTATGACTTACACCACATAACTGTAGCTGTTACCTCATTGGCTGTAAGTCACGTCCTTATGTAGTGATCCTTGATGTGTCGTAGCTGTTCTCAACTCGATCACCCTTGACTTTGCAAGCCTTCTTCTTCACCCTTGGCTTTGGGTTCCTCAACCTCCTTGACCTTCTCCCGTGCACTTGGTACCTCGAAGCTCTTCTTGCCTCCGTCCTTGGCTTGATTAGTTGTCTCCGAGCTACGCACCCGAGTCTCACTTTATGCAATGTCCATCTTACTTATGATGTCCATAATGTATCCATAATCCAGTTCTTAGACCATCACATTTGTTCACTTGTGTTGAACCCTGTTAGATTTACCTTAAGCACCTGTTCAACACTTAGTACACTTGTTAGTCCTTTAATTGAGTTGTCATCCAAACACCAAAACTCACAAGAGAGCTTTCAATCTCCCCCTTTTTGGTGATTGATGGCAACACAATTAAAGCTTACATAAGAATAAGATTTGAAGCACACATTTTCAATTCTAAGTTTATAGAATGCTCCCCCTAAATATGTGCTTACTTCACAAACATAATTTTGGCCTCAGACGCCAATTTACACATACTTAGGCAATTTGAAACATTTCTACACCTTAGCATTTTTTAGGATGCATTGTGTCAAGAATTAGACCATGATGCTATAACACACAAATGCACATAATCAGAGTTAAACACCATTCAAATTAGTGGATATATCACAGGAATATCAACCTACCACTATTCACCATTAAGATACCAATTTAAACTAAGATACCAATTTAAAGCAATCTTAAAGCACCATTAGCCACATGACTATCTATTACACTATAGAAGCCAAATAATTCATCGCAGCGGAAACACTAGTCCATATGATGCAACACATAAAATACTGCAAGAACCCATATGATGCAACACATAAAATACTGCAAGAACCATATGAATAACACACTAGCAAGCATATGAATAACACACTAACAAAGCTTAAACTAACACATCACCCCTTAGGATAAGCTTTCCTCTCAGGTTGAGATAAGCTTTAATACACAAATTCTCCCCCTTTGACATCAAACACCAAAAACCATACTCAAGCAAGAACATAGGATGATGTCAAGGGACAGCAGGGTGTTAAGGAGGAAAAACAACTATTAAAACTCCCCCTTACTTATTGAACATAAGCACTATCAATATTTAGGTAAGATACATATATGCAAAAAGATTAATACTTCCTTTTGTACCTTTACCATGTTGTAGTGTACTTCCCATCTTGAAAGAATTTAATCTCTCGAGAGCTTCTCCACACTTGTGCCTGATTCTTTATCCTAACTTTTTCTTGTTGCTAAGACACCAAACTTAGAACAAGTTATAGTATTGAGTACAAGAAGAAACTTCTATTCTAATGATTATCAAAAGATGTCAATTGAACCAAACTATCACGGCTACCAATTGAAATATACCAATTGCAAGTTCATTTATTATCATAGCTCCATGATATTTAAGAATAAGCATCTATTATCACCAGATATTATGAGCAATCTAAAAATATGCACTTACTCACGACTTGAGATACCAGTTTCTTGACTTACAGAGGTACCCAAGTCCTGATTGCTCCATTTCTTGCTCATCTTCTCTTTTCCACCTAGAGACTATACAAGATCGCTCAAGAAACAGTTAGTCTCAAAAGACACAAGTTATGTGCGCTCCCCCTCAAGTTGTGCATCAAGTATTTGAATGACTTGCACTTTGCACATTCTAGCTTCCTTAGAACTAGAGGGGATCACAACATACCTTGGTCAAGGCATACTCTATCACACAAAGATACCAATTTGAATATCAAATGAAAGATTGACTTAATCTAACAATGCATGCCTCAAGAAGTATAACATTTTACGAGAAACCTAGACATGCTTCATACTTGACAATCATTGCACCACATATACTAATTGAAAAACAACACGATCATGCATATAAAGCGCAAAGTCTAAGCACATCATAATTAAGAAGGTTCCTTAGATACACCAAAAGAATCAACATTATAAAGAAGGAGCACCTAAGCCAAGATACTACCAATTCAGAGGCAAACCATAGCTGTGATCATAATTAATGGAACTTCAAGATTTTCAATGAAGTTGCATAGTTCCATTCTCCATACCTTAGCCTTTTCCTGAATTGCTATGAGAGCACCAGTTGTTACCACAAACCAACTGAAGGTTCCCTATTATTTATGCACTTCATAGCTCGAGAGAATGCATTAGAGACATAACACATAGTGCCACAATAGGGTCATCATATAAACTAAGCAATATGTCATATTTTCACACAGACTAATCATAAAACCATATAGCATAACTCACAACGGGATGCAGGTTTATTCACGAACACAACAAGAGTTAATCATGGAGGATATCTCAAATGATAAGTTACCCAAAGAATGATTAAGCAATGATAAGATACCAATTGAGAGTACGATACAAGGGTACCATCCTATGGAGAGCAAGTTGAAGAACCTCATCAAGGTCCTTTGTTTGATTCACCAATAATGATTAAGGACCTATACACCTTATTTCACTTGAGATAAACATGGGATTAGTGTCTCACAATAATTCAACCTTGGGTCAATAAACACCAAAACAATTAACAGCTTAAGCATAGAGTTTTAGATGACTGTCTTAAGCTCTCCCATGGTCTCCAGTCCATCTCAAGGCACCTACATGGTCTAGTTAGCACAGTTTGGTACCCATCTCGGGATGGGTCCATAATGATCATCTAAATGTGCCTTTGGTACCCAAATTGCCTTTGTGCTAGTTCTAGGTGATCTCATTATAGATCTAGCACAAGTGTATGATTTGGGTCTCCTATGCGAATAAAATTGAGACAAATTCACTTGTTTAGGAATCTTACCTTTATTACATACCTTGGATAGATGACCCTGCTCACCACACTTGTAGTAGAAGCGTAGCTCACCCTGACATGACGCTTGCTGTTTGTCATTTTTCTTGGTGAGGGTCACCTTGGAGGATGCACATCCTTGATTCTTCATGACCGGACATGAAGTGATCGTGTGGTCCTTATTGTTGCATCCAAAACAACTCCTTGTCCCTTCATTCTTGTCTTTGTACGGACAAGACGCGATGAGGTGGCCTAACTTCTTGCACTTGAAGCGCCTCCTTTTTCCTTTTCCCTTTTTGTACTTGGATGACATAGAGAAAAGGTCAGTGCAAACAACATGATTAATTGGATTTTTACCTTTTTTCAACCTCATGTTGATTTCTTCATCTTTAGGAACATTCTTCTTATGGAGCTTAACACTTGCTGCAGTTTTTCCTTTCTCAAGCTTCTTCACCACGCGCCCGTGGATATCCTGAGAAAGTCGAGCAATTTGTCTTCTCCTTAGCTGTCTTTGCTTCTTGTTCCCACGCAATTTCCTTTTTGATCCTGCAACTTGTTTCTCAAACAAAGATTGGCCTTTCTTGGGGCGGTGGAGGTCAGCACATGATAATATTTTGACCAATTGATTACTAGTGCAAGAATGAGGTTCATATGAGTTTAAACTAGTAATTACTACCTCATGAGCAATATCGAGCATGATATGATCATCAACTAGTTTACTATAAGAGTATGACAACGTATCATACTTTTCACTAAGAGCAAGCTTTTCTAAATTCATTGTTTCTACTTGTCTCTCAAGCATGGCGTTTTCCATTTTAAGTTGAGCAACACAGGATAAGGCATCATCATTATTTCTTTGCTCAAATAAAATAGATTCATACCGTTGGACCAAATCATCATGAGAGCACTTTAGCTCCTCATGTTCTTTGGTCATCTTCTCCAGGCTGTTGTTGGTTTTGATGAGGGACTCCTCTAGCCTGAGAAGCGTCTCGCCTTGTTCCTTGTTCCTTCTCAACAGCTTAACCAAGAGTGCTTTGTCCTCTTTGTTGAGATGGATGTAGAAACGGTGAATCTCCTCTTCTTCCACATCATCGGTCTCATTTTTCCTGTCATTAACGTCAGTGAAAGCAATATAGAAAAATGTACCTTGTGGTGATGAGGATTCATCCTCGCTATCATCCTCATATTCCTCCTCATCCTGGCTTTTGTCTCCACCGTCATTGTTAGCAATAAAACACTTATTATTAGTGGAGAACAAACCTGTCGACGAGGTGGATTCATCGTTTGGTGCCCAACACTTTTCCTCTCCCTTTGAATGGTTAGTATCACAAGTAATATAGGGAGCAGAGGAAGTGCATATGGACTTAAGAAATTTCAACTTAAGTTTAGTCCATAGATCATGAGCATCAACAAATAAGTCACTATCACTACTTAAGATGGCAAAATAGGCATCTCTAGATAGAGAATCAACTAAGATGTCGCAAGCATGGTGATTTAGAGTTAGACATCTTAGTTCTTCATTAGAAGGATTTTTACTAACATTAGAAGGAAAAATACTTCTACTAAAGACCTGTCTCAAATCAGGATCAACACTCATGAAAGCATTATAAATAGAGACAGACCAAGACTTGTAATTAGAACCATCACCTAAAAGAAGTTCTACAGTTACCTCTTATGACGACATCGTCATCTCCGGACGGCTAAGCCCACACTGGAGAGGCCTAGCTCCGATACCAATTGAAAGTTCCCTTTGACCCGGGAACAGGATCTGGATGTCGCCTAGAGGGGGGTGAATAGGCGAATAAAACTTATTACTTTAAGTCTTAAATTCTTACTCTACTCGAAGACTTAATACGCAGTGGAGTGAGAAGACTCTTCGAGTAGGTTGCAGCGGAATCAGAGATCCTGTCTCAAAATGTCATGCACTCCAAATAAAGCGTATACCACAGATAAGTGTTGAAGTGCAGATATAAAAGCGAGTAAGACAGAGAGTCAGGATATAATACAGAACAGAGCACGCAGACGCAAGAATTTATCCCGAGGTTCGGCCAAGCCTGAAATGCTTGCCTAGTCCTCGTTGGAGTTAGCCACACCTGGGCTTGGAGTCTATTTCAACTCCTTCCTCTGTTTGCTCAGATCTGTCAGTATGACAGATAGAGCCTTTCACTATTGAGATGGGTTACAACAACACCGTGGCTGCTTACAAACTTCTCGACAGCGCCTCGGTAGAGTAACGATACGCTCAAGACCTTGCTCTAGCTCTTAGCAGCACTTCTCCTCTCTCTAAAGGCTTATAGCTGTGCCTTCTACACAAACTATAGAGTTACACACAAGAGGGAGAGTGAGAATTGATTTGAGTGATGTCTACACTTGTTGGCTGCACTTGTACATTGCTTGAGGCGCCTAGGGGTCCCTTTTATAGGCACAAGGGGCCTAGGAGCCGTTGGAAGCAATCCAGGAAGGAAAATCTTGCCTTCTGTCGGGTGGCGCACCGGACAGTCCGGTGCACCACCGGACACTGTCCGGTGCCTGATCTCCCTCCATAAATGGAGCAGTCGACCGTTGCAGTCCTGGAGCCGTTGGCGCACCGGACACTGTCCGGTGCACACCGGACAGTCCGGTGCCCCCATCTGACCGTTGGCTTGTCCACGCGTCACGCGCGGATTGCGCGGCCGACCGTTGGCCCAGCTGACCGTTGGCTCACCGGACAGTCCGGTGCACCACCGGATAGTCCGGTGAATTATAGCCGTACGTCGCCAGACTCCTCCCGAGAGCGGCCTGTTCATCGGGGTTCAACCTGGCGCACCGGACACTGTTCGGTGCACCACCGGACACTGTCCGGTGCACCACCGGACAGTCCGGTGTGCCAGACTGAGCTGAGTCTTGGCTGTACACAGCCAAGTCTTTTGCACCTCTTTCCTTTTCTTCTTCTTTCTGTTTCTAACACTTAGACAAGTATATTAGTCCACAAAACCAATGTACTAAGTCTAGAAACATACCTTCTCTTAATTATTACATCTATAGCATTTGACATGCTTGAGCTTTGATGTTGGACTCATAAATCATCAAGTCAGCTTGACTTGATCTAGATTGACATTTCTTAGCTCCAACATCCTGCAAAGGTCACATAGAACATCTCCAAACATAGGAACAACCCAAACTAAAGATCAAGGTGAACTTAGCTCTTTTGGGCTGCTTCCAGTTCTGGTTTTGACACTTGTTCTCCTTCTAGTGACCTTGATCTCCTTCTTAGAGCTTGATCTTGAGCCTTATGACTTACACCACATAACTGTAGCTGTTACCTCATTGGCTGTAAGTCACGTCCTTATGTAGTGATCCTTGATGTGCCGTAGCTGTTCTCAACTCGATCACCCTTGACTTTGCAAGCCTTCTTCTTCACCCTTGGCTTTGGGTTCCTCAGCCTCCTTGACCTTCTCCCGTGCACTTGGTACCTCGAAGCTCTTCTTGCCTCCGTCCTTGGCTTGATTAGTTGTCTCTGAGCTACGCACCCGAGTCTCACTTTATGCAATGTCCATCTTACTTATGATGTCCATTATGTATCCATAATCCAGTTCTTGGACCATCACATTTGTTCACTTGTGTTGAACCCTGTTAGATTTACCTTAGGCACCTGTTCAACACTTAGTACACTTGTTAGTCCTTTAATTGAGTTGTCATCCAAACACCAAAGTGGTAATTCCCGAGTGATGCACTTGTAATTACAAGAATGCGTGAACAGTAAAGAAATATTGTTCACTATTTATAGGCACAGGACACAACCTGTGAAGAATTACAATCATGCCCCTCATAAGAGTTTACAACATTGACTCAGACCCTTAAGGACTAAAAAGGTCATTCCATCTTTAAGTCGGTTCGACCCCCATCTTCGGACATGCTGTAATGCCGAAGCTTCATGAATGGTGCCTTCGACATTACGTTCAAGCAGCTTCAGCCGAAGCTGTTTTCTTTCCGCGGGACCTTTGGCGATGAAGCATGGTCCCAACAGTAGCCCCTTCGCGGTGCTAGATCGTTTTTCGTAACGAGCTTGATCCGTGAAAAAAGTCTCTTAGGCTTCAGGAAGCTGAAGGTCCGAAAAACACCTTCCCTGAGCTCGTTGTCGAGAAACGATACAGTTTTCGAGCGCGTAGTGGTCCCACCATGTAGGTTCACTATTTTGATCTTTGCGACCCACCGCGCAGCGGGTGCGAGCAACTGTTTGCCTGGTGTAAAAATCCTGACGATTCACCTTCTTACCTGCAGCACTATATAAACAGTCAGGTAGGTGTGAAGTTACCACATCATTCATTGCTATTGCACTGTTTTGCTGCCAAAAATTTAACCATAGCCGAAGCTTGACTTTCGCATTCAAACGAAGCTCCAGTTCGGTGCCTGCTTCGTCAGAAGAAGAGCTTCGGAAGAAAGGTTATTAATTTCCAAGAAATTTTCAAGAAATTCAAAATCAAATGCCCAGAGTGCGTTCTACTGCTAGAGTTGAGCACGAAGGAGACGAAGCCGAAGCTGCTGAAACTGTTCTGATTTCTGAAGCGATGAAGCGCTCCGGGCTAGTTACAGGAGAGGACACACCTGCTGCCGAAGCAACACAAGCTGATGTTGAAGAAGTTGGTTCCGAAGATGAGTACAACTGCGGGATGCCAAGCAAACCTAGTCATTTGGACTTTGGAAAGTCCACCATCTCTGAAGCTGATCTTCCAAAAATGGTGAAGATGGGCTACTTCAGTGAGACAAAAAAGAAGCTGGTTCGTTTTGGCGGAGAAGAAACTACTCCGAAGCCGGAAAAGAATGAGGTGGTAGTGTTCAAGAGCTTCTTCAAAGCAGGATTAAGATTTCCTTTGAATGGGATGATTGCTGATGTGTTGAAGAAGTTTGGGATTTACCTTCATCAGCTGACCCCTAATGCTATTGTTAGATTAGGTGTTTATATCTGGCCCTTCGTAGCCAGGGAGTGGAACCGTTCGGCGAAGGTTTCTGCCGAGTCCATGAACTACACTATCAGACTAAAGCCAGAGGAGATGGGTTACATGAAAATTTTGGATGTTACAACTTTGCTTATCGTAAAACTTCGAAGTTTCCAGTGATAAGCTACTGAAGCAAATGGCCAGCCGGATGGAAGTCTGAGTGGTTTTATGTTAAAGTTGATAAAGATGAAGATAAATTGGTCCAAAGTCCACTAGAGCTAACCTTCGGAGAAACAAGGCCCCGATGCAACATGATAAGTGGAAGCCCGAGCCAAATTGCTTTGGGTGAATTTCGAATAATTTCAGAACATATTGGCACTAGGGACTTGGTGCATGAATTTTTGGCTTTTAAAGTGTTCCCAACAATGAGGGATTGGGAGATGTCGAAGCTGGAGGGGGAAAAGAAAAAGGGCGAACTTGTTCGATTACCCTATTACTATAAGTTTAAGAAAAACTTTAAAGAACCCTGCCAGGAATGGTTAGACACAATCGATATTATGTGCAACGATATCCTTGGAAATTATTCTAAGAAGGAAGATCAGTTGATGACAGCAGCCTTCGGTAGTCGCGCGAAGCGAAGGTTGAATCGGGTGCTAGATGCTTTGAATTTTGACTATCCTGATTACGAGCAATTGGGCGGAGATGCCGGAGGCCCGAAGAGAAAAAGAATTGCCAGCGCCCTTGACGAAGAAAGCACCAGATTGGCCAAAAGGAAAAAGGAAATTTCTGAAAAGGTGAGCCCTGAGCCGAAGGTAGATGCTTCAAGAAAAAGGAAAACTGCATCTCCGGAACCAAAAACATTGGTCCAAGACGAGGAATCTCCTGCGACACCTTCTGCTGCCGAAGTAGAAGAGATCCTGAAGGTAATGACTGAACCCTTACCTATCAAGCTAAGTCCGCTGGCGCCGCAACTGACGAAGTTTTTTCAGAAGGACAAAGAAGCTTCGGTAGCAGAAAGCCCTGTAAAGCCGAAAAAACGAAGAATTATCCAAGTAACAGATGTGATTCATCAGACACCGCCACCGGCAATGGAGTCAAAAATTGTTTTTGCCGAGATCGCCGAAGCCGAAGCCGCCGCTACCGAGGCCGAAACCACTGAATTTGCAACCGTCGGAGCCGAAGCTACCGGAGCCGAAGCTACCGGCGTCGAAGCCGGGACCACCGAAGATTCAAACCTGGAAACCACACTTGAAGTTATTGACAATATACTTCTGAAAATGGCTGAAGAAGAAGCTGCTGTGGCTGCAGTGGGCACGGCTACTGAAAAAGGAAAAGAGCAGGTTGAAGAAATTTTGGAGGGAGGAAATTTTAACTTTCAAGAATTACATGGACAGGAATTAACAGGTGCTGAAAAAGAAGAGCTGAAAAAATATGCCATATCCTGTGGATATAAACCAGGGTCTATGCTATTTGGTGGGGTCAACGAAGGGAAGCTAAGATGCCTTCGGAATCGCACTGAGGCCAAAATTTTTAGAACCTTCTCCAAAAGCGTTGGCCTGCCGAAGATAGAGACGGACCTCTGCAGGTACCAGCGACACCAAATCGCCGGTAGCCTGCTTTATGCTAATTTTAAGGTAAAAAATATTATTACAATTTTATTGTTATTATTATTTTTAGGTCGTTTTCTGACGAAGGTTGCTTTGGCAGAGTATACTATTAAGTAAAGTGCTAAAAATGCAACAAGATCTTGAAGAGGAGAAGAACAAAGCTATCATCAAAGATTTAGAAGAAAAAGCTGAAAATTACGAAGCTGTTCTGAAGAAGAAAGACTTCACCATTCAAGACCTTGAAATCGTAGCTAAAGAACACGAAGGTGCCTTAGAAAAGAAAGACTTTGTTATTCAGTCTATGGAAGGCTCCTTGGCTGAGGTCCAAGCCGAAAATGACAGTTTAAAGAATGAATTACTCAAACAGTCCGAAAAATATGAGCAAGAAAAGAAGGACCTTGAAACAAGTCTTAAGACTGAGATCGAGAAAAATTCAAATTTGCAAAAATCATTGAAGGAACTTCAAGGGAGATGCCTAAATTTCGGCAGCCGATGCGTGCAGTGGCTGAAGGATGTGTTTCACTCTATCGGAGCCAGTTCTGAAAAATTTACACCTTCAGCTGAAAACCTGCCCAACACGTTGGAATATATTGAAGGCGAGGTTGACGCTCTTGATGAAGTTATTGGTGGGCATGCTGACTTCTGCGCCCTGGTAGCTTCTCGAGGCACAGCTACCGCTTTTCTGAAGGCTGGCTGTACGCATGGAAAAATTGTAAATAGACCAAACTTCAGCTTATCAGCATCAGATTTGATTGATATCCCAAGCCTAGCCTGAAGCATCGGAAATAGATTTATGACCCAGATTTGGGTAAATGGCGGGCGAAAAATGGCTAATGACGAAGCTCGAAGTCACCTTAAGCCGGTAAGGAACTTATATTTGTTACTTTTACCTTCTCCTTGAAATTTGCACCTTTCTTATTCTGCTCTTTAATATGTGCAGGATGACGAAGCTGAAGTATAACGAAGTTGAAGTATGACGGCCTGAAGCTTAATAGTTTCTATAATAAACTTTCCTGCAAAAAATTCTAGAGAGATCTTTGTAATATAGTTATGAAAAAACTTATGTAAATATGTACATACCTTGTAATATATCTTATCTCCTTTATCCGTGTACAATCTGCTTTGCTGTGGACGAAACTTCTCTTTTGAGCCGAAGGCGAAAAACACCTTCCCTTCTTTTCGTACACAACGAAGCATGAAAACTTCCTCTTTCTACGAAGTTTTTCCTCATTGCCGAAGCATCTGTCTTTTATGTGTGGTATGATGATGATTCTATTTGTCTAAATGAATGTTTATGAATGCAAATGACATGATGTAATGTATCGTGCAAATGAATAGAGGAACACATATTCAAACACCATAATCATAGCCCTTCATCCCCTTGGGAATGATTCAAATCTTTTTGTCGTTTACTTTTCGGCTTCACCGTTTACTTTTCGGTGTATCAGCATTGACTTTTCGCTGTAAGCCTCCCTTAGGAGCTTCTTCGCCTTTTACTTTCGGCGGAATCAGCGTTTATTTTTCGTTGTAAGCCTCCCTTAGGAGCTTCTTCGCCTTTTACTTTCGGCGGAATCAGCGTTTATTTTTCGCTGTAAGCTCTGCATTCCCTTAGGAACGACTTTTGAGCTTCTCCCTGTTTTCTTTTCTTTTTCCTTTGCATTTACATTTACATTTTTGGGGGATATCACTCTTATAGAATTGAAATAAGGAAAATTACATGTTGTGGCCCCATTAAAAACCTTTCTCCCCCTTTGGAAAGGAAAAGGGTGCCACAAAAAAGAATAGAAAAAATTACATCAAGTTAAACATAATATCGCCGAAGCTCATCCACATTCCATGACCTAGGAATGTCGTTGCCATCCATATCCTTCAATCTGTAGGAACCGGGTCTTGACGAAGATACTACCAAAAAAGGTCCTTCCCACTTCAGCTGTAATTTGCCTACTGTCTCAGGGTTGGCTACTCTTCGAAGCACCAAGTGTCCTGGTTCAATGTTCTTCAGCCTAACCTTTCTGTCACATCATTTTATTGTTTCAGCTTGATATTTGTTGATGTTTTCCACAACTTGAAGCCTGATCCCCTCTATAGCATCTTTTTCCACAGAGTAATCAGCTTCATCTTCGCCTTCTGCCGAAGCTATTGTTCTTATTGATCCTGCTTTGGCTTCTTCCGGGGTTATTGCTTCGTCACCAAACAATAGTTTGAATGGCGTGAAGCCTGTTGATCTTGATACTGTTGTGTTATGGCTCCACACCACTTTGATTAATTCTTCTGGCCACTTTCCCCTGGGCTGATTGAAGATTGACTTCATTATTCCTGTCATTATGATCCCATTAGCTCTTTCGACAAGTCCGTTTGACTCCGGATGTCGAACTGATGCAAAATAGATCTTCATGCCAATTTGATCACAAAATTCTCTGAAAGCATCAGAATCAAACTGCGTTCCATTGTCCACAGTGATAGCCTTCGGCACTCCGAAGCGACAAACAATGTTTTGCCAGAAAAACTTTTGGACAGTAACCGAAGTTATTGTGGCTAAAGGCTTTGCCTCAATCCACTTAGAAAAATATTCCACTGCCACTACAACGTATCTTAAATTTCCTTGTGCTGGTGGTAGCGGACCTAACAAATCAAGGCCCCACCTTTGTAACGGCCAAGTGGGTTGTATTAACTGAGTTAGAGACGAAGGTTGTTTTTGATCTCTTGCACATTTTTGACAACCTTCGCACTTTTGGACTAGTTCCGCTGCATCCGAAGCTGCTTTTGGCCAATAAAATCCTTGGCGAAAGACTTTTCCCAGCAAAGGCCTAGATCCAATGTGAGATCCACACAAGCCTGCATGAATTTCCTTCATCAATTCTATGCCTTCGGTTCTGGATAAACACTTGAGCAACGGGGAACAGACCCCACGCTTGTATAGTTCCCCTTCTATTATGACATATGGTCGAGCTCTTGCTTCTATCCTCCTGTTATAAGCTTCGTCATCTAAAAGAAAATTACCCTGAAGGAAAGAGATGATTTCAGTTCTCCAATCTTCACTATAGACAGGGGATATGTTGAGGACCGCTCTTTCAAGAAGCTCGACCGAAGGTGCTTTTATTGTTTCGAAAAATACTTCCGAATGTAAAGGCAGCCCCTGTGCTGCTGACTTGGCTAATAAATCAGCATATTCATTTTCTCCACGAGGAATGTTTTTAACAGAGAATCCTTCAAAGGAAGCCTCAATCCTTCGGACTGTATCTAAATATTTTTCAAGCTTCGGATCTCTTGCCTTATAGCTCTTGTCAATATGACCAAAAATAACCTGGGAATCAGTTTTAAGAATGGCCCTTCTGATTCCCATTGCCTTTAACTTCCGAAGACCCAAGAGCAGAGCTTCGTACTCAGCAATATTGTTTGTGCAACTGAAATCAAGTCTTGCCGCATAACAAGTTTTAACTTTGGAAGGTGAAACCAACACAGCAGCTGCTCCTGCTCCGAAGGTTCCCCAAGACCCATCGCAAAACACTGTCCATGCTTCGGCATCTTTATTCGTTTCTTCCTCCTGAGCCCCTGGCGTCCAGTCAGCAATGAAGTCTGCCAACGCTTGGGACTAAATCGAAGATCTATGCACATAATCAATACAAAATTCATTGAGCTCTGCAGCCCATTTTCCAATCCTTCCAGTAGCTTCTCGGTTTCTCATAATATCCTTCAACGGTTGTGAAGAAGGAACAATTATATTATAAGCTTGAAAATAATGTCGAAGCTTCCTGGAGGCCATCAAAACAGCATACAGTACCTTCTCCAATTCTGTATAATTTTTCTTTGATAAACTAAGAACTTCGGATACAAAGTATATTGGGGCCTGCTTTTTTACTTGACCTTCAAGCTTCTCCTGAACAAGTGCTGCACTTACCGCTGAGTGCGAAGCTGCCACATATAATAACAAAGGAGCCCCTGTCGTTGGTGGAGTTAGTGTTGTTAGATCTATCAAATATGCTTCAGCTCTTCGAAGGCTTTCTGCTGGACTGGTCCCCATTGAAAAACTTCGGCTGACTTCAGCACTTCGAAAAATGGTAAATTTCTCTCTGCTGATCTAGATATGAATCTGTTGAGAGATGCCAGTCTTCCTGTCAATCTTTGAGCCCCCTTCTTTGTACTTAGTGGTTCCATTCGAAGGATAGCTTCGATTTTGTTTGGATTAGCCTCAATTCCTTTTGTTGAAACTAGACAACCAAGAAATTTCCCCTTCTTCACTCCAAAGACACATTTTTCTGGATTCAGCTTTAAACCAGCATGTCTAAAATTAGCGAAGGTCTCCTTCAGATCAGCAATGTGATTATCTTGCTTCGTGCTTTTCACAATGATATCATCAACATAAGTTAGCACATTCCTGCCTATCTGAGAATGGAGAACCTTCGCTGTCATTCTACTGAAGCTTCCTCCAGCATTTTTAAGCCCTTCAGGCATCCGAAGGTAACAATATGTTCCACTAGGGGTTATGAAGCTGGTCTTCGGCTCATCCTCCTTCTTCATCCAGATTTGATGATAGCCTGAATAACAATCCAACAGACTCATAAGCTCTGATGAAGCTACTGCATCAACTAAGGAATCTATCCTTGGCAATGGAAACTCATCCTTCGGACAGGCCTTGTTGAGATCAGTAAAATCGATACACATCCTCCATTTACCATTGGCCTTTTTTACCATGACAGTGTTAGCCAGCCATTCTGGGTATTTTACTTCTCTGATAACTCCAGCACTGAGAAGTCTTTTCACTTCATTTCGAGCACCTTCAGCCTTGTCATCAGACATCTTCCGAAGCCTCTGCTTTCTGGGTCTGAAGGATGGATCAACATTAAGCGAATGCTCAATAACATCCCTGTTAACTCCGCAAAGATCATTAGCTGACCAAGCAAAAACATCTTTGTTGTTGAACAAGAATATTATCAAGGTTTTCTCTTGTTCCTCACACAATTGAGATCCTAGCAGCACCTTCTGCTCTGCGATATCTTCGCATAAAAGCATGGGTTTCGGCTGATCAGCCGAAGCAGCCTTCTCCCTTCTATGCTTGTACTGCTCACAAGCTTCAGCTTCATCTATGTTATGGATTGCCTTTGAATCAGTCCAATTCCCTTCGGCCTTTCTGGCGGCTTCCTGACTCCCATAAATAGCAATAGGTCCCTGATCCGAAGGTATCTTCATGCAAAGATATGCTGGATGAAGTATTGCTTCGAAAGCATTGAGTGTTCCGCGACCAATGATAGCATTGTAAGGATACTCCATGTTAACAATGTCAAACACAATTTGCTCAGTCCTTGTGTTGTTGACAAATCTGAAGGTTACTGGCATGGTAATCTTCCCAAGTGCTACAATCTGCCGCCCTCCGAAGCCACAAAGAGGGTGCGTAGCATCATGGATCTTGTCTTCGGGCTCTTGCATTTGTCTGAAAGCCTTAGCAAATATGATATCTGCTGCACTGCCTGTATCAACCAAAACATTATGGACCAGAAATCCTTTGATCACACAAGAGATAACCATAGCATCGTTGTGTGGGTAATCCTTGAGTTGAAGATCTTCTTGAGAGAAGGTAATCGGAATGTGAGACCATCTTGACTTGATGAAGGGTCCTTGCACCCCCGACATGTTGTACCCTTCTCTGTGCCTCTTTCTTCTGCTTCTTGTTGGCTGACTCTGAGCATGAACCGCCTGTTATGGGGAGTACCAGCATCGGAGCCGAAGCAGCTCCAGCTTGATCGTTGAACGAAGCCATCAGCTCAGAAAAGTGGAAGTGAGTTCACCGGAGGTGGGCGCCAATGTTGGGGACTTGTTCTCAAATGCTATGAATCAAGAACAAGGCAACACAAAAAATGTTAAATATCAAATGCTCTTCGTCCGCTGAAGCATTATCTCCCCAAGGATTTAATGAACTTCGGACGAAGACCATGAACATAATATTACGAAGGTTTCACCTTTGTAACTAAACTTACAAAGATAATATAAAGTAATGTAAAATGTAAAACATCAAAGATAAATATGTCAGAAATAAATGGCACCATTCACATATTTTATTATATGAATATAAGAGGTTTGAATACAATGTTTAAGGTACGTGTATACCTTCGCCTTGACAAGTGATAATTCTCGAGTGATGCACTTGCAATTACAAGAATGCGTGAACAGTAAAGAAATACTGTTCACTATTTATAGGCACAGGACACAGCCTGTGAAGAATTACGATCATGCCCCTCATAAGAGTTTACAACATTGACTCAGACCCTTAAGGACTAAAAAGGTCATTCTATCTTTAAGTCGGTTCGACCCCCATCTTCGGACATGCTGTAATGCCGAAGCTTCATGAATGGTGCCTTCGGCATTACGTTCAAGCAGCTTCAGCCGAAGCTGTTTTCTTTCCGCAGGACCTTCGACGATGAAGCATGGTCCCAACAACAATGTTCTGGTTGACACGGGCAGTGCAGCGAACATCATATTTGCAAAGGTTTTCAGACAGATGCAACAACCAGAGGACAAGATTCATGATGCTACACACCCTCTTTGTGGCTTCGGAGGAAGACAGATTGAGGCACTTGGCAAAATCACAATGTCAGTTACCTTTGGTTACGTCCACAACACAAGGTCTGAGCAGGTTATCTTTGACATTGTTGACATGGATTACCCGTACAATGCAATCATTGGTCGAAGGACGCTTAATGGCTTCGAAGCCATACTTCATCCAGCATACTTATGCATGAAGATACCTTCGAAACAAGGGCCCATTGCTGTCCATGGAAGTCAAGAAGCTGCTAGAAGGGCTGAAGGGAGTTGGACAGATTCAAAGGCGATCCATAACATAGATGAAGCCGAATCTTGTCAACAATATAAGCACAAAAGAGAGAAGGCTGCTTCGGCAGATCAGCCGAAGGCTATGCTCCTATGTGAAGATATAACAGATCAAAGGGTACTGCTGGGATCCCAGCTATCTGATGAGCAAGAAAAGACTTTGCTAAGATTTTTGTTCAACAACAAAGATGTCTTCGCTTGGACAGCCAATGATCTTTGTGGTGTCAACAGAGATATCATTGAACATTCACTTAATGTGGATCCATCTTTCAGGCCAAGGAAGCAAAGACTTCGGAAGATGTCTGAGGATAAAGCTGAAGGTGCTCGGAACGAAGTAAAGAGACTTCTCAGTGCTGGTGTTATCAGAGAAGTAACATATCCAGAATGGCTAGCCAACACTGTTATGGTGAAGAAGGCTAATGGCAAATGGAGAATGTGTATTGATTTCACAGAACTCAACAAAGCATGTCCAAAGGACGAGTTCCCATTACCAAGAATAGACTCCCTTGTAGATGCAGCAGCTTCTTTGGAGCTCATGAGTTTATTAGACTACTACTCAGGCTATCATCAGATTTGGATGAAAAAGGAAGATGAGCCAAAGACTAGCTTCATAACTCCTAGTGGAACTTATTGCTACCTTCGGATGCCTGAGGGGCTCAAGAATGCTGGAGGAAGCTTCAGCAGAATGATAGCCAAGGTCCTTCACTCTCAAATAGGCAGGAATGTGCTAACTTATGTTGATGACATCATAGTAAAAAGCACGAAGCAAGAGAATCATATTGCTGACTTGCAAGAGACATTTGCCAATTTTGGGCAAGCTGGTCTTAAATTAAATCTAGAAAAGTGTGTTTTTGGAGTAAAGAAGGGAAAGTTCCTTGGATGTCTGGTATCAACAAAGGGAATCGAAGCTAACCCAAATAAGATCGAAGCTATCCTTCGGATGGAGCCACCAAATTCAAAGAAGGGGGCTCAACGATTAGAAGGAAGGCTGGCATCATTAAACAGATTTATATCAAGATCAGCAAAAAGGAATCTACCATTCTTTGAAATACTAAAGTCAACCGAAGTTTTCCAATGGGGTCCGGCTCAGCAAAAGGCTTTCGAAGAGTTAAAGCAATACTTGATAGACTTGACAACTCTAACTCCACCTTCGCCAGGGGCTCCGTTACTCTTATATGCAGCAGCCTCTCACTATGCAGTCAGTGCGGCACTCGTACAGGAGAAGCAAGATGGCCAAGTCAAAAGACAAGCACCAATATATTTTGTCTCCAAAGTTCTAAGCTTATCAAAGAAAAATTATACAGAATTGGAGAAGATATTATATGCTGTGTTGATGGCCTCCAGGAAGCTTCAGCATTATTTTCAAGCATATCATATAATTGTTCCTTCATCACAACCTCTGAAGGACATAATGAGGAATAGAGAAGCTACTGGAAGGATCGAAAAATGGGTTGCCGAGCTCAATGAATTCACTATTGATTATGTAAATAGATCCTCAATTCAGTCCCAGGCGTTAGAGGATTTCATTGCTGATTGGACGCCAGGGGCTCAGGGAGAAGAAGTAACAAAAGACGCCGAAGCCTAGACAGTCTTCTGTGATGGTTCTTGGGGAACCTTCGGCGCAGGAGCGGCTGCTGTTCTAGTAGCGCCTTCTAAAATCAGAACATGCTACGCAGCAAGGTTGGACTTCAGTTGTACAAATAATATTGCTGAATACGAAGCTCTTCTGTTAGGGCTTCGGAAGCTAAAGACAATGGGAATAAGAAGGGCGATCCTTAAAACTGACTCCCAAGTCATTTCTGGTCATATAGACAAAAGTAGCAAGGCAAGAGATCCGAAGCTTGAAAAGTATTTGGATACAGTCCGAAGATTGGGGTCTTCCTTCGAAGGATTTTCTGTAAAAATATTCCAAGAGGGGAAAATGAGCATGCAGATCTGCTAGCTAAGTCAGCGGCACATGGGCTCCCTCTACCTTCGGAAGTATTTTTTGAGACAATAAAAGCACCTTCAGTTGAACCTCTAGAGAGAGTAGTGCTTGCAATATCACCTGTATATAGTGAAGATTGGAGGACTGAGATCATATCTTTCCTCCAAGGTAACTGTCTTTTGGATGATGAAGTTTATAATAAAAGAATGGAAGCAAGGACAAGACCATATGTCATAATAGAAGGGGAGTTATGCAAACATGGAGTCTGCTCTCCGCTTCTCAAGTGTTTATCCAGAACCGAAGGTATAGAGCTGATGAAGGAAATACATGCAGGTTTGTGTGGATCTCACATTGGGTCTAGGTCTTTGCTGGGGAAGGTTTTCAGAAAAGGATTTTATTGGCTAAAGGCAGCTTCGGATGCAGCAGATCTGGTTCAAAAGTGTGAAAATTGTCAAAAATGTGAAAGAGACTAGAAACAACCTTCGTCGCTAACCCAGTTAATACAGCCAACCTGGCCATTGCAAAGATGGAGCTTGGATTTGTTAGGTCCACTCCCACCAGCACAAGGCAACTTGAAGTATGTTGTAGTGGTAGTAGAATATTTTTCTAAGTGGATTGAGGCGAAGCCCTTGGCTACAATAACTTCGGTCATGGTACAAAAATTCTTCTGGCAGAATATTATTTGTCGCTTCAGTGTGCCGAAGGCAATAACTATGGACAATGGAACACAATTTGATGTCGAAACATCTAAAGATTTTTGTGACCGAATTGGTACGAAGATTCATTTTGCACCAGTTAGGCATCTAGAATCAAATGGGCTGGTAGAAAGAGCAAATGGCATTATAATGACAGGAATAATGAAGCTAATCTTCAACCAACCCAGAGGAAAGTGGCCAGATGAGTTGATTAAAGTGGTGTGGAGCCACAACACAACTGTGTCAAGGTCAATAGGATTTACACCCTTCAAGCTCCTATTTGGTGACGAAGCAATAACTCCAGAAGAAGCAAAGACAAGGTCAATAATAACAACAGCTTCGGCAGAAGACGAAGCTGATTATCAAATAATAAAAGATACTATAGAAGGGACCAGACTTCATGCTATAGAGCACATCAATAAATATTAGGCCGAAACAATAAGGTGGCGTGAAAGAAAAGTTCGATTGAAAAACATCAAGCCAGGACATCTGGTGCTTCGGAGAGTGGCCAACCCAGATACAGTGGGCAAGTTGCAACTGAAGTGGGAAGGTCTTTTTCTGGTAATATCTTTGTCAAGACCCGGTTCTTATAGATTGAAGGATATGGACGGCAACGACATACCCAGATCTTGGAATGCGGAAGAGCTTCGGCGATACTATGTGTAATTTGATGTAATCTTTTTTCATTTTTTCTATGGCACCATTTTCCTTTCAAGAAGGGAGAAAGGTTTTTAATGGGGCCATAGCTTGTAATTTTTCATTCTTATTTAGCCCTACGAGGGCCAAATCCCCCAAAGATGTAATATGTAAATCTGAGCCTGCACCATCGAGTGCAAAAAGAAAAACAGGGAGAAGCTCAAAAGACATCCCCAAGGGGATGCAGAGCATGACGAAGCTGCAAAAAAGTCATGCCTAAGGGAATGCAGAGCCAAAAATTTGACGAAGTTGCAAAAGTCGTTCCTAAGGGAGCACAGAGTAAGTTTTTTGCTCAAAAGTTGTTCCAAAGGGAATGCAGAGCCAAATACCTCCAAAATATAAGGTGAAGAAGTTTAAAAGTCGTTCCTAAGGGGATGCAGAACTTAAATGCCACCGAAATAGAAGGTGAAGAAGCTCAAAAGTCATTCCTAAGGGGATGCAGAGCTTAAAAGATTCAAAAGTCGTTCCTAAGGGGATGTAGATTCTGGGTGTGGTTTCGTGTGTGTGTTCGGGACATTCATTTGCACATTACATTACATCATTCATTGCATTCATACACATTCATGTAGACATTTGTAGGATCATTGTTGGGGACTTGTTCTCAAATGCTATGAATTGAGAACAAGGCAACACAAAATGTTAAATGTCAATACCCTTCGTCCTTCGAAGCATTATTTCCCTTAGGATATAATGATCTTCAGACGAAGGTTGTGAAGGACATATCTTCATCATCACGGCATATGATAATAAAGAATGAAGCATACAAAATATAGAAGACAGCATAAGCAATCATATAACACTATTAATTCATTCTTATTATATTATTATGGAAAGAGAGAAACAACATTGAATTACAAATGTACCTTCGGCTTGATGGAAGATAAAAGTACAAGTGTGACACACGAATGAATACAAGTCAGCCGTGAACAGTACGGGGGTACTGTTCATCTATTTATAGGCACAAGGCGCAGCCTGTGCAAAAATTACTGTTGGGGTCGTGCTTCGGTGCGCCGAAGGTCTCACACGAAGAAGCAGCTTCGGCTGGAGTCGTCTCCAAGAGATGGCCGAAGGTTCCCTTTCATGGAGCTTCGGCGTTTTAAACCGACATAGAGATAGAATGACCTTTTTATTTAGGTCTGAGTCAATGTTGTAAACATTTGTAAGGGGCATAATTGTAATTTGTCACAGGCTGCGACCTGCGCCTATAAATAGATGAACAGTACCACTGTACTGTTCACGCGAACCTGCCATTTGCCTTCGCATCACACTTGTATTCCTGCCTTCCTCAGGACCGAAGGTACATTTGTCATTTATATTCGTTCGTATTAATAGAAATGGAAATGATTCTATGTTAACATTTGAATGTCCATTTTATATATCATGGTTTATATGAATGCTTCACCCTATGTTATTATGCTTACGAAGGTGCGTCCTTCGTAACCTTCGTCCGAAATTCCTTATGTCCCGAAGGGATATAATGAAGTGGAGGACGAAGGACCTTAATATTTAACATTTTCTGTGTTGCCTTGTTCTTAACTCTTAGCATTTGAGAACAAGCCCCCAACATTGGCGCCCACCTCCGGTGAACTCACTTCCACTTTTCTGAGCTGATGGCTTCGTTCAACAATCAAGCTGGAGCTGCTTCGGCTTCGAAGCTGGTGCTCCCGATAACAGGCGGTTCTTGCTCAGAGCCGGCTAACAAGAAGCAGAAGAAGGAGGCTCAGAGAAGGGTGCAGCATGTTGGAGTGCAGGGACCTTTCATCAAGTCAAAATGGTCTCATATTCCAATTACCTTCTCTCAGGAAGACCTTCAGCTTAAGGATTATCCTCACAATGATGCTATGGTTATTTCTTGCGTGATTAAAGGATTTCTGGTCCACAATGTCCTAGTTGATACAGGCAGTGCAGCTGACATTATATTTGCTAAAGCCTTCAGACAAATGCAAGAGCCTGAAGACAAGATCCATGATGCTACGCACCCTCTTTGTGGCTTCGGGGGGCGGCAGATTGTGGCCCTTGGGAAGATTACCATGCCGGTAACCTTCGGATTTGTCAACAACACAAGGACTGAGCAAATTGTGTTTGACATTGTTGACATGGAGTATCCTTATAATGCTATCATTGGTCGTGGAACTCTTAATGCTTTCGAAGCAATTCTTCACCCAGCTTATCTCTGCATGAAGATACCTTCGGACCAAGGACCTATTGCTATTCATGGAAGCCAGGAAGCTGCTAGAAGGGCCGAAGGAAGCTGGACTGATTCCAAGGCAATCCATAATATAGATGGAGCTGAAGCTTGTGAACAGTATAAATTCAGGAGGGAGAAGGCAGCTTCAGCAGATCAGCCGAAGCCCATGTTATTGTGTGAGGATGTAGCAGAGCAGAAGGTGTTGTTGGGCTCGCAATTATCTGAAGACCAGGAGAAAACCTTGATAAGGTTTTTATTCAACAACAAAGATGTCTTTGCATGGTCAGCTAATGATCTCTGCGGAGTAAATCGGGATGTTATTGAACATTCGCTTAATGTTGATCCATCCTTCAGACCCCGAAAGCAGAGGCTTCGGAAAATGTCTGATGATAAGGCCGAAGGGGCTCGCAATGAAGTGAAAAGACTCCTCAGTGCAGGAGTTATCAGAGAAGTGAAGTACCCAGAGTGGCTAGCTAACACTGTTATGGTAAAGAAGGCCAATGGCAAATGGAGAATGTGTATTGATTTCACAGATCTCAACAAGGCTTGTCCGAAGGATGAATTCCCGCTGCCAAGGATAGATTCTTTAGTTGATGCAGCAGCTTCTTCGGAGCTCATGAGTCTCCTGGACTGCTACTCAGGCTATCATCAAATCTGGATGAAGAAGGAAGATGAGCCGAAGACTAGCTTCATAACCCCAAGTGGTACATATTGCTATCTTCGGATGCCTGAGGGGCTCAAGAATGCTGGAGGGAGTTTCAGCAGAATGACTGCGAAGGTTCTCCAATCTCAGATAGGCAGAAACGTGTTGACCTATGTTGATGACATCATCGTAAAGAGCACGAAGCAAGAAAATCATATTGCTGATTTGCAGGAGACCTTCGCCAGCTTCAGACAAGCTGGGCTGAAGCTGAATCCAGAAAAATGTGTCTTCGGAGTGAAGAAGGGTAAATTTCTTGGATGTTTGGTCTCAACGAAGGGAATCGAAGCTAACCCAAATAAAATTGAAGCTATACTTCGAATGGAGCCACCAACCACAAGAAAGGGGGCCCAAAGATTGACAGGAAGGCTGGCATCCCTTAACAGATTTATATCCAGATCAGCGGAAAGAAACTTACCATTCTTCGAGGTGCTGAAGTCAGCCGAAGTCTTTCAATGGGGCCCAAGTCAACAAAAAGCCTTCGAAGAGCTGAAGCAATATTTAATAGATCTCACAACATTAACTCCACCAACACCAGGGGCTCCTCTGTTGTTGTATGTGGCAGCTTCGCACTCAGCGGTAAGTGCGGCACTTGTTCAGGAAAAGTTTGATGGACAAGCCAAGAAGCAAGTCCCAGTATATTTTGTGTCTGAGGTCCTTAGTGCCTCAAAGAAAAATTATACAGAGCTGGAGAAGGTGTTGTACGCCGTTTTAATGGCATCCAGGAAGCTTCGGCATTACTTTCAGGCATTCAACATTATTGTTCCTTCTTCGCAGCCGTTGAAGGACATCATGAGGAATAGAGAAGCTACTGGGCGTATTGGAAAATGGGCTGCGGAACTCAATGAATTTTACATTGATTATGTGCATAGATCCTCAATTCAGTCTCAAGCATTGGCAGATTTCATTGCCGACTGGACGCCAGGGGCTCAGGACGAAGAAGCAAATAAAGATGCCGAAGCATGGACAGTGTTTTGTGATGGCTCTTGGGGAACCTTCGGAGCAGGTGCAGCTGCTGTGTTGGTCTCTCCGTCCAAGGTTAAAACTTGCTATGCAGCAAGACTTGACTTCAGCTGCACAAATAATATCGCTGAGTACGAAGCTTTGCTCCTGGGTCTTCGGAAACTAAGGGCAATGGGGATCAGAAGGGCAATTCTTAAAACTGATTCCCAGGTTGTTTCGGGTCATGTTGATAAAAGTTGCAAGGCTAAGGACCCGAAGCTTGAAAAATACCTAGACACGGTCCGAAGGATCGAAGCTTCCTTCGAAGGATTTTCTGTTAAGAATATCTCTCGAGGACAAAATGAGCATGCTGATTTATTAGCCAAGTCTGCAGCACAGGGGCTGCCGCTACCTTCGGACGTGTTCTTCGAAACAATAAAGGCACCTTCAGTGGAGCTACTTGAAAGAGCAGTCCTTAACATTTCTCCTGTCTACAGTGAAGATTGGAGAACAGAAATAATCTCTTATCTTCAGGGAAACTTTCTATCAGATGACGAAGCTTATAATAAGAGGATAGAAGCAAGAGCTCGTCCCTATGTCATGATAGAAGGGGAGTTATACAAACATGGAGTTTGTGCCCCGCTGCTCAAGTGCTTGTCTAGGGCCGAAGGTATAGAGTTGATGAAGGAGATACATGCAGGCTTGTGCGGATCCCACATTGGATCCAGGCCGTTACTTGGAAAAGTGTTCCGCCAAGGATTTTATTGGCCGAAGGCAGCTTCGGATGCAGCGGAGTTAGTCCAAAAGTGCGAAGGTTGTCAAAAATGTGCAAGAGATCAAAAACAACCTTCGTCATTAACACAGCTGATACAACCCATCTGGCCATTGCAAAGGTGGGGCCTTGACTTGTTGGGTCCATTGCCACCGGCCCAAGGCAATCTAAAATATGTTATAGTAGCTGTGGAATATTTTTCCAAGTGGATTGAGGCGAAGCCATTAGCCACAATAACTTCGGCCACTGTCCAAAAATTTTTCTGGCAGAATATTGTCTGTCGCTTCGGAGTGCCGAAGGCTATCACTGTAGATAATGGAACACAGTTCGACTCCGAAGATTTCAGAAATTTTTGTGATCAAATTGGCACGAAGATCCATTTTGCATCAGTCAGGCATCCGGAGTCGAATGGGCTTGTTGAAAGGGCCAACGGCATCATAATGACAGGGATAATGAAGCTAATTTTTAATCAACCAAGGGGAAAATGGCCAGATCAGTTGACCAAAGTGGTGTGGAGCCACAATACCACAACATCAAGGTCTACAGGCTTTACCCCATTCAAGTTATTATTTGGAGACGAAGCAATAACTCCAGAAGAAGCTAAAGCTGGATCAATAAGAGTGGTAGCTTCGGCAGAATCAGGTGCCGAAGATACTTGCCTTGTGGAAAAAGATGCCTTAGAAGGGATCAGGCTTCAGGCCGTGGAAAATATCAACAAATACCAGGCTGAAACAATCAAATGGCGAGATAGAAAAGTCCGGCTAAAAAATATTGAGCCAGGACATTTCGTGCTTCGAAGAGTGGCCAACCCGGATACAGTGGGCAAGTTGCAACTGAAATGGGAAGGGCCTTTCTTAGTAGCATCTTCGTCAAGGCCTGGTTCGTACAGACTAAAGGACATGGATGGCAATGAAATTCCAAGATCTTGGAATGCGGATGAGCTTCGGCGGTTCTATGTATAACTTGATGTAATTTTATTTTTTTTCTTTTCTTTTTTATGGCACCCTTTTCCTTTCTAAAGGGGGAGAAAGGTTTTTAATGGGGCCATCATATGTAATTTTCCTTTTTAGTTTTATAAGAGCAAAATCCCCCAAAAGATGTAAATGTAAAAGCTGAGAGCGCACCATCGAGTGCCGAAACTGAAAAAGAGAAAGAAAAAGCTCCGAAGACGTCCCTAAGGGGATGCAGAGCTTACAGCGAAAAGTCAACGCTGATTCCGCCGAAAGTAAAAGGCGAAGAAGCTCCAAAGACGTTCCCAAGGGAATGCAGAGCTTATACCGTCTAAAGTAAAAGACGAAGAAGCTCCAAAGTCGTCCCTAAGGGGATGCAGAGCTTACAGCGAAAAGTCAACGCTGATATTGCCTAAGTGAAAGGCGAAGAAGCTCCAAAGTCGTTCCTAAGGGAATGCAGAGCTAGTGTGTGGTTGTTTCTAAGTAATGGCTGACAATGTGGCTTCGGACATATGCTTCGGACATTCATTCGCGCATTGCATTACATCATAACATTTGCATGCATAAGCATTCATTCATAGCATCTGTGTACCAAAGTGGTTGCTTCGGCAGAAGGGAGAATTGGCTTTTTATGAATCGTTGTGTAAAAGAAAAGTTTTGGAGAAGAGGTTTTTATGATTCGTTATGCTATGTTATGTACGAAAGAGAAAAGCTTCGTTGCTCAGCTTCGTTGTATACAAAAGAGAATTGGTCTTTTATGCTTCGTTGTGTACGAAAAGAAGGGAAGGTGTTTTTTCGCCTTCGGCTCAAAATACTGATTTCGTCCACACCAAAGCGCCTCAAGCGAAGGGTAAGAATATATTACAAGGTATGTACAAGGTTCCTTGAAGACAGTCTAATTGTATTTACAAGAATTGTTACAAAAATATCCTGAGTTTTTCTATAGCATATTTCTACTGATCCTCATTAAGTTTCAGCTTCGGCAACAGCTTCGGCGACATAACTTAGGCGTCATCTTCACCTTCGTCATCCTACATAAATCAAGGAATTATAAGTAAAAATCAAGAGCAAAGGAAAAGGTAACTCCGAAGTATCATTTCTTACTGGTTCAAGATGACTTCGTGCTTCGTCTCCAGCTTTCTCCCGCCCGCCTTTTGTCCATATCATTTTTATAAATCTATTGGAGATACTTCGGGCGAGGTCAGGCATATCATCCAGGATTGATGGAGATAAGGTGAAGTTGGGCCTGTTGACAATTTTTCCGTGTTCGCAGCCGGCCTTCAGAAATGCAGCAGCGGTACCCCGAGAAGCCACCCAGGCACAGAAGTCACCATGCCCAGCTATGACTTCGTCGAGCTCGTCAATCTCCCCCTCAATATGTTCGAAGGTCTTCGGCAGATCTTCAGCTGAGGGGGTGAATTTTTCACTACTGGCTCCAACTGAGTAAAAAATCTTTCTTAGTCGTTCAATGCACTTGTTGCTAAATTTCAAGCAGTTTTCTTGAAGATTTGTCAGTAGTTTTCTCAAATCTGAATTTTGCTGAGCTTCGACTTCAAGTTTTGCAGTAAGATCTTGTTTTTCTCGTTCGAATTGCTCAGATTGGCGGAGAAGCTTCGTATTCAGTTCTGATATTTTTGCTTCAGCTTCCGCCAATAAACCTTCGGTTGCCTGGAGCTCAAAGTTCTTTTTCTCGAAAGCATCTGATTGCTCCTTTATTTTGTTTTCCAAATTTCCAATTATAACTTCATGCTTTTTATCTTCAAGATCTTGTTGCATTTGCAAGGCTTTGCTCAGCAGCATACTCTGTACGAACACAACCTTCGTCAGACATGTTTTTATTAGAAGCGACAAAAGTTAGGTGGCAAGTTGTTCACCTTGAAGTTGGAGTAAAATAAACTACCAACGACATGTTGTCGTCGGTAGCGGCTGATGTCTGACTCTAGCTTCGGAAAACCGATACTCTTTGATAGAGTACCGATTACCTTAGCACCAGTCTGGTCTCGAATGCAGCCTAGTTTTTCATCATCTACACCTCCAAATAGGAGGGCACCTGACTTGTAGCCGCAGGATTTGGCATATTCTTTAAGTTCTTCTATTTCGTCCTTTGTCAGTTTTTGCCCAATTAAATTCTGAAAGGAGTAGGCTTCGTCATCCGAAGTATCTTCGGCTATTTCTTTTCCTTTTTCAGGCACTGTGGCCATGGATTTTTCAGTAGCAGCACCGGCTTCTTCTGCATCTATGTCTTCCAAAATTTTGTTAATATCCTCAATGGTTGTTTCTAAATTAACATCTTCGGCTGTAGCGGCTTCGCTAGCCGCGACCTCCGAAGGGGCGGCTTCGATGTTCTTGGTGCCTTCGGCAGCTGCTGTTTTCTGAACTGACGCTCTTGGAGGTGTCTTATCGATAACTTCAGTTACCGCAATGATTCTTTGCCGTTTGGGTTTGCTCATCTTCGCCTGATCCGGCTCGTCCACCTTTTGAAAAAGCTTCGTCAGTTGGAGCCCTAATGGACTTAGCTTCGTGGGCATAGGTTCAGTCATTACCTTTAAAATTTCTTCCACGTCGCTGGTAGAAGGCGGTGTGGGGGTCCTCTCTTCTTCGGATATTTTCCGTTTCGGACTCGATATTTTCCTTTTCTTCGGGATTTTCTTCTCTGCCGCTGGTTGCTCTTCATCCTTTGGCAAAATTTCAGTTACTCTTTTTCTTTTGTGGCCCTCGGCACCCTTGTTCAACTGCTCATAGTCTGGGTACTCGAAGCCCAGGGCATCGAATACTCGGTTCAGCCTTCGCTTCGGTCGGGCGCCGAAGGCCGCTGTCATTAATTGATCCTCTTTTTGGAGTAATTTCCCAAGATTTCATTGCACATTGTCTCAACTGTGTCTAACCACTCTTTGCAGGGCTTCTTAAAGTACTTCTTGAATTTAAAGTGATAGGGCAGACGGACCAGCTCCCCCTTCTTCTTTTCTCCCTTCAGCTTCGGCATTTCCCACTCTTTTAGAGTAGGGAAGACTCTGAATGCCAAAAATTCCTGAACTAGATCCCTGGTGCCAATATGTTTTGAAATGATTTCAAATTCACCCAGAGCAGCCCAGGTGGGACCTTTTAGATCGCCGATGCGGCATCGTGGCCTCGTCTCTCCGAAGATTAACTCCAAAGGGCTTTGTACCAATTTTTCTATATCTTCGTCAACTTTCACATAGAACCACTCGGATTTCCAGCCTGCTGGCCATTTGCTTCGGTAGCTGATGACAGGACATTTTGTTGTCTTTCGGTAGGCAAAATTATAGCAACCAAAATTATCATGTAGCCCATCTTTTCTGGCCTTTGTTTGGTAGTGTAATTCGTGAACTCGGCAGAAGCTGTCAGCAAACGGTTCCACGGCTTGGCTCCGAAGGGCCCAGATATAAACATTGAGCCTAACGATGGCGTTAGGAGTCAATTGATGAAAAAAGATACCAAACCTCCTCAATATCTCTGCAATAATATTGTGCAGAGGAAATCTCAGCCCAGCCTTTAAAAAGCTTTTGAAGATAACAATCTCATCCTTCCCTGGCTTCGGGGTGGTTTCTTCTCCCCCGAAGCGGAGTAGCTTCTTCTGATCTTCATTGAAATAACCTGCTTTCACCATCTTCGAAAGATCAGCTTTTGAAACAGTTGATTTCCCAAAATCCAGGTGACTGGGCTTGCTGGGCGTAGCAATGTGGTAGTCATCTTCGGAGTCAGTCCCATCAATGTTTTCTTCTTCTTCGGCTGTTGTCGGGTTTGCTTCGGCAGCAGGCCTTTCTTCCGCGGTCACTAGACCGGAGCGCTGCATCGCTTCGGAGATGGGCACAGTGTCCGAACCTTCGGCTTCGTCTCCCTCGCGTGCAACTTTGGCAGTAGACCGCACTCTCGCCATTTAATTCAGAGTTTGGTGAAGTCAGAAACTTTTTTCTTTTTTCCTTTAATCCGAAGCTCTCCTTTCTGACGAAGCAGACGTTGAGACTGACCTTCGTTCGATTCTGAGAGCCAAGCTTCGGTTATGGTGAAAAATTTTGGCAGCAAAACAGTGCAAATAGCAATGAATGCTGTGATAACTTCACACCTACCCGCTTGTTTATATAGTACTGCAGGTAAGAAGGCGAAGCGGCAAGATTTTTACACCAGACGGGCGGTCACTTGTACTCGCTGAGCAGTGGACCGCAAAGATCAAACAGTAACTCTGCAAGGTGGGCCTGGCACGTACTCGGAAGCCGGATCGTTTCTCCGCAACGAGCTCAGGGAAGGTGTTTTTTTGGACCTTCGGCTTCCCGAAGCTGAAGAAGTTTTTTTTCACGGGTCAAGCTCGTTACGAAAAACGATCTAGCACCGCGAAAGGGGCTACTGTTGGGGTCGTGCTTCGGTGCGCCGAAGGTCTCACACGAAGAAGCAGCTTCGGCTGGAGTCGTCTCCAAGAGATGGCCGAAGGTTCCCTTTCATGGAGCTTCGGCGTTTTAAACCGACATAGAGATAGAATGACCTTTTTATTTAGGTCTGAGTCAATGTTGTAAACATTTGTAAGGGGCATAATTGTAATTTGTCACAGGCTGCGACCTGCGCCTATAAATAGATGAACAGTACCACTGTACTGTTCACGCGAACCTGCCATTTGCCTTCGCATCACACTTGTATTCCTGCCTTCCTCAGGACCGAAGGTACATTTGTCATTTATATTCGTTCGTATTAATAGAAATGGAAATGATTCTATGTTAACATTTGAATGTCCATTTTATATATCATGGTTTATATGAATGCTTCACCCTATGTTATTATGCTTACGAAGGTGCGTCCTTCGTAACCTTCGTCCGAAATTCCTTATGTCCCGAAGGGATATAATGAAGTGGAGGACGAAGGACCTTAATATTTAACATTTTCTGTGTTGCCTTGTTCTTAACTCTTAGCATTTGAGAACAAGCCCCCAACAATTACATTCATGCCCTTCATGTTTACTATTGACATTAGGACAATCTATCGAGGACTAAAAAGCCTTTTTCCTCTTTAAGTCGGTTCCTTTTCTGCTACTGAGCCGAAGCTTCCTTGCGCATAGCTTCGGAACTGATTCGACCTTTGTCCCAACCATGCTTTTCATATTGTGGACAGCTTCATCCCGATTCCAAAGGCTCCTGTTCATATATTACACTTGGGGAAACATTGTTAGTCATGTTTTTGAGGACCTTCGAAAGACGAAGGCCCCCAATAGTAGCCCCACGCAATATTAATTTGTTAAGATAATGAATTCAGACTACGACATGGACGAAGGCCTTAAGCCGAAGGTCCGAAAAAACACCTTCCTTTTGCTAGAATAGCAACAGTCAATGACAGACGGGACCCTCCAATTTGCAGCGCACTGAGCGTATAAATAAGAACTCACACCAGCTGCATTTTGATACACTGCTTGTGCCATTTGCCTTATTTTCTCAATTTTATAGCTCTTGCTCACTACCACTTGATAGTTTTTCAAGCTCTCTGAGCCTCGGTTTAAAAGACGCATTTTCACTGTTTCTGAAGAAAAAATGTCTCAAGGCAAGAAAATTGTTGTCGAGACGAAGCCAACTGAAGAGGAGAAGCATTTTGAGGAGAAGAAGACTGCAGATCCTATATTGCTGGATTTGTCGAGTCAATGGCAAAAACAAATACAGAGAAGATTACTAAAGAGATACTAGAGGGCTTGTCCGAAGATACTAGAGACAGCGATAGCTATGATGTGGAAAGTGGGGACGAAGATTCTGAGGATCGGCCCTGGAGGCCAAGTCATTCAATCTTCGAAAAATCGACCATCAAACAGAGTCACCTCGAAAACATGAGGGGAAGATACTTTCGGGATATGTCTATTGTGAGGGCTGGCGGAGACAATAAAGTTCCTGCCCCTGAGGAGAACGAAGTTGTGATTTTCCGAAGCTTCTTAAAGGCTCGGCTTCGGTTTCCTTTGAGTAAGTTTGTAATTGAAGTGTTGAAGACGTACCAAATCTTCCTTCATCAGATCACCCCCGAAGCCATAATAAGGATGGGGATTTTTGTCTGGGCAGTAAGGAACCAGGGGTTAGAACCAAGCGCGAAGTGCTTCTGCAATATGCATGAACTACTATATGAGACGAAGGCCATGGGTAAAGAACAGTACCACAACAACTTCGGTTGTTATGGGTTTATCGTCCGCCCCAACGCAAGCCATCTAGTACCAACATTTCGGAAGAGATGGCCTGGAGCTTGGATGGAAGAATGGTTTTATGTGAAAAATGATTTAAAAGCAAGAGAAGATATTAAGGAAGTCATTATGCGCCCCATTTGGTCCTGCTTCGGCCTCCGAAGGCCGAAGGTTGAGATTGATGATGCCACCAAAGCGTGTCAGAGGGCCTTTAGCACTGTTTGCTCTTTCATTGGTACAAGAGATTTAATTCAAGAGCATATAGCATTTAGAGTGTGGCCGCTTGTAGAAAGCTGGGAAATCTCGAAGGAGACCATCACTAAGTCTAGCGAAGGTGATTTGGTCCGGCTGAAGTATACATTTAGGTTTGGGGATAAATTCGATGAACCAAACGATGACTGGCTGAAATGTATCGAAGCTATAAGTGATGAACTGCTTGGAGCATATTCCAAGGCAGAAGATAATGCACTATCTGCAGCCTTCGGAGGTCGGGTAAAAAAGAGAATGAACAGAGTTTTTGACGCCATCGGCTTTGCCTACCCCGATTACCGCTACCCCCTATGGGGACAGGGGAAGAAGAGAAAGGTTGCTGCTTCGGCCACCCCAGCTGAGCCTGTGCTGAAGGGCAAAAAGTTGAAGGTTCTTACCCACCGGCCGCGTTACATTGAACCGGCCGAGGTGCCTGAGTTTGGCGGGGAGGCCACTTCAGCTACTGAAACAAGAGTGACTTTTCTGATTGCGCAGAGCACAAAAGAGCCGGTTATAATGCCGAAGTTACCTTCAGTAAAGTTGGTTGAGACGAAGGCTGATAAGGATAAGGGTGAAGGGTCAAAAATTGAAAAAAAAACAAAAATGCCAGAGATTTTGAGCCCGTCAACAGAGATAACAGTGCCAAAAGCACAAAAGGGTTCTACCGCAACTCCTAAGAGGAGAAGGATGGCAAATGTGTTAGATGTTGTGCTAGAAACAGCAAAATCCTTGAGTCCTGCTCCTTCAAGAGAAATTGCCGAAGCTTCCAAAGCTCTACCCGAGGCTGAAACGAAGCAAGCAGAAGTCGAAGCTGCAAAAATTCAAGCTGAATCCAAAGCTGGGCCTTCAGAGCCCATTGAGACAGAGCCCACCGTAGTTGAAGAAAAAACGGCAGAGCAAATTGCGTCTGAAAAGGTTGAAGTTGCTGCTACCGAAGCTTCAAAATAAAGCACTGATTACATCATTCATCATGCTTCGGGGAAGAGACTTTCTCAAGAAGAGAAGCTAGAAGCGCTACACTATGCTCAAAAATTAAAATACCTGAAGGGGGCATTAGTGTTTAATGGCAGTGGGGAAGAAGATTTTATGTACTATCTCCCGGATAATAAAGAGATATCCGTCTGCCGGGAGATAGGTAGAAGCATCGGATTCCCGACGCTAGAAGATGGACTTTCAATATTATCAAAGGATGAGCTTGCTGACAGTTTGGCGTATAATAGCATAAAGGTATAAAAGCTAATTTTGTATTTTGAAAATGAAATATTTTATTTGTTTATACTTAATTTTGTCCTCCTCTTGCAGGGCCTAATTCTTAGCAATGCCCTCAGAGCACAGAAAAACATTGAAGATGAAGGATATACAATGGCTCTGAACAACCTTCGTTCAGAGGTAATCGAACTAAGGAACGAAGGTCTTGAAAAAGACAAGATCTTGACTTCATTGGTAAACAAAGTGAAAGAAGATGAAGCTAGTTTCAAGGCTCAAGTTGAGATTCAAAAGAATGAGATCGAAGACCTTCGGAAACAATTGGCCGAAGCTAAAGAAAAGTGCAGTCTCGCAGAAGCTAACCAAGATATTAGTGAATATTGGAGAAACTATTTAGAAAAATCAGTTGAAGAACTTCGCGCATCCAAAGAAAGATGCTTCGAAAAATCATTGGGCTGCGTGGAGAAAATAAAGGCTACCTTCGCCAACGTGGGTGCTTATTCTAACGAAGATAATTTCATACGAGGCAACTCTGAAGGTGTTATTGAATAGATAAGCGAAGAGGCCGAAGCCTTCAAAGAAATTTTAAGTGATCGCGGGGATGTCTGCGCGTTCTACGGTGCAAGAGGAATTTCAGCCATCCTAGAGAAGGCAGGGTGCAACCATGTCAAGACCCTGGCCTAGGCCAAAGCTGCCTTCTCCGTGGATGATACAAAGGATCCCTCAGCTGAAGCAAGTTTAATGGGCGAAAAATTTTACAATGACATCTGGGTAAATGGTGGTCGAGATATGGCTCACGAAATTATGAAGAAAAGTGAAAAAGATATTAATGACGCCCGAGTGGAAGCGAAACAAGCTGAGGAAGCTGCAGAGCGTGAAAGACATATAGGTATTGCTTCGTGGCCTTTAGCTTCGGCATTTGTTTTTATGGCTTCGAACTAATTAACTTTTTCTACTGTAGCTGAATTATCTCCGCCACCGGAACCGTTTGATCCCTTGGCCGATCCAGAAACGAAGGAAGCATAGGAGATTATTAATATAGTCGAATCTGTTGTTGACGAAGTTGTTAACAAATTGCTAAATGAAGTTGAGGAGAAGGTCCTGAAGGAAGACTAGTACCTATTGTAGAAACATTCTTAGACAATCATTGTAACTTTGCTGCAACAAGACTGTAATATTTGATGTGTATAGTTTTGAATCTAATACGTAAATTATTCGTAATTCACTTCTTTGCAATGCATGAAACTTTTATATACATACCGTTTTTGAGCCTTTGGCGAAAAAACACCTTCCCTTCTTTTCATGCTTCGTAAAGAAAAATCCCATGCTTCATGCAAATATCCATACTTCGTAAAACATCCATGCTTCGTAAAGAAAGGATCCCTTCATCTGCAACAGAGCTGACGAAACTATATTTCTCAGCTTATTTTGTGCCTTGGCACATTTTCATTTTCACAAAGCATTCTCCAAAGATCGACTTCGTATTCAGTTCATGTCATTAGTGTGATATGATATATGATGTGATGCTATGCGGGATGATGTGATGATATGATGCAAAATATGATGCTAATGCTGAAGACACACGCCCAATACACACCCACAAGTCCACACTGAAACACACAATCTCTGCGTCCCCTTAGGAACGATCGAAATCTCTTTGTCGTTTATTTTTTTGGCTTCATCGCTTATTTTTCGGTGTAAGTTCTGCATCCCCTTAGGAACGTCTTTTGAACTTCTTCGCCTTATATTTCGGCGGTATTTGGCTCTGCATTCCCTTTGGAACGACTTTTGAGCAGAAAACTTACACTGCGCTCCCTTAGGAACGACTTTTTGTAGCTTCGGCAAAACTTACACTACGCTCCCTTAGGAACGACTTTTTGTAGCTTTGGCGATTTTTAGCTCTGCATTCCCTTAGGAATGACTTTTGAGCTTCAGCAGTTTTTGAGCTTCGTAAGTCTGCGAAGAAGATATATTTCATTCTGATAGAAGCGAAACTATTACAAGGAATTAAAACTAGTTTATATAGTTTGTTCCTTATTGAAAAAACAAAATGACATAAAATATAAAAGTATTTTGGGGGTAGGATATCACTCAATAAATGTGCTTTGATTCTGGCACAGTACTGTTGACTATGCGAGCTTCGGATTCCTCCCTGAACTCCCGTTGATGTTGGTTGTGCTGGCACCCTTCTGGCTAATGGCTTCGAGAATAGGTTGGTTGCAGTGGTGGTGGAGGAGGGAGCTATGGCCAGGAAGCCTAGGAATGGCTAACCGAAGCGGCAGAAGCTGCAAGATGATTGCCCACATAATCTGGTATATAGGGAGAGTGGCACGAAGCAGTGTGCAAGACCTGCTTCGGCTGATTTTGTCGAGCTTCGACTTCCACGATCTCCTTCTGCTTCTGAATGGTGATTTGGCACATTCTTGTAGTATGGCCCTTATCCTCACCACAGAATAAGCAATAAATCTTCTTGGGCTGATCCCCATATCTTCCTCCGAAGCTCCTGGCGCCTCTGCCCCTTGGAGCTGGCGGCCTAAAAGAGCTTTGTTGTTGCCCCGAAGGTTGTGAGGTGTACTGTGACCTCTGAGACTGACTTCCCTTGTCATCGCTCTGACTGGAACTGTGGATCGACCTGACATGCCTCGGGTGAACTCGTCCTCCGAAGCCCTGGTCATCTCAGAGAATCTGTAAGCTTCCTCCCTTCTTTGGCAGAAGTCGTTGTCAGCCCGGATGTACTCATCCATCTTCTGAAGCAGCTTCTCCAGAGTTTGTGGGGGCTTTTTAGCGAAATATTGAGCAGTAGGTCCTGGCCGAAGACCCTTGATCATGGCCTCAATGACAATTTCATTGGGCACTATAGGCGCTTGTGCCCTTAGTCGCAAGAACCTTCGGACATATGCCTGAAGGTATTCTTCGTGGTCTTGCGTGCATTGAAACAGGGCCTGAGCTGTGACTGGCTTCGTTTGAAAGCCTTGGAAACTGGTAACCAGCATGTCATTGAGCTTCTGCCATGACGTGATAGTCCCTGGCTGAAGAGAAGAATACCATGTCTGGGCTACATTCCAAACTGCCATGACGAAGGACTTCGCCATGACTGCGGTATTGCTCCCGTACGAAGATATAGTTGCGTCGTAACTCATCAGAAACTGCTTTGGATCTGAATGCCCATCATACATGGGAAGCTGGGGTGGCTTGTATGATGGGGGCCATGGGGTAGCCTGTAGTTCTGCTGCCAAGGGAGAAGTATCATCAAAAGTAAAAGTATCATGGCTAAAATCATCATACCATCCATCTTCGTTGAACAGACCCTCTTGACGAAGCTCCCTGTGCTGGGGCCTTCGGTCTTGTTCATCTTGAACAAGATGACACACTTCTTCAGTAGCTTCGTCGATCTTCCTTTGAAGATCGGCTAGCCAAGCCATCTTTTCCTTCTTCCTTTGCACTTGTTGATGGATGATTTCCATGTCCCTAATCTCTTGGTCCAACTCATCCTGGAGTGTTGGACTGGTGGCCTTTCTCTTCTGGCTTCGAGCCTCTCGAAGAGAGAGAGTCTCCTGGTTTGTGTCTAGTGGCTGCAGTGCAGCAGCCCCTGGCGCAGTTATCTTCTTCGGCGGCATGATGAAGGTCAGTGCATATCGAAGGTGGTCGAATGAGTTCACCGGAGGTGGGCGCCAATGTTGGGGACTTGTTCTCAAATGCTATGAATTGAGAACAAGGCAACACAAAATGTTAAATGTCAATACCCTTCATCCTTTGAAGCATTATTTCCCTTAGGATATAATGATCTTCAGACGAAGGTTGTGAAGGACATACCTTCATCATCACGGCATATGATAATAAAGAATGAAGCATACAAAATATAGAAGACAGCATAAGCAATCATATAACACTATTAATTCATTCTTATTATATTATTATGGAAAGAGAGAAACAACATTGAATTACAAATGTACCTTCGTCTTGATGGAAGATAAAAGTACAAGTATGACGCACGAATAAATACAAGTCAGTCGTGAACAGTACGGGGTACTGTTCATCTATTTATAGGCACAAGGCGCAGCCTATGCAAAAATTACATTCATGCCCTTCATGTTTACTATTGACATTAGGACAATCTATCGAGGACTAAAAAGCCTTTTCCTCTTTAAGTCGGTTCCTTTTCTACTACTGAGTCGAAGCTTCCTTGCGCATAGCTTCGAAACTGATTCGACCTTCGTCCCAACCATGCTTTTTATATTGTGGACAACTTCATCCCGATTCCGAAGCCTCCTATTCATATATTACACTTGGGGAAACATTGTTAGTCATGTTTTTGAGGACCTTCGGAAGACGAAGGCCCCTAACAATCATCATCATAACATGAAGCACAAACAGAAATACTTCAGCTTTGACAACAATGCTTCGATGAGCATGAAGAAGCAAGGACATGCTTCGTTGCGTACGAAAAGAAGGGAAGGTGTTTTTCGCCTTCGGCTCAAAAGATACAAGTTTCGTCCACAGCAAAGCAATTTATACATGGATGGAAAGGTAAAAATATTTTACAAGGTATGGACAAGTATACAAAGTAATGTTGAATTCTCGATTACAATGTCTTTTATAAAGATAATACAAATGCTTCTAAGCTCTATACAGGCAGGCCTAAAAAATAGCTTCAGCAGCCTTCGGATTGTGCTTCGGATTATCAATCTTCGTCACCACCATCCTACAGACAAACAAGCAGTATAAGGTAAAAAAGTAATTACAAGAGATGGCAAGCAACAGGTATAAGTTTCATACCGGCTTAAGCAAGTTTCGGGCCTCGTCACCAGCCAAATCACGCCCACCCTTCGCCCAAACCTGAGTTATAAATCTATTTCCAATACTCTGGGCTTCGCTGGGGATACCAACCAAGTCTGATGGAGACAGACTGAAGGTTGGTCTATTTACCGTTTTTCCGTGCATACAACCAACCTTCATAAACGCTGCAGCTGTGCCGCGAGAAGCTAGCAAGGCACAGAAGTCACCGTGCCCGGCTATCACTTCATCAAGTGCCTCAACTTCGTTTTCAATATCTTCGAAGGTGCTTGGTAGGTCTTCACCCGAAGGGGTAAACTCTTCAGAGCTGGCTCCAACCGAGCAGAAGACCTTTTTAAGTCGTCGCACGCAGCGGTTGCCAAAGTTTAAATAGATGTTCCGAAGCTCTTCTAGAGATTGCTGCAGCTTTGTATTTTTGTCAGCTTCGGCTTCGTATTTTGCATGGAAATATTTTCTCTCTTGTTCGAAGCTCTCTGATTTTTGGAGAAGTTCCTCGTTTAATCTAGCGTTTTTGGCTTGGGCTTCTGCAAGTGAACCCTCCATTGCCTGAAGCAGGAAATCTTTCTTCTCAAGAGAAGCTTCGTAGTCTTTAATTTTGTTTTCCAAACCCTCGATTATAATTTCGTTCTTTTTGTCTTTGAGGTCTTGTTGCATTCTCAGTGCCTTACTTAGCAACATACTCTATAGAAATAAACCTTGATCAAAAAATTTTGCTTCATCACAAAAATAAAAAGAAAATTTTGCTTCATCTTAAAAAAGGAATTTTACCTTGAAGTTGGAATAAAACAAACTACCGACGATATGTTGTCATCGGTAGCTACTAATATCAGCTTCGAGCTTCGGGAAACCAACACTCTTTGATAGAGTGCCGATTATCTTTGCCCCGGTGCGGTCGCAAATGCATCCTAAGGCCCCTTCATCGATCCCACCAAAGAGCATGGCTCCTGGCTGGTAGCCACAAGATATACCATACTCCTGTAGCTCCTTTTCGGCCTCGGATAATTCTTGACCGACCAGGTTCTGAAGGTCGAAGTCTTTTTCCTCCGAAGCAGCATCGGCAATCTTCTTTCCTTTGTCAGGCACTATGGCCATGACCTCCTCTGCAGCCGCAGCAGTCTCTTCTGCAGCCATATCCAAAAGCAGTTTATCAATTCCGGAAAGTGTACTCTCAAGATTGCCGGCATCGGCAGTAGTTGCAGCTTCGGCAGTGGCCTCGGCGCTTGCAATAGGTGTTATTTTAGATACCGAGGCCGACGGTGGCGTTCGTTCAATGGCTTGCATTACGGTCACGATTCTTCGCTTTTTCTGCCCATCCGCCTTCTTTGTAGCCGAAGGCTCGTCCTTCTTCTGTAAAAGCTTCATCAGTTCCGGTCCCAGAGGACATAGCAGCTTGATAGGTAGAGATTCAGTCATTACCTTTAAAATTTCTGCTACTTCGGCAACAGGACGCGTCAAGGGAGTTTCCTCTGATGACTCAGTCATCTTCGGCTTTGGACTCTCAGCCTTCCTCTTCTTCAAAGCAACATATTTCGGCTCAGGAGTGGATTTTATTTTCTTTGAAGCTTTTTCGTCCTCCTTTACCATTCTAGCAGCCTGTCTGCTCAGAATGCTGACGATTCTTTTTCTTTTAACATCTTCGGCACCTTTGTCAAGTCGTTCATAATCAGGGTATTCAAATTTTAGGGCATCCATCACCCGGTTCAACCTTTGCTTGGATCGGTGCCGAAGGCTGTTGTCATCAATTGATCTTCTTTCCTCGTATAATTTCCCAGTATTTCATTACACATAGTTTTGATCATCTCTAGCCATTCTTGGCATGGCTCTTTAAACTATTTTTCAAACTTGAAACGATAGGCTAATCGAACAAGGTCATGCTTCTTCTTCGTTTCTTTCATCTTCGGCATTCCCCAGCCACTTGACGTTGGGAATGTCCGGTTGGCCAGGTATTCCTGTACCAGGTCCCTGGTGCTGATTTGCTCAGCAACCACCATGAACTTTGTTGTGGCTAGCTGGCATGCTGACCCTAGTTTCATATTGCACAAGGACCATCGTCATCAGTTTCCCCCTCTTCTTCTCATCAGCCTTAATATAAAACCATTCACCTTTCCAGCCGGTTGGCCATTTTCTGCGGTAACTGATAATTGGAGCCTCCGTATCCTTGCGATACGCAAAATTGAAGCAATCAAAATTTTCATGAAGACCGTCTGCCCTGGCCTTCGTCTGATAGTGCAACTCGTGCACTCGATAGAACGCTTCGGCATCTGGGCTCATCGCTTGGCTTCGGAGGGCCCAGATGAAGACGCTAAGCCTAACAATGGCGTTAGGGGTCAGCTGATGAAGATATATTTCAAAATTTTTCAAGACTTCCCCTATAATCTCGTTTAGAGGAAATCACAGTCCTGCTCTGAAGAAGCTCTTGAAAACCACTATTTCATCATTCTTCGGTGCTGGGGTGGTCTCTTCTCTAGCAAATCAAACAAGTTTGCTCTCAGCTTCCCCAAAGTAGCCCAGCTTCATCATCATGGGCATGTCAGCTTCAGACACAGTAGATTTCTCAAAATCTAGATGGCTGGGTTTTGTTGGGATCAAAATACTATAATCTTCCTCATCTTCATCAATATTTTCTTCTTCAGCAACGGTCTGTTCAGCTTCAGCAACAGGAGTACCTTCGTCAGTAGTTCCCTCTATCACAACTAGACCTAATTGTTTCATGACTTCGGAAATTGGGGCTGTCTCAGTGATCTCGGTTCTTCTCCCTCACGAGACACCCTTGCAGTCGATCACACTCTGGCCATTTTTGATGGATTTTTCACGGTTTGATGAAGCTAATGGATTTTTTGCAGTTTGACGAAGCTAATCTCAAATCTCGCTCGAGAGAGCAATGAAGAAAACTTCGGCTGTGGTTAAATTTTTTAACAGCACAACAGTGCAATGGCAATGAATGTTGTGGTAACTCCACACCAACCCGTCTGTTTAGATAGTGTTGTAGGAAGGGAAGGTGAATCGCCACGCCGCTCGCACTCACTGAACGGTGGACCGCCCGGCGCCTAGAATATTATAATCGTTTCTCGGCAACGAGCTCAGGGAAGGTGTTTTTCGGACCTTCGGCATTCCGAAGCCTTCGTGTTTTCGCGGATCGAGCTCGTTACGAAAAACAATCTAGCACCGCGAAGGGGCTACTGTTGGGGGTCTTCTTCCTCGCCGAAGGTCCTCAAGTAAAAAACACCTTCGGCAAGTCAATACAAAGGCAGGCAAACGTGAAGATACAACCCGAAGATAATAGGGACAGAAGCCGAAGCTATTACTAAAGGAACTTCGGCTCAGCATTATAGTGAAGACAAAGGACAATACCAACCTAAGGAGGAAAAGTCTATCTAGTCCTTAACAGTTTGTATTATGATTACAGTTGTGTGACAAGGACATAAATGTAATTTTGATCGGGCTACGTCCCGTGCCTATAAATAGGTGAACAGTAATCCCGTACTGTTCACGCTGTCTTGCAATCCCTCGCGCGTCACTTTCGGATTCTTACCATCTATCAAACCGAAGGTATTAATGTAACTCAATATCATTAATGTTTGTTCATGATCACATAATGAGAATATTAATAATCTAATGGTTTGAAACAATTTTTCATGTTCTTTCTATGTCTTATATGTTCTTGCTTTTATTCTTACATACTGAGATGATGAAGGTATGCCCTTCATAACCTTCGTCTGGAGACCATTATATCCTAAGGGAAATAATGCTTCAAAGGACGAAGGTCTTTAATCATTAACATTTGTGTTGCCTTGTTCTTGATTCGTAGCATTTGAGAACAAGTCCCCAACAACGGCACTTGCTTTAATCCACTTGGTGAAATATTCTACTACAACGAAGGCTAATTTGAGTTTGCCTTGTGCTGTGGCAATGGTCCAACTATGTCGAGGCCCCATCGTTGTAATGGACAGGTGTGGGTGATCAGCTTTGTGAACCGCGAAGGTGCCCCCGCTCGAGGTGAGAATTTTTGGCATGCTTCGCACGAGCGGACCACATGGTTCATTGCGCACACGATGGCTAGCCAGTAGAATCCCTGGCTCATCACCTTAGTGGCGAGGGCTCTGGGTCTGAGTGTGAGCCGCATATGCCTCTTTGGACTTCTCGAAGGAGTTCGATGCCTTCGACCACCAAGATGCACTTGAGCATAAGTTGACTTGTTCCTTTTTTTGTATAGCTACCCATCTATTACTATGAAGTCACGGCTTCGGTACTTCAACCTCTTGGCCTCAGCCTAGTCAGTGGGCTATAGTGGCCTTGAAGATAAAGGGTTATGGGTGCTCGTTAGTCTTCGGTCATTTTTAGGTTTACAATTCTTTGGCCTTCGGGATCTTCTGCCATTTACAAGCCTTCAGGATTTCTTACGGCTGGTGTGCCGATTGTGTGGAAGAACACATCTGAGGGTAGGGGGTCGCATTTCGCTGTGGCTTTTTCTAGCATGTCAGCCTCTTCATTCTTGCTATGCTCTATATGCTATAGTGTGAACCCTTTGAACTGCTTCTCCAGGCTTCACATAGCTGATAAGTATTGCATAAGGACTGCTCCTTGGCTGAGAAATCTTTTTCAATTTGTCCGACGACAATCTTGGAGTCGATTTTGACTATGCAGGTTGTTACCCCTAGGGCTCTGAGTTTCCAAAGTCCTAGAATGACAGCCTCACATTCTGTTATGTTGTTTGTGCATTTATCTGACTCAAGTGTGAAGCTGAGGTGCGCGGCATATCTGTATTTGACACCTAAGGGTGACGTAATGATTGATGTGGCACCTGATCCCGCATGGCACCATGCGCCATCGTAGTGGATGGTCCAAATTGTTTCTGTGCTTTACTAGTTTGACACCAAGGGCCATGTCTAGTCAACTATGAAGTTGGTGAGGACCTGAGACTTTATTGGTGTTCTTGGTTCGAATGTGACGTTGTAGCCGGAGAGCTCGGCTGCCTGCTTTGCTATTCTCATGGATACTTCGGGGTTTCTGAACAGGTCACCTAGACCTCAATCGATGGAGATTCTTATTTTGTATGCCTCAAAGGAATGCCTGAGTTTGCGGGAAGTCATGAGGAATGCATAGGCTATCTTTTCTAGTTCTATCATGTTGCACTTGGAACTGGTGAGAACCTCGGATACAAAGTAAACCGGGTACTGTTGGGGCTTGCCATTTTTGCATCTCTCTTGTACCAGAGTTGTACTGACCGCACTGTGCGAAGCTGCAATGTATAGTAGGAGGGGTGATGCGAGGTTTGGCTGGTAAGCGTTGCGAGCTTAGATATGTACTGCTTTAGTGATTTGAAGGCTGCAGCCTGCTCAGGGCCCCAAGCGAAGTCCTTGGCTCCACGCAGCATTTTTAGGAAGGGGGGACTCTGCTCGACGGACTGTGAGATAAATCTGTTCAATGCTGAGAGTCTTCCTATTAGTCGTTGGACATCTCGGGTCGACTACGATGGAGCCAAGTCCATTATGGCCTATATTTTTACTTGGGTTCGCTTCTATGCCTCTGTGGGACACTAGATAATCAAGTATCTTGCCTTATCGGACACCGAATATGCATTTTTTGGTGTTTAAGTGAAGTCTGGCTTTGCGCATGTTGGCAAATGTATCTGCGAGGTCTGAGAGGTGGTCCTCCTTATTTTTGCTTGCGATGACTATGTCGTCAACGTATGTGAAAATGTTGTGACCCATCTGGTTCTCTAGAATGCTTTTAGTTAGCCTTGAGAATGTGGACCAGCGTTTTTCAAGCCTTCGGGCATTCGCACAAAACAATATGTGCCAAAGGGTGTTATAAAACTTGTTTTTTTCTTGTCTTCTTCCTTCATGTAAATTTGATGGTAGCCCGAGAAACAATCAAGCAGAGACATTACTTCACATCCTGATGCTGAGTCGACAATCTTACCTATCCTTGGTAGGGGGAATTGTCCTTTGGACAGGCTTTATGGAGACTAGTAAAATCTATGCACATTCTCCATTTTCCATTTTTATTTTGTACCATTATTGTTGGGACTATGCTTCGTCGCCGAAGGTCTTGTAGGGAGAAACAGCTTCGGCTGAAGCTGTCCGCATGTGATGACCGAAGGTTCCTCTGTATGAAGCTTCGGAATTACAAACCGACTTAAGAGTAGAATGACCTTTTAGTCCATAAATGTTTGAGTCGTTGTTGTAATTCCTTATGAGGGACATAATTGTAATTCCTCACAGGCTGTGTCCCGTGCCTATAAATAGTGAACAGTATTCCTTTAATGTTCACGCATTCCGGTAATTGCAATCGCATCATTCGGGAATCAATCTTTGTCAAGGAAAAGGTATAATTGTATTCAATGTTTAAATACATTAAATCGATATAATATGAAAATAATATTGTTCATTTATAATTTATTTACCTTTGACGCTTCGTATTTTACTTCATACAATCTATTAGAATTCAATTACGAAGATTTAACTTTCGTAATCGTATGATCTTTAACCTTCGTCCAAAGTTCATTAATCCTTAAGGGAATAATGTTTCGTTGGACGAAGGGCATTAACATTTAACATTTTATGTTGCCTTGTTCTTAATTCAAAGCATTTGAGAACAAGTCCCCAACATTGGCGCCCACCTCCAGTCAACTCACTTCCACTTTTTGAGCTGATGGCTTCGTTCAACGATCAAGTTGGAGCTGCTTCGGCCCCGAAGCTGGTGCTCCCGATAACAGGTGGTTCATGCTCAGAGCCAGCCAACAAAAAGCAGAAGAAAGAAGCACAGAGAAGGGTACAGCATGTTGGGGTGCAAGGACCCTTCATCAAGTCAAGATGGTCCCACATTCCAATTACCTTCTCCCAAGAGGATCTTCAACTTAAGGATTACCCACACAATGATGCTATGGTTATCTCTTGTGTGATCAAAGGATTTCTGGTCCATAATGTCTTGGTTGACACAGGCAGCGCAGCTGATATCATATTTGCTAAAGCTTTCAGACAAATGCAAGAGCCCGAAGACAAGATCCATGATGCTACACACCCTCTCTGTGGCTTCGGAGGAAGACAGATTGTAGCACTGGGCAAGATCACCATGCCAGTGACCTTCGGATTCATCAACAACACCAGAACTGAGCAAGTTGTGTTTGACATTGTTGACATGGAATACCCTTACAATGAAATTATTGGTCGTGGCACCCTCAATGCTTTCGAAGCAATTCTTCATCCTGCTTATCTTTGCATGAAGATACCTTCGGATCAAGGACCCATTGCTATTCATGGAAGTCAGGAAGCTGCCAGAAGGGCCGAAGGAAACTGGACTGACTCAAAAGCAATCCATAATATAGATGGAGCTGAAGCTTGTGAACAGTACAAATTCAGAAGGGAGAAAGCAGCTTCGGCAGATCAGCCGAAGCCCATGCTCTTATGTGAGGACATAGCAGAGCAGAAGGTGCTGTTGGGCTCCCAATTATCCGAAGAACAGGAGAAAACCTTGATAAGGTTTTTGTTCAACAACAAAGATGTTTTTGCATGGTCAGCTAATGATCTTTGCGGAGTTAACAGGGATGTTATTGAACACTCGCTCAATGTTGACCCATCCTTCAGACCCAGAAAGCAGAGGCTTCGGAAAATGTCTGATGACAAGGCCGAAGGAGCTCGGAATGAAGTCAAAAGACTCCTCAGTGCAGGAGTTATCAGAGAAGTAAAGTACCCAGAATGGCTAGCTAACACTGTTATGGTAAAAAAGGCCAATGGCAAATGGCGAATGTGTATCGATTTTACGGATCTCAACAAGGCCTGTCCGAAGGACGAATTCCCATTGCCAAGGATAGACTCCTTAGTCGATGCAGCAGCTTCGTCAGAGCTTATGAGACTTTTAGATTGTTATTCAGGCTATCATCAAATTTGGATGAAGAAGGAGGATGAGCCGAAGACCAGTTTCATAACCCCTAGTGGAACATATTGTTACCTTCGGATGCCTGAGGGGCTCAAGAACGCTGGAGGAAGTTTCAGCAGAATGACTTCGAAGGTTCTTCAGTCTCAGATAGGCAGAAATGTGCTAACTTATGTTGATGATATCATTGTAAAAAGCATGAAACAAGAAAATCACATTGCTGATTTGCAGGAGACCTTCGCCAGTTTTAGACAAGCTGGTCTAAAGCTGAATCCAGAAAAATGTGTCTTCGGAGTAAAGAAGGGGAAATTTCTTGGATGCTTGGTTTCAACAAAGGGAATTGAAGCTAATCCAAGTAAAATTGAAGCTATACTTCGAATGGAGCCACCAAATACAAAAAAGGGGGCCCAAAGATTGACGGGGAGGCTGGCATCTCTCAATAGATTCATATCCAGATCAGCAGAGAGAAATTTACCATTCTTCGAAGTGCTGAAATCAGCCGAAGTCTTTCAATGGGGACCAAGCCAACAAAAAGCCTTCGAGGAACTGAAGCAATATTTGATGGATCTAACAACATTAACTCCACCAACACCAGGGGCTCCTTTGTTATTATATGTGGCAACTTCGCACTCAGCGGTAAGTGCAGCACTTGTCCAGGAGAAGCTTGATGGCCAAGTCAAGAAGCAGGTCCCAGTATATTTTGTATCTGAGGTTCTTAGTGTATCAAAGAAAAACTATACAGAATTGGAGAAGGTGTTATATGCTGTTTTGATGGCATCCAGGAAGCTTCGGCATTACTTTCAAGCATACAATATTGTTGTTCCTTCTTCGCAACCGTTGAAGGATATTATGAGAAATAGAGAAGCTACTGGACGGATTGGAAAATGGGTTGCAGAGCTCAATGAATTTTGCATTGATTATGTGCATAGATCTTCGATCTAGTCTCAAGCGCTGGCATATTTCATTGCCGACTGGACGCCAGGGGCTCAGGATGAAGAAACAAATAAAGATGCCGAAGTATGGACAGTGTTTTGCGATGGGTCTTGGGGAACCTTCGGAGCAGGAGCAGCTGCTGTGTTGGTCTCACCATCCAAAGTTAAAACTTGTTATGCGGCAAGACTCGATTTTAGTTGCACAAACAATATTACTGAGTACGAAGCCCTGCTTTTGGGTCTTCGGAAGTTAAAAGCAATGGGAATCAGAAGGGCCATTCTTAAAACTGATTCCCAGGTTGTTTCGGGTCATATTGACAAGAGTTGTAAGGCTAAAGATCCGAAGCTCGAAAAATATCTAGACACGGTCCGAAGGGTTGAAGCCTCCTTCGAAGGATTTTCTGTCAAAAATATTCCTCGAGGAGAAAATGAGCATGCTGATTTGCTAGCTAAGTCAGCGGCACAGGGGCTGCCCTTGCCTTTGGATGTGTTCTTCGAAACAATAAAAGCACCTTCAGTGGAGCTTCTTGAAAGAGCAGTCCTCAATATATCTCCTGTTTATAGTGAAGACTGGAGAACTGAGATCATCTCTTACCTTCAGGGTAACTTCTTTTCGGATGACGAAACTTATAACAGAAGGATAGAGGCAAGAGCTCGTCCATATGTCATGATAAAAGGGGAGTTGTACAAGCATGGAGTTTGTGCTCCATTACTCAAGTGTTTGTCCAGAGCCGAAGGCATAGAATTGATGAAAGAAATACATGCAGGCCTGTGTGGATCTCACATTGGATCTAGGCCGTTACTTGGAAAAGTTTTTCGTCAAGGGTTTTATTGGCCGAAGGCAGCTTCGGATGCAGCGGAATTAGTTCAAAAGTGCGAAGGTTGTCAGAAATGTGCAAGAGATCAAAAACAACCTTCATCTCTAACTCAGCTAATACAACCCATCTGGCCATTGCAAAGGTGGGGCCTTGACTTGTTAGGTCCGTTACCACCGGCCCAAGGAAACTTAAGATATGTTGTAGTGGCCGTGGAATATTTTTCTAAATGGATTGAGGCAAAGCCTTTAGCCACAATAACTTCGGCCACCATTCAAAAGTTTTTCTGGCAGAATATTGTTTGTCGTTTCGGAGTACCAAAGGCCATCACTGTAGATAATGGAACACAGTTCGACTCCGAAGATTTCAGACAATTTTGTGATCAAATTGGCACGAAGATCCATTTTGCATCAGTTAGACATCCGGAGTCAAATGGACTTGTTGAAAGAGCTAATGGCATCATAATGACAGGAATAATGAAGTTAATCTTCAATCAACCCAGGGGAAAATGGCCAGATCAATTAATCAAAGTGGTGTGGAGCCACAATACAACAATATCAAGGTCAACAGGCTTTACTCCATTCAAATTATTGTTTGGTGACGAAGCAATAACTCCGGAGGAAGCTAAAACTGGATCAACAAGAGTAGTAGCTTCGACAGAATCAGATTCCGAAGCTGATCATTCTGTGGAAAAAGATGCTATAGAAGGGATCAGGCTTCAAGCTGTGGAGAACATCAATAAATATCAAGCCGAAACAATCAAATGGCGTGATAGAAAGGTTCGGCTAAAGAATATTGAGCCAGGACATTTGGTGCTTCGGAGAGTGGCTAACCCAGATACAGTGGGCAAGTTGCAGTTGAAATGGGAGGGACCTTTTTTGGTAGTATCTTCGTCAAGACCCGGTTCATATAGATTGAAGGATATGGACGGCAACGACATTCCTAGATCTTGGAATGCGGATGAGCTTCGGCGATATTATGTATAACTTGATGTAATTTTTTATATATTCTTTATTTTTCTTTTATGGCACCCTTTTCCTTTCCGAAGGGGGAGAAAGGTTTTTAATGGGGCCATCACATGTAATTTCTTTTTTATTTCACCTCTATAAGAGCAAAATCCCCCAGAGATGTAAATGTAAAAACTGAGAACGCACCATCGAGTGCCGAAAAGGAAAAAAAAGAAACAGGGAAGAAGCTTGAAAGCCGTCCCTAAGGGGATGCGGAGCACGACGAAGCTACTAAAGAAGTCGCTCCAAAGGGGGCGCAGTGTAAGTTTTCTGCTCCAAAGTCGTTCCAAAGGGAATGCAGAGCTTACAGCGAAAAGTCAACGCTGATACCGCCGAAAGTAAAAGGCGAAGAAGCTCCTAAGGGAGGCTTACAGCGAAAAGTCAACGCTGATACCGCCGAAAGTAAAAGGCGAAGAAGCTCCTAAGGGAGGCTTACAGCGAAAAGTCAACGCTGATACCGCCGAAAGTAAAAGGCGAAGAAGCTCCTAAGGGAGGCTTACAGCGAAAAGTCAGCGCTGATATGTGATTGTTTCTAAGGAAACAACGGTTGTGATTACGGCTTTGGATATGTGTTTGGACATTCATTTGCACACCACATTACATCATAACATTTGCATTCATAAACATTCATCCAGTCATATGTAGGATAATCATCATCATAGCATAAGTGGTTGCTTCGGCAAAAAGGAAAAAAAACTGTCTTTTGTACTTCGTCGTATATGAAAAGAAGAGCTTCGGCAGAAAGGAAAAGCTGTTTTTTATGCTTCGCTGTGTACGAAAAGAAGGGAAGGTGTTTTTTCGCCTTAGGCTCAAAAAGATAATTCCGTCCACATCAAAGCACCTCATACATTAACAGAAGGTAAGAGCATATTACAAGGTATGAACAAAATTCATTAAGAACAGTTTAGTCATATTTACAAAAGTTATTTCAAAAGTTTCTTGAGTTTTTCTACAGTCTACTCCTACTGATCTTCATGGGGCCTCAGCTTCGGCGTCATGCTCTTTAAGCATCGGTCTCGGCTTCGTCATCCTACATGAATTAAGTTGTTGTGAGTCAAAACCAAGTTTGAAGGAAAAGGTAAACACAAGGTATGATTTCTTACTGGTTCAAGATGACCCCGAGCTTCGTCTCCAGCCTTTTCTCGCCCGCCTTTTGTCCATATCATCTTTACAAATCTATTAGAAATGCTTCGGGCGAGGTCAGGAATGTCATCTAAAATTGATGGTGATAGAGTGAAATTGGGCCTATTAACAATTTTTCCATGGTCGCAGCCAGCTTTCAGAAAAGCTGCAGCAGTGCCCCGAGAAGCTACCCAGGCACAGAAATCACCGTGCCCGGCTATAACTTCGTCAAGCTCATCAATTTCACCCTCAATATGTTCGAAGGTCTTTTGTAAATTCTCAGTTGACGAGGTGAATTTCTCACTGCTAGCCCCAACTGAGTGGAATATCTTTCTCAGTCGTTGAATACATTTATTGCTAAACTCCAAACATTTGTCTTGAAGGCTTGCCAATAATTTTTTCAAATCTGAATTTTCTTGGACTTCGGCTTCAAGTTTCGCATTAAGTTCTTGCTTTTCTTGTTCAAACTGTTCAGATTGGCAGAGAAGCTTCGTATTCAATTCTGCTATTTTAGCTTCGGCTTCTGCCAATAAACCTTCAGTTGTCTGAAGCTCGAAGTTTTTCTTTTCAATACTAGCTGATTGCTCTTTTATTTTGCTCTCTAAATTTCCAATTATAACCTCGTGTTTTTTGTCTTCGAGATCCTGCTGCATTTTCAAAGTCTTACTCAACAGCATACTCTACGCATAAACAACCTTCGTTAGAAATGTCTTCATTATTAAAAACAATAAAAGTCAAGGGAAAAGTAGTTCACCTTGAAATTGGAATAAAATAAACTACCAACGATATGTTGTCGTCGGTAGCGGCTAATATCCGTTTCCAGCTTCGGAAAACCGATACTCTTTGATAGAGTACCGATAATCTTAGCTCCAGTTTGATCCCGGATACAGCCTAATTTTTCATCGTCAATACCCCCGAAGAGGAGTGCTCCTGGTTTATATCCGCAAGATTTGGCATATTCTTTAAGCTCTTCTATTTCGGTTTTTGACAATTCTTGTCCAACTAAATTTTGAAACATGAAGGTTTCGTCCTCCGAAGTATCGTCAGCTATTTCCTTTCCTTTCCCAGACACTGCGGCCATGGTCTCTTCGGCGGCAGTGGTAGCTTCTTCTGTGGCCATGTCTAGCAGTATTTTGTCGATATGTTCGATTGTGGTTTCCAAGTTCAAATCTTCGGCTGAGGTAGCTTCGGTAGCCGCGATTTCCGAAGGTGCGACTTCAACATTTGATATTTCCTCAGCCGCTGGTGTCTTCCGAGCTGAAGCTCTCGGTGGTGTCTTGTCAATGACTTCGGTCACTGCGATGATTCTTTGTCTCTTGGTCTTAGTTGTTTTCTTCGTTTTTTCGGGCTCCTTTTCCTTCTGAAAAAACTTCGTCAGTTGAGGCCCTAATGGACTTAGCTTCACAGGCAGGGATTCAGTCATTACCTTCAAAATCTCTTCCACGTCAGTGGCAGAGCGTGATGCGGGAGTCTCCTCTTCGTCAGATACTTTTCGCTTCGGAGATGATACTTTTCTCTTCTTCAGAATATTCTTCTCTTTTGGTGGTTCTTTCTCATCTTCATTTAAAGCTTCGGCTACCCTTTTCCTTTTCCAGCCTTCGACAATTTTATTCAGTTGTTCGTAGTCAGGGTATTCAAAACCCAAGGCGTCCAGCACTCGATTCAGTCTTCGCTTCGGACGGGTACCGAAGGCTGCAGCCATCAACTGATCTTCTTTTTTGGAGTAATTACCGAGTATTTCATTGCACATTATTTCAATTGTTTCCAGCCACTCTTGGCAGGGTGTTTTAAAGTATTTCTTAAACTTGTAATAGTAAGGTAACCGCACAAGTCCCCTTCTTTCTTCTCCCCCTCTAGCTTCGGCATTTCCCATTCTTTTAAAGTAGGAAAAACCCTGAAGACTAAAAACTCTTGAACCAGGTCCCTAGTGCTGATATGTTCTGAAACAATTTTAAACTCAGCCAGTGCATCCCAAGTGGGACCTTCTAATGACATTTGGCATCGCGGTCTTGTTTCTCCGAAGATCAATTCAAGAGGGCTTTGTACCAGCTTCTCTTTGTCTTCGTCAACTTTCACATAAAACCATTCTGATTTCCAGCCTGCCGGCCATTTGCTTCGGTAGCTGATTACAGGAAACTTTGTGGTTTTCCGATAGGCAAAATTGTAGCAACCAAAGTTATCATGTAATCCATCTTTTCTAGCCTTCGTCTGGTAATGCAGCTCATGAACTCGACAAAAGCTGTCGGCAAACGGCTCCACCGCCTGGCTTCGGAGGGCCCAGATATAAACACTAAGCCTAACGATAGCGTTAGGAGTCAGCTGATGAAAGTAGATCCCAAACTTCTTCAATACATCTGCAATAATCCTATGAAGGGGGAATCTCAACCCAGCCTTTAGAAAGCTCTTGAAAATGACTATTTCATCCTTCTCTGGCTTCGGGGTAGTTTCTTCCCCCCCGAAGCGAAGTAGCTTTTTCTCACTCTCACTGAAATAACCCGACTTCACCATCTTGGAGAGATCAGCCTTAGAGACAGTTGACTTTCCGAAGTCCAAGTGGCTGGGCTTACTTGGCATGGCAATACGATAATCATCTTCGGAATCAGTTTCCTCAATATTCCCTTCTTCCGCGTCGGCAGCAACTTCGGAGATGGGGACAGTCTGCTCTGTCTCAGCGGTACGGATTCCTTCCGAGGTTACCAGTCCGGATCGTTGCATCGCTTCGGAGATGGGAACAGTCTCCGATCCTTCAGCTTCGCCTCCCTCACGCTCAACCCTAGCGGTAGAACGCACTCTGGCCATTTAATTCTGAATTTTTTGGGAACTAAGTACTTTTTCTTCCGAAGCTTTTTCTTCTGACGAAGTAGGCTTCAAACTGGAGCTTCGTTTGATTCCGAGAGTCAAGCTTCGGCTATGGTTAAAAATTTTGGCAGCAAAACTGTGCAAATAGCAATGAATGTTGTGGTAACTTCACACCTATCCGTCTGTTTATATAGTGATGCAGGTAAGAAGGTGAATCGCCAGGATTTTTACACCAGGCGAACAGCTGCTTGCACCCGCTGCAAGGTGGGACCGCTACGCGCCCGGAAACTAAATCGTTTCTCGACAACGAGCTCAGGGAAGGTGTTTTTCGGACCTTCGGCTTCCCGAAGTCTAAGAGACTTTTTTTCATGGATCAAGCTCGTTACGAAAAACGATCTAGCACCGTGAAGGGGCTACTGTTGGGACTATGCTTCGTCGCCGAAGGTCTTGTAGGGAGAAACAGCTTTGGCTGAAGCTGTCCGCATGTGATGACCGAAGGTTCCTCTGTATGAAGCTTCGGAATTACAAACCGACTTAAGAGTAGAATGACCTTTTAGTCCATAAATGTTTGAGTCGTTGTTGTAATTCCTTATGAGGGACATAATTGTAATTCCTCACAGGCTGTGTCCCGTGCCTATAAATAGTGAACAGTATTCCTTTACTGTTCACGCATTCCGGTAATTGCAATCGCATCATTCGGGAATCAATCTTTGTCAAGGAAAAGGTATAATTGTATTCAATGTTTAAATACATTAAATTGATATAATATGAAAATAATATTGTTCATTTATAATTTATTTACCTTTGACGCTTCGTATTTTACTTCATACAATCTATTAGAATTCAATTACGAAGATTTAACTTTCGTAATCGTATGATCTTTAACCTTCGTCCAAAGTTCATTAATCCTTAAGGGAATAATGTTTCGTTGGACGAAGGGCATTAACATTTAACATTTTATGTTGCCTTGTTCTTAATTCAAAGCATTTGAGAACAAGTCCCCAACAATTATGACATTGGTGAGCCAAGTGGGTTAATAAATTGGCTCAATGAACTTTGCCTCCAGTAGGAGGTGGACTTCTGCCTTCACAGCTTCCATTTTCTCATCGAACATTTTTCGTAACTTTTGTTTCTTAGGGCACATGGTGGGGTCGATGCCCAAGCTGTGATCGATGATGGTGCGACTAATGCCGATGAGATCCAGGGTAGACCACACAAATATATCTTTATTGTAGTTCAGACAAGACAAGGGTCTTTCTTCTTTCGCCTCAATGAGGTCCTCACTGATTAAGACTGTTTGATTGGGGGTGGCTGTGTCTAGGGGGACTTTTATCACCCATTCATTGCTCTATAGCTAGGCGTTGATCCTTTTTTATTTGATTGGGCAAAGGCTACTAGGGTCTTCGTGGTCAGCTATGAGGCAATGCACATTGCGCTGGCGGGGGACAAAGTCCCTTTCTATGTTTCTGGCCACCTGCTGGTCTCCGTATATGGTGATTACGCCCTGGGGGCCAGGGATCTTCATGCATAGGTATAATCCATGTATTGCTGCTTCAAGTTTATTGATGGATCCTCGTCCCATGATGGCATTGTATGGGTAAACCATATCGACTATGTCGAAGGTGATATGCTCACTTCTTGCGTTTGGAACAGTGTCGAGTGATAATGGTAATTCAATTTTGTCGAGTGGAAAGGTTCCTTTTGCTCTAAAGCTGTAGAGGGGGTTGTCTGCTGGCTTGAGAAGGCCGCGACTTATGCCCATGCGGTCAAAGGCGTGCAGGAAAATGATGTCTGCCTGGCTGTCGTTATCGACGAGTACTTTGTGCAGATCCCACTCTGCTACTCTACAATTTATCACCAACGCATCTACATGGGGCGCACTGCGGAGGTCAACATCCCTTGCATCAAAGGTAAGTGGCACATGGGACCACTTTGTTTGAACGACGGGTCGGGTGAGGGCAACTTGGTAGTGGTGGGGGTGGTAGGGGTTGGTTTGGATGCTGAGGTGGTGGAGGTAGTAGCGCTAGGATTTCTTGGTGTTGAAGGCGCTGTTGATGTGGAAATGGGTTGTGGTTTTGCTACTAGGGGTAATAGTGGTGTTTATTTTGAAATTGATGCTAGTTGTATTGATGGGATTGGTAGGTGTGAGCGATGACTCTTTGGTTGTTAGCTGGTAGGGTCCTGGACATTCGGTCCTTTGTTGCTTTATTCTCTAGGCAGTCCCTGGTTGGGTGTGCTGAGTCTTCGTCGTGGAAAACACAATAGAATCTTCGCTATTGTTGAGGTCCTCGGCCCCTGCCTCTGCCCCTGGTCGCGTTGCCGTCGCGGCCTTGTTGTGGGGGGGTAAGCTTGACGACGAGGGGGTTATCTCCTGTTTGCTGCTGATTTGTGATATTGTGTACTTGTGAATGGGCGCGGTCTTGCTGAGCTGAGTCTGGTTGCGAAGGCCTGATCCATGTTCTGCTGGATTGCGAAGTCTCCTTGGGTTTCTCCTGAGACTTGATTTTCCTCTGATGGAGCTCTTCTGATCGGGCATACTTTTAAAAGAGCTGATATAACTCCTGCAGGTTTTTTGGTGGATCCCATATGTAGTGGCTGTAAAGAACGCCTGCCCAAAGGCCGCTGATTGCATAGTGTATGGCTATATGGTCATCGACCGAAGCCAGCTATGATTTCAGTAAGAGAAATTTTTTGTAGTATTATCGAAGAGTTTCTTTCTCTTGCTGTCTACAGAGCGAGAGTTCTACCAGAGCGTCTGTCACAGGTTTGTGCCCTTAAAAATTCAGCAAGAATTTGTTGCGAAGCGTCTTCCATGAGTCAATTGACAATGGTGGCAGTCTTGAGTACCATGTGAGAGCTAGGCCTTCTAGGGCTACAATGAATGACTTGGCCATGGTGGCGTCGTCCCCCCTAGATGATGCGATTGCAACTTGATAGCTCATGATGTACTGAGTTGGGTCTGCACTGCCATTGTACTTTGGGTAGGTTCCTGCTCTAAAGTTTTGGGGCCAGGGGGATGCCTGGAGTTGTGGTGCAAGAGGGTTTCATTCATCAAGGTAATTTAGTCCTTGGAAGACAGCTAGTGCGTGGGCTGGTATGTGGGGGTGAAACGCAGGGTCCTACCGTAGGTGAAGGCGGTCCTCGCCCTGCATTTATGTGATCTGTTATTCTAGCTCTCTGGCTTTCTGCTCCTCATCTAAGATCATCTGCCTGACCTTAGCTTGCATGTTGATGCGTTAGCGCTTGGCTGCGAGTATTTCCTTTTGTTTCTACAGGTGATTGTTTTTTATGCAAAGCGCATGCAACTTTAGCTAGTCTTTGGCTAAGATGCCTACAACTTCGCCATCCTCAATGATATCGTCAGCCTCCAGGGGGTAAAGCCTAGCAGAGGGTTCCAGGGGAGGCCTTCAGAGCTGGACGTGCGAACGGTGCCTTCAGGGGTGGGTTCTCTATGCGAGGTCGCTTGATGTTGACTACTCCGTCTTCGAGTGCCTCTTGGGGGATTTCAATGACAAGGGCTGCCTTGCCTTTCTTTTCAGCGAGGGCTGCCTTCACCACGTCGTCTAGGGAGGTGGTGGCCTTTGAAGTCGCTTTCTTGGGAGCCACCGCAGGATTAGTTTGTCGAAGCACGAATAGTGTGTGCCAAATGTTGGAACTGACTGACACGTAGTCGAGTAGGCCCAAACAACGGGAAGTGGGAATGCTGAGGCACTCAACAAAATAATGGGCAGGGAGCAGCAGTGCCTTGTTAAGCGTGTCGCATCAATGTACAGTGTAGGCGTATATATAGGTAACGAGGTGGGTGGGAACGCCCTTCTAACTACGATTATGCCCCCAGTTACCTGCTTCTGCCCTAGAATATTCCCCCCTTGGGGGTCATTATAGGTCACTACAGCGAGATTAATTACAGTCTGATTAAATAAACTACAAACCCTATCCCAGGATGGGCTTACAAATGGGTCTGAATGGCCAGCGAGACACCGCATGGGCCCATCCCACAGACCACGCTGGTAGGGAGCGATCATCTTTGCTCTAGGGCGCCAGGTCTTTGAACCTTTGCGGGTGGTGATGGCGAGCGAAGCCTTGAGGAGCCCCCGCTTTAAGTGACAGGTCGCTTCACTTCCAACCCTTCGTTAGTTCTCTGACCGAGGCCTTGCCTTCGGTATGGGTTGAAGTACCCTTCGCCTCCTGTGGTTGTGATGGAACATGTTCAATTTATATTAAAGCAGACTGAATGAGGGGGCGGATGGCCTTCGCTCCAACAAGGAGGAATAGTGTTAAATCCATAACCTGGAAGCAACCCAAATGAGCTAAGTTCATTATAACTTTTAGTTTGGGTTGCTCCTGTGTTTGGATATGTTCTGTGTGACTTTGTAGGATGTTGGAGCTCATAAATGGCAAACTAGATCAAGTCATGGAGACTTGGAGTCCAACATCGACCTCAAATAGGACAAAAGGAGCAAAACAGTGAAGAAGGTTAAGTATGCAGGGTTGAATGTTCAAATATGTTGTATACACCTTTTACTACACATATGGCACTTTAGTTTTGCTCTCTAACCATGTTTGTAGAGAAAGTGTCATTTGGAGCTCTATTTGAGGTGAAACAGAAATCTTGGAGAAAAAAGTGAAGGAGGTATGAAACCATCACTTAGTCAATTGTTTCTGTGGCTAACTATGTTTGTCTAAGTGTTAGGGAACCTCTCAAAAAGAGTCGAGAAGAAGTGAAAGAGTTTGGCTTCACCGGACATGTCCGGTGCCTGGCCTGGTCAACTGGCCATTATCGACCATCGCACGAGTTCACTGGCTATAATTCACTAGACAGTTTGGTGTGCGTAGAAAATGTCTAGTGTGCCTAGTGGCCAATGACTCTCTAGGCGGTACTATGATCGGCAGGCAATGATCAGATGAGGTCAGCGGACAGTCCGGTGCCCACCCGAAAAGGAAAGGAACCAGTCACCTGATCTGCTGACCGTTGCACAGGGGATGTCCGGTGTGCACAGGGCTGTCCGGTGCACTCGAGGACAGAAGGAAATTTGGATCTTCTTTGCAAGGAAAGGGGCAATGGCTAGGGGATCTCTAAGAGGTATAAAAGGGACACCTAGGCACCCATTTGGAGTACACAAGTGCAGCAAACAAGTCCATATAATAAGTTATCAAATTCTTTCTCTCCCTCTCTTGTGTATCTCTCTAGTTTGTGTAGAGGCGAAGTTATAAGCCTTAGAGAGAAGAAGTGCTACTAGAGCAACAGCAAGATCTTGAGCAAGGTGTTACTCTACCGGAGCGCTGTCAAGAAGACTATAAGCAGTCGCGGTATCATTATAACCATCATCAACATAGTGGAAGGCTCTATCTATCACATCGAGATATTTGAACAAACAGAGAAAGGAATTGAAATAGACTCTAAGATAGGGTGTGGCTAACTCCAACGAGGACTAGGCAAGCATTTTAGGCTTGGCTGAACCTTAAGATAAATTCCTGTGTCTGTGTGCTCTGCTCTGTGTTGTGTGTTGTCCCTATGTCTTGTTTGTTTTATACTTGCACTTCAATACTTATCTGTGGTATAACCTGTCTTTGAAGTGCAGGGTATTTTGAGACAAGAACTTCAATTCCGCTGCATCCTACTTGAAGTGTCTTTCATTCCACTACGATCCATTCTTCGAGTAGAGTAAGAATATCTAGTTTTTAAGTGATAATTTTTATTCGCCTATTCACCCCCCTTTAGGCGACATGCAGTCTTGTTCATGGGCAAAGGAAACTTTCAACATGTATTAGTGGATGACTACATTTCACAAGTTATGCACATGGAGATTTTAAACTAATAATGTGGGCGCATGTATGATATGAGGCTGGACCGACCCAATGTGAGATATTGTAATATAGTTCTCTTTTTGCAACATGTACATTGTATCCTTAGACCTAAGATTGTCGCATGTTCTCAAGATGTGAATTGACCTTCTTAGGGACTATCAAACGCTACTTTGTAACTGGATAGTTATAAAGGTAGTTTTAGGTTTGTGAGGAAGCATGCTATGAGACATAGTCAGTCAAGATGGAATTTGTCCCTCTCTTCTTGAGGGAGATATCTCTGGGCCCCTCGAGTGATTGGATCAAGAAATGCATGGTCATGCTAGAGTTTAATGTTAACCATTTAAAGTATTCCAATTCACATTATTGAGAAAAAGAGGTCAGCTTAGAGCCAGGCCAAATATCGTGAGACAAAGGGAACAACATGTACATAATGTTGCAATGGTTCATCTGATATGATCCTTACGCACGTATAGGAGTTGATGTGCCTTGCTAGAGGCCGCTATCAATTATTGGGCCAACTAAGAGTACTTGGGGCATGTCTATGTGTATGTAAAAATATAGGGCCACACACTTAAGCTAAGGGGAAGGAAGCCTAACTTGGTTAAGGATCCAAAATCAGACTAGGTTTTAGGGTTGTTTATGGGCCTCGGAGTCGGAAGCCCACTAGAATGCCTATATAATAAGGGCAGGGGTGCGGTTAAGGAAAACCTAATTCGTGACCAGCAAACCAGCAGTTGCGCCCCTCTCGCCCTCACGAAACCACCATCACGAACCTAGCAGTTCGGTACGCGACGCTTCGTCCTAGTACCTGTGGATACCTCGGAGGTGCTGCATCTGGAGCACTAGTACGAACCACGCGAGGACGTGACAGATGTCGACAACTGCGCGGCACTACTCGATGCGTACGTCTACATCAAGACGGCTTCCACTGCTCTATAGGTCTAGTGGTAATTCCATGACCTATAATAGCAGGAGCTCTTGGTTTATGGGGATGGAAATTTTGTTTTGAGCTAGTGTAGCGTCCCCATAATCCTACAGATACATCTTAGTGTTATGGTTATGTTGTAAGGTTATGATATCACAAACGTGGTCATTCTCCTTTGAAATTGTCTTTACCCTCACTTGTCATGTATTAAGTTGTAGATAAAACTTGATGGTGAGATGGGAAAGACAAGTAAAAGCAACTAGAAGGTATAGGGGTTATATCACCCTTTACTATCTAAACTAAGGACATGTTCTAGTCGATTTTATGCAAATTTTTACTTGACCTTTAAAGGTTTACCTTGATACTGTCGTATACATAATCCTTGTATATAGTTATATTGTGTCTTGTGTGTACATTGTTGTACTCAGTGCTATGTTGGACAAGTTTGCAAGTGAGTCAGATACCGTATATGGCTACTTCCTTCCTGTCGTTCCTCCGGCAGGAGAGGAGTGAGCCATTATGGTCATTGTTGCTTTTGTGGCTATTAAGTAGTGCCTTGTGGACAACCATTTTGCTCATTTACTATTTTGCTATCGTTAAGATGTTATGCGAGAAGTTGGGCTTGTAGTACCGTAGAGGGCTATGTCATTGAAGAAGCAAAACCTTGAACTTTGTTTAAGTTGGTGAACATTTGAAGAACCTATGTATCTTAATTTGATGTAATATTGCACTTCAAAATTTGCTCTCGTATGATAATGACTTGTGAGGTACATGTGTCGATCCTAGCATGACATGTACCGGGATGACCAGATTGGCCTTCGTTTTAATTGGGTTATCTTGTGGCCATGTTCCTTTTGATGTAGATAGCCATGTGGATAGCCAAAGGGGTGAGCACATGTCTTCTCTAATCATGATGGAGTGGTTGCCAATCCATTTAAACTGAGTGCAAATTGGAGGTTCCCCTACAAGGTAGCTCTTACATTCACATTCTATTATATTTCTTGTGCCTTCAACTTGCCCATTGGCCTCTAGGTAGGCTATTGGCGCACCCAATTTTGCGTAACAAAACTAACTGCTCATATATGTATGCCTAGGATGCCTAAACACACATATAGTATGAAATTGTACAATATCAAAGAAAAGTACTTTGATATAACAACATTCTATCACATTGTTCACATATAACTTTGCTTGCACGCAAATATATAGCAAAAGTTTGAAAGATGAAGCCTAGTCATCTATATGGATTATTGACTAGTGGAAAACAACTAGTTTTTCTAGACATTCTTGGGAAAATCTTTGAAACCATCATTTGGTAAGAATCTGGGATTTGTATTGAATAAAATAAATACAAACGTAAGCATACCATGATTAACAAGTATAAAATAGAAGTTTATGTGGCTCAAAGGCTTAACTCTTCTTGACTACAGTTAGCATTTTTAGATGGATGTATGTATTAAACTTCGATTACTACTTTAGTGAACAACTCAACCCAAATTTTAGAAATTAGAATTAATTGGACTTTTGAAGGTGGCTATGGAGGGAGAGAGAGCTCATTAGAGAGAGTGGTGGAGTGTGTAGAGTAGTGAAGAAAAACGAAGATAGAATAAAACACCCATGAATTACAGTATCCTTCTCTCCCTCTCTTACAACTTTTGTACACAACAACTGAAGCATCGCATGACCCTTGTAATTCATGAGTCATGTAGCATGACTCCTATCTATGGCTCTGACTGGTAGTCAAGACGATTGACCCCCTCTATTAGGCGTTTGTAGGAAGAATGGTCCCACTACAAGCCTTGTTAAGCATGCAATGGCCAGGGACCACTGTTATTGTGCTGAAAAGGCATACCCCTGATGTTGGTAAAAGTCTCTAAGACTACATAAATAGAATATAGACCCATAGAGGGTATAACTCAGTACTAGCCTAGCATTCTCGGTATAACATATGAAAAACGTGCTCCGAGAATAATTTATAATAACTACGACAAGATATATAAGGGTAGTTGGACCGCTCTTGCATTGAATAGAGCCCACGATACATGTAAATGTAACTCTTTCCTCTCTGATGCTATAAAAGGGAGGCGTCGGGCAATATAGAAAGGGCTCTCTATCTCTCGCAAGGGATAATTAGGGCTACTCTTACTAGCTAGCACATAAATTGTCTGATTATGTAAGCTCTACCTATGTATCTAATCCTCCATCACGTACAAGACATTCTAATCGTCCATCACGTACAAGACATAAGGTATTACGCTCAATCATTCCATACTTATATATATGGTGCATATGCATACTATCGTGACAGCACTCTATCGTAGCGTTCTGCATCCTATGCCTCCTCTTTCTTTCTCTGATCTTTTCTCGTACATGGTGATGTTGCATCTTGACGATAACTTTTAGCAATAATTTGATGCCAATTGTATAGGCGGTTTGTTGCAATGGACCACAACGCCAGATTTCCAAAACTAGAAAGATGGGCAGAAAGCTTATTAGCTACAGGAGAATGCCCTCAGTCCGGCTTCATGAACACGGTCGCCGACTAATCATGGCTCAAATCTTCCGAAACTTCTTTTGTATCCATGGAAATCGTATAAAAACACATGGCAAGAATATTTTCTTAACGGTTCAAGAATATGTGAGAGTATCATCATCTAGCTTTGGCCACTTGCCAGCAGCACATATATCTGTTACAAACGGGAAAAAGGAGCTTTATTAGTGTAGCGAAGATTACGCGGCTGGGCCCCAAGACCTTTACTTATTGTCCTATATTTGTTCCATTCCATGGTGGTACGGTTAGAGCTAAATCTACTACTACTGCCTCCGTTCTCGAGTATTTGTCGTCCGCTAGTTTATTTTTAAACTAAATCGTGACAGATAAAAAAGAACGGAGAGAGTACCATGTAAACTAAACCATAAGTCAAAATGAAATTTGAATATATAGAGGACTTCAAAATTAATCAGTCATTTAAACAGCTAAGCAGAAAAGTTACAGCTCTCTAGATTGTTATGGTGAGTTGTGACTACAGGAGTATTGGGCTCAACTTGCAAGGATGTATGGAAAATGCGCTCGTATAGAGTACTGACGGGGACTTCTATGCCTGCTAATTAACAGCTAGCATCGCAAGCAGGTGTAGAAGCATCTAATCTCAATTTGTGGCTTAACTAAAAGGTCACCCTTTAATCCTGGCTGAAACCACCAAAGGCTTGTTCGGTTAGGAATGAATTGAGTGGGGTTTGGAGGGCTATGGCGAGAGTGCCAACACAAATATCAATATATAGTTTTTTTGTAAAATTTATTTAACACGCTAGTTATGTTAATACACATGATTAGTGTTAAGACACATTAGTGCACATTTAATGAGGTTTAGTGCAAGCAAAAATGACAAGTGTATGTTATATATGGTTGTAAAGTATTTATGTTTGCTTGACACCTATATGTATCTTGGTATAAAATAAAATATGTAAAAGTAGCAGGGATAACATAAGCTGCATAAAAAGCTAATTGAGGATGGATCTGGCATCTACTACGTGCTCCTAGGATTGGACCACTGCATGCAGCCCTCTATTTGATTTATTTGCTCTCTCACTCAACTTTATGAAACCTATCTAGATATCAGGATATGTTCTGGCAACTAAAGAATGCCACAATATGTATTAAAGAAAATACTTAGTAGGCCATTGCGATATATGGATTGCATAGGCGATAAATGTGGGACACACCTTTAATTTGCACGGGCGGGCAGCAAAACGAAGCCTGGTGGGCGCCGCGCGACGAGGGCAGTAGCAAATAGCAACAACCAGTGTGAGCCAGGCTTATGTGTGCATGCCGTCGTCATGCGCGTCTCAGATGGAGAGACTATTTTCCTCCACCATTTCTCATTGCCGGCACGGCGTCATGCGCGTCTCGGTTCATTCCAGCTAGCAAGCAAAACAGGTCCTGCGCCACGCGCGGCCACCCTCTGTCGTCGAATCTTTATCCAAACAAGCGTATGGCGTGTATATATGTCACTCACAGGCCTTGGGCCCCACAAGGAAAAACATATATTTGTATTACAGATTATCACGGTCGTAGTTACAGGACGAGTGACATATGTTGAATTAACTGGCTTTGGCCTATAATTGTTGGGTTGCTGCATGGCTGGGCCTCTATTATATTCGAGGATGTGATTTCGTTTTTACTCCTATTCTTTAAAGTTTGTAAGTGTGCCCACTTCTTCTTCTTTTTTTTGAAACAAACAGTCAGTTTATCCCTATTCCGTTATAAGCACCTAGCGATGTTAACTTAGTCCGCAAAAAAATACATTTATATCCTTGCACCATTGTCACCTCCAAAGTGGGAGCAAATTTGTAAACGATTACTAAAAAGAGGATTACTAAAAAGAGGGTCAATGCTGCAAGGGTGTGGACATATTTTTATGGACTGGGTTAACACCATTTAGTGGTTATAACGGAATATGGGTAAACTGATATTCATTTCAAAAAAAAAGAAGGGGCATAGACATACTGCAAACTTTAAAAACAGTGGTAAAAATGGAGTTGTGCCCCTGAGTAGAGGCAAAGGCAACCATGCAATTGCCCCCAAAATCGCTCTAGCTATTGATCCAAAAATTAAAACCCCGTAATAAATGTTAAATGTGAATGGATTAATACCACATCTAAAAATGATTAAGTTAATTTAAAAAATACTTAATGTGCACTTCTCTACTATATTTAAGTGGGAGATTCTCTCTTCGTGCATCGTCTCCTTCAGCGAAAAAAGTACAAAAATAAGCATATTTTATACCCTCTCCCATGCCCAGGTTCTAACCACTAGAGTGAAAGGGAAATGTGCCCTTGGGCAATTTCTAAGTGTTTTGGTGATTTAGTGTCCAACACAAGTGCCTAAGTGTAAAGAGGTGGACAAAGTACAAATCAAGGATAAAGGTATGTTTCTCAGACTTAGCACATTGTTTTATGGACTAATATATTGTGTCTAAGTGCTGGAAACAGGAAAAATCCAATTGGAAATGTCTTGGCTCGAGCAGCCAAGAATCTGTTGAGTCTGGGAGCACCGGACTGTCCGGTGGTGCACCGGACACTGTCCGGTGCGTCAGGCTGGTTCGAGCGAACTGGCCGCTCTCGGGAATTCACCGGAGACGTACGGCTATAATTCACCGGACTGTCCGGTGTGCACCGGACTGTCCGGTGAGCCAACGGTCGGCCGCGCAATCTGCGCGGGACACGTGGCCGAGCCAACGGCTAGAAGATGGCACCGGACTGTCCGGTGTACACCGGACATGTCCGGTGCACCAACGGCTCCAGGTCTGCCAACGGTCGGCTTCGCCATTTAAGGAAAGAAATCTGGCACCGGACAGTGTCCGGTGTGCACCGGACTGTCCGGTGTGCCAGACGACAGAAGGCAAGAATTGCCTTCCCTGATTGCTCTCAACGGCTCCTAGCTGCCTTGGGGCTATAAAAGGGACCCCTAGGCGCATGGAGGAGGAAACCAAGCATCTCAACAACATTTCTAAGCACCAAGACATCGATTTCGCGCATTCGTTTCATTGTGATAGCATATAGAGCTCTTTTGGAGTTGTGAACTCATTGAGTCGTGTTGCGAGCTCTTGTTGCGATTTGTGTGCGTATTGACACTCTGATTCTTGTGTCTTGTGTGCGTTGCTAATCCCTCCCTTGCTCCGTGTTCTTTGTGAATTTCAAGTGTAAGGGCGAGAGGCTCCAAGTTGTGGAGATTCCTCGCAAACGGGATTGAGATAAAGCAAGCAAAACACCGTGGTATTCAAGTGGGTCTTTGGACTGCTTGAGAGGGGTTGATTGCAACCCTCGTCCATTGGGACGCCACAACGTGGAGTAGGCAAGCGTTGGTCTTGGCCGAACCACGGGATAACCACCATGCCATCTCTGTGATTGATCCTTGTTGGTTATTGTGTTTTGTTGAGGATTCCTCCTTAGCCACTTGGCAATTATTGTGCTAACAATTAACCAAGTTTTTGTGGCTATAAGTTTTTGAAGTTTTACAGGATCACCTTTTCACCCCCCCCCCTCTAGGTGCTCTCATAGAGCTCATAACCATTTGTGTTCAACAAAGAGTAATGATTGTAAATATTTTAAACATAAAAACTGTAGTAACACATGAGCAACCGACTAGTCTCTTAGAAAAGTTGAGAAGCAGAGTTGGAGGACATCCTGAACCAACAACTATGTTCTGTTGTTCACTTCAACTACTTCAGATCAAGAACAAGGCAACACAATTGTTAAGTGTAAAGGAGCTTCGTCTTTCAAAGCATTATTTCCTCTCGGGTATAATGAATCTTAGACGAAGGTTATGAGGGATAAGTCTTCATCATTCATAAATATGACAATTTACTTACAAGATGTAAAATCAAACCACACATTTATTTCATAATGGAAATATAGATGTTTATTAAATTTTGTATTACATCGATACCTTCGGCGTGCTTGAAGGCAATGACGCAAGAGCGGTTACAATCCAACATGAATAGTACGAGAGTACTTTTCACCTATTTATAGACACGGGACGTAGCCCGGGTAAAAATACATTCATCACCCTGATGTATACACATTATCTTAACGCAGAACATCAAGGATTAACCGGTCTTTTCCTCTTCAGCTCAACCTTATGGTTGACCTTCGTAACCACCATTAAACCGAAGCTGTCATCCTTCGACGTTTTATTACAAATCACACAATTAAGGCATGGAACATCTACTAGATAGGAGGAATATTTGAAGAACATACTAAAGAAGTTTGGAATGGAAGAAGCAAAACCACTAAGGAAACTAATGAAACACTAACGAGTATTTGGATTTGGATGAAGAAAAAGAACTGACATATCAAAAGTTAAATAGGTTAATGATTGAAAGTTTACTGTACTTCATTGCATCAAGACCTAATGTCATATTTAGTGTATGCATGTGTGCTAGATTTCAAGGCTCTCCAATAAAACATCATTTGACAATGAAAAGATTACCAATAAACTTTAACAATACACCAAATGTTGGATTGTGATATTCTAGAAGTGCACAATGTTTAAGGAAGGATCCTAGAAAGAGAACTTTGGGCACCGCACATGACAACTACGTTGAAGATAACTTGTGCCATGGTCTTATCCTCTATGAAGTAAAATTCATTTGCAATATCAATTGCCAAAGTGTGATACATTTTTACTAGTTGTCGTGCATAATTACTCTAAATGAAGGCCATCATATTGTACTTTGATATTAAGCGTGCACTTGTGCCATTACTATATGACAATAAGAGTGTTGTGAAGATTGCCACCAACCTAGTATAACACTTTGGAACAAAATGCATTGATATTTTCCCATCACTTCATAAGATGTCACCAAGCAAAGGGGTATAAAACCGAGAATGTGGGCATTGATGATCAACTAGCGGATATATTCACCAAGCCATTAGGTGAAGCAAGGTTTTAAAAGCTAAGAAATAAATTGGACTTTCTTGACTTCTACAACATATGAAGAAGCATCCCCTAACCCTCTGCTAGAGGTGAAGGCGAAGCTGGTGCTAATACGGGACTCACATTTTTTTGTTCTCTCATGGAAGTCAATCACGATTTTCTTCGCTATAGATCATTTGTGGTTGAGGATGGATCACAAATGAGATTCTGGGAGAAAATGAATTGAGAACGTAAATACACATGCCTTTAGAATATAGCTACACCTAAACTTGTAACTACACGCGAAGTGCTTGCAGTTCTTCCACCATATTTCTCTTGGCGCGGGGATCGTACAGGTGCTAAGTATCTTGGAATAATTTCTTACCACGTATTACTAACATACAATTGTCTCAGGAGCTAGATGTTTTTTTTCTTGGGATTGACATCTAAATGCATAATACTCAGTGAAATCATGTTACCTAGCATTATTAATAAATTTTGATGTCCCTAATTTAATAGAACTTTACAGACACTGAAAGTCCCATTAAAAATGAAAGTCTTCTTTTGGTACTTAAGAAAAGGAGTTGTACTAATCAAGGATATAATCGTCCTAAGGTCCACTGGTGTGGTAGTAAAAGATGTGTTGATTTTGTCATGAAGATAATTAGACTCCTATTTTTTTCGAATGCCACTTCGCTTGTTCTATTTGATTGATTATTAAAGCGGTCAATGGACTAAGTAAACCTTAAACTGTTCCTCACTTGTTTGGTGGATGGTTAGAAGGATTTAGTAAAGAATGAAAACCGGGCGCTACGTTTGGAGCGGCTGCTATTGCTAGTCACTTAGGCATAGACGCATAGTAGAGATGATATTAGTTTTAAAAACAAAAAGAAAAACATATTCTCCATTTGCGGTTATCTATTGGCTATATATATATTTGATCTATTCTACAGGATCGGGAGCGTTCAAGTGTCTCCAAAGAAATGAAAGTAAAAAAAAAGCGATGTGACTTGTTGAGCTATACATGTATGTCGGAGGCTCTTCAATAATCTGCAAGCACTACAGGAAAACGACCAGTTTCCGACGGCCTAAACCGTCGGAAATAAGTTCTG